>JAFEMH010000495.1:0-746092 GCA_022495995.1 Adenophora triphylla var. japonica | reverse complement strand
CAAGGCATGAGCAGTGGCGTTGTTTGGAATTGCTTCCAATTTAGGAAGCGGTAGCTGCAGAAGTTGACCAAGTCAGCTGCGGGGGAGCTCCGGCCGGAGCGAGGTGTATTTCAGATTCTTTTAAATTGCGATTTGACTTTGCAATTGGTTAAGAAGCTGCGTATTCACCTACGATCGATTAGTTTGAATTTTCTCAAATTTCTAAGGTTTCCTTCATTTGTCATGGCTCCCTTTCCCAAGCTATCGTCTCGGATGCAAGAGCGATATTTGGACAACTTTCAGTCGTGGGTACGGAACCACACGAGGCAGAACAAGGGGTTTTCGAAGGCATTACGGGATGAAATCTGTTTGGGCTTTGAAGGAGCTTATGCCGGATTAGGATCTTTTTGAGAGCCGCGTCTCGGTTGCAGGACGTACGGAGGAATGTGTGACGGCTTTTCGTACAACGAAATCACTCCTACATTTGAAGATTTCGGGCCGTGCAGGAGGACCTGAGACGGAAGACTAGTTCTTCCGTATCTTTGGTGGCATGGCCCTTTGTTGAGAAGCTAGTGTCTTTGCTTGGTATCTCGGTTTGGAGAAGCATACGGGATGCGTCTTGGATGCGATTATGTTGACATTTCGAGGCGCCCGATAGATTTGCCGGAGGCGAGGAGCGTCTTTGCGTGGGGCGCGTTTGCTCTGTGCGCGATTGCTACTCTATTCACGTTCACGTCTGCAGGTGTGTGCCATCATAGTGTCTTGGACTTGGTGAGCGATGCGGAAGCGGGGAGATATCGTGCCGTTGGTTTTGGGCGAGACGTTCTGGGCATAGGTCGGATGGCGGCCGTAGCGATATATGTGGGGAGGGAGTCTTGCTATGCTTACCATGTGGTTGAGGAGAGGCTGAGATGATGCACGAGGTGCCAATGTCTTGTGATGCTTGGTCTTTCTCTCGACGTCCTCTGGTGATTGGGGGCAATCAGGCTGAGTTGGAGCTACGGATGGCCGAGACTCAGCACGCATCACTTGCGATGGTGGGTTCCCATTGGAAATTCTGAACTTGTCGGACCGCTCGGGAGGGTCTATTGGTTGTCGAGTGTGGGGCTATCTCGAGACATCTTTCTACATTCCATCGTTGATTACTGCGACTTGATGCAGTGGAGCGAGGTGCCATTGGCGGGCTTGGTTCATGCTTTGCTACCTTCGAGGTGGGATCTCTGGCTGATGGAAGATCCTTCGACGCTATTGCTTGCTCACACGGTGGTGGCAATACACGTCATTTCCTGCCCGGGGTTCTCTTTCACCGGAGAGGAGGCCTTTGTTACGTCGCCAGCGATATACGAACTAGTATGAAGAGTGTATAGGGAGACACGAGATGTCTATCTTGTGGAGACGGAGTGAGTGAGTTTGTTGGGTGTAGGACACCTTGACGGCTCGACCTTGAGAGGACCGAAGCGAGAGCTAATCTGGGGATCGTGCTTGGGAATGACATGGGCTGACTATGAGGCCAATGCGATCGGGAGGCCAATTAAAGCACGGTTATGATGGCTCGGCGAGGCGGCTCGAGACGAGGAACTAGGGAAAGAGGCTGCGTTGACAACTACGAGGTTTGACGGAGGCGTCGGGAAGGGTCCACAGAGCCGAGGTAGAAGGACTACGGAGTATTCCTGTGAAGGTGAAGAACACTCGCCGGGGAAAGGGAAGGGAAGAAGGATGAAGGACCAAGTTCGGGAAACTAGGTTGACCTTCTTTGTCAGTATCCACCCATTGTCATTGCAGACACATTAACTGATTAATGTTTTATTGTAGTTTTGCTAGCGTGTAGCGAGTCAAGAGTTGACCGTGCTTGAACTCATCAAAGATTGTTTTAACCGTAGTGAATTTGTAGGTTAAATGAAAAGAGTTTTTCGAAACACAAGCAATTGATTCTTATTGTATTTTTTTTTGTTTTTTTAGACCGAACCAATGATGGCTGCCTACGTTCCCCTTTTACAATTGGACTAAGGGGCTCAGGTCACCGTAGTTCGACACTTTAGGTGAATTTGAGAAAAATAAAGACAAAAGAAGTGCGACCCTATTTTTTACCTGGATCATTAGCGGGAATGTATCCAGTTGGGTATTACTGAGGGGACGGTGTATGGGGAAATAGAGTTGACTCGTGCTCTTCCTCAAACGAAGTATCTGCGGAGCTTGCTTCCGTTTACGGGGTTAACGAAAGGGTTCCCGTCCAAGTCTGCTAACTTTATGGCTCCTCCGGAGAATATTCTTTGTACCACGAATGGTCCTATCTAGGTAGGCTCCCACTTTCTGAGGGGATTGGTCTGCGTAGGAGGCTTTTCCTTTAGCACCAAGTCGCCTTCTCTGATGTCTCGGATCTTGACTTTCTTGTCGAATGCTCGGGCGTTCTGCTCTGGTAGGCTCGAGTGTGTTCCATGGCTTTCAATCTGCGCTCGTCGAGTAGAGCGAGTTTGTCGTGACGGCTCTGTAGCCATTCGACTTCATTGATCCCGTTTTCCAAGAGGACTTGGAGGGATGGAATTTCCAATTCCACAGGTAATATCGCTTCCATTCCGTAGGTAAGCGCGAACGGAGTCTCCCCTGTGGCGGTTCTGACTGACGTTCTGTATCCCCAGAGGGCTAGAAGTAGCTTTTCGGGCCAGTCCCGACCTCTGGTGGTCATCGTTCTGATTATCATGGCGAGAGTCTTGTTGGCTGCCTCTACTGCACCATTAGTTTGTGGTCTGTAAGGAGAAGATTTGTGACGCGTGACTCTGAATTCGATCAGCAGTTGGTCACAATCTCCTTCAAAGTGAGTCCCATTGTCAGATATGATCTCGTTGGGCACTCCGTATCGGTACATGATGTTCTCTCGGATGAATTCAGCCACCTTCTTAGAATTCAGTACCTTGTACGATCTGGCTTCTACCCATTTGATGAAGTAGTCGACTGCGACTAGAATGAACTCGTGACCATTGATCCCTGGCGGGGTGATCTTGCCGATGACGTCGATTCCCCATGTGGCGAAAGGCAATGGTGTAGTCATGCAATAGAGTTCGTGAGGAGGGATGTGATTGAGATTGGAGAACCGTTGACATTTGTCGTAGCTTCGGATGAACTGGATGCAGTTTGTTTCCATCGATATCCAATAGTACCCCATACGGAGGATGATCTGTGTCAATGCTCGGGCGTTCATGTGTGGACCGCAGGTTCCGTTGTGAACTTTGTTCATTAGCTCCCTGGATTTTTCTTTGTTTACACACCGAAGGAGTGGCCCTTGGTGGCGCTTCTTGTATAACATACCCCCCCAGAATGACGAAATGGGATGCCAGGCATTTTAATGCCATCATGTTTTTGGCTTTGATCCCTTCTTTGTATTTTCCATCTTCATTTGTGAAGGAAGCTTCTCCGTTTTGGAGAATGCTTGGTAAATACGATTGTACCGGGGTTCGTCGATCGTTTCTTTTTCATTTCGATCTCACGGCAATAGGCGGGTGTTTCCCGTCTACCTATTACGAGGGGTTTCTTGCTTTCCCATCGGGAATTTCGACAAGAGAGGCGAGGTTGCCGGGCGTCTGCGAAGCGGTTCATGTCTCTTGGCAAATAGTGGAAAGAGATGTCCTTGAGCGAGCAATGAGTTCCTCCATGTACGTGTGGTACTTGGAGGCAGAATCTACCGTCTTCCATTTGTTGGATACTTGATTGATGATCAATCTTTGAGTCTCCGTATACATCCGGTTACGAGATGTTGCGCTCGAGGAGGCTTCCGGACCTCTTGCGAGGCTTCGTGATACATTTGCATTGTTGGTTGTTTCAAAATTGAACTTGATGGCTATGGGAGTGTGCTCGTCCTTGGGATCGACAAGGAGCATTCCAATACCATTCCCACATCTTGTTGGCTGCCCCATCGAAGAAGAGTTGCCAGCGGTTTGCGCTGTCGAGTGAAAAGATTCTGTCGTCCGGAAGCTGCGGATCGGGACCCTTAGGTTCCTTTGCTTGGGAAGTCGGCGGTGATGCGCCATGACTCTGCCCTTTGTTGATTTTCTGACCATGTACTTGATGTCGAACTCGGCCAGGAAGAATGACCACTTGGCTAGTCGCATTGTGAGGGATGGCTTGTCAAAGAGATATCGGACGGGGTCCATTTTGGAGACCAGGAGTGCGAATGTGACTGCATGTAGTGTTTCCGTTTCCCGACTACACATACCAAGCCGGTACAAGTTTTCTCTATTTGAGTAGCTGAGTTCACTTCCTTGAAGCTTAGGCTTACGAAGTAGATTGCATGCTCAACCTTGGAATCTTTCTGTTCTTGTGCCATCATTGCTCCGATTGACGTGTCCATTGCATGTCGATACGGGAGTAGTGGCTTGTCTTCATGCGGCGGGCACAGAATTGGGGGATTCACAGTAGGTCTTGATTTTCTCGAAAAGTGTCGGCACTCGGCGTCCCAGTTGATGTCGGCATTCTTCTTCATCAGTTTGAACATGGGCTCGCAGAGTGATGTCAACTGGTTGATGAAGCGACTGATGTACTGAAGTCTTCCCATGAAACTTTTCACTTCTGTTAGGGTCTGAGGCGGCTTCATGTCGATAATGGCCTTGATTTTCTTGGGATCGGCTTCGATACCACTTTCTGTAACCATGTACCCCAGTACCTTGCCGCGCTTGACGCCGAAGGTGCTCTTCGCAGGGTTCAATCTCATGGAGTGCTTTCTGAGTCTGTTGAAGAACTTTCTTAGATCTGTCATGTGCTGCATGTCTGATCCTCTGGAGTGGATGATCATGTCATCGACATATACTTCGATTTCCTTGTGAATCATGTCATGGAAGAGGGCTGTGGCAGCCCGCTGGTAAGTAGCCCCAGCGTTCTTCAGACCGAACGGCATGACCGTGTAGCAGTATGTCCCCCACGGAGTGGTGAAGGCAGTCTTGGCTTGATCCTCCTCAGACATTTTGATCTGGTTGTATCCAGCGAACCCATCCATGAAGGACTTTACTTCGAAATTTGCCGTGGTGTCGACCAGCATGTCGATGTTAGGCAGTGGGAAATCATCTTTAGGGCTGGCCTTGTTGAGATCCCGGAAATCCACGCAGCATCTGACCTTTCCATTGGCCTTGGTGACCGTCACGATGTTGGAAAGCCAAGTCGGGTACTCAATCACTCTGATGAAACCAACTCGGAGCATTTTCTCAATCTCTTCTTTCACTTGCAAGGACCACTCTGGCTTGATCTTGCGCAGCTTCTGTTTGACAGGCTTGGATTCGGGATCCAGGGGAATTCTGTGCTCCATGATCGAGGGATCGAGTCTGGCATGTCTGGTGTGACCGAGCGAACACGTCAACATACTCCCGGAGGAGGCTTATCAGGGCTTCTTTTCCTGCATCGGCAAAGAAACTGCCCACTTGTGTCTCTTTAGGCTCTTGCACTGACCCCAGGTTCACTTTGGTCATAACCTCTTCGGCAGCTTGGGCCCGGTTGTCCTCTTGGTCAACTACACGCTCGAGAACTTCTCTAATGTATTGTTCGTTTAATGTGTCTGCTTCTTTATCAATTGAATTATTAACGTCTTTTAAGTTGTTTGTTAACTTATCAGTTGTTAAAGTGGCAATGAGAGGATACTCCGAAAGGTCAGACTCTTCATTGAACAAGAACGGAAATACATGGTTGGCTACATTATCATAGTCCTCCGGCGTAAGGCCGTTGGACGACTCAGAGGACTGGACTTTTACAAAGACTGACTCAGAGGGTTTGAGACCGGGTTTAGGGAGATGTGGGTGCGGGCCCAGCTTGTCTTCCAGTTCTGCCTGGCTTGCCCTTGGTCCGGTGAAAGTTACCCAATTCTTCAGTGGCATTGCTGGATGCTTGATGAGGGTGCGGGGATCGAGAGGCTTGGCTTCTGCTGTCCCAATCATGGCAATCATGCTGTTTTCGGAGCCCAGGTCAATCAGGTTTGGCACCTCCATGACTTCTTCAAAAAGACTCTGTAGAGCTGGTCCACTGAGAGCGTCTTCTATGAATTCTGGTTCCTTCTGCTTTGGAGTTACTGTCTCGAATGTGGCCTCGGCGGCTGATCCAAACAATCTGCTTCCTGTGAAGAGTACCTTGAGTTGCTCTTCCGCATCTGGGATTCCCTTAAATGTGTACTCATGCTGGACTGTGGTGGCAGTTGGTCCAGGTAGAGCAGTGATGTCGAGGAACGCTCCCCTTATCGGATTAGCCTTGAGTCCTCTGAAACGCTTGAGGTCCCATGCTAGATGTTCCATCCTTTCTGTAGTCTCGGTGCTGACTATCCCTGCTTCTTTCTCATCTTCATCAGTTCCACTGTCGTTCCCCTCAGTTCTGCTGTCGGTTCCGCTGTCGGTCCCCTCGGTTCCTCGCCTTCCTTCACTTGTGGTCCCTTCGACTAGCTGTTGGTTCCCTTGGTGAAGTAATGAGCGAGGTCGAAACTGTAAGGTCGGAGGTCGGGTGTGCCGTCGGAGGTTCCCCTTTTGCGGGCTGCTGCCTTGGTGCGGGCGAGCCTTTTGCTTTCCCTGATGTCAGCTGGTGTTGGCACGTAGCCAAGCCCCTGGACCGTGGTGTGGTTCTTGACTTCGATGACTTGGTATTGTCCTTGTAACCTTTTGCCAAGCCCCAGTACTGGGATGAAGTTCATGAGTTTCATCATCTTCATGGCGGGAAGAATCTTTTCGCGAGACAGTGGAAGGTCCACGTTGCATATTTGGATCTTGGAGGTCTCCAGAGTGAATCCAGTTAATGCCATGTCGTCACTATGCTTGATTTCTAACACTGGAATGTCGTTGGTGCTGGTCCCCTCGGTGGTGACGCTGTCGCCGTAGACTGTGGTTAGCTCGTTGCCTTGCATGAACTTGAGGCACTGATGAAGGGTGGATGCCACGCCATTGATTTGATGCAGCCAGGGACGCCCCAGGATGGCTGTGAAGGTGATTGGAATGTCCAACACTTGGAATTCGGTGGTGATCATCCGCTTGCCAAACCAAATATTAAGAGTAACAACCCCGAGAACTGTACGGGAAGTAGAGTCATAGGCCTTGACAGTGTGGACCGAAGGCTTCAGATCTGTGGGCTTGATGTCAAGCAGGTCCATCATCTTGGCGGGCAAGACATTCATTCCAGAACCTCCGTCTACCAACATGCGGGGAAGGCGACGCTCATCCAGCTGGACGGTGATGTAGAGTGGCTCATTGTGATCAGCCCCAAATTTTGGAAGGTCCAAATCTGTGAAGGTGATAATGTTGCCGTAGTGGATGTTGTCGATCATCTGAATGACTTCGTCTGGGGTTGCGTCCACGGGGACCATGGTACGGGCCAGGCTTTCCTATAGCTTGAGCTTGTGAGGATATGAGGACGTGAGCAGGGACCAAAGGGAAATGTTCGCCTGGGTCTGCTTGAGCTGAGTGAGGATCGGGTCCTCTTTCACGGAACTTGTGTCTTCGGGCAAACTAGGTTGCAGTTCTGGCTCCGCAGGCTTTTTAGTGGCCTTAGGTGGTAATGCATGGATTTGACCCGATCGGGTTAGAACGCTGACATCAGGTTTGGTTCCTTCTGAACAGGCCGCTCTGAGTTGAGCCATAGTTAGAGGAGGATTCCTCGTAGCATAGGGCCATATGTCTTCCCTCAACTCATTGATTGTAGATGTATTCCCGGGAGCTTCGGCAGCTTGACGGATTCTGTCCCAGGATACTGGCTTGGGTGCCTCTGCAGGGAGGTAGCTTACGGATTGCCGCAGCTGTTCGAACGTCAGTGCACAACAGTGGTTGCCTGAATTGAACTGAACTGTGCGTTGCTGACTCTCCGGGGGAGTTTGGAGAGTTCCTGGCTCAAGCGAACAGTCTCCTTGATCTCTTCACGGTATATCGCGTTCCTTTCCTTCTTGCTGAGCATACTCAGGGCATTCTGGAGTTGGGTCTGGCGATATTCATGGTTTGCTAATTTTCCTCCGCTTTTGGCCCAAATCAACTTTCTTGCAGCGGAGCCTGCGTCGAGAGTCAGTGCCTGCATTTCCTCCCATGTGAGAATAGCCAGTGCTTCTTTGAATTGCGTGCGGCAGTCTAGGTAAACTTCCATCAAGTAGAACTTTCCTTTCTGCTTTATCTGAGTGGCGGGTATGTCGGAAGGTGAGTACACGGCTTCCCGAACATCTGCCCATGTGACTGGTTGCTGTCCCAGTTGATCGTTTCTGTAAACGAATGCTGCAGTCTGTGGAACTTCCCTGAGTAGTTGCTCGAGACGAATTTCCATCTTCCTCTTGTTTTTAAATAGACCTTCCTCTCTCAATTGGCCTTTCAATTGAGTGCGGAAATGATCCGTTTCCATCCTCCCAGGACCCTTGGGAGTCCGGTTTTGTTGACTTCACGACCGGCTTGGAAGAGAATGGTTTCATTGTCTTCGTCGTCGCTTTCATGGAGAACTTGCTTTCCCCGGGGAGGTAAGTGCTGGTATGCAGTCTGCTGTGCCGTTCCATCTCCTAGGTCATCGGGACTGTTGACCACCCTCGTTTGGCAGAGGGGGTTGGATGAGAACAGACGGTAGTCGAGGAAGTTGACGTGAGCAAAACCCCTGAGGTCGAACTAGTCTAGAGTGGCCTCTAGCTTTCTGTCTGAAGCTGCTTGTGACACTTTAAGGGCTCGGTCCCTGTCGGTCTTTTGAGCTTGGTTTTCGTCCCAGAGACAGTTTTCTTGAGCGGCTAGTTCCATGAGGGCCTTCCTTGCGAGAGCTAAACAGTCTCCATAGGTGCGCGCCGTCTGACTAGTGTCCAGAACTGTGATCACATCCAAATATCTGAACGGCGGAAACACTTGGATGATGTTGACGAAGGAAGTCGGACTGGGACATTCCATGCGGCCTTCCTTGATCTCAGTTACCAAGAAATTCGCGTATATCTTCTTTATTGAACACACGGGAGTGTTGAATTCTGCAATGTTGACAGTCTCGTGATCTCGGTCGATCGCCAAGTCTATAAGAGCTAGCAGTCTGCTGGCGGGATGTCCGAATCCATGACCGTGACGACTGGGAGCAGAATCGAACTGGAGCATGTTGATGCTGAGGTGGTCATTTCCTACGTCGGAAGCTGACTCTGTCTTGCGGGGAAGACCTTTACAGATGTTTGTGGGGTGGCTGCCGGAAGCGTTCCCGAGGTTGATCTGATTCGTGACGGGGTGAGGAGCTTGGTCTCCTTCGCTGTTGCCCTTGGCCTTGGCGGCGCTTGAGGGTATAAGCTTGACCGATGGCACGGGCCGGTTGCCACCGGGGGCCGGTACTCGGATGTGATGATGAGCTCGAGCTCGGTTAGCCAGGGCCTCGTTTACCATGAGCAAGTCGTCGAGGGTAACTTTGGTGTTGCAGAATCTGACGATAAGGACCGAATCCTTGGTATCATCGGGATATCTGGAATAGATGATGTTGACGAAGTCGTCGTCAGTCACTTGATCAGAGGGATTCTTTGTCGTGTCAACCAATTGCTTCCAATTATCGGATAGTCAGCTCTTTGGGACGTTGAGCTTGACAATCTCCATGGTATTGGAGCCTTGGTCGTAGGTGACACGATCGGAACGGGTGCCGTCCTCGAAACCGAGCATGTGAATGCAGAGGTCCGCCCGCGGGTCTGCCGCGCCCGACTCCGGAGAGTCCCGATTCGGGCCGTCGTTTGACGGCTCAACCCAAACGTAGGGACGATTGCGTCCGGGGTGCGTCTGAGCTGCTAGAAAAACATCATGCCCTTCATTGGAGAAGAGGGGTGCAGCGGGTAGTTCCTCGTGGAGGACATCCTATACGACTTCCATGCATTCATCCCGAGAATGACGGTGCTTGTTGACTTTTATCACGAAGATCTCTTTGCCTGGCGGGGCCAGAGGGTTGGTTTGAAGAATGCTGACAAATCTCCGATTGGAGACTGGGGGTTTACGTGCCCGCATCATGGCGATGCTCAGTGTTTCTTTCCAATCTGCCTCCAAATGTTGGAAACGACAGTTGAACTTGATGTATCGGGCGCTTCAGTGGTCCGCTCGCTCGAGTACGTTTACATAGTTAGCATCTCCGGACTCTGAGGGATTCTGATGAGATTTGCCCCGATAGTCCCCTGGTCGGTTTGAAGGAGGTAGCCCCGGTGCCTGACCGCGGGCACGCTTGGATACTGTCTCGGCTTCGTTTCCTATGAGGAAATTGTCCCCTCTGATGACTTCAAGATCTCCCTGCCGGTTAATGAACTTAACACACTTATGGAGAGTGGAGGCTATGGCTTTCATGTGATGCAGCCAAGGGCGTCCTAACAGAGCCGTGAATTCGGATGGAATGTCCATCACGTGGAATTTTGCTGGCACCATTTGAGTTTCGAACCAGAGTTCTAGAGCCACCTTCCCCAGGATGGGACGAGACGTGCTGTCGTAGGCCTTGATAGTCCGAGTAGACGGAATCAGATGACTTTCGTTGATACGGAGGGCTCGCATCATGCTGAGAGGGAAAACGTTAACGGCTGACCCGTTATCTACCAATACTCCGGGGAGTGTTATGGTGTTAAGCTTGAGAGTGATGTACAGAGCTTCATTGTGCCCCGAGGCATCTCTCGGTAGGTCTTCATCACAGAACGTGATCATACTTCCATACAGTCGAGAATCGTAGATCTGATCTCTATCCGGAGAAGGAGAGTCATCCAGCCATCCGTTTCCTGCCTTCCTCTTGCGAGGTAAAGCCTTTGCTGGAGCCTCGGGATTGCGTTGAGGCTGTTTGTGGCGTTTTCTGCCCTTGGTTAGCACGCTGATCGAGTGCGAGTGCCAAGCTGACTTTGATCTTCCTTTGCCGGTCCGGGTTCGGAAGCTGGACAAATTGAACCTTGGTTGATCCCGCGGGGGGTTAGGCTTCGAAGCCGGCGCAAGATTACCAAGATGCGAGGTATTCCGGTGTCCCAAGGTCTGAACTCGTTGTCAGCGGGACTTTTCAGCTTTCCCACCCGTTCGCTCTAAACCGCATGGCTTGGAGGCGGAGGACTGGCCGGAGTAGAGTACGTAGTATTCAAACCTCCTGGATGGCTCTCCGAGTGTACCTACACCGGTGTCTCCGGCTTCGTATCTTTCTCTCGGCATACATTGAGAGGATTTCTTCTTGTTTTCTCGGAGGATTGCTCCTGGACCGTATCTTAGGACTCGTACTCCGGGCGAGCGGAGCGATCACAAACATTGTAGCTGATGTGGACATTAGAGGATGACCCGGCTGGAAGAGGCGGAGAAACTGGCTCTGCGGCAATCTTTTTGGGCACCCATTCAATGGAATTCACACTGTTGTTGTTGTTCGGAAAAGGATTTCCGACTGTATTGGGCCCACGGGGGCGCTCCAACTTTCCTTCCTCTATCAAGTTCTGAATTTCGTATCTTAACCCTACGCAGTTGTCGGTGGTATGGCCGTGATGCGATGGAAGGCGCGATACTTGCTCTTGTCGGCGTTGACTACGGGATTCTTGGGTTTGTAATTGGCAACGGGTTTAAGGAGACCTTCCTTGATTAACCCTTCCGACATCTTGCTCGGTGGCATGTCCAACTTGTCGAAGTGTACGGCAGTGCTTGAGTAGAATTGTTGCTTTGTGGGGCCGGGTTTCTATTACCCGACCGTTGTCCCCGATGGATGTAGTTGACATACGTATCTTTCCCTTTGCGGGGCCGGTGTGGGATTGAATGCAACCCGCGAGCGGTATACGTATGGCTGCGCAGTAGCCAACTTTTCCTTGAGATCCTTCTCGAACTGTGAGCCGGCATTGACCATGGCCCGGAGATCTGGGAAGAAATGGTGACTGATGAGAGTTCTGATGGACGGTCTTAAGCACGACTTGAAGATCCGCATCTGTTCATCCTTGGAGAGTGGCTCCATGATCTCGGAGAGTTTCCAACTCCACCTCTGGTAGAATTCTCCGACGCTTTCATCCGCTTTCTGTTCAGTGGTGATTAAGTCCTTGCGACTTGTTTCCCACTCTAAGTTGGATCGGTACCGTTCCAGGAAGATGTTACTGATCTGATCCCAAGTGTGGCGATCCGCAGGCTTGACCCTCAGAAACCATCGTAACGCTGAACTCTTGAGCGTATGCTGGAAGTGGTCGACCATTTGCTGGAGTGTTGCTCCTTTCGCTCTCATGCCGAGAACGTAGGTGTCGACATGCGTTTGAGGACATTCGGTTCCGTCAAATCGGTCCATCTCCGGCATTCGGAACTTGGCAGGGAGAGGCGTGACCATTCCCGGATCTGTGGATTTGAGCGTTTCCTGCTTTGAGCTGCTCATGGTGGCTTTCAGGTCTTTCATCTGTTCGACCATCCAGGCTAAGGTTGGGTCCAGTGGTGGACTATGAGGCTCGACGCCGGGTGCTACCATGTGAGCGGTAGTGATTGGAGGTGGAAGGCTTGATATATGTGGATATATGGGGGCCTTTTCGAACGTATCGGGGTTTGTCCCGGTGTTTTGGGATTCGTGTATAGGCAACGGGACGAACCCGGGAGGGTATTGAAGAATATTGGCATATACGAGATGGTCTGGCGGTGCGTGGTGGTATTGAGTGATAGGAGTAGCATGGGCGGCCAAATATGACAGGGTTGCCACGAGAGGTGGCAACGTGGAGCCTAGGTCATTTGTTTCCTTGGTTCAAAGGAATCCCGTAAGTTTGCGGGGAGGAACCTGGTTGAAGGTTTGGGGAGCTGGTTTCGGGAATCGTCATCCTCGACCAGGACAAAAGTACCGTCTGACTGGGGGGATAGCCGTTATACCTCGCTCATTCAAAGCCGTACCACGAAATTCTGATCTTCTTTCTGCCTCTTGTGAACCTAACAAGCCCGGATGGCTTCTTCCAGAGTCATATCTGTTACCGGTGGCGGGGGTCCTTCCCCGTCACGATTTCTCGGTGAGCTAGACATGTCGAAAATTCTGGCTATGGGAACTGAGGGAACCGAAGAATTGTCTGACGCTGCCGTAATGGTGATTCTGGCAAGGCGCTGACCCGGAAATCTGAACCACTTTCTGCTCGCTGCAGGGAACGAAAGGAAGGGTTTAGGCTTCGGAAAGGGGTATTTGGATCAAGGTTTCGGGCTTGTGCAATGTGCAGTTACCGATTAATGTTTACTTAAAGCGCGTTTTCTTAGAGTCCTAATTGGTTGGAAAAGAGCAAGTCTTCTTTTTCGCAACTAATCCTAGAGCTCTAATCAGTGGATCTCGTCACTACGCTTATAAGCCCCTCGTTTCCATTTGTAGATCATCTTTCTCGGGACGGACTATCCCGAGCGAGGTCCTATAAGGCAAGCGAGTTCCACCGACAAAGGAAAAAGTGAACTTAAGGCTAGCTGATCATGCAAACTTTCAACGTATGTGACGCACGGGCCACAGTCGAAGTCAACGTCCTTAAGTTAAGGCGGGGATCGTGCCAAAATTTTGGCATGACCTCTCCTGACTCGCTTGTGCGAGAGACCTTAGCTTTTGGCGTTGGCCAAGTTGTGGCTGGCACGGTACATACGGCGAGGTTTGGTGACACGGCGTCACATTGAACCTTCGGGTATATTTTTCTGCAGAGCTCCGCGTCAAAGTCAAGGCTGAAAAGCTCAAGACTTCGGGTCGGGAACGACCTTCGGTCTCAACCTCTCGAGCTTGACTTGGGGCGGAACCCGGCGTAAAAAACATACACTTAGGCTTTATGACACGAGCTAAGCCAAAAACTAACTGGGGTCTTGGACAAAGTGTGACACAAAGAGTACATGGCTTACACGGGCTAGGATGGGCTGTTTGGGACGACCCCGTGCACCCCCGAAAGGTGTCTGGCAGACCAATCGGGGTGCAACTGATAAGGCCATCCCGGGTTACGGGTTGTAGTGTGCAGTGTACCGAGGCAGCAAGTGCACGTGGAGTGCGGTGTACCGAGGCAGCAAGTGCGAGTAGTGTGCGGTCACTAAAATTCTTTTTCTGAGTAAAACAGAGATTTTTCAGAATGTGTCTTAAAGCATTATGATGCGCAGTTCAAAAGACATCAATGAAAATCGAACATGAATGGGGATGCACAAATATGGTATGATTTTGGAAAGTTGACAATGTAATGCCTTTGAAAAAACCGTTCGAGGTTTAAAGTAACACACGCACACGAAAACGAGGAAGGGTAAACGAAAGTTTGACCCACGGAAGGCTTTTTTGAAAACATCGGCAGTTTTGAAAAAAGTATCCAAGTCCCCAGCGGAGTCGCCAACTGAAATTACCCGGGATTTCGCGTGCGGCGAAACGCGGTTGTCTTTCGCGGGGTGTTGGTGTATGAGACCTCGCTTCATGGGAAGGAAAATGAGGAGTCGCCACGCGGTTTTGTATTTTGAGCCCAAACGTTGAGAAACGGCTTTTGTGAAAATGGTGTCGTTTTTATTGGTAGCAAAAACTTAGGAAAAGGCTTTGAAAACAGGGGATCATTTTTATTGGTAGCAAAAACGAGTAAAAAGCTTTTCGAGTACCAGAGATTGTTAGGTTCGGAGGTCACGTTACGTTTCGGGAAGATTATTACGAGATCACCCGAAACGCCTCGTATGACGAGTCTTTCTACCTTTTTCGAAATCGTGTGTGTGTGTGTGTGTTTTTAAATGGGGGCTTGAATGACAAGCTTAATCTTGGTTTGAATGTCAAACGTTGATTAGGTGACTTTGTTGGAAAAGGCGAGCGTTTGAATGACAAACGTCGGTTTGGAGACGGAAATGAGCGTTTGCGTGGTAAACGTCGATTTTGAGTTTGAAATGAGCTTTTGCGTGGCAAACGTCGATTTTGAGTTTGAAATGGAGTTCGAAGGTCGAACTCCGGTTTTGAACCGGGTGAGTCATTGTTAACGATTTTTACGGGAAAAAGCGTATTAAATGATTTTGAGTGTCAAATGGCGGCTTTTAGTTTGAAGATGAGCGTTTGGATGCCAAACGTCATTTCGCGCGTTTTAAAAGAGAGTTCGAAGGACGAACTCCGGTTTTGAACCGGGCATTACATTGTTAACAATTTTTACGGGAAAAAGCGTATTAAATGATATTGCGATCAACGAATCGGGTTGCGACTCGGACTTTGAAAAGTAAATACTATCACGATCCAAACGGGTCGGACTTGTAAATGACAGTATTTAAAGTAGTATCAACGGAATCGAACGATCCGGAATCGTAAATGACGATCAACGACCCAAACGACTCGGAATTGTAAATGACGATCGACGAGCCAAAACGGCTCGGAAGAGTAAATGACGATCGACGAGCCAAAACGGCTCGGAATTGTAAATAACAGAAAAGTAAATGACGATCGACGGATCGATCGATTCGGAGTTGTAAATGACATAAAAAATAAACGGAACGGGGTCGAAACGCCGTTTTAACCCGTGATTACTTCTCTTACGGGAAGAGAAGAGGATCGAGGGGCTAAAACGTATCGGACCCCGTTAGACGGAGGCGTCTACATTTCAATGACGTAGTTCGAAACGATTGTAGCGACTGGCGCGTAAACCGAGACGAAACAAGAGATCAGAGAGAGGGAGTTATACCTATGGCTAGGATCGACTCCTTTGGCTCGGGGGGCGTATACGGGATACGAAAAGTAGTTTGAAACGGTGTTTCGGAGTGGAGGAGGGCGTATTTGATCAAAATACAGAATCTTCACGCAAAACGAGGTAAAACCGAGGCTCGGGAGGGGTGAGAATCAGTTTGGGCCGTGAGGTTTTGGTAGAGGGAGGTTATTTTTTTGTGTTACAAATGGCTTTGACAGCCTCTTTATTTATAGGTGAAATTTCAGTAGGAGTCCGGCCGGACTTAGACTGAAATCCAGAGGGTTTTGTGGTATTTTGGAATTTTGAGGGACTTGCTGGCAATTTCTGAAGACTGCAGAGGGAGTCTGGCCGGACTTTGACTGAAATCCAGGGGTATTTTAGTCTTTTCCCTTTGATTTCTGATTGAAGGGTGATGGGAGGGAGGTGGCATGGCTGCCACGTGTCCCATGACTCACCAAATGCGTGGGAGTTCGTTCCCCGTTTCCGGTTTTGTCCGTTTTTTAAATAACAGTCCGGAAAATGTCCGAAATGCCCCCGGAAAGTACCGCAAAGTGTGTTTTTCAGGGAAAGCCGTACTTTTACGTGTGATGACACGTGTTAAGTACGCTTCGACGTCGGGATGCTTGGGGCAGTCCCGGGACGTCTCGTTGGCATGGCAACAGGGAGTTTAACGAGTTCCGGTTAACCTGGAGCGGGCCAGTTAACGGATTTCGGTTAACTTTCTGACGAATTCTGACGATCCGGATTTGGGTACTTACAGTCATATAGGTTTCAAATTTTACAATTTTTTAGGACCAGAAATTGAACACTTGTTGACCTGGAATCAATACCTACTCTATCCTTTAAGTGCCTGTTTGATAAACCTATCCCATCCCGAAATGCACGATTATATGAAATGCATATATCACTTTGTCTACTTGCTTTATAATCGAAAATCAAGAAATTTCGGCTATTGTATTTTTTAAATTATTAATATTGTGAATAATTTTAAATATTAATATTTAATTCTTTGTTGTAAAATATATAATTTTACAATGATGAATTAAATTAACATTTATAAACAAGATGAGAGTCTTTCTCATCCACAACTATCAAAATCCTATCCCATCTTTGACCAAGAAAGATAGAGCAAACAAGTTCTCAACTGTTTGAGCAAAGGATTTTCTGTTTAATAAGAAATTTTTCCAGTTCACTGTCCTCTTCTCTCTAAGGATCTCAAACATCACAGCCATGTTTTGTGACAATGCCTGTTTTACTCTTTACTGGTGTTATACGGTCACAAGTAAAAACAAGATAACAGTATAACACCAGTGAAGAGAAAACAGACACTGTCACAAACATGGCTGTGATGTTTGAGATCCTGAGATACAATACGGACAGTGAAACTGGAAAAACTCTTATTAAACAGAAAATCCTTTGCTCAAACAGTCGAGAACTTGTTTGCTCTATCTTTCTTGGTCAAAGTGGATGGATTTTGATAGCTGTGGATGAGAAAGGCTCTCATCTTGTTTATATTTTAAGATGTTAACCACCAACCACAATACCCTATAAGAAGTGCCACTAAGAGTTTTCTTCCTAATTTTAGACAATGATTAGGAGTCTAATTCCTTAACAATACTTCAATCCAAGTCTTCCTAATTTTAGACATTCACCCCCCTCCCCCTTTGACTTTACACAAGATCCGACCTAAGGTGCATCTAGGGTGCCATGATTGATATCAGGCGCTCAAACGTAGGCGACATACATCACCATCCGCGAAGCCGTCAATCGCCCCAAAATGGGATCTAGAACCAGTGAGGTAGTGTGCAGTTGAATATGTTACATTATTGAGACATTCACCCCCTCCCTCACCCTTTAAGTTTAGATTAATAACATTTTTACCACTAAGCAAATTTGACACTTTAAGCTCATCCCAGTTGATGCATTTTCTAATATCACATGTTTCCAACAGCATATGAATGATAACCAAGTTAAACATTTAAAGTATTGAATGACTCAAGAAGTATAAGCAGCTTCCATAAGCATTCTGAAGGCAGTATAAGAGTTGAATTGGGACATAAGCTAGTATCTTGCTACTCGTATATGAGGATTTTCTCTTATGTACTAACATGAAAGGGATGATTTATATGTGCATCAACAGTTTCAAATACCAAATATACTACTTAAAACACTTGGAAACAGTTGGGCTGTTTGTGCATCAGCAATGAAATGCTTTATTGATAAAGGGAAATCATTGAAGTACTAATTTTGTTACTCACAATACAAATAGAATTTGAAAGCGTGTGCTTTTGGGAACAATCCTTGTTTCCCTATTTTCGAAATATCTTCAAATATGGTAAGAAGATTTTGGGACTTTCATGGAAAGATTTACTTTGACTAGGAGTTTGTAAATAAAGTAAATATCTTTTTATTTATGTACATAGTTTTATATTAGGACTAACCTACTAATATTCTATTTCTTTGTGAGTGTGATTTGTATTTCCTTATAGGTAAAGAGATCTCACAAAAGAAGATGTTGATTACGTGAAGACCTTCTCCATGGTGCTTATAAATACAAGGTCATCAGCACAAGAGAAGACACGGATTCTGAGAGAGAGAATTCTTATTCTTCACAGCTTTTCAACATAGTTGTTTTAGGTTGTGAGTGAAGGTTGTGAGACACATCCAAACTCACATCTAGTTTTTCATTGAGTTCTTTGTTTTACTTCTGACTAGAATAGGTCTAACTTGGGAAAGCGGAAGTGTTCATGTCATAGAAGGTGATTAGAACTCATTTATTATTTTCGTCTTTTAGTTTTCACTTATTCGTATTTTTGTAAGCATCAAAGTTTTAATAGTGAAAAGTTTTTGGGCGTAAGCCTAGTTTGCTGATCTCAAGATCAGTAATCGTATATAACTCTTGCGTTATTACTTTAGTTTGTTTTATTCCGATGCATTATCTGTGGATGTGTGGACAGTTGTGAGACACATCTGTACTCACATCCGTATTCTGTTGAAGTTGATTGTGCTTCCTAGCTACACGAAACATTCAATTGGTATCAGAGCCAACTCTCGATATATTACTGAGTGTTGATCCAGAAAGTGTAGTCATTATGGAATGCCAAAATCACCAAAATAGGCCTCCTGTCTTGGATGGCACCAATTATTCTCTTTGGAAGTCTAAAATGCGAAATTACATCAAAGGTATTGATGAAAGGGCTTGGATGTGTATCCTTGTTGCATGGCAACCTCCTACTATGGAGAAGAAGCCTGCTTCTGGTGTTGGTGAGTCTATTTTCGAAAGAAAACCTGAAGAGCAATGGACTCTTGATGAAATTCATTCGGCAAACTATAATTCAAAAGATATGGGTGCTATTTCCAGCCATGTTTCTGGGAATATGTACAAGCTTATCACGAATGAAAGTGTAGCCAAAGCTGCTTGGAATATTCTGCAATCACAATGTGAGGGTGCACCAAGTGTAAAAGCTACTAGGCTTAGAATTTTAATGGATAGGTTTGAGATCCTTCGAATGGAAGAATATGAGGACATTGTGTCATATGCTGCTAAAATTCATGAGATTTCAAATGAGTGTACAAGTCTAGAAGAATCAATCTCCAATGCAAGACTTGTGAGTAAGATTTTGAGGACCTTACATGAGAGGTTCAACATAAGTTGTGATTGAGGAAACAAATGACACCAATACCGTAGGTCTAGACAAAATAGTTGGTATTTTAACTGTGTTTGAGCTCAATCTTGAAGCTCAGAAAAAGAACAAATCTCTTAGTCATGCTCTCAAAAGTGCTGCTGCTCTTCCAAAAGAGCTTGTAGAACTATCCTTAGAGATTGACAAATCAAATCTTGAAGAAGAGGATGTGGCTTTTATTTCGAAAAAATTCAGTTCCATACTGAAAAATAAAAGGATGAGTAAGTTTCCTAACAGACCTGCTCCCAGTGCTACTAAAAACCAAAACCTAGCACTGAGAATGGATTCAAGAAACCAAGCTTTGACAATAAAAAATCCTCTGAGTCTGTTCAATGTAGGGTATGCATGTCGTGGCTTTGGTCACTATGAAAATGAGTGTGCTAACACACTTAAAAAGAAGGGAATGAGCTTAACTGCTACCCTTAGTGACAGTGAGGATGAAGATGAAGTGGCTAACATGTCTATTATCAATTGCCATTCTGTGTTTAATGCCTTTTATGCAGATATAGAAGATGGAGTTCCCTAAAAATCCTTGGATGTGGTCTCAGATGTGAACACATCTGGTGTCACATCTGACCTAATGCTGAACTGTTTTACAGTAAAAGGAGATTCTGAAGATGAAGATAGGGACATTCCCTATGAGGAACTCTTTGCAACATACAAGGAGTTGCATACAGATTGGATGAAGAGAATGGACAAAATTAAGGTACTTGCTAAGGTAAACAAATCTCTTTCTGATAAATTAGCTGCTTGTGAAGATGAAAAAGCCATACTTTCAAAGGAGAATAATGTTCAAAAAGATACCATTGCCAAACTTGAAGTCCTTGTGACCAAAAGAGAAGTTGAACTTGAAAAATTCAAAAATGAGTGTGATAAAGCTGAAAACACTTTTATCAAGTTAAACAAAAGTAAAATGAAACTTGATGAAGCCATTTCTATGGGTCAACTTAATAAAACTGGTCTGGGCTTTGAAAATAATTTTGTAAAAGAGGGATGTGAGGCTTCTACTTCAAAAAGTGTGAAGAAACCAAGTTCTAAAGAAAAATCCTTTTTGAGTGAGAACATGCCTAGGAAGAGACACTACATCTGCCATTATTGATTTGCTCCTGGGCACATTAGACCCTTCTGTTACAAACTTAAGGCTGACAAGAAATCTGGTTACTTTAATCAGCCTCAGATGTGTGAGAAGATGTATGCATATCCAAACACACATCCTGGTAATCTGAGACCTCTGCACCACAAAAAGAAAGCTGTAAAGCAGTGGGTGGCCAAACCAAGTGCTACCTGCAATGTTGTTTACTCCTCCCTCAAGAGTACTGTCTCTGGCTCTTGGTATTTTGATAGTGGGTGCTCTAGGCACATGACTGGGAACCAAGCTGTTCTTCTTGACTATGAATTGATTAGTGGGGGGAAAGTGAACTTTGGTGGTGGTGCTCAAGGAAAAATTGTTGGGAAAGGAACCCTAGATGTCAAGGGTCTCCCTAAATTGCACAATGTGTACCATGTGGAAGGATTGAAAGCCAACCTGATAAGCATCAATCAACTGTGTGATGATGACCTTTATGTGAAGTTTGATAAACACTTCTGTGAAGTGTTTGATAAGGACAATAAGTGTGTTTACTGGTCCTAGATCTGCTGACAATTGTTACCAATTTGGTGACAATCTTTCTTGCTTAAGCTCAGAAGCTAATGATGTCAATCTATGGCACCAAAAATTAGGGCATGCTAGCTGTAGAACTCTGGAAGAACTTTAAAGGTTTGAAGCTGTTAAAGACCTCCCTAAGCTGAAGTTCAAGAATCCTGATGCCTGTGGTTCATGTCAAAAGGGAAATCAAACAAAAGCATCACATAAAAAGGTCCAACAATGCTCCACTTCTAGGTGTTTGGAGCTGATTCACACTGATTTGATGGGACCTATTGAAGTAGAAAGCATTGGTAGGAAAAAGTATACCTTTGTGTGTGTTGATGATTATTCTAGGTACACTTGGGTAATGTTCTTAAGAGAAAAATCTGAAACAATTGGAGAATTCAAGAATTGGTACAAAAGGGTTAGAAATCTTTATGGTCTTAAGGCTGTGAGGATTAGGTCTGACCATGGCAATGAATATGAGAATCAAATGTTCATTGCCCTTTGCAATTCTAAGGGAATCACACATAAATTTTCTGCACCAATTACACCAAAGCAAAATGGAATTGCTGAAAGAAAGAATAGAACTTTGCAAGAAATGGCTAGGGTTATGCTAAGTTCTAAAAATTTGTCCAAGAAATTTTGGGCAGAAGCTTTGAACACTGCCTGTCACATTGGCAATAGAGTGTTCCTTAGGATTGGTAGCACTGTTACTCCATATCAAATCCTCCTTGGAAAGAAACCCACTGTGAAATACTTTCATGTGTTTGGGTGCATTTGCTACATTCTCAATGATAGAGAATATTTGTCCAAATTTGATTCAAAGAGTGATAAAGCAATTTTCATGGGATATTCCACTAATAGTAGAGCTTACAGAGTTTTTAATCTAAAAACAAAGACCATTATGGAATTTGCTAATGTTGTTTTTGATGACTCACTTGATCTTAACCTCAAGACTGCTGAGGATGATGTTTCAGGTTGCTTGCTGGACTGAAAGGATTCAGAAACAGGTATTGGAGAACCAACAGAAACTAGCAGAACTGATGAACCTGTTGAAACAGCAAAGGATGTAACCAAGGATGTGGACACATCTGCATCCACATCTGAACCCATGTCTGCTCCCACATCCACTCAAAATGCTGTAACTGAGGACAGTTCCTCTGAATCTGATCAGGATGATGCTCCAGAAGATAATGTGGATGGGTGTGTGGATAGATCAAGGGATATTCCCTCTAAAATCCAGAAAAACCACCCCACTTCACAAGTTGTGGGAGATATGCATGCTCAAGTGAGAACTAGACAAAAGGATAAAGTGGACTATAGAAAGATGGCTGGTTTATGGTGTTGCTCCTCAGCATACTCCCAGGTAAGCTTTTGCTATTTTGTTTCAAAGATTGAACCTAAGAATGTTACTGAAGTATTGAAAGATGCTGAATGGATTCTTGCTATGCAAGATGAGTTGATTCAATTTGAAAAGAATGAGGTTTGGACTCTTGTCCCTAGACCCTCACATGGAAATGTCATAGGAACCAAATGGATTTTCAAAAACAAAACTGATGAGCAAGGTGTGATCATAAGAAATAAAGCTAGGTTAGTTGCTCAAGGCTACACTCAAATTGAGGGAGTTGATTTTGAGGAGACATTTGCACCTGTTGCAAGGATTGAGTCCATTAGGCTTCTGTTAGCTATTGCTTGTTATCTCAAGATGGATGTTAAGAGTTCCTTTCTAAATGGGATATTAAATGAGGAAGCCTATGTTGAACAACCTAAAGGCTTTGTGGGCTCCAAGTATCCTAACCATGTGTATAAGCTGAAGAAAGATCTATATGGGCTGAAACAAGCCCCTAGAGCTTGGTATGGTAGGTTGACTGACCATTTGCTTCACCTAGTATTCAAGAGAGGTGAGGTTGATAAAACATTATTTGTAAGGAATAACAAAAAGGAAATTTTTGTAGCACAAATCTATGTGGATGATATTGTGTTTGGGTCAAACTCTGACCCTATGCTAGCTGAGTTTGTGGACAGCATGACTTCCACATTTGAGATAAGTATGGTAGGTGAGTTGAATTATTTCTTGGGCTTACAAATAAAACAATTCAAAGATGGTATGTTCATCTCTCAGTCTAAATATGCCTACAATCTTGTGAAAAAGTTTGAACTTGAACACTCCTCACATCAAAGAACACCAATGGGATCTTCCCAAAAGCTGAGTCATGATTCAGATGGTGAGAGTGTTGACCAAACCCTGTACAGAAGCATGATTGGAAGTCTGCTTTATCTCACTGCAAGTAGGCCTGACATAATGTATAGTGTGTGTTTCTGTGCAAGATATCAAGCCAATCCAAAGGTGTCTCATCTTAAAGCCTTGAAAAGAATCATTAGATATGTGAGTGGGACTGTAAACCTAGGACTGCATTATTCTAATGAGACAAACACCAATTTGGTTGGCTATACAGACTCTGACTGGGCTGGAAATAGTGATGATAGAGAGAGAGTACTACACGTGGATGTTTCTACCTAGGAAATAACCTTGTGTCTTGGTACAGTAGGAAGCAGAATTGTGTGTCCTTATCCATTGCTGAGGCTGAGTATCTAGCCCTTGGAAGTTGCATCACACAACTGCTTTGGATGAATCAAATGCTGAAAGATTATGGATTAAATAGCAAAATTTTGACTGCTTTTTGTGATAACAAAAGTGCCTTGGACATATCTAAAAATCCTGTCCAACATTCTAGAACAAAACACATTGATATTAGACATCATTTCATTAGGGATCTTGTAAAACAAAAGACTGTGTGTCTGGAATTTGTTGGGACTGCAAATCAATTGGCCGATATATTTACAAAGGCATTCGATTTGGAGAGATTTTCCTCCTTGAGGAAGTCTCTTGGTTTGTGTGATATCTAAGGTTGTGAGCACAAATGTGTCTCACATCCTCTAACACATCTGTATATTAGATTAACCAAAAAAAAATCATGCATTAGCACGAAATTTCTCAGTGTGGTCACTTGTGAGTTTTCATCTTTGACATTGTTCTGATCACTTAATTGTGAGCACTTCCTGTTCATGTTATCTTTTGATGACTTGATATAACCTTCCTAGGTATCTCATAGTGGGTGCTATAAAAGAAAAAAATATCTATGTGAGAAACAGCTGCTTCACCCTTCGTATGAAGCCATACCATTGTGATCAAGTGATTCTCATAAGAAATCTTGAAATCAAACTTGATAAGATCATTGGGAAAAAGGGCTATCTTTGGGATTCAAGTAAAGTGAAAGCTACTCACAATGCAAAAATCCACAACAAAAAATTGGTGGATGCATCCTAGAGGCTGTGCAGATTGGATTATTGCTCATTGACTTTTTGTGATCTAAATGTGTCCCCAAATGTGACTCACATCCTATGCCACATCTATAAGCTGAGATTTTTCCTTCACCCGTGTGTTTGCATCATGCTAGGCATACTGCATTTTTTAGGTCATATAGGAGCTTTGTAAATATGCTAGTTAATTTATTTTCTTTCTTAATTTACTCTTTAATTTAACAAGTTTTTGTTTTCCAAAATCTCATATGAAAAGGAAAGGTGTGTATCAATCCTTAGTTAAAAAGGTTGGACAATTTTGAAAGGGATTCTGTCTTGAAAAAGATATGGCTGAATTATTTTTGTTTCATAAAAATCTGTCAAAATCTTGTTTTATTTTAATCCCTTATTTTTCGAAGGTTGTTGTGTGTGGTAATCTCAAGGGGTTCTAGCCGTTGGAGGACTTATAAGGTATTTAGGATGTGTGAAACCTCTTTGGAAAAGGATTGTTTGTTTAAATTGGAAAGGGGGAGTTGTGAGTATTTATTAGGGCTCACATCCGTCCCATCCCCCATAAACCCTTTGCTAAACCCTTGTTCTTCCATCGTTATTGCACACAATCACACACATTGCAATTAATTCCCTTTGTACTGTTCAACCTAACACTGATTTTCAGATTAAATGGCCTCTCATGATCACATTCGTGAAGAAGAAGTTCTTGACATTGGGCCAATTTCTGTGGCCATAGCAGAAGCTCCCATTGCCGCCAATCCAGCAATATCCAATTTTTTTGCTGAAATTCCTCCTCCCTCGTCATCGTCTGGCTCATCCATGGAAGCTCCTTCTGCTAAATCACCCACATTGGAACCATTGAATGTTCCAGTGTCTTCTGAAAACCCTAATCCACTAACCTCTCCGGTTTCACAACCATCGGTTGTCCCCTCTGTTTTTCCCTCTATTCCTATTGTTGAAACCCCTTCAGCCAAAAAGAGGAAGCTAACCCCCTCAAAACCCTTGGGCCATGTTGCGAATCCAGCTCCCCAACGGAACCTTCGTCGATCGCACAGGGTTCAAAAGCTGTCAGAGGCTGAAAAAGCCAAAAATATCAAGAAACCTGGAGGTAAACCATCTACTGCCATTGTTTGTGATGAAGAAGAAGAAGAAGAGGAAATCCAACCTCTTATCAGAACCAGGGCTCAACCTTCCAATCCTCCTCCTCTTGTTGTTTCCCCTGCCATAGCTCATACTGATGTAATTCCTTCTTCTGACCCTGTTGATCCTGCTCCTACAACTTCCATTGATCTTACTGATTCCATTGTCCCTACTCCTGCTCCAGATGACACTTCTCCTGTTCCTATCTCTGAGGCTGCCCCTACTGTTGCTGAGCCTACTATAGTAAGTGATGAGGAACCCTTGGCTAATATCCTCATGGAATTGAGAGGTAAGAAGAAGATGGTTGCTGCTGACATAGAGCCAATTGCTGAAGCTGCTAGTGACTCTGAATCCAGCTATGAGAGTGATGATACTGCTTCAGATGATAATTTCAAACTGGGAAGGGCTGAGCTTGATCAAGAAAAAGACGATCAAGTCAATGCCTCCTCTGGTGATGAGATAGAAGCTGAATCTGTCAAAGTGCCATCTCCTGCAAAGGATGTGCCTGCAGATGTGCACACATCCAGGCGCACATCCACCAGAAAGAAGACTGAAAAGGGTACTTCTAAATCTCTCTCCATTACTCCTGCCTTTAAACCCTTGTCTACTAAATTTTTATCAAAGGATGCTTCTGATAGATTTGGCCTGATTGTGAATAATGCCTTCATTGTTGAAATGAAAATGGATAGAGACACCTTCTCTAAGTTAGGCATGGATAAGTTTTTTGAAGAAAGAGGTTTATTTTTGACTGTGGATCACCCTCTCCCCTTCTATCCCAAAATGGTCTATGAGTTTTATGCTAACTTGACCAAATGGCTAGATAAACCCTCCTCTTCCTACACCATTTATGTTAGAGGAAAATTTGTTCCTTTCTCTCCTTCTGTGATCAATGATTTGCTTGGGCTAGATAATACTTTAGATCAGGTCTGTGATGTTTCTGAGGAAGACCTAGTTTCTGTGATCACCCATGGTAAAGTGACTGCTTGGCCTATTAAGCCAAAGGATTTGGGTAGTGGCTCCCTTTCTTCCCTTTATTGTTTTCTCCATACAATTCTTACTGCCAACCTGTGCCCCTAAAATAATAAGACCTCTGTTACTAGGGTGCAAGCTGAGTTGCTTTATAGGTTGGGTGCCAAAAAGAACATCAATTTTGGAGATTTCATTTTTAGGAAAATTTGTGGCTATGGAGAATCCCCTTCTAAGAAATGGTCTTTACCCTATCCCTCTCTCATTTCTCAAATTTTGGTTGCTCAAGGAATTAAGCCTGAAAAAGGTGAGGAAAGGATTGATAAGTTTGATCTGTTTAAGGAGACCAAAACCCTCTTAGATGCTAAGCAAAGGTTTGTTGATCTTCCATTGGGTGTTGTTCCTGAAATAACTATGCCTGATGTGGGCACATCTGAACCCACATCTGAATATCCATTTGCTGCCCAAATGAAGGACCTGGATGCTGAAATAGCAGCTGCTGAAGCTCATACCTATGCATTGAATGATCAACTGCAAGCTTCCACTGCCCATGCCAACAACCTCAAAGCTCTCAAGGATAGAATCCTAAAATGGCATGCTAATCTTTCTGCTCAAAAAGGGGGAGATAGGTCTGAACCTGCTGCTGGAAGTAATGTGTGGGATGCTGCTGTTGCTGCTGCTGGCTGGAGAAGCTGGGAACTTTAATTAAGGGGGAGAAGACTTTTTAGAAGTTTTTTTTGCTTTGACAATTTTAATTTCTGTTTTAGTTTTTAAACAATGGTCTGTAATAACTTTAAATAGGTTGCTGCTGAATGGTTTAGCTTTTTAATGAACTGCTGGTTTTTGCTCTAACATGTTTTATGCAGTTTTTATGTGTGGATGTGTAAACACATCTGCACACACATCCATTCAGGGGGAGTTGTTCTTATGTTTAAATATTGAAGTCACAAAATGTGATTTTTATAAATCTTTGGTTTTGCCAGAAAGTCCAAAATAGGGGGAGATTGAAAGCGTGAGCTTTTGGGAACAATCCTTGTTTCCCTATTTTCGAAATATTTTCAAATATGGTAAGAAGATTTTTGGACTTTCATGGAAAGATTTACTTTGACTAGGAGTTTGTAAATAAAGTAAATATCTTTTTATTTATGTACATAGTTTTATATTAGGACTAACCTACTAATATTCTATTTCTTTGTGAGTGTGATTTGTATTTCCTTATAGGTGAAGAGATCTCACAAAGAAGATGTTGATTACGTGAAGACCTTCTCCATGGTGCTTATAAATACAAGGTCATTAGCACAAGAGAAGACACGGATTCTGAGAGAGAGAAATTCTTATTCTTCGCAGCTTTTCAACATAATTGTTTTAGGTTGTTTGTGAAGGTTGTGAGACACATCCAAACTCACATCTAGTTTTTCATTGAGTTCTTTGTTTTACTTCTGACTAGAATAGGTCCTACTTGGGAAAGGGGAAGTGTTCATGTCATAGAAGGTGATTAGAACTCATTTAGTATTTTTCTTCTTTTAGTTTTCACTTATTCGTATTTTTGTAAGCATCAAAGTTTTAATAGTGAAAAGTTTTTGGGCGTAAGCCTAGTTTGCTGATCTCAAGGTAAGCGTATATAACTCTTGCGTTATTACTTTAGTTTGTTTTATTCCGCTGCATTATCTGTGGATATGTGGACAATTGTGAGACACATCTGTACTCACATCCGTATTCTGTTGAAGTTGATTGTGTTTCCTAGCTACACGAAACTTTCAGAATTACCTTTCACATGAAATCGTTTCTTATTTAAAATTGTGACATTTATCCTTTGTAACAGATTAAAACAGAAAGTGTCACCCTTATTATCATGGAAGGGAGGCAATTTATTATTATCAGTTGATCCAAGCACTTTAGTGTCCAAATTCGGGCAACAAATGAAAACAAAGGTAAGATTGTGAGAATTGAAGGTAATAACCAGACTGTGTGCACACAAACTTACATATATAGAGAAATTCTAACTACACATATTTAGCACACAACAACATTGACAATCACCAACACATTTGTTCTTCTGTCCTTAAAATAGTAGCTACAAATAAAAAAAACAATAAAAAAAAATTAAAAGAAATTACAAAAATTAAAAGAAATCACAATGACATTCAACACGAGCAAAGGAAAAGAAAAAAAATTGTATAAAAGTTGTTCAATCCAGCTAAAAATCAATTAATTAAAGATGTCCAATTAATTAAAAATTTTCAATACTGAAAATTTACACAAATACACTCAAAACACAAACGCAAATCATAAACAACTCATGACAGAGAGATGATTGTATCACGAAATTTACCGTTAAAGGATCTCACCGGCGACTGAAGAACTTGGGAGATGGAGAAAACTTCCTTCGAGAGGAGTGGAAAAAAATTGAAGAATCGACGGAGAGGACGGCGTGGCGGCAGCAGCTTGAGAGGAAACGGTGGAGAGGGTGGACGGCGAAGCTTCGTCACCGGAGATGGTGGAGTCGGCGGCGTACGCGTGACCGTGAGCGAGGGAAGAGAGAGAGAGATGAGAGATCGCTAGCTGTGACGGGAAGAGAGAGAGAGAGAGAGAGAGAGAGAGAGAGAGAGAGAGAGAGAGAGAGAGAGAGAGAAATTAGGGCGTAAATGATTTCAGAGATGGAAATTTAGTATTTATATATAACACCAGCGACGGAATTATTCCGCCGCTAAAATTAATTCTACCGACGGAATTAAAATTCCGCCGCTAGAATTAATTTTTAGCGGCGGAATAATTCCGTCGCTGATGTTAATTAATATTAATTTAATAAATATCATTATTTTTATTTATATAAAACATGAAAATTATTTTAAATAAAATATAACAAATTACTCTCAAAAAAATAAATACAAGTCAATAAATATTATTTTTGAAAAATAAATAAATCATAAATTAAAATAAAATAAAAATAGAGCTAAACAAATTTTAAAATATATAATTAACACCGACATAATTATTCCGTCGCTACTACCACCACTATAATCACTACTACCACCACAACCACCCCCACCACTCCACCACTACTATCACTACCACTACCACCATTACTATACCACCACAACTATTACTACTACCACCACGTACTACCACCACCACCACCACTATCACCACTACCATCACTATTACCACTACCACCACTACCACCAACACCACTCCACCACTACTATCACTACCACTACCACCACCACCACTCCACCACTACTATCACTACCACTACCATCATTACAATACCACCACAACTATTACTACTACCACCACGTACTACCACCACCACCATCACTATCACCACTACCATCACTATTACCACTACCACCACTACCACCACCACCACTCCACCATTACTATCACTACCACTACCACCACCACCACCACTCCACCACTACTATCACTACCACTACCATCATTACTATACCACCTGAACTATTACTACTACCACCACGTACTACCACCACCACCACTATCACCACTACCATCACTATTACCACTACCACCACTACCACTCCACCACTACTATCACTACCACTACCACCCCCACCACTCCACCACTACTATCACTACCACTATCACCATTACTATACCACCACAACTATTACTACTACAACCACTACTACCACCACCACCACCACTATCACCACTACCATCACTATTACCACTAAACCACTACCACCACCATCACTCCACCACTACTACCACTACCACTACCACCACCACCACTCCACCACTACTATCACTACCACTACCACCATTACTATACCACCACAACTATTACTACTACCACCACTACGCACTGCCACCACCACCGCTATCAACACTACCATCACTATTACCACTTCCACCACTAAACCACCCTACCACCACCACTAAATCCTAAACCCTAAACCCTAAACCCTAACCCCTAAACCCTAAACCTTAACCCTAACCCCTAAACCCTAAACCCTAACCCCTAAACAATAAACCTTAAACCCTAAATCCTAAAACCTAAACCCTAAAACCTAAACCCTAAAACCTAACCCCTAAACCCTAACACCCCTATACCCCTAAACCCTAAACTCTAACCCCTAAACCCTAAACCTTAACCCCTAAACCATAAACCCTAAATCCTAAACCCTAACCCCTAAACCAAAAACCCTAAACCCTAAACCCTATACCCCTAAACCCTAAATCTCAAATCTCAAATCTCATATACTTATAACCGTTTGAAATTTCAGTCAGTTTTTTAACGTTTTCAGTTAGTTTTTAAGAATTTCAGTCATTTTTTTAACATTTTCAGTTAGTTTATTAGAATTTCAGTCAGTTTTTTAACGTTTTGAGTTAGTTTTTTAGAATTTCAATCAGTTTTTAACGTTTTTAGTCAGTTTTTTAACGTTTTCATTTAGTTTATTGAAATTCCAGTCAGTTTTTTAACGTTTCCAATTAGTTTTTTAGAATTTCAGTCAGTTTTTTAACGTTTCCAGTTAGTTTATTAACGTTTTCTATTAGTTTTTCAAAATTTCAGTTAGTTTTTGAAATTCCATTCAATTTTCTAACGTTTCCAGTTAAATTTTTTAATGTTTTCAGTTAGTTATTTTGTTAACTAGTTCTAAAAATAATTAAAATTAAATGTTAGAATCACCGATGGAATATTTCCGTCACTGATAAATAAAAAAAACAAAAATTGTTTATCACCGACAAAATAATTCCGTCGCTGTTTAATTAAAAATAATTAAAAATGAAATGCTATAATCACCCACGGAATAAATCCGTCGCTGATAAATTAAAAAAAATAAAAATAAATAAATTTATCACCGACGGAAATATTCCGTCGCTGGTTTATTAAAAAAAATTAAAAAATATTTAATTTCTACCGACGGAATTATTCCGTCGCTGAATAATTAAAAATAATTAAAAATTAAATGTTATAATCACCGAAGGAATATTTCTGTCGCTGATAAATAAAAAAAAAAAATTAATTTATCACCGACGAAAATATTCCGTCGCTGGTTTATTTAAAAAAAAAATAAATAATAATTAATTTCTACCGACAGAATAATTTCGTCGCTGATTAATTAAAAATAATTAAAAATTAAATGTTATAATCACCGACGGAATATTTCCGTCGCTGATAAATAAAAAAAATAAAAAACAAAATTAATTTATCACCGACGGAAATATTCCGTCGCTGATTTATTTAAAAAAAATAAAAAAATATTAACTTTTCACCGACGGAATAATTCCGTCGCTGAGAAAGAACTAGCGACGAAATATTCCGTCGGTAAATCAGGCGCCAATCTAGTGGCGGTAATGAAACGAATATTCGAGGAATATTCGTTTTTAGCGACGGAATTCAATTCCGCCGGTAAAGTTGACGCCAAATTTACTCCGTCGCTATAGCATAATTTTCGTCGCTATATAGCGACGGAATGATTCCGTCGCTAAAGCCTCAGTTTCTGGTAGTGGAGAAGCTGATGACTTCCTGTTCCTTATAAATCCAGGCAGGAATGTGATAAACCTTACTTAGCTCGTGTATCTGATCTTTCAATTTTTTGTTATAAACAGTCTCCTCTCATTTAACATGAAGCTTGGCCCTAGGAGGTCTGTCTTCCCTTCATCATCTTTGTCATCGTTAACATCATCCTTTCTTTTTCTCTTGCTATCCTTTCTCATAAAGTAGTGATCATGTTTTTCCTCGTCTACCCATATGTGGATCATTATCTTGAGGGAGATGCAATTTTCTGTGTCGTGTCTGTGGTCCTTGGGGAAGGCACAATACTTGGAGCTGTCACGGGTGTACTTTGTTATTTTATCAAGCGGTCGGGGATTTGGTATATTCACCAACTGCATGATCTCTGTAATAGGTTTGGTGAGGGGGTAAAAACCTCGGCTTTTTCAGTAGCCTCAGTTATATTTTTCCCCTTATAGCCACTTCCATTTGAAGCTTGGTTGGAGCCAGCTGCTTCAGCTTCTGGTTTCTCAGACCTCTTCTTACTTTTCTCTTCTACCATTGCTATTGCGTAAGCCACATTGTATAGATCAGACTTTGACTTAGGCTATCTGGTAGAAAGTTCATAGATCAAACGTCCGGCCGGGGTTAAAGCAAACAATCACCTCTCGGTCATTCAGACTATCCTCTACTTGGTCTGCCATGGCTCTGAATCGATTGTAATAACTCAGAGTAGTTTCATTCTTCCCTTGCTCAATGTTGGCAAGATGTGTCAGTCTTTTCTTTCTTTTTCCGGCTGTAGCGAAGTGATCCAGGAATCTCCTCCTCATGATTTTTCAGCTATCGATGCTTCCCTTCTTTTGCTCACAGAACCAGGACAAAGCTGTTCCGAAGAAGGTACTCTCGAATGCCTTGCAGAGAATATCATCTGCCTTGGTAAGGAGAGCCATAATGGATTCAAAACTTTGCACATGGTCCCGTGCGTATGTGATTCCCACATATTTTTCAAAACTTGAGATTTTAAGAGCTGAATTGGGAGGTAGATCATTAATTCGCTGGGAGAAAGAATGAGTGCCACTGGTATCATCATCATCATCTACTTCCTTCCTCCCCATTTCCATTTCATCTAGTCTCTTTTTCAAGAGGAGAATTTCTCTTGCATCGATCCCTGGCTAATATGAGAGCTACGGTGGGTCCTTTCTTTGTTTCTGTGCCCATTCACTTTATTATGTTCCACATGTTCCTGGTGATTGTCCCCATGTCCAGATGATGCTCTGTCTCTTCTAGGTGCCATATCTGAATGGGGAGGAGTCATGTGACGAGGAGGTCTCCTAGGGTGAGGAGGGCTCTTATGACGAGGAGGGCTCCTGTGTCAAGGAGGACTCCTATGCCGAGGAGAGGGGTTACGATGAGAAGGGGATTTTTGCCTTCGTTGACTAAGCCTTGCTTTCAAGTTAGCAGAATCAACCTCCTGTTCCCTTTGGTGGTTCAAATGATTTCTCAAGTCTACCTCGTTTCTCGTGTTACCATGATCATGTACCTTATGATGAGGAGGGACATCTTGGGGTGTTTTGCTTGGATCTACCAGCAATGCTATGATTAGTGAGATTGGACAGGAGGAAAATTTTCTCTATTACCCTGATTACCACGCCTGTCAGCATGACTTTCCCCTCCAAGGGAATTTCCAGTCCTCGTAGGCCTCATGTATTCAGCCAGGGAGTGCTCATGATCCAATGTAGCAAGGCATTTTACTTTTTATAAATGCGTTGCAAAGTTTACATCTGTTGATGCAAGAGAGTTATGCGATCAATCTGTTGATGGGAGGCTCCAGTTCCCCATTGGGCGGCGTTCCTCGTCGGCTGGCTGCCAGCAGACCTTCCTCGTCGCCGACGACAAGGAGTATTAGTCGGTACTACCTCGGTCACTGGCTGTCCCCTATAACGCAGATTCATTCCTATGGGCGTCAGTCCATCAATCAATGGCGGAGGAGAAGGCAGTTCCCATTGGTAAAAGGAAAAGTAGTTCTAGTGTTGCCATGAGTCTCCTCCACATGAATATTATCCGGATCAGGAGTAACACTAGCAATATGTCCGTCTTCCATTATGATTAGGAGAGTGGAGCAGAATTTTTCAAGCTATTCAATGGATGATTCGAATCGTTTTCCACCAATGAAACCAAATTGATGATGCCAAAAATGTTTGTAGCAGCCCAAATCCATCGCCAGGTTGTATCCTGTATGATTGAATAGCCTGAAAAATAATAGCAAATACGTAAACTAGGTCGGGGCTTCACCGACGAAAGCCCTCTGGCGTAAGAGTAAGTATTTGTCTTTAGAGAGAGAAATCAATTGACAATAGTTTAGAGTCAAAAGATGTGTTACCAAAATAATGTGAATTATGACTTGTATTTATAGAAATATCATTGTATAATCCATGTTGAATAGGAGTTCGTGTGGGAGGAGGTTATAATCATAGGAGGATTATAACTTCCCACAATCATTGTTTGAGTAGGATTAGGTGATATTATTCTGCATGTGCACCTCAGAAGCATGCTACTCGGCATATGACGCTTGGTCGGCCTGAGTTGATGCCGAGGAACAGATAGGTAATGATAGGGAAGCCCATTTTCTCACTTTGTTGATAACCGAGGAGGAACTCCTCGTATTCAAATGAGGCATAGGTCGTCCTTGATGGATGTCTTGCTCGGCATATAAGAGTTGTGCCTCGTCGGCATATATAATTGTTGTGCCTTAGTCATTATTCGCTCTTTTATATCTATATCAACGTAGTGAGAATGACGAGTAAAAATGACAAGTAAAAGTAGGGAATGCCCACTCCCTTTGTCGTAAGTGAGACTTGTATTGATTGTATTTTGAACCCAATCCATTGAAATTTGTTCAGCTATAATACACGTTTGTAACTCAATTTATACCATTCAAAATTCAATCCATAAAAGTCAAAAAAAAAGAAAAGAATCAATCGTAAAAGGTTGCTGGGTATAAAAACGACGACCTTAATAAGAAATGTGAAGGCATGAAAATGACTTTATCAACTAAGTTGAATCATCTTCCAGGAAATCCCGTTGACCTTGCTTTGATTATTCATAAAACCTCTCTATAAAAGCACCACCTTATTTCACTCTCCAACATCAAATCAAACCTCCCCAAAAAAAATGAAGTTTAAACTCTTTATTTTCCTAGCTCTTATTTTCTCAGTCTCATTTGCTTCTGCATCTTTTTCAATTCTTGATTCTGCTCCTGAAGATTTCATTCATTGCCTTGATCTTTACTCCAACAACTCCACCTCCATTTCTCAAATTATTTACACCCCAAGAAACTCTTCTTTCCAATCTATATGGCAATTTTCCATCAACAACATAAGATTCAACTCCACCTCCAATCCTCAACCTCTTGTCATTGTCACTCCCACCGACGAATCCCACATCCGCACCGTCATTTACTGCGCCAAGAAACGAGGCCTTGAGCTCAGGATCCGAGGTAGCGGTCATGATTTCGAGGGCTTGTCCTATACAAACCCGACCCCCTTGCCTTTTGTCATGCTAGACATGATAAACATGAGGTCCATTCATGTTGATGCCAACAGTAGGATCGCCTGGGTCCAGGGTGGGGCTACACTTGGAGAGACTTACTATAGGATCTCTCAGAAAAGCCCCACTCTTGGATTTCCTGGCGGGACATGGTCAACTGTTGGAGTTGGTGGGGTCATTGGCGGGGGAGGATATGGTTTCTTGATGCGTAAATATGGTCTTGCCGTTGATCATGTTATTGATGCTCGATTGATGGACGTCAATGGAAGGATCCTTGATAGAAAGTCAATGGGTGAGGATTTGTTTTGGGCCATTCGAGGTGGTGGGGCCTCGAGTTTTGGGGTCCTTTTAGCATGGAAGTTGAGGTTAGTCCCCGTTCCGGAAATCGTGACTTTATTTACTATTAACACGACTTTAGAGACGGGTGCAACCGATCTTATATATAAGTGGCAATTTGTGGCGCCAAAGATCGATAGTGACTTACAAGTAAGGGTCACTTTTGGAAGTCAGTTCATATCCGGTACTCGTAAGAAGACAATCTTTGCCTTGTTTGAAGGTTTTTACTTGGGGAAAATCGATACATTGCTCCCTTTAATGGACAAAAGCTTTCCAGAACTAGGCGTAACCAGAGACCGTTGCACGGAAATGACTTGGATCCAATCTGTGCTCGTTTTCTCTGCCTTCCCGCGCCTAGCACCTCCTCAAACGTTCCTCAACAGATCTGCCGTGCCCAAACTTGGCATAGAAGGTAAATCGGATTTCATACGAACACCAATCCCCATTAAGGGATGGGAAGCAATGTGGAAAATGTTTTTCAAAAACGATTTTTCGGAAAACTTTGTCATGAATCCTTATGGTGGGATTATGGATGAATTTCCAGAGTCAGAGGTTCCATTCCCAAACAGAAAGGGGACTTTGTTCATGATACTCGAGAGAGTATTTATGGACGGAACTACCCCTCAACGGACCCGAGACAAACGTATCCAATGGATAAAAGATTACTATAAGTTCCTAGCCCCATATGCTTCAAAGAATCCTAGAAGGGCTTATTTGAATTATAATGATCTTGATCTTGGAGTGGGAAGTCGGACTTATGAAGAAGCAAACATTTGGGGTAGAAAGTATTTCAACAATAATTTCAAGAGGTTGGTTGACATAAAGACCAAAGTTGATCCTTTGAATTTCTTTAGGCATCCACAAAGTATTCCTTCTTTCCCAAAATCTAGTTCAGACATGTAATGCGTTTTTGTTTAACCTTTCAGCATTAGTTTGTTAGATATATCATTATTTCCCTTTCTGTTTTTTTAATGCTAGAAATAACAACATCCTCATGTATTCATCTTCTGATGATGAAAATAAAAGTTTTAATTTTTCGTTCTTACTTTTTTTTTTTTTAATTGAAGTGATTTATTCTTTATTTTAGTGCAATTGTTTACCAAATAAATTCCCCTTTGTCTCAATGAAAAGACCACTTTTTGCATAGATGTTCTATTTACCATTAAATGAATAATAAGTAATTTTTTTTTTCCACTATGGTAAAGCAAATTCCCAATTACTTTTTATGTTTTTTGTTTTAAAACGTTGAGGCATTTACCAAATAATCCCTCTATAGAAACAAAACTACTTCCTAAGACAATTTATAATTTGATTAACCATTTAGTCCCTAGCTTAATAACTACACCCTCCCAACATTTTACTACGTTCACCCTCCTATCATTTCACTAAGTCCAATCTCTTTAATAATTTAATTTCTCTCCAACCACCCTTACCTTAGGTCACCCCCTCCCCATCTTCTCCGGTCAACACTTCCGGCAACCATCAACTCCGGCGACCAACTCCGGTGACTTTTTCCGGCGACTTTTTTTTTTTTTTTTTTTTTTTTTTTCGCGGCGACCTCTCCGGCGACCAAACAACTGAGAACTTAACTTATCAGTAAGTTCTCGATTGTCAACTAAACTACTAAGAACACAATTAACTCCGTGACTACCAACTCAGGCGACCACCAACTCGGCGACCTCTCCGGCGACCAAACAAGCGAGAACTTAACTTATCGGTAAGTTCTCGGTTGTCAACTAAACTACTAAGAACACAATTAACTCAGCGACTACCAACTCCGGCGACCGCCAACTCCGGCGACCTCTCAGGCGACCAAACAGGCGAGAACTTAACTTATCGGTAAGTTCTCGGTGTCAACAAACTACTAAGAACACAATTAACTCAGGCAACTACCAACTCAGAACCACCAACTCAGGCGACCTCTCAGGCGACCAAACAGCGAGAACTTAACTTATCGGTAAGTTCTCGGTGTCAACTAAACTACTAAGAATACAATTAACTCCGGCGACTACCAACTCCGGCGACCACCAACTCCGGCGACCTCCCAGGCGACCAAACAAGCGAGAACTTAACTTATCGGTAAGTTCTCGATTGTCAAACTTAAACTACTAAGAACACAATTAACTCAGACTGACTACCAACTCAGGTGACCGCGACTCCGGCGACCTCTCCGGCGACCAAACAACTGAGAACTTAATTTATCAGTAAGTTCTCAGTTGTCAACTAAACTACTAAGAACACAATTAACTCCGGCGACCAAACAACTGAGAACTTAACTTATCAGTAAGTTCTCAGTTGTCAACTAAACAACTAAGAACACAATTAACTCCGGCGACTACCAACTCCCGCGACCTCTCTCAGCGACCGAAGCGAGAACTTAACTTATCAATAAGTTCTCAGTTGTCAACTAAACTACTAAGCACACGATCAACTCCGGCGACCACCAACTAAACAACTGAGAACTTATCAGTAAGTTCTCAGTTGTCAACTAAGCAACTAAGAACACGATCAACTCCGGCGACCTATCCAACGGCTAAACAACTGAGAACTTAACTTATCAGTAAGTTCTCAGCTGTCTTCACTAAGAACACGATCAACTCCGACGATCACCAACTCCGGTAACCAAACAGGCGAGAACTTAACTTATCGGTAAGTTCTCGGTTGTCAACTAAACTACTAAGAACACGATCAACTCAGGCGATCACCAACTCGGCGACTAAACAGCGAAAACTTATCGGTAAGTTCTCGGTTGTCAACTAAACTACTAATAACACGATTCAACTCCGACTGACCAAACATTAAATCGGGATTGTTGATAAAACTAGATTGTTGAGAACTTTTAAAGCAAATGTTAACTCACGATATCATGAAGTAAGCATAAAAGTATGGATGCATTAATCAATATGATATATTAAATATTTGTAAGAAAATATAAAAGTAACATGACTCTGTATAAATTGTTCAAAATAACCAAAAAAAACTTGAAATGCCTGAAGAAGATAAAATTGAAATATAATTCTTTTAAAGCAAATGTTAACTCACATAGAAAGCAACAACACCACTAGCGGTATAATCGGCGGGAAGCTTAATAGAAGCACTAAAGAATCCATGAAGGTAAAGGTCTTGTGACACAAATCCGGCACCTGTGAAATAAAAAAAAAAATACGCAAATTAAAAAAAAAAAAAAACACTACACCAGTACTTGCTCCATCACTCCCAAAATAAATGTCAATTTTTTTCAAATGACAAAACCCAATCCTATTAAACAATTTAACCAACACGGCGGGCACTACCACCAATGGCTACCCATCGGATTAACAGTCATGTCCATGGTCACTGCTCATTCTCTTTCCTCCTCTAGCTGCTTGATCACTGCACAAAACCCACTTCATGATTCAGTTTCAGGTCAAGAATTCACTCTGTTTCTTCATCATCGTCCAATGTTATGGCTGCCGCCGCCGCATCCACCACCACCAAAGTGATTCCGGCCGGTGTCATGGCTGGAGTTAATAGGGGGGGGGGACGAATGAAGGTGGGAAGACGAAGGGAGAGACGGATCTAGGCACGAGGTGTGGGGAAGTGGGGGGATATTATCGCACAGGTAGGGGGACGGTTGCGGGTCGCCGGAGTTGAGGGGGAAGGTCGCCGGAGTTGAGGGATCGGCGCCGGAAGTTGTGGAGGGGAGGGGTAGTGACGGGAGAGAGGGAGTAGAGAGAGAAAGTGTGTGTGAGAGAGAGAGTGTGTGTGTGTGTGTTTTTGTGACAGGTGGGTGGGGAGGGGGTATAATTATATTATTTAAATTAAGTGAGGGATTATATGGTAGGACAAAATATTTTTTAGGATTAGGAAGTAAATTAAGAAATAGGATGTCTTAGGATGTAGATTAGATATTATTGAGGGACTATGGCGTAATTTTCTCTAAAACGTTAGCATGGCAGTTCCAATTACTATGGTAAATCAAATTTTCTTTAATTATTAATTTTCGCAATATGTAGTGAAATGTGCAATTTTATTTTATTTAAAACATATACTGTATTCATTATTTGTTATGATGAAAGATGGAACGTGCGTAGTTTGAATATTTCCGCCTTTTGTAATGGAAATTAAAAAAAATAGTACTCCCTCCGATCCAGACCATGGGTATATGGGGTGGATTTCACGCTTCTTAAGAATTTTTTTAAAAAATAAATAAAAGTTAAATGTGGAATAGGAAATAGTAGTTAAATGTGTGGTAGGAAATAGGAGAGAGAATATAAAAGTTAAATATGTGGTAGGGAATATGAGAGAGAATGTAAAAATTAAAAATATTTAATAGGAGAGGGAATGAGTGGAAGGAATAGTAGTTAAATGTGTGGTAGGAAATAGGAGAGAGAATGTATAAGGGTATAATGAATGATTTTTTTGTAAATATATGGAGTTAATAAGGGTATAAATATATTCAAAAACTTGTCATTTATAGAAATGTACTCTTGATCTGAGACGGACCAAAAGGGAAAAATGAACCCTTGATCTGGGACGAATGGGACGAAAAAAGTAGATTATTAACCACTCTCTTCATGGTAGGTAATCGTAATTGATTGCACTTTTATTGAGATGGAGTTATATTCAAATATTACTCTGTTTTAAAGTTCTTTCCAACTTAATTAAAATTTAAAGTTCAATGTCAAAGCAAAATTTGTTAACTTGATTGCATATGACAAAAATTTATAAAAAAAAATTGATTATTCAAATGAAATCTAATTTTTTATAGATTAACCATAAAAAATACTCAGAAAAATAATGTTAAGTTTTTCATTTGTTAATATTTTTAATAAAGCTGATTTATTGGTTTATACATTGTTTGAATAGTAAAATTGTACTAATTTTTTTCTTCATATTCATGTCTATTTTGTGATAAAAAAAAAGAATTATGGAACAGAGGAAGAAAGTATGATTTAAAAGTGATAAATTCAATATCCGAACATGTAATTGTTCTTGCTTTTTTATTTATTTTATTGAAAGTGGGACTAGACATCTTTCTATATTGTTAAGACCAATATAATGTTAATTAAATAATTAAATATTAAATAAAAAGATTATATTAAAATTAAAAAAACTGAATAACTTGATAGGCAGTATTGCTATGGTATTGATTAAGAGGTTTGCAAATTTTGGTGGTGTCCTAAGATAAAATTTTGTCCACGTTTGTGATACAGTCTTGGAAGTTGCAGATGTTACAATTATTCTAGAAAAGAAGATAAAGAAGAATGAAGAAAAAGGAAAAATCTGAGTGATATTTTTCGCAAACTGAAATGGTCTTTATAGCCAAAATATATGAAAAATCACAACTTTTCAGACAAAAGATGTTTAAGACAAAACAGTCTCTTGGCAGGTGTAACTGTCTTAACAGTTATATTGATAATATACAAAATTTAATTGTTCATTAATAATATTAAAATAGTTATACTCCCTCCGTTCCCTTGAAAGCTTCACCTTTTATCAAAACGGGTGTCCCGTTAAAAGCTTCACATTTTCTAAAATAATGGCAAAAAATCTTTACTATTCCACTCACTAATTCTCTCTCCTACTTTACTTTTATACTCACAACACCAATCAACTTTACTATTCACTCCACTCATTCTCTCTCCTATTTTACTTTTATACTCATAACACTTTCTCCACTAACCTTTTTTTTTTTTTATTTGCGTGACATGCTCAAAATAGTAAACCTATAAACGGAAAGGAGGGAGTATAAAAATTAATTTCAGATATAGAGATCCCAAGATCCCCAAGGCCCAAGACTCAATTTTTGACTAATTTAATTGTATCTATTTATTGAAGAACCAATTGAAAAGTTCATCAAACTCAATTTCTTTTACCCATTATAAAATTGATGATTTCAATAGGTACATAGTTATAAAGACCTTCTATTTTTCAAAATTTTCCAATGTGGGATATTAGATCTCTAGCAATAACTCGCATTTGAATCGAAAATAAGCTATTATTTGAAACTTAGTTTACTATTTCTAAGAAGCAAAATATGTTATGCATCGAAAAATGTGTCTTTTAAACTTGAACATTTCGTAATGAATATTTATCAGACTTACTTTGTGGGTATGAACTTTTAGTTTTTAACTAACCACGTTTTATAATAAATCGAGACAATAAATATCACATATATCATATTATACATATTTCAATTGTTACGGTGGTTGTGTTCATTTGGTTACGAACAAATTCTTTTATTCTTGTGAATTTTAGTTAATGTAGCCACCTCGATTCAAAAGATGAAACTCCACATATGTTGGGTTTTGGGGTTACATAAGCAGCAGAAGACTTGGAATAAATCACAAAATTCTAACCATGAATTCGTCTAATATGAATAGATTAAAACGATGAACATAGGTTTACTAACCTTGGTTACGAGATTGTCTTTCGTACACGATTCGTAATTCACCTTTGAGTCGTAGACGAAACTTTGATCTTCTTCCTTATTCTTCCTTGTGATGAATCAACAATGCTAGGCCTTCAAGCTTTAGGTGATAAAACAATCACCCTCTGTTGATAATCCACACGCGAACGAACCAAGATCGAATCTTGTTGGATTGCTAGATGATTCCGATTGTTGAAACTCTTTTCAACAATCTATGGCTAATATGGAACCGAATCTAGGGTGTTTTGATTTTTGATTCGTAATCAAAATCAAGAGATTTGTGTTTCTCAAGCCCTAAAATTCGTGTCTTGGCTAAGGAGAATGGGCTATTTATACTTTATAAATATTCCGAACCTTTAGGGAGAAGAACCCTAATCCAAGCAAAAAACGGATCTGCTGATCTGCAGCTATGCATGGTCGTGCACTTAAGTTTGCATGGTCGTGCAACCTCTTGCACGGGCGTGTCCATAAACTTGCACGGCCGCTCCAGCCTTCTTGCATGGGCTTACAGATTACAATGAACGACCGTGCAAACCCCTTTACACGGGCGAGTCCTTTAATCTGCACGGCCGTGCAACAGCCCCAAATTCCTTTTTCCAGATTTGAGCAATTGTTCAATCCGTTATTTGTGTGTGACCCTATATGAATTATACTTATGTTGGTAGTGAGTCGAAACATCGATCCTCACAAGACATAAGTGGTTTCTAGCAAGCTATTATGTCCACCCAATTAATATAACATCAAAGCTTGATTTCTTGATAGATCATTGCCACAATCCCTTTGTCTCACGATGTCATATTAAACATAAGTCATGGTCCATGTCAACTTATATTGTTCAATGCTTTCTCGACTCCGAATATGTTGATAATCCAACTGCATTTGATCTCTATCAAATCTCTTGAGTGTGGCCACACATTTCATCAACACTATTTATCGAGGGGCCTAAGCAGACATCTCTTATATCGAGGGATAAATCCCATCTTGACTTATCATTCTTCCCTACAAGAATCTCGTCATGCCAACATAGCCCTTATTGCTATCCTATTAAAGATAGTGTTAGACTAAATAAAACACAACGTTCATCATGTGGAAGACGATGATAATATCAGGTACTAAGGATTCTAATGACACGACTATCATAAGATTTAATCATGACATATATGATCATAGATCATGTCATAAATCTTATAGATGGGTCAGTCCAGTACCTTGTTCTCTAACAAGTTCCCATAAGTGTAATGTGCATCCCAATGCATATAATCATCTCTATGATTATCCATTACCAACTTATACTAGTTATTCACAATAACTAGGGACACATAATATAATAATAAACATGTAAAACATATAATAATCAAGATAAACATTCTCTAATATAAATGGTAAAGACGATTACATAACGGTATTAGTTATGAGTCAAAATAACTATACGCCTAGGGCATAACACCAACAATCTCCCACTTGCACTAGGCCCAATCTCATATGTATCGTATACCTATGGACCTAACTTGACCATCATGCTTCACTTGTGCGAGGGGCTATATAAGAGGATCCCCTATGTTATCGTCGGTTGATACTTTGCATATCTTAACGTCTCCTCTTTCTATGAATTCTCTAATGAGGTGGAAACATCTAAGTATATTTTTGGATCGTTGATGTGACCTTGGTTCTTTTGCTTGCACAATGGCACCATTGTTGTCATAATAAAGTTCTATCGAATTAGTGATACTTGGGACGACTTCCAAATCACTAATGAACTTCTTGATCCAAACTGCCTCTTTAGGTACATTGGATGCAGCTATATATTCAGCCTCAGTTGTAGAATCAGCTATGGTACTCTGCTTGGAACTCTTGCAACAAATCGCACCTTCGTTAAGCGTAAATAAAAACCACGATTGCGATCTAAAATCATCTTTGTCAATTTGGAAGCTTGCATCTGTGTAACCTTTTACAACAAGATCATTTTCCATCCCTCCAAAGACCAAGAATGCATCCTTAGTCCTTCTTAAGTACTTAAGGATCGTCTTAACTGCCATCGAATAGTTTTCACCAGGATCAGATTGGTATCGACTCGTCATGCTTAGAGCATACGAGACATCGGGTCTAGTACAAATGATGGCATACATGATAGATCCAATAGCCAAAGCGTATGGAATCTCATTCATTCTCTTTCTCTCACTAGTTGTCTTAGGACACTGAGTCTTGCTAAGAATAACACCATGACCCATTTGCAAGTTTCCTCTCTTAGAATTTTCCATCTTGAATCTTCTAAGGACTTTTCAAATGTAAGTACTTTGAATCAAACCAATCATCCTTCTAGATCTATCTCTATAGATTCTGATGCCAAGGATGTAGGCGGCTTCACCCATTTATTCATTGAGAAACACTTTCCTAACCAAGACTTGACAGTCTGAAATGCAGGAATATCGTTTCCAATGAGTAAGATGTCATCGACATACAATATTAGAAATAGTACTATGCTCCCACTGAACTTCATGTATACACAAGGTTCATCTTCGTTCTTGATGAAGCCAAACTCTTTGATCGATTCATCAAAACGAAGATTCCAACTCCTAGAAGCTTTCTTCAACCCATATATGGATCTTTACAACTTGCATACTTTATTAGAATTTCTTGGATCGACAAACCCTTCAGGTTGTGTCATGTACACATCCTCAAGTAGCTTCCCATTTAGGAAAGTTGTTTTGATATCCATTTGCCATACCTCATAGTCGTAATATGAGGCTATGGCAATTAAAATTCTAACAGACTTAAGCATTACAACTGGCAAAAAGGTTTCATCATAGTCAATACCATGAATTTGCCTATATCCCTTTGCTACAAGCCTAGCCTTGTAAGTATGCACCTTCCCATCCATGTCGGTCTTCTTCTTGAAGACCCACTTGCACCCTATAGTTTTTACACCTTCAGGTGGATCAATCAAGTTCCAAACTTGATTATCATGCATGGATTGTAATTCGGATTCCATGGCTCCTAGATTTATCCGAATCAGGAGTGGACATCGCATCTTGATAGGAAGTAGGTTCGTCATTCTCAATGACTTCCACTTCATTACTTTCCGATACGACAAATCCATATCTCTCGGGTTCAGATCGTAACCTATCCGATCTACGATGGACTTGTGCATCTTGAACCGGTTCCACAACTCCTTGTGAACTTGGTTCCGTCTCTACTCTCGGTTCCATGTTATCATCGGGCTCTTGAACTTCTTCAAGATTAATTTTACTCCTACTAGATCCTTTATTGAGAATCTGTTTCTCAAGAAAAGTACTGATAAATGGCTATTCTATAGTCATTTATAACATTATATCTATAAAATTTACTTAGTTTTTATTCTCATTTAGTTTAATTTAGCTTCTTTTGTTCTATATCTTCGATTTTATGACTGTTGGTGTTTTTGAGCATTTATACCGGTTTTCAAGTTGATTTCTGGAACAAATAAAGCTTGGGAAATATCTAAGGGATCAAAGCTAAGGAAGGGACAACTTCAAACTTGTCATCCAGGCAAAATCTACACTGGAGCGGCCGTGCTCTATAAAATAGAGCGGCCGTCCAACTGCCTCTGTCCAGCCAAAATGGCCCAAGTCCTATGGAGCGGCCGTATCTTCAAATCTGGAGCGGCCGAGCAAATCAAGCCAGAGCGGCCGTGCAACAATATCTGGAGCGCCCGTGCAACTCCTATCAGTTCAAAATAAAATTGGCGCCAAGGCTAACACGGCAGTGGAAGTTACAATGCACGGCTGTGCACTTACTGTTCCAGATTCATAAAGACACCTTTTGAAGACAACTTTTTGTAGAGTTGCATCCCTAGCTTAGATTGCCTATTTAAAGGCCTCTTTGTATCAGTTTTAGGCATCGAAAAACATCTGATTTACATCTGTAAAACACATAGATTGATAGCAATTACTCTAGTATTATTACTTTCCAAATATTAAAAGATTCAACATTGTTCTTGATGATATTTTGGAAGGAAGAAAGAATACATTTTCTGAAGTTTACTTTCATCTTCTACATTTCTACAATCATAAGTTCTTTTTTTCCCTATCTTTATATTAATTGCTTATGTTTGTTTTAATCATGGGTTCCTTTTGTACTTTTTTTATCCTAGAAAGGCCCCTCCTTGGTTTGGTTGGTGGTTTTTGGGGTTTTTGAAGGCTACGGGTGTTTGAGACCACGTTTGTGTGAGTCTGCGGTGTTTTCCGTGTTTCGGATGGGGAGCGATCAAGATTGGGTTACTTACACCTACGTGTAGGGAATGGAGCAAGTGTTGCTGCATTAGCCGTAGGAACATATGATGTTACTTTACCTAGTGGACTAGTACTTGTTTTGAACAATTGTTATTATGTTTTGGATTTGAGTGGGAATATATTTCTGTTTCTTGTTTGGATAATGAAGGATATAGGTTTCTTATTGAGAATAAAAAATCTAAACCGAATGATGTGAACAACACGTTCATGTGACATTCCCGACTTGGTCATATAAATGAGAAACGCATTTCTAAACTCCATAAGGATGGACTTTTAGACTCAAATGATTATGAATCATATGAGATATGCGAATCTTGTTTATTGGAAAAAATGACCAAACCACCCTACACTAAGAGTAGTGCAAGGGCTAATGAGTTATTGGCCCTAGTACATACTGATGTATATGGACCATTAAGCAGCATTGCAAGGGAAGGATTTCGGTATTTCATTACATTCACTGATGACTTATCTAGATATGGCTATGTCTATATGATGAAGTCCAAAAGTGAATCGTTTGAGATGTTTAGAACGTTTAAAAATGAAGTATAAAATAAACTTGGCAAAACTATTAAAGTACTTCAATTCGATCGAGGTGGTAAATATTTAAGCCATGAGTTTGACAATCATCTCAAAAACTGTGGAATTTTTTCAGAGTTGACTCCACCCGAAACACCACAATGGAATGGTGTATCTGAGAGGAGGAATAGAACCTTGTTGGACATGGTTCGTTCGATGATGAGTCAAGTTGACCTTCCTATTTCCTTTTGGGGACATGCATTAGAGACTGTTGCATTCACACTAAATAGAGTCCCTAGTAAATCGGCTCCTAAGACCCCACATTAGATGTGGCATGGAAGAAAATCTAGTTTGTCTTTCATGAAGATTTGGGGTTGCGAAGCTTATGTGAAGAGACTTCTCTCTGATAAGTTAGCACAAAAATCTGACAAAGTTATTTTCGTTGGTTATCCTAAGGAAACTAAAGGATATTACTTTTACAACTGCAATGAGAACAAATTGTTTGTTGCTCAGTATGGTACTTTTCTTGAGAAACAGTTTCTTAGTAAAGGATCTAGTGGTAGTAAAATTGATCTTGAAGAAGTTCAAGAACCCGAAGATAACATGGAACTGAGAGTAGAGACGGAACCAAATTCACAAGGAGTTGTGGAACAGGTTCAAGATGCCCAAGTCCATCGTAGATCAGATAGGTTACAATCCGAGCCCGAGAGATATGGATTTCTCGTATCGGAAAGTAATGAAGTGGAAATCATTGAGAGTGACGAACCTACTTCCTATCAAGAGGCGATGTCCACTCCTGATTCTGATAAATAGCTAGGAGCCATGGAGTCCGAATTACAATCCATGCACGATAATCAAGTTTGGAATTTGATTAATCCACCTAAAGGTGTAAAAAACATAGGATGCAAGTGGATCTTCAAGAAGAAGACTGACATGGATGGGAAGGTGCATACTTACAAGGCTAGGCTTGTTCCAAAGGGATATAGGCAGATTCATGGTGTTGACTATGATGAAACCTTTTCACCTGTTGCAATGTTTAAGTCTGTTAGAATTTTAATTTCCATAGCCGCATATTATGACTATGAGATACGGAAAATGGATGTCAAAATAGCTTTCCTAAATGGGAAGTTACTTGAGGATGTGTATATGACACAGCCTGAAGGGTTTGTCGATCTGAAAAATTCTAACAAAGTATGCAAGTTGCAAAGATCCATATATGGGTTGAAGCAAGATTTTAGGAGTTGAAATCTTCGTTTTGATGAATCGATCAAAGAGTTTGGCTTTATCAAGAACGAAGATAAACCTTGTGTATACATGAAGTTCAGTGGGAGCGTAGTACTATTTCTGATATTGTATGTCGATGATATCTTACTCATTGGAAATGATATTTCTGCACTTCAGACTGTCAAGTCTTGGTTAGGGAATTATTTCTCAATGAAAGATATGGGTGAAGCCGCCTACATCCTTGGCATAAATATCTATGGAGATAGATCTAAAAGGATGATTGGTTTGAGTCAAAGTACTTACATTGACAAAGTTCTTAGAAGATTAAAGATGGAAAATTCTAAGAGATGAAATTTGCTAATGGGTCATGGTATTACTCATAGCAAGACAAAGTGTCCTAAGACAATTGGTGAGCGAAAGAGAATGAATGAGATTCCATACAATTCGGCTATTAGATCTATCATGTATGCCATGATTTGTACTAGACCTAATGTCTCGTATGCTCTAAGCATGACGAGTCAATACCAATCTGATTCTGGTGAAAACCATTGGATGGCAGTTATGATGATCCTGAAGTACTTAAGAAGGACTAAGGATGCGTTCTTGGTCTTTGGAGGGATGGAAGAAAGAGGTTACACAAATGCAAGCTTCTAAACTGACAAATATGATTTTAGATCGCAATTGGGATTTGTGTTTATGCTTAACAGAGGTGCGATTTGTTGGAAGAGTTCCAAGCAAGGTACCATAGCCGATTCTACAACTGAGGCCGAATATATAGCACCATCCGATGCAGCTAAAGAGGCAGTTTGGATAAAGAAGTTCATTAGTGACTTGAAAATCATTCCAAGTATCACTAATACAGTAGAAATTTATTGTGACAATAATGGTTCCATTTCTCAAGAAAAGGAACCGAGGCCAGATCAGCGATCCAAACACATACTTAGATGTTTCCACCTCATTCGAGAATTCATAGAAATAGTAGACATTAAGACATGCAAAGTATCAACCGATGATAGCATAATGGATCCGCTTACAAAGCCCCTCGCAGAAGCAAAGCATGATGGTCATGTTAGGTCCATGGGTCTACGATACATATTAGATTGGGCCTAGTGCAAGTGGGAGATTATTGGTGTTATGCCCTAGACGTATAGTTATTTTGACTCATAACTAATACCGTTATGTAATCATCTTTACCATTTATAATAGAGAATGTTTATCTTGAGTATTATATGTTTTACATGTTTTGTTATAGTATTATGTGTCCCTAGTTATTGTGAATAACTAGTATAAGTTGGTAATGGATAATCATGGAGATGATTATAAGCATGGGGATGCACATTACACTTATGGGTGCTTGTTAGAGAATAAAGTACTGGACCGACTCTTCTATGAGATTTATGACATGGTCTATGTTCATATATGTCATGATTAAATCTCATGATAGTCGTGTCATTGGAATCCTTAATACCTGAGATTATCATCGTCTTCTACATGATGAACGTTGCATTTGATGTAGTCTAACACTATCTTTAATAGGATAGCAATAAGGGCTATATTGGCACGACTGGATTCTTGTAGGGAAGAATGGTAAGCCAAGATGGGATTTGTCCCTCGTTAAGAGAGATGTCTGCTTGGGCCCCTCGATGAATTGTGTTGATGAAATGTGTGGCCACACTCAAGAAATTTAATAGAGATCAAATGCACTTGAATTATCATCATATTTGGAGTCGAGAAAGAATTGAACAATATAAGTTGACGTGGACCATGACTTATGTTCGATATGACATTGTGTGACAAAGGGATTGTGACATTGATCTATCAAGGAATCAAGCTTTGATGTTATATTTAATTGGGTATTCATAATGGCTTGCTAGAAACCACTTATGTCTTTGTGAGGTTGATGTTTCAACTCACTACCAACAGAAAATTTAATTCCTAAAGGGTCACACACAAAGAATAGATTGAAATTGGCTCAAATATGGGACTGATCAACTGGGTGACCGCCGGTAAGCAGAGTGGGCGACCGCCCACAATCAACTGTTCATTTGGGCGACCGTCGATTTGTTGTGAGCGACCGCACACAAGGATTTTCGAAAGAAAATAAAAAGGTTGTACAGCTGGGCGGCCGCCGGGCCATGGTGGGCGACCGCCCAGCCACCATTTTAGTAGTTTCGTTTTGGCTTGGAAAAGGACTTTCTCCCTAAAGGTTAGGGATATTTATAAAGTATAAATATAATCCTTTTGCCTCAACCATAACACACAAAATTTAGGGCTTGAGAAACACAAATCTCTTTATTTTGATTACGAATTAAAGACCAAAACACCCTAGATTTTATTACATATTAGCCATATATTGTTGAAAAGTGTTTCAACAATTGGGGATCATCTAGCAATCCAACAAGATTCGATCTTGGTTCGTTCGCATGTGGATTACTGATAGAGGGTGATTGTTTTATCACCTAAAGATTGAAGGCCTAGCATTGTTGATTCATCACAAGGAAGAAGATGAAAGTTTCGTCTATGACTCAAAAGGTGAATTATGAATCGTGTACGAAAGACAAGCTTGCAACCAAGGTTAGTAAATCTATTTCTTAGTTTTAATCTCTTAATGTTAGACAGATTCATGGCTAGGGTTTTGTGAATTTATTTAAAGTCTTCCGCTGCGCATGTAACTCCATAACCCAACAATTTTATAGGTTGAGAACCTTCTACTTAATGACGTCCCTCTTGGTACGAAATTTTTATCATGGGAACTAGCCCGAAAAATAGGATAATCAGAGTAAACTACTGTAGTTCCATTGACTTTAGCTTTTGTTTAAGGTTTGGTGTCCCATACTTTGGATTTTCTTTAATGCCACAGTGAAATTACCAGATTCGGCGGATACCCGACGCGTCGCTGCTTGGTTTCCTCTTCTGAGAGGTGAAAAGGTGTTTTAAAGTTTGAACGAATGAATTTCTTTTAAAAGAGAGTCGCCACGCCATTTTGTTGTGAGCCCAAAACATTGACAAAAGGCTTTTGGTGTGAGATTTTGAGTTCGGAGGTCACGTTATGCCTCGGGAAGAGATTTTTGTGCTCACCCGAAATGCCTCATATTCCATGAGACTTTCTGAACCCATTCTTTGAATGTTGTGTGTGTGTGTGTGCTCAAAATCAAGTGGTCTCGTAGTTTAAAAGAAAAGGAAAACTGTTTAGTTTAGAGGAAATTGTCTATTTTGATAAAAAGGGGGGGGGTTAAAAGTAAATCAAAAACTGAAGAAAACTGGAAACTGAACAATTGTTACAGATTGCAAACTGATCTGTACAAATCAATGCCTCAATACGAGGAGGTCTGTACGGATTGGTGTGTGCAGTAAACTATTTTTTTGGTATCTCATTTTTATTCTCGATGTTACATCGATTAGACTTGAGTAGGAAAGGTGGCATCTTCTGGATTTCCCAGAAAAGTGGCCATAAAACCAAAAGTAGGGAAATGTCCAATCGTAGGGTGGTACAACAATGGTGGTTTCAAGCTTTCCTTGAGAGACAACAATAGACATTGTTTGCCCCATGTAAAGAAATGAGAATTTTTTTTGAGGGTTTACACTTGAAATTTGTCACCTTTTAAGAAGAAAATGAAAGAAATGGAGTTACATAAACATTTGTATCCATAATCTCTAAAACCACATCTTTGACATTAGTGATGAGTTTATCATTGGTGATTAGGTTTACTTGTACCATGGTAACTTAAGAAAGGAAAAATGGATGAAAATATGATATTAGAAAGTGAAAAGAAACGTACTTTGAAAGTAAAAAAAAGGAAAGACAATGCATGTAATATAAATAAACCAATATCACCATTAGACCTCCATTTTTTAGCACATTGTGCATGGAAAATCTTGTAGGATCATTTAGATGGTTTGGGTCTACAGTGTACAAGATAAGTAAAGATTACATTACAAATGATATATTTAACAATAATGATTTATAATATATTAAAAGACTTGGAAATGGAAAGTTAAAGCATTATTTAAGTTTCAAAAGGAGATCTTACAAATATTTGTTATTTTATATCTTTCTAGGGTTTGATTTTTGTGGGAATGGGATTTGTTTAGGGTGTTGAAGAAGGAGAGAATTCTGCTCTCACTTAGACAGAATGTCCCCTAATGCTTACTCTTCTCAGATTTATTTTATTATTTTGTCCTTGTTATGTTATTTTCTTGTTATGGTAAATCATGTGATTTACTTAAAGTGATTAAGAAGGAGAGAATTCTGCTCTCACTTAGGCAGAATGTCCCCTAATGCTCAATCTTTTCAAGATTTCTTGTGTTGTGCAATTTTTGTGCTGCTTTTGTTGTATTTTTCTGTGTTTTTTTTGGTGTTGTTCAATGAAGCAACAAGAGGCCTATATTTATAGCCTCTGGAAAATGGTAAAGAGGTTCGCATGGCAGACTCTCCTTCTTACAAGGAGGTCCGTACAGACCAAAGTGCAGTGTCAAAACTTTTTGACTTTTTTTGTCATTCCTGCGAGGTCCTTTTGGTTTTTTCAATGTACAAAAGGTCCTTCATTGCTTTGTTTGGTCAATTTTACCCTTGGAAAGTCATGGGACTTTGTGATTATGCATAAGTGACCCTCGGTGTCCTTCCCGATTGCTCGGATGGAGAGCGGTCTGAATTGGGGTACTTATAGAAGCCCATTGGTGACATCACTTACGAAGGAAGTGCGGTCATCGATAAAAATAAGAATCCCGATCTGGATCGCTTATCGGGAGGGAAAGATAAATGACCGAGTCGGTTGGACGACTGGACCCTTTGATAGGATTCCTATGTATCCCGAGTGGGAATCAAGCCTAATCATAGTTTGAGTATGAGGGCAATTTGGTGGGGCCTCGACCTGTTGGGGAATGATTTGGAGGTATTCGTCCTGAGTGAGATTGTTTGGAGGGGTCTCAACCTGAATTGGGAATGATTTGTTTTGTGTCTAACGAGATTAAAAGGCCTCTGGGCATTCATGATTTCTTGGTCGGAAATACTTTGCCACCCAGTTGGCGAGTGGTTTGGGTTTACGGTGACTATCGAGAAAAGGTATTCGGGCTTACGATGACGGCCGAAGAAAGGTTTGGGCTTACGATAACTCCCCTTAAAGGGAGGAGCCTGAGTTTTTGTGGGATACCACACATTCATTCTATCATGGTTGGGAAGAGGTGATGGTGACTCCCATAGATTATGCGGCCATCACCGGTCTATCCTTTAAGGGGAGTCGGTGAAGTGGAGGGATTGTATGTCTGTCGAGCATTTGATCGAGCTGCTGGGATTTGAGCCTACACCTCGTAAGGGTTTAGGCATGTTGCATTCTGATGTCGAGGCGAAGATCTCGGTCAACATTGGGAGGTATCAGCGGGATCCCAAGGGGGTGACCGCGTAGCAGCTGTCTCGTTCATTTTTGTGGTTTTGAACCATGCTACTATAGTTTTTTCCTCTTCTTGAGTCCTTGGCTGAGCTTTACTTTGCCATGGACAAGTTTAGCAGGGGCACAACCAGCTCCTGGGGATGCTTTGAGTTTGCTTTTGAGGTATGATTTTATTGCTTTGTAGCTTTGTGTCATTATCATTCCTTTCCTTTCCTAAGTCGCTATCTATATTTCCGTGGCAGGTGTGGTGCTATGAGGTTTTTCAGTGCCACGAGTGGGACTGTCGCAATGAGGTTCTGCTAGGGTACCCTGCCATGCTTATCTAGACGCGGTCTTGGAGGAAAGATCACACTCAACAATGATGACGTGAAGAGGCACCTGAAGAAGGATAACCCAGAGGGCTTCAAGCTATATCATTGGTCTCGATATGATGCGGATGATCTGGGTGATGCACCTCGGGTAACGAGGCAGAGGAAGGAGTTTGCATTTTTTATCATTATGATCTATAATGATATAGACTAATCATTGGTGTTTTAAGGAGTTTGCATTTTTTATCATTATGATCTATAATGATATAGACTAATCATTGGTGTTTTAAGGAGTTTGCTTTTTTTATCATTATGATCTATAATGATATAGACTAATCATTGGTGTTTTAAGGAGTTTGCTTTTTTTATCATTATGATCTATAATGATATAGACTAATCATTGGTGTTTTAAGGAGTTTGCATTTTTTATCATTATGATCCTGCAGGGCCTTACTTGCGATGTGATGTATTTGGGGGAGATAGTTTTCTGGCAGCATAGTGATGGTGCTGCTCCTCGTGCTCTGAGGGATCCTCCAGTTCATATGTTGAGCCCTTTCGATATGAGATATTGAGAGATATTGGGCTGGGGTGGATGCCGCGGATTACATCTTGGATGGTGAGGAGTACGGGGCTTTTATGAGGAGAAAGTTGAGGATGCCACAGGTGCTGGCTAGGGTGATGAGGGGTGACTCGTCATGACCTCAGGATGTCCCCATGCCGAGAGTAGATTTTTCCTATGTTCGCGGGGATTCTTCCACGAGGTGGTTTTTTTTGCCCATCCCAGAGCAGGCTCCTCCCGCTTACCAGGTTGATCCGGATTCTTCTATGAGTTGTTATTCTTTCTTTTGACATCTTAATCTTGTTTTTCTGCCTTATTTCTCTTTTGTGACTATTATTTCTTTGTCATGCAGGACTCAGGGCGGACCGTAGAATTGATCACCCGCCAGTATCTGGGGATGAAGGCTTTTACGTATATTTATGATGGGAGCTTCTTCGAGTAGGGCTGAGGTGCGCGACCGTCTCCACAGTTCTTTCCTCAATTCTGTGCAGAGGTCGAGGGCTCGTCTTCCTTTCCCTTCTTCGACCCCTTCTCCGGTCTTACCCCTGCAGATTTCATGGAGTATTCGGTTGAGGAGGGTGCCGAGTTCACAGATGATGATGAGGTAGCTGATGGAGGTACTGAGATGCGGGAGTCTTCACTGGGCGGTGCCGCTGATGACTCAGAGTAGGATTTTTTTCCTTTTTAAATGTTAATGAGGAGAGCAACAAAACATTTGTATTTTTATGAATAATTTATTCACATGTAATGTGTTCCCTTTTTTATTGTACTTGTAATAATTTAGGAGTTTTCTATTTTTTTATGTTTTGTGCATGTCGCATGAGAATGAAATGCTTTATTTGTGGTATATGGGGACTGGAACAACTTTGTTAGGTTTTTTAAGCAATTCGGTGCAAAATCCTGCTGCGGGCAGCAACTGTTTTGTTGCTGTAGATTTTTTTTGATGGGGAACAAAGTGGTCCGTACGGATTTCTCCTGCATGCAAGGAGGTTCGTACGGATTTGTCAAGCTTTTGAGAGAGGGAATAAATTCTTAAGTAGATCTGGTTTTTGCTCATTCTTTCTCACTTCAAAATAACAAACACTGCCTTTAAACTGCATTTTGGAGAAGATTCTCTTGAAGTCATGGATTATACATTTGTCATGGGAAATTTCCCAAAACTTTCAAAGGAGAAGCAAACACGCTTCCTTGAGAAGCTCAAGACGTGGATGAGGCATCACATGAAGCATAACAAATGTGCTTTTGAGGTAAGATACAAAATTAAGTCGACTTGGTCCCTCAAAGAGTTATCTCCCAATTGGGAGTTGTTGCGAGCGACCGCGAGGTTTTAGGACAAAAGGAGGAGTTTATAGCTTCTCCTACAATGATATTACACCCACCTTTGAGGATTTCAGGGCTTTGCTCGAGGGGGGGGGGCAGAAGTGGAAACTATCTCTCTTCCCCTGGTCGGGGGCGTGACCGTGGACGTGAAGCTAGCATTCTCACTTCGAGTTTCATTAGAGGAAGCACAAGGTATGATACTCGACTTCGGGCATATCAATATTTTTGAACTACCTGGAAGGTTCATGAGTGATGGTGAGAGTGACACTTCATGGGATGTGTTTTCTCTATGCGTGATAGCCACTCTTTTTATGGTTAGCTCCCTCGGGATATGTCACAATGCTCTGCTAGACGTGGTAGGCCATTTTCGAGCGGGTGAGGACATCGTTCCTTTGATCTTGGGATAAACCTTCCATAGTATAGACCGACTGGCGATGGGGGATAGATTTATGTGTGGAGGATGTCCTATTTTGCTCACTTTATGGTTGAGAGAGATGCTTCAGGCTATGCATGTGGCCCCGATATCCTTTAGCCCGTGGAAATTTGCTCAGCGACCTTTGGTTTTGGAGATAGGTCAATCTGGATAGGAAAGCTGGATGGCCATGCTCTTTACGCATCACATTTGTTGGTGGGTTCCTCATTGAAGGATAGAAACTAGGAGGGCCGTTCAGGAAAGTTCCTATGTTGTCAGGGTTCCAGAGCTGTCCCAATCATCTTCCTACATTCCGTCTCTTGTTTCCAGGCAGTTTGGGACAAGGCAAGAGCCTTTGCTGGGCTGGAATGACATTGCTACTATGGAGATAGCTCCTTTCTCCATGGCGGACCCATCCACTTTCCTTCTTTTTATGAGGATATGGAAGTATTCTGCTTTTCCTCCTTGGATACTTCTTAGACACCAAGAGAGTGTTGTTCTGACCACTGAGTACTTATTATGGTACGAGCGACATCTTGGACATGCCCAGATGATTCTGGGGAGCAGGCCTGAGGCCATTCTGGGGCAGGGTTGCCGTTCTGGTTGTAACCATAGGAGTGCAGAAGCTTAGGCTAACCGATATTACAGGAGATGCTTTGTTTAACTACGAGACTAGAGTTGGTATATTGGTGGAGAGAGGTCCTACTTTACAAACTTATAGGGAGGAGATCCGAGCCAGGGCATGAACGAACGAAGTTTTGAGAGCGACTGGGTTTCTTGACACAACATGGAGGACTCCTGATCTTGGAAGGAGGGAGACAGAGATAGTTCATGTGGAACGAAAGAAGTCTCGTCGGGGACGAGGGAAAAAAGGAAAGAATGACGAAGGGACAAGCGCGAGTGGCATGGAATGACCTTCTAAAATTCTGAGTATCCATCCATTTTCGTTGCAGGCACATTAATTATTTGATGTTTTATGATGTTTTAGCATGTTGTGAGTTGAGAGTAGACCGTGATTGAACTCATTAAGAAGTGTTTTAACTATAATGATTTGTTATTTACATTAGTGTTTTTATCGAGACACGAAATCCTTGATTGCGTCTTGTTCCGAACTCTGTTGGAATCAAATTTGGAATTTATATATTTTTTATACCGAACAAATGATGGTTGCCTACGTTCCCTTCTTACAAATGGACTGAGGGGCTCAGGTATCCGTAGTTTGACTCTATTTTTGTAAGAGAAGGGGAGACAGAAAAGGGAGAATGGTGCAACCCTGATTTTACCTAGACTGCCCTTTTAGGGTTTTAAATCTAGTTAGGTATGTTCTTCAACACCTATGTATGCATTTTTTTAGAGTGTAAAGTGGGGAGGAGGAGACTCAATATTCTCTAGGCAAAATATCGACGGAGTTTGCTTCCGTTGACTGGGTTCACGAAAGGGTTCCCATCCAGATATGTTAATTTCATTGCACCTCCTGAGAAGATTTTTTGAAACACGAATGGGCCGATACACGTTGGTTCCTATTTTCCAAGCGGGTTAATTCGGGTGGGAGGTTTTTCCTTAAGCACCTGGTCGCCTTCTCTGATATCTCGAGAATTTACCTTTTTGTCAAAATATCTAGCCATTCGACTCTAGTAGGGCTCAAATGTGCTCCATGGCCTTCAGTCGGCGTTCATCCAGTAGGGCCAACTCGTCATGATGGCTACAGAGCCATTCTACCTCATTGACTTCATTTTCCAACAACACTCGTAGTAATGGGACCTCCAATTCTAAGGGCAACACTGCTTACATCCTGTAGGTTTGAGCAAATGGGGTTTCCCCTGTGGCAGTCCTAACCGACGTTCAGTAGCCCCAAAGTGCCAAATGTAGCTTCTTCGGTCAATCTCATCCCCGTACTGTCATCTTTCTGATGATTCTTTTGAGGGTTTTGTTTGCTGCTTCCACGGTGCCATGGGTTTGTGGCCTGTAAGGGGAGGACTTGTGATGGGTGATCTTGAACTCAACAAATAATCTGTTACAGTCTCCCTCAAAATGAGATCCGTTTTCTGATATGACTTCAATTGGGATGCCGTATCTACATATGATGTTTTCTTTGATGAATTAGGCGACCTTCTTGGAAGTAAACACCTTATAAGACTTAGCTTCGACCCACTTTGTGAAATAGTTGATGGCTACCAAAATGAACTCGTGGCCGTTGCTACCAGGCGGAGCAATTTTCCCAATGACATTGACTCCCCAAGTGGTAAAAGGCCAGGGGGTGGTCATGCAGTAGAGGTCATGAGGTGGTAGGTGGTTAAGATAGGAGAATCGCTGGCATTTGTCGCAGCTTTTGATGAAATGAATACAATCTGTTTCCATGGAGATCAAGTAGTAACCCATTCGAAGAATAATCTACATCAAAGCTCAAGCATTCATGTGAAGACTGCAAGCCCCATTGTGGACTTTGTTCATGAGTTTGACTTCCTTTTCATTGCTAATGCATCGGAGGAGCGGTCCTTGATAGAGTTTCTTGTACAACATATCTCCCAGGATGACAAAATGAGAGGCTAGGCATTTCAGTGCTACAACGCTTTTGGCTTTGACTCCTACTTTGAATTTTCCTTCTTCATTCATGAAAGAGGCCTCTCCGCTTTTGAGGTACTGGAAAATTTGGTTGTACCACGGTTCATTGATTGGTTCGGGTTCTGTCTCAATTTCGCAGCAATAGGCTGGAATTTCCTTCCTTCCTACTTTAAATGGTTTTACGGATTTTCCCTCGGGGATCTCCACAAGTGAAGCTAGAGTGGCTAGAGTGTCTGCAAATCGATTTCGGTCTCTTGGTAGGTAGTGAAAAGTGACTTCTTTGAATTGTGCAATGAGGTCTTCCATACATACGTAGTATTTTTGCAAACCTGGGTCCATTGTTTTCCATTTGTTGGAGACTTGGTTAATGATCAAGGCTGAGTCCCCGTAGACCTCATATTCTTAGACATTCCTTTCGAGGGAAGCCTCTAAACCGGCGGCCCATGATTCATATTCGGCTGCATTGTTTGTAACCTCAAAATTTAGCTTTTTGGAGATTGGGGTGTGTTCGTCCTTAGGTTCTACCAAAAACATCCGAATACCATTGCCTCTCTTGTTAGCTGCCCCGTCGAAGAAAATTTGCCATCGATTATCAGCTTCAAGTGTGAAGATTCCTTCATCTGGGAATTGTGGTTCGTGACCTTTGGCTTCATTGCTCGGGAAGTCAGCCAGTTGTTCATCCATTACCTGCCTTTTATTGATTTCCTGCTCACATATTTGATGTCGAACTCTACTAAAAATAAAGACCACTTGGCTAGCCTCATTGACAGTGAAGGTTTGTCGAAGAGACAATTGACAGGATACATCTTGGAGACTAGATGTACTGAGTTTGAGTACATGTAGTGTCTCAGTTTTCCGACTACCCATACTAGAGCCGCGAATGTTTTCTCGAGGGATGAATAGTTGAGTTCGCTGCCTTGGAATTTTCGGCTCACAAAGTAAATGGCATTCTCGATTTTTGCCTCCTTCTTTTCTTGGTCCAACATGTCAATTATAGTTAGATACAGCAGGAGTGGCTTTTCTTCGTGGGGGAGGAGAGAGGATTGGAGGATTTACAAGGTACACCTTTATTTTTACGAAGGCGTCTTGGCATTCTGGTTTCCACTCAATGTCTGCATTCTTTTTCTTTACCCGAAAAATTGGCTCACACATGAAGGTCAACTGATTCACGAACGACTGATGTACTGCAAGCGACCCATGCAGCTTTTTACCTATGTTTGGGTTCGTGATGGTCTCATCTCAACTATAGATTTGATCTTCTGGGGATCGGCCTCGATGCCTCTTTCTGTGACCATATATCCCAAGACTTTGCCCCGGGTTACTCCAAATGTGCATTAAGAAGGGTTCAACCTCATTGAATGCGTTCGAAGGCGATCAAAGAATTTTCTCAAGTCGGTAAGATGTTGTCTATCTGATCCTTTAGAGTGAATGATAATGTCATCGATGTATACCTCAATTTCCTTATGGATCATATCGTGGAAAAGTGCTGTCGCCCCTCATGGTAGGTAGCCCCGATGTTCTTCAACCCGAAAGGCATTACAGTGTAATAGTAAGTTCCCCATGGTGTGGTGAAGGGGGTCTTCTCTTGATCTTCTTCAGCCATTTTGATCTGATTATATCCGGCAAAACCGTCCATGAAAGACTTCACATCAAAATTTGCCATGGTATCGACCAGAATATCTATGTTGGCAGTGGAAAGTCATCCTTCGGACTTTCTTTGTTAAGGTCTCTAAAGTCTATGCAATAACGCACCTTTCCATTAGCCTTGGTAACCGTGACTATGTTCGAGAGCCAAGTTGGGTACTCGATTACTCTTATGAAGCCGACGCGAAGCAACTTCTCGATTTCTTCTTTGACTTGTAAAGACCATTCAGGCTTGATCCTGCATAACTTCTGCTTGACGTGCTTGGCCTCGGGATTCAAGAGAATTCGATGCTCTACTATGGCGGGATCCAGGTCGGGCATATCCTGATAGGACCAGGGGAACACATCTACAAATTCTTTGAGCAGGGCAGTCAATGCTTATGGATCGAAGTCGATGAAGAAATCTCCGATTTGCGTCTCTTTAGGTTCTTCAGTAGTCCCCAAATTCACTTTGGTTCAATTTTTTTGGGCAGCTTGGGCCCGATTTTTTCTCGCTCGACAACATGCTTAAAGATTTTTTTAATGTATTGTTCATTTAGTGTGTTTGCATCATTATCAACTGAATCATTATTAACTGTTATTGGTTTATTAGTTAATTTATCATTTTTTAAAGTGGCAATGAGGGGATACTCAGAAAGGTCGAACTTTTCATTCATGGCATACTTAAATACAGTGTTTACCGCAAACTTGTAATCCTCGGGCATAAAGCCGTTAGATGACTCGAGAGACTCAAACTAAAATACAATAGACTATGGACACCTTTTGAAGCTAGACTCTAAGAAACGAGGGGTTAGTCCAAGCTTTTCGACCATTTCCCTTTTGCTGGTTGTGAGTTCGAAAAAGGTAACCCAATTTCTCAGTGGAATTTTTGATGGGTTCACGAGGGTGTAAGGATCAAAAGACTTCATGCTGCTTTCTCCAACCATGGCTATCATCAAGTTATGAGAAACAAAATCAATTAATTAAGGAATTTTGGTTTCCTCACTAAAGAGTTTCTGAAGGGAAAGTCCGTTGCAGATGTCTTCCTTGAACTCTTCTTTACCAACCTTGGGCATTACCAACTCGAACAGTGATTCGTCTAGTTTGTTTTTGGAAGGTTCAATGACAGAGCTTTCCGAATTCTTCAACCAGGCCAGGAGTTCCTCCAAACCGATATTCATTGTGAATGGTGGTGGTAGTGGGTCATGGCAAAATTGGTACGTCAAGAAATGCTCTTCTAACGAGATTTAGTTCGAGGCCTCTGAGATTCCTGAGGCTTTGTTGTATCTTTCCCCACTTGTCCATTGCTATAGACCAACCTTGTCATGCGTTGATGATCCATTCCTTCCTTTATGTGTCCCTGTTCAAATCGTTGGTCTTCTTTACGAAATATCGGGTCATATCGATGCTGTAGAGGCGGAGGTTGGAGGTTATATATGGGACCCTTTTGTCAATGGCTGAGCGCTTCTCGCGTGCAATCCTCCTATCTTTTTCAGTATCTTTGGGAGTGGGAACGTACCCAAAGCCGCGACGAGCGGTCTGTTCTTTAACTTCAATGACCTTAAGAGTGCCCTGATGGCGCTTGCCCAAACCGAGCCCCGGGATGTAATTCATGATTTTCATCATCTTCATAGGAGGAGGAATCTGGTCCCAAGACAGAGGGAGATCCATGCAGCACACCTGCGCTTTGGGATTTTCGACAGTAAATCTCGTCAAATCATGCCATCCTCGCCGTGCTTGATTTCCAGGATCGGGATGATGTTGGTGTTTGTCCCTTCCGTAGTTACACTATCTCTGTATATTGTGGTGAGATCGTTACCTTGTATGAATTTCACGCACTGGTGCAAGGTCAATGCAACTTCATTTATTTGGTGTAACCAAGGCCGACCCAGGATGACGGTAAAGGTGATTGGGATGTCAATGACTTGGATGTTTGTGGGCATCATCTGTTTCCCAAGCTAAAGATTCAAAGTGGCTACTCCCAAAACTGTACGAGACGTTGAGTCGTATGCCTTGATTGTTTGGGCTGAAAGCTTTAATTCTGTCAGCTTGATCCCTAACAAATCTATCACTTTGGCGGGGAGGACATTCATAGCCGATCCTCCATCCACCAAGACCCGAGGAAGATGACATTCATCTAGATGAATGGTAATGTAGAGAGGCTCATTGTGGTTAGCCCTAAACTTTGGCAGGTCAAGTTCGGTGAAGGTGATGATTTTCCCATAGTGAATGCTGCTGATCATTTGCACTGCTTCGTCCAGGTTTACATTGATTGGGACCATGGTCTGGGCTAGGATTTCTTCCAACTTAAGCATGTGAGGGTAGGAGGAAGTGAGGAGGGACCAGAGGGAAATGTTTGCCTGATTGTGTTTTAGCTGAGTCAAGATCGGGTCTTGTCCCTTAGGATCAGGCACTTCAGATTCTCTGGGATAAGGGCCATTCTTGGTCTGAGGCACTGGCATTACTAGCCTTTTGTCAACTCTGGGGGATTTGCTGGAATCTGGCCGGAATGAGTCAGTACGTTCACTGCAGGATTGTTCTTCCTTTGTTTGCTTTTCCCAATTCTGTCGCGAAATGGCTCCGGTTAGCATTTGTCCACACATCACTTCTCAGCTCATTGACTTTTATTGCTTCTATTGGGGGTTTGACGGCTGTCCTAATGTCCTCACAAGATAAAGGCTGGGGCTTCACAACCTTTTGGTGGTTGGTTACCTTGCGAAGTTCGTTCCAACTTATCATGGAGCAAAAATGGTCACGATCTTGAGCTATTCCTTTCCAAAGGATGACATCGTCCTCTTCATTCATCTCGTCTTGGTTATTTTCTGAAGGATTGTGCCCCATGAAGTTCCTCCATTCAAATTGGATCAAAGTTGGTTTCAGACATTCAGATGGTGAGCTGATTAGGAATCCATTTATATCGTGCTCGAGTTGAGTCGGGTCTGCCTCTTGGTATTTACCGTGCGCTCTCCAAACATCTTTTGTGGCTTCGGGGTGCTCACCCCTTCTAGACATTGCATGTGGCGAAGGTTTTGGTAGCCACTCCTTGATTAAAACCATCCCAGGGGGTAATTACATCTCTGCATCAACCTCGAGCCAAGCTGAAGAGTTATAATGTTGTTTCTCAAAAAGTGTCCCTTCGTTGGTGCTATTACCAGATCCTGAGGAATTTTGGTGATATTGGCCTTGAAGGGCCTCCTCCAGTATAGCGAGACATTCGTTGCGTCGATGTCTGCTACTGCTGATGTTGATCACTGTTAGGAAACCCGTTCCTATAGAGAAGGTCCTTGCTCAGGCTATATTTATGAAGTCTGAATCTTCAGGACATGCTATCCTCCCTTCTTTGACCATATTCCAAAGAATATCACTCCATATTCTTTTCAAATTGGGTAATGGGGTATCGAATTGGGTTATACCGCCATAATTGCCTTTTCTGGATTTGAATGTGTCCACATGGGGGGTCATGTCTCGAAGCATCGATAGTAGGCATGCTTTCTTAGGGGGGAATTTTGGTGAAGTACTCATCTATTCCTTGGTCAAACAGCATTTGGGCATCCAGTTCTTGGTCCGCTCTCATGCATTCCTGTGAATTACCACTCGAAAAAGGGCCGAGTTCATCTCAGTTGGAAGACACTATTGTTTTGGTCAAATTTCAACAATTATATTTTTATGATGGGAAAAGTGACTAAAGTGATATGAATCTAGGTACAATGACTATCAAGTTGAATAGAAATGGACACAAGACATTTGTTAACTAGGGAAAGCCCTTGAACAACTTGTTCGCCGGCACAAAACCCCGGGAGGATGTGGCTCCTGCCTTGACCGAAAGTTTACTAAGAATTTTCTTGAGATTACAATGCTAAGAGCGTATGAAAAGGGTGCTTAGGCTAGTGTAGTGCGTGTGTGAATTTACAGTGTATGTCCCCTTTTATACCTCAAGAATAAAACTAAATAACAATGAGGGCCTACAAACTCGGAATTGAGGTTTATCCTTGGAGATTTATCCGCACTCATCCGTTGGGAAAGAGATAGTCGTTGGCTTGCTGAAGAAACGTGGTTGAACTGGTCTTTGGCACGTTCCCTATAAAATAGGAAAAGCCTTATGCGTCCCAACCTGTAAAAACCAAGTTGTAAACAGAACAACCCAAGTTGTTAGTACCAAGTTGTTTAGGCGTAAGTTGCAAACAAGTTGACTGAAAATGTAGGGCCCAACAATTGCCCCCAAACTTTTTGAATTAAAAAGAAGAATAGAAAGAGACAAAAAGAATTCAAAAGGTTTGCCAAAATAAGAAAGGAACGACGGTTTAAAAAAGAGACGCGATGGGACGGTTTTCAGGTAGTTTCCCGAGGCAAAAAGGTATATTCGTTTTAAAAGGTCTCAACCACTTTCAACCTCCATAAATAAGAAGATTCCTGTTCCAACTCTCCCTTTCAAAAACGTAGCTTTCAAAAAGATTACGGGAAGAAGAAGGAGAACCAGGGAAGACGGTTTTGGAGAGGAGAATCAAGTAGAAATCGCCGGTGAGTTTCTTGTTTCCTTTCCAGTTCCATCTTTGAATCTTTGTTTTAAGTTTGAAAAATGGGGAAGAGAAAGGTGGTAACTTTAATCGAGAGTGGAGAGGGTTTGCCCGTGGGTTTTCTCACCCAAAACATGTTGAAGAACCCTGAAAAAGAAAAGTGTACCATTCCTGCCGTCAATTTAGAAATTATCAAAAGGAATCACGCCATGACTTTTGAGACTGAACTTTTTACCCACCCTGACCTAACTCCAGAGTGTTTTTCTCCCGAATGGGTATGTTTCCCTGAATATCCGTTCACTATTGGTCTGAAATTCCCGTTTCCAATTTTAATCACCCAGTTCTTTGTATCTTCCAAGCTTAACTATGCCCAACTCATGCCTCAAGGTTGGAGAAGCCTTCAAACCCTAGTAAGGCTAAATGCAGAAACAAAGTTAGCAATTGGTCTAGAGGAATTTGCTTTTACGCATGAGTTTAGGAGCTTTGGTTTAGGGAGATATGGCTTTAGGGTTAGGGTTGGTAGGACGCCTTTCTTAATCGACAATGTTGACCCTGCCGATAGAGGATGGAAGAACAAATTCTTTTTTGCAAAGAAGAGCACCCTGGTGAAGGATGTGGGTGCCAACTTCAAATGGAGGTCCCAAGGTAGTAGGCAATTTTTCTTACTCTAATGATGATTTTCAGCAATGTACTAACTATTTCTCCAAATTTTTCTTTGGCCTAGTTGCGAAATTGGATGTGCTTTTTCCCTTTAAAGACAACACAGAGGAAAGAGTGAGCGAGATCTATAACTTGGAACCCTTAGTGAGAACTTTTAAGGCACTACCAGTTCAATTTGTTGCAGATTCTAACAAGGAAGTTGGTCCCAAAGAAGCCCGAGAGGCAAACCTTGAAGAAACCTTTTCTGAGCCTATCCCAATGTCTACAGGTTAATCAAATACTTTAAATCTTTGCCTATCTCCAAGTTGTTCTAACCCCTTTACTCTGTTCTAACTCTTCATTCTATTTTGCAGCCACTCGCTCCAAGGAAACTGTTACCGCTGCTGACCTTCTTGCCGCAGCCAGAGCAAAAAGCTTGGCAAAGAAGGATGGTAAACCCCCTACCCCTGTGTCTATTGTGGCTAGCTCCCATGTGGCTGCATCCAAGAAGAAGGGGGATGCAAAGAAAAGAAAGCTGGTGGAAGCTGAGGCCACAGATGCAAACAGTGATATGGACATGGAGAAGTTAGGAGAAAAATTTAGGGCTGTTGTTGAGAAGGTAAAGATGAAGGAATCTTTGAATTTTATCAAAGAGCTCGATAAAGTACTAACATCTTTTTTGGTGCAGGAACTCATGACCCCGATTGTGGCCTACATTGATGCATTGAAGATCAAAGCGGCGAGGCTTGGTCACGAAGCTGCAGAATCAAAAAAGGAGGCTACCAAAAGTGCCAAGGAAGTGGAGAAATTGAAGAGGGAGGCAAACAAGCATGCTGGTGAGGTGGAAGGTTTGAGGAAGGATTTTGAACGCTTGGGAGAAGAAGTGGAAGCCATTCGTGCTGAGAATAAGGCTCATATGAAAGAGCTTGAAGTTGCAGAGGGGAACTTCAAATTCAATGCCACCAAGACTTTGTTGGAGACCCGCATTCAAATGATTGAAGAATATGAAAATGGACAGGCCATAGCTTGGAACTTGGAAGATGAGAGAAAAGTTTTGGAGGACCATATTGGTGAGCCAGCGGATGCAGAAGAAGTGAATTCCGCGGCCCTAGAGGCTCTAGTTGATGATGCTAACAAGGATTTAAGCACCATAGTGGCTATTCCAAATGATCAAGTGGAGGATGCAACACCGGCGGCAGCAGGCCAAAAAGTTTGAAAAACATTTTAAAGTTTTTGGGTATTTTGGATGAAAACAATTTTTTGCTTTATTTGTGTACCTTTATTGGTACAACAAATGGGAGGAGTGTCCCTTTAAAACAATGTTTTTTAGTTTTGTAATGGTTCATAAGAACCGAGACAATTTCTTTTTGGGGGTACTAGGTTGGTCTAGTACTCAAGCTTTTTTAGGTTTTTAGGGACTTGTTGGCTTATCCAACTTGTCCTTAAACTGAAAAAATCTTTTGAAAAAACATTTAACGGTTTTTAGCAAAGTAAATTATGTCCCTGAGGGACGCTTGTTTGTTCTTTGGATAACATGTAAATGTTATAAACCGTAGGTAACATGAAAATGTTACAACCAATAGTTCACAACTTAAAGAAGTGTGAAAACGTGCGCCCAGGCGAAGGTGTCAAAACCTTAATTCGTAAGAAAAGATGTAAATCTTTTAACCAATAGTACCTTTGATCAGAGGTAAATCGTTTGAAGGGATAGAGCAAGTATCAGCCGTCCGGGCGTGTCAACAAGCTCTATACCTCTCCAGCTAGAATTCCAACATGTATCGGCCGTACTGGCGTGTCAACATGTTGAAATTTTCTTCTTCAGGTTCAAACATGTATCAACCGTACCGGCGTGTCAACATGCTTGACCTTTGTCCTCCTCAGGCTCAAACATGTATCAGCCGTACTGGCGTGTCAACATGTTTGTCCTGTTCCAGCTTAGGTCTCAACAAGTATCAGCCGTACTGGCGTGTCAACATGTTGAGCCTACTCCGTTTGCTCAAGTTGCACCTCGCAAAACAAATTTATGTTAGGGCTGGGCGTTACATAGCTAACGCCCCTCCGACGCTCAAGTCAGTAATGTTTTAATAAGAGTAGAAAAAATTGAAATGCGTAATTGAACTTGACATAAATTTAAACCGTACCTGAAGAGTCTAGTTATAAATAACTGGACTTACGTGAAATAAAGTTTCAAGTGGATAGCGTTCCAACTTCTAGGGATTCTGTCTCCACTCGGGGTTGACAACCAGTATGCACCTTTGCCAGCTTCAGCATCGATGAGATATGGGCCTTCCCACTTGGGAGCCGGCTTACACGCATTCAATTCTCTTGTATTTTGAAATACTTTTCTCAAAACTAAATCACCAACCTGGAACCTTCTAACTACGACATTCTTGTTGTAAGACCTAGAAATTCGGCTGGCGATATTGCCATCCTTATCTTGGCTAAATCCTGATCTCATCAATTGTATCTAAATCTTGAGTTAGCAAGAGGTTATTTTCATCTTGAGTCAATAAGCCATACCTTGCCGTGGGAATTTGTTGCTTCAAGCTGGAATCACGGCTTCGAGCTCAGAATACTAAAGAATAGGGAGTCCTACTGTGGCTCCTTTAGAAGTAGTTCTATCGCCCATAGCACAAGTGATAATTCTTCAACCCATTTTCCCTTCTTACGGTCTAGACGCTTCTTCAAGTTGTTGATGATCAACTTGTTGCTTGATTCACTTGGCCGTTGGCTTGAGGGTGGATAGGTGTGGACATGATTAACTTGATGCCCCAGCGAGCACAAAAATCCCTGGTCTTTTTACTTATGAAGCGTGACCCGTTGTCACATACAATCTTTGATGGTACACCAAACCTGCTAATGATATTTTTCTTTAAAAATGAAATTACCTCTTTATCCCTTACTTGCACATAAGCTTCTGCCTCGATCCATTTCGAGAAATAATCGGTTAGAGCCAACATGAATACTTTGCCTCCTGGAGCTTTGGGCAACTTGCCTACAATTTCCATGCCCCACTGCATGAAAGGCCAAGATGAGACTATAGGATGTAGAGGTTCGGCGGGTTGATGCAAGATGTTGCTATGTCTTTGGCGGGCGTCACATTTACGCACATAGTTCATGGCATCTTGACGCATGGTTGGCGGTAATATCCCGTCTGAGGGCCTTTGATGCAAGTGCCTTTCCTCCAGAATGGTTCCCACATATTCCTTCATGGATTTCCTTAAGTACCAGTTCAACTTGCTCATTATCGACACATCTCAAGTAGTGCCCTGCAAAAGACTTCTTGAACAGCACATTATCTATTAAAACGAAAGTTGAAGTTCGAATCTTAAACGACCTAACGTTCTTAACATCAGGGGGAATAGTTCCAAGTTGAAGGAACTCAATGACGGGTTGGGTCCAAGAAGGCTTAGCATCTTGTGTCCCAATAGGTGGAGTAACCACTTGAGCTTCTTCAACTTGGTCTATCACCGGGTACTTAACATAAATAATGGGGATATTAGTATGCAACATTGATTTGCAAGTTGAACCCAAGTTGGTCAAGGCGTCTGCCTCTGTATTTTCTTCTCTGGGGACCTGTTCCAAAGAGAATGATAGAAATCTCGAAGCTAAAGCTTTAACATGTTGGAGGTACAGGGTCATCTTGGAATGCTTCGCCATGTAACTGCCATTAAATTGGTTAGCTAGTAATTGAGAGTCAACAAATACATTTAAATGCGTAATATTCAAACTCAAAGCTGTAGTTAAACCCATGATTAGGGCTTCATACTCAGCTTCATTATTTGTTGCATTAAATTCACAAGATACAGCTTGAGGTAAGATATCACCTTGAGGGGATTTTAGGACTATTCCCAAACCAGTTCCCTTGGAATTTGAGGCTCCATCTGTAAATAATGTCCAAAATCTAGGAATAGTTTTACCTTCAAGTTGTTGCACTTCCAGTTCTACCTCAGTGCAAACTTGGGTGAAGTCAGCTACAAAATCGGCTAGGGCACGTGATTTGATGGCTGTTCTTGGCTCGTATGATATGTCATACGTGCTCAACTTGACTGACCACTTGGCCAACCTGCCCGACATCTCCGGAGTCCTTAACACATTCCTCATAGGATAATTAGTTCTAACAGTTATGGAATGTGTTTCAAAATAATGACGTAATTTGGTAGCAGCAGTAGTTAAGGCTAATATTAATTTTTCAAGATGAGAATACCTTGTTTCGGCATCTAATAAAGACTTACTCACATAGTAAACAGGATGTTGCTCACCTTGGATTTCCTTCACTAATACTGCACTAACAGCATTTTCAGACACAGCTAAATATAAATAAAGATGCTCACCATGTTCAGGTTTAGCGAGAAGGGGTGACGTCATCAAATATTCTTTAAGTTGTTTGAAAGCTGCCTCATGTTGGTCGGTCCATTGAAAGAGTTTGTTTTTTCTCAAGACTTCATAGAATAACCTGCACTTATCGGATGATTTGGATATAAATCTGTTCAAAGCAGCTACTCTACCTGTTAACCTTTGCACGTCCTTGATGTTTTTAGGGGATTCCAAGTTGAGAATGGCTTTGATTTGTTCGGGACTTGCTTCGATTCCCCTCTTGGTTACCATATATCCCAAGAATTTGCCTGCTCTAACTCCGAAGTTGCACTTCGCCGGATTGAGCTTCATGTTGAAGGCTTTCAAGATGTTGAATGCCTCAGCAAGGTGCTCTACATGATCCTCAATGTGTTTGGATTTGGCCACCATGTCGTCTATGTAGACCTCCATCGTCTTGCCAAGTTGATCTTTGAACATCTTGTTTACCAACCTTTGGTAGGTTGCCCCTGCATTTTTAAGACCAAACGGCATAGAAATATAACAATATATACCTTCTGGAGTCATGAATGTTGTATCTTCTTGGTCCGAAGGTTCCATTTGAATTTGTTGATATCCGGAAGACGCATCCATGAACGTCAAGATATCGTGGCCAGCTGTCTCATCAACAAGAGAATCAATATGAGGGAGAGGGAATGGATCCTTTGGACAGGCCTTGTTCAAGTCGGTGAAGTCCACGCATACTCGCCACTTGCCATTCTTCTTCTCCACCACTACAACGTTAGCCAACCACTTTGGATACTGAACTTCTCTGATCATCTTGGACTTCAGCAGCCTTTCAACTTCATCCTTAATGATCTGGTTCCGCTCCTGGGCGAACTTCCTTCTTTTTTGACGGACAGGACGGATGGTCGGATCGATGTTCAACTTGTGAGTAATAATATCCTTGCTTATCCCTGTCATGTCTTCATGCTTCCATGCAAAACAGCATTTCTGACTTTTCAGGAACCCAATCAGCTCCTCTTCAATCTCGGAGGGTAGGTCTACCCCAACTTGTACTTGGGCCTCAGGATTTGATGCATCAACAGGAACGCTCTTTGTATCATGCTCCACTGCTTCAAGAACATCCTGGGCCTTTTTCTTTAATTGCTATGCTTGCCGAGGGGTCGAGCTTGCTTTCATGTTGATCTTGTAACATTCCTTAGAGACTTGCTGGTTTCCCTTCAACTTGGCAACACCCCAAGGTGTTGGAAACTTGACGCATTGATGGTAAGTCGATGGCACGGCCTTCATGTTGTGGATCCAAGGCCTTCCCAATATGACATTGTATGAAGAAGAGCATTCAATCACACAAAACCTCTCCATGGAATTCATACCTTCTAGGTAGATGGGCAACTTGATCTCACCGACTGTCTGTTTCACCTCACCACTGAACCCTACCAGTACGGATGAGTTCTTCACAACTTCAGACAAAGGAATACCCATATCTTCAAGAGCATGAGTAAAGATGATGTTGGTGACGCCACCATCGATCAGGATCCGCTTGACCACACAATTAGCAATCTGCACCTGAACAACTAGACCATTATGATGAGGGTCCAACGTGTTGTCTTTATCTTCATCTTCAAAAGAAATGATATGACCGTCTGTGAAGTCGCGGCGCCTTATAGGCAATTCTGATTGATCTTCCTTAGAGCTCTTGGCATGACGCTTGGCGGCAGAGTAAGTTGTGCCGCAAATATGAGACCCACCTGAAATAACATTCACTACCTTGGTGGCCGGAGGGGGTGCAACTTTCTCGGGCCTAGATTGCTCCTCTGAACCAGGTTCTTTGGACTCACTCCTGACCCTCTTCTTGCCCAACAAATCCTTGAGAAGACCCTTGGACAACAAATGAGCAATCTCCTTCCTCAAAGCGAAACAGTTCTCGGTGGTATGCCCGAAATCTTCATGAAATGCGCACCACTTGGACTTGTCCTTCCAAGTTGTTGACTGGTCATTCTTCTTGGGCCATCTCGCTTTATCTCCAAGATTTCCCATGGCGCATAAGATTCCTGCAATGTCCACAGAAAAGCAGTATTCAGAGATTTGTGGATAATCATTATCATCACCTTCCTGATCATCATCTACAACATGAATTCTAGAAGGTTCAGTTTTAACGGGGTTTGCCTGTTGGACTTAGGGTGATGGGAGTCCGATGTCTGTCGAGAGGGTTCAAATAGAGGAGTAGGAGTCCTCCCGAGTTGATTTCCCCATTGCCAAGCTATCTTCCTCCAATCGGATGTACGGCAAGGCCACGGTTACGATTTCTTCAAGTTGTTTCGCGGGGGTCATCACCTGACTCGTTGTAAAACAATGAGCTCTTCTTCAAGCCTATGCGGAATGCCTCCGTTCTTTGTGGACACGTCCAAGTTGGGTATAGTCACTTTGCCTCCTTATTGAACCTGTACAAATACTCTTTGAGACTTTCATTAGAGAGTACATTTGTACAATTCTATAAAGATCACTAGTCAACTTATCAAATGCCCTGTTGCATGAAAACTGATTAATGAACATATTGACAAGTTGAGCATAAGATGAAATAGAGTTTAGAGGAAGCCCTGTTAGCCATTTTAAGGCCGGTCTGACAAGGTTGAGCCAAAGCCCCTGAAAAAACATGCTTCTTTAAACATTGGAGGGATACTTATGATATCCATTGACTCTTGATACAAAGAACACGTGCTCTCTGGATCGGTACTCCCATCATACTTCTTCATATGAGGGATGAGAATTTCTTCGGGATCTCCACACGGCTATCGGCGGCACAAAACGAGACTCGTTGTAGCAAGTTGGAGAGACTTGGTGATATGGCAAGTTGACTCCAGCACGCTTCGAGCAACTCCTTAATGGTTTGCATTTCCTTAACAAGTTGGTTTTGCGAAAAGAGGAGCATTATTAACTTGAGGTGCGAAAGTATCGAAAGCATTAAAGAAACTTCTGTTTGCCCCACCGAGGGTGTAGCATAAGTGTAGCAAGATGATAGCGCGGATTGGCTAGCTGATAGGCCGAATCTTGGTTGCTCCATTGGAATGGATGTCACAATCGTGCTTTCCGCTGGCAAGGTGTTGGACATCGGGATATCTCCAACATGGCTCGGTCTTGTACCTGCACCAAACAAAGATCTAGGAAGTAAAGGTGAAAATGGAGCAGATACTTGAGTCTCCGCTTGCTTCCCTTTACGCAGACTATCAATGGCATTGAAGATCATTGTATTCGTACGCTCCTGATCATCCAACCGATCGCCTATTTTCCTCATCATGTCCGCCATGTTGGACATTATCTCCAAGTTGACAGCTTCTGCACTTGGAGGAGGGTTGCCTTGGGCATTGGAAACAGGAAGCGGCCGACTCTGACTGCTGGAAGATGGATTAACCATTTCTATTTAGATAATCAAAGTTTCCCACAGACGGCGCCAAATTGTTTTGGTCAAATTTCAACAATTATATTTTTATGATGGGAAAAGTGACTAAAGTGATATGAATCTAGGTACAATGACTATCAAGTTGAATAGAAATGGACACAAGACATTTGTTAACTAGGGAAAGCCCTTGAACAACTTGTTCGCCAAGACAAAACCCCGGGAGGATGTGGCTCCTGCCTTGACCGAAAGTTTACTAAGAATTTTCTTGAGATTACAATGCTAAGAGCGTATGAAAAGGGTGCTTAGGCTAGTGTAGTGCGTGTGTGAATTTACAGTGTATGTCCCCTTTTATACCTCAAGAATAAAACTAAATAACAATGAGGGCCTACAAACTCGGAATTGAGGTTTATCCTTGGAGATTTATCCGCACTCATCCGTTGGGAAAGAGATAGTCGTTGGCTTGCTGAAGAAACGTGGTTGAACTGGTCTTTGGCACGTTCCCTATAAAATAGGAAAAGCCTTATGCGTCCCAACCTGTAAAAACCAAGTTGTAAACAGAACAACCCAAGTTGTTAGTACCAAGTTGTTTAGGCGTAAGTTGCAAACAAGTTGACTGAAAATGTAGGGCCCAACAACTATATTTATGAAAAATGGAGTCGCCACGCCATTTTTATTTATCCTCAAAACTTTGAAAAAAAGGAAAAGGGTTCGGAGGTTAAGTTACTCCTTGGGAAGAATGTTTGGCGTTCACCTAAGAAGCCTTGCAAAAGCAAGTCTTCCAAGGTCCAAAATTCGTGCTTGTTTGTGTGTGTGTGTGATTTGAGAAAAGAGAAAAGATGTGCCAAGTTTATTATCCGAACGTAAGAACCATTTTAAGAAGGTTTTAGTTCGGGATACCTTGGAATTTGGCGTTTTCGAAATTTTGATCCCATACTCACTTTGAACCTATGATCATCATTACGGGACCTATCCACCCTCCCATTAGATTAATCAACCAACATAGGCGTAGGAGCCTTGGTATGTCTTAATCTAACTTTCATTGGGGATTTTAGTCAAATGTGATCGAAGAACTTGTTTTTAAGTCCAAGAATGAGACTTTTTAGAAAAAGAATGAATCTTTGTCAATCAATCCTACATCTTGAGACAATGATGATTCATAGGGACATTTTGTGTTTGTCTCGAGTGATTATCGGAGATTTCGGGACCAAGACTCATTGATTTCTAAAGGGACAAAGATTATGGCATTTGTAATGGGAATGATGTAAAGATGGAGTCTTTACACCAATCCTCACTATGGAATGCTCAAGAACCATGGGACTAGGGGAATGGGATATAAAGATTGGATCTTTATGTTCATCTTATGTCTTTAATGCCTTAGCAGGTTTTTTTAGACAATCCTTGGAGAAATATTGCAAATTTAGAGACATGGGGAGAAACAATATTAATATAAAAATTGCATTTTCTGTGGGCGCCTCCCAACTCCCGGAACCTAAAACTCGTGTCCCAGGATGGAGGGTCCCAAATCATACCCTTTTTTAAAAAAAACTTTTCCTTTATTTCAACTTGAAAAGTATAACTACCCATTTTCAAAACAATTTCAAAATAACCTCTCTACTTGGAGGTGAAATATAACCTACTTCTACCAGTTATAACCTGTATCATTTACAAGTACTACAACTGTAACGGCTTACACAAGCCAACTTTAAAAAAAAACCAATCCCAAGATTAATTACAACAAAACATACTGAAAATGTTTTATAACAGTTTCCCAGTATAAAAAAACCACAACTACTCCCAACTCCCACACAAATATATACAAACCCTTACAACCCAAAATACGATCCAAACTCCTTCCCGGCCTCACTGGTATGGTCCACCTGTCTCAGCTGAATCTAAAACAGTAAAGGGAGAAGGGGTGAGATAAAATCTCAGCAAGCTATTATGTATGCAACAATATGCCATACAATATGCAACACATAAACAGGTTTCTCAATATTGGAAAGCAGTAACCACAATACGTTACCTTTTCCGCCTGAGCAAGTCCTACAGTAGGCAACACATAAACAGGTTGCACAATAACAAATATGCAACACAAAACAGGTTGCTCAATAACAAATATGCAACACCAAACAGGTTGCTCAATATTCACATTGGGAAAACAGTAAACACTTTACGTTACCTTTCCCATCTGAATCATATGTCGTATAATGGTGGGAGTAATCCTCCTCTCATTCATGAACTGCTATTTGCATATTCACGGCTTATACGATCTCTATCGGAGACCCATATAAGTTATCAGATATCTGTAACTGACAGCACATATACACAGAAGTTGCGCACCCCCAAACCGTGGCCACAGAAGGGGAGAGGTCACAGGTATAAGGCAATCTAAACACCTTATGAAATATTTTCTCATAAGTGATAGTATTCCATATACCCCCACAAAGATCAGCTGATACCACCATATTCAAGCACATAACAGATACTTGAAAATAAGTCCACCCCATGGGACATCAATATACACAACATGGAACTATAACTCATGTTAAATCCATCACACACATGTATTTCAACACTATTGAAAAACAACAATCCAATGACATGGTATGAATACTCATGCTCAACAATTGAAACAGTGCAACACGTATTTAACACTATGTGCACAACCAACTATGAACATGTAAACACTTATGGCACAAAGTACATCACATAAGTCCTACATATCCATGTTCAATCCCATAATGCAGTGCAACATATATTTCACACACTATCTAAACCTATAACCACATATAGGTAACCACGTATGGGTATAATATAATATAATATAAGTAGCCCTACGCATTCATGTCATAATGTGGAACACTTTCTATAAAGGTTCCAACCAAACACCTAGTGTATTACACCTTCTACACATTATTTGAATCGACAACCATGTAAATATAACCAAGTAAGGCACCATATATCACATACAAGGACTACATCTCAAAACACAATGTATAATTCAGTAACAGGATATTACCACTCCTGTCCAAATCAATGAAATAGTGCACTATATATTTTATGCACTATACAAGTAAATAACCCTATACAGGTTACCACGTAAGGATACAATATCATATAAGTAGCCCTACTCCTTCAACATACAACATTAAACACCTTCTCTTAAGGTTCCAAGTTCAAATACCAAGTTTTACTAACTTTGGTTCAAGTTTCATAATCGCCTTTCAACCATTTTCAAGACAATATTTAAAGCATTTCCCATTATCCATTTGGACCATTTCAAGTTCCACATTGTTGTACTAAAGTTATACTAGAAGTATAATTAAAGAGGGACTAAATCTATACCCTTTTGATTAAGTCCAAAAGCTTGCAAAGGTGCTAACATGACACAGTTCTGGGCACGAGTCGTGATGCTGGGAACGAGTCGTTCCCAAACCCTGCACGACTGATACAATTTCTATGAATCATGACCATATAGGTCACATATTGTCGCACAATTAAAGAGGCAAGGTCACGACTCGTGCTTCAGGGCACGAGTCGTGCCCAAGCCCAGAAACCTCAATTCTGTGCTGAACAACATCAGCAACAGCAACAACACTACCAGTTCTCAGTCCAGTTATGATAAAGTGATCCTAACTTCACCCTAACAGTATTATAGCACATAAATAACCACTTTTCATACCCCATAACATGTATATAACAAGTTCCCAATCCAATTCAACCCATCTTATAACACCCTTTAACATGTTCTTCAACCAACTTAGTTTCTTTTCATTCCAAACCCCAAGAACTGATTTCAACTTCACACAACTCATTCATAATATCATAACAACAAATTTATATATATTATGAACAGTTAATTGAAAGAATCATAACAAATTACCAAATTTTATCAAAATAAAAGGAAGATATGATCGGCTCTTCTTGCTCTATTCAACTCCCTTAGCAACAATTTGAAGTCGGAATCAACAACGGATTGAAGGTTGAATTTCTGGGATTTTTGGAATATAAGCTAGGGTTTAAGCTTCTTTATTGGCTGGGAGAGAAGAGATAAGACTGAGGGAAACAAATAAACTTCTAGGAGAAGCTTAGGATGATATTTATATAACCATTTTACAATCTAACTCCTCGAGGATTCAAACAACTACAAGCCACTACTTTGAACTTATTATTACACGTAAGCTCCTCAAACTTTTTATAACACTTTCATTTAAACTTTCAAGTATTATCAATTTCCTACACAAATTTCCCATTTCTTTCATTTAGACATTATTTTCAAAATCAATATAATAACATCTAAAACCATGTAAATTAGCAATCTAGCCAAATAAACACGTAATCATTTCACAAATTCATATAATGATTAACATAAGGGCAATACACCCCACTCCCACGTGCTCAACACATGGTCAAATTAGTGCCCGAACCTAGGGTCATGACACTCACTTCCCCTTAAATAAAATTTATCCCGAATTTTAAACATACTTACCTGAGTGCTCAAATAATCACATATACTACTCAAGCATTTCAAATTCTCAAAACCCAAATGGCTTTCTCAATGACATGATTCTTCCACATAATTCAACTCAACCTGAATATCCTTGGTTGAAGAATTCAATATCAGGATAGGATCATAAAAATACTTCCTCCCATACCAAGTTCCATACGTTGTCAATTCCGTACTGAACTGATAACTGTTGATATACGCAAATTCCATTAAGGTTAAATAAACCTCTCAAATTAAAGGAAATCCATCACATACACATGTAACATATCCTCAAAATCTGGATAGTTCTCTCTGCCTGCCCCTCTATCTGAGAATGAAAAGCAGAACTGAAACTCAAGTCAGAGCCCAAAGCCTCATACTAAGTCTTCCCAAATCGCAATAGGAATCTCGGATCCCAATCTGATACAAAATGTGGATTGGTACTCCGTGAAATCAATCAAATCTCTTGCCTCTACAATTATGATAACTTTCCCATTCAATACTTCAGTAATCTAGGTAGAAGTGAACCAACCTGGTCAATCTATCCACTATTACTCAAATGCATCCATCTTCTTCAATTCAGGATCAATTTGTGGAACCTCCATAAGCTTCCATAAATTGTAGGGATATTCAAATTCGCAATTTATGTCTTATTTTTCAATTCACAAGACCAAAATGTTAACAATGAAGTCTTTCTGTTAATCGCATCCAGAACCACACTAGCTTTCTCCGATGATATAAAATACCGCAATCAAAGTCTTTTAGTACTTCTAGCCATTTCTCTACCTGTTGTTCAATTCCTTTTAAGTAACCAGGTACTGCAACTCTTCTGGTTGATAAAAATCTCAATTTTAACTTCTTATAGATAATGTTCCACTTAGTTAACGCAAAAGAATCACAATCAATTCCATGCCAAGAATAGGAGAAATTCTGATCTGTTAGTGCTCACTTCCTCGAAGTATAAGATATTCCTTTCCCATTCTGCATAAGAATACAACCCCAAACCTTTTTTTTGACGTGTAAATAAAATCACAAGTTCTCACATCCATCAAGTAAGGTAAGGATTGAACTATAGTCAATCTATTCTTTAACACTGCAAAACTGATTTTACCCTTTTGCATTCCATATCAATAATATCTCCTTTATAGTAAATCACCCTCGAAAGTCCATCAATTATTATCTGGTAACAATCTGTCAATCCCAAAATACTACGGGATTCTAATACTGTCAAAGGTTATTCCATTTGACCAGAGTCTCAATACTCGAGGAATTAATAACAATGCCCAGGCTTGAAACTATAAGGCCCAACATTAAATTTTTCTTGAGTCACAACTCACTCTTACTGAATTCCGCAACCAATTGATTCTCACGAAAAACATATACATAACTTGCAAATAATTCCCATAATCTCTTCATAACTCTGAATAACCCAAGATATCATCCATAAAGATTATCACGAAGTTTTCAGAATCAGGTTTAAAACTCTACTTATCATATTCACCAACACATCCATTGCCCTTCCATAAGGTGCTTTTGGATATGGCAATAACCTGACATTACATCAATATGAAATTCGACTGCCCTAACTGACAGCATGAAATACTCTGAGGAAACACCTCACCAATTCAATTACCACTGGTAATTAAGATATTTCAGGTGACTTTTTATTCAAGTCTAACACAGAAATCAGATAACATTCACATTCTTCAGACCATACATTTAGGCCTTTAATGCATATACGACACAATATCAAATAATAACTTATCCGCCTCAATCACAACCAGAAGTAAATCAAACATAAAAAAGGAGACTCGCTACTTGCGACAGTCTACCCTAGCACAACAACTACTTAACCACTACAGGCCAAGTATAACAGCAATATCACGGATTGGTAATTCTACCAACTCCACTGGCAATCTATGCCCACATATAATCATGTCACAACCATGATAACCAAAGAAAATTCGAGGTACTCTCCCATAGGAGTTGAAACCTCCAACACGTAAGATAACTCTTAGACCATTTATGCAAGTTAAAGCAAAAATGCAATGCCACATAAGAATGGGATAAACTGGGATCTATAAAAATATGACCCCTAACTCCTGAGATAGGTAATATACCTCTAATAACTGTGGAGGAATCTATCTCTCCATATCCCAAGCCAAGATTCGGCCTTCGACTTTGTCTTTTGTGTTCCCTTCCGTATCTCTCTTTGTACCACCACTTTGTTGCCCTCTTTGCTGGCCACTGCCTGATGTCTGTCCTTGTCGAAGACTAGATTTAGGACAATTTTTTCTGAAATGCCCCATTTCCCCACACTTCATACATTTCCCTTGTTTTTTCCAACACATCTCGTCTGTATATCCAATCCGCTGGCAAAATTTACAAACTATGCTAGGTTGACAGATACTGGCTGAACTGTAGAAGCTGTAATCTGTACTCCTCGAACACTTCTAGAAACTGAAGAACTTGGCTCTCCTCTGATCAGTCTGGAGCCTTGTTCCTGATACTTTAACTTGCTTCCACCCCTTTTTAATCCTCCTTGGTGCTTCTCAAGATCATTCTTAATTTGAAACGCCCTATCCAAGGTCGTCTGATAATCGGCAAAGGCATAAGTCAATAATTGTTTCCTCAATTCGGGTCTTAAACCTTTTACAAATAGATAAACTCTCCTCAATCCATGGGGTACCAAGTGAGTACAATGCCAAGTCGATTCCATGAACCTTGTCGAATACTGAGCTACCGTCATGGATCCCTGTTCCAAACGTAAAAACTCCACCTCTATCTTATCTCGGGTAACCATGGTAATAAAATAATCCTCGAACTTCCGAGTGAAATTATCCCAAGTTTGGGGCGTATGATCCCGCTCCCAACTTTCCTGTAAACCTTGCCACCACTGATCCGCTGGACCTTCCAGCTTAAAAATAGCACACCTAATCTTTTCTTCCTCAGGTATTCCCATGGCCTCAAAGATTTTGTTCATTGCTTCTAACCATTTTTCTGCCTTCCACGAATTCGGAACTCCATTAAATTTTGTTGTATTCATCCTTACAAAATCCTCTATCCCAGGTTTTGGTCGTACCTCAGGTTGCTGTTGAGCTTGTCCCAGAGCTGCCATGATCTGTAGAAAGACCCGAAACATCTTCATCATTTCTATATTCTGGTCTCCTCCTATTCCCATATTATTCACATTTTCATGATCCCTTTGTTGGTCATCACCATTTCCCGCCATTGAACAACTTCCTGCATTAAACACTCAGTGTCAGATATCACACACTCCCCCTTAGGCTAGACATCTACCCTTGACTTCTAACCTAAGCTCTGATACCAACTGTAGGCACCTCCCAACTCCCGAAACCTAAAACTCGTGTCCCAGGATGGAGGGTCCCAAATCATACCCTTTTTTTAAAAAACTTTTCCTTTATTTCAACTTGAAAAGTATAACTACCCATTTTCAAAACAATATCAAAATAACCTCTCTACTTGGAGGTGAAATATAACCTGTTTCTACCAGTTATAACCTGTATCATTTACAAGTACTACAACTGTAACGACTTACACAAGCCAACATTAAAACAAACCAATCCCAAGATTAATTACAACATAACATACTGAAAATATTTTATAACAGTTTCCCAGTATAAAATAACCAAAACTACTCCCAACTCCCACACAAATATATACATACCCTTACAACCCAAAATACGATCCAAACTCCTTCCCGGCCTCACCGGTATGGTCCACCTGTCTCAGCTGAATCTAAAACAGAAAAGGGAGAAGGGGTGAGATAAAATCTCAGCAAGCTATTATGTATACAACAATATGCCATACAATATGTAACACATAAACAGGTTGCTCAATATTGGAAAGCAGTAACCACAATACGTTACCTTTTCCGCCTGACCAGCAAGTCCTACAATAGGCAACACATAAACAGGTTGCACAATAACAAATATGCAGCACAAAACAGGTTGCTCAATAACAAATATGCAACATCAAACAGGTTGCTCAATATTCACATTGGGAAAACAGTAAACACTTTACGTTACCTTTCCCTTTACCTTTCCCATCTGAATCATATGTCATATAACGGTGGGAGTAATCCTCCTCTCATTCATGAACTGCTGTTTGCATATTACGGCTTATACGATCTCTATCGGAGACCCATATAAGTTATCTGATATTTGTAACTGACTACACATATACACAGAAGCTGCGCACCCCCAAACCGTGGCCACAGAAGGGGGAGAGGTCACAGGTATAAGGCAATCTAAACACCTTATGAAATATTTTCTCATAAGTGATAGTATTCCATATACCCCCACATAGATCAGCTGATACCACCATATTCAAGCACATAACATATACTTGAAAATAAGTCCACCCCATGGGACATCAATATACACAACATGGAACTATAACTCATGTTAAATCCATCACAATAGTGCACATGTATTTCAACACTATTGAGTAACAACAATCTAATGACATGGTATGAATACTCATACTCAACAATTGAAATAGTGCAACACGTATTTAACACTATGTGCACAACCAACTATGAACATGTAAACACTTATGGCACAAAGTACATCACATAAGTCCTACATATCCATGTTCAATCCCATAATGCAGTGCAACATATACTTCACACACTATCTAAACCTATAACCACATATAGGTAACCACGTAGGGGTACAATATAATATAAGTAGCCCTACGCATTCATGTCATAATGGGGAACACTTTCTATAAAGGTTCCAACCAAGCACCTAGTGTATTACACCTTCTACACATTATTTGAACCGACAACCATGTAAATATAACCAAGTAAGGCACCACATATCACATACGAGGTCTACATCTCAATACACAATGTATAATTCAGTAACAGGATATTACCACTCCTGTCCCAATCAATGAAATAGTGCACTATATATTTTATGCACTATACAAGAAAATAACCCTATACAGGTTACCACGTAAGGATACAATATCATATAAGTAGTCCTACGCCTTCAACATACAACATTAAACACCTTCTCTTAAGGTTCCAAGTTCAAATACCAAGTTTTACTAACTTTGGTTCAAGTTTCATAATCGCCTTTCAACCATTTTGAAGACAATATTTAAAGCATTTCCCATTATCCATTTAGACCATTTAAAGTTCCACATTGTTGTACTAAAGTTATACTATAAGTATAATTAAAGAGGGACTAAATCTATACCCTTTTGATTAGGTCCAAAAGCTTGCAAAGGTGCAACATGACACAGTTCTGGGCACGAGTCGTGATGCTGGGAACGAGTTGTTCCCAAACCCTACACGACTGATACAATTTCTATGACTCATGACCATATAGGTCACATCTTGTCGCACGAATTGAAGAGGAAGGTCACGACTCGTGCTTCAGGGCACGAGTCATGCCCAAGCCCAGAAACCTCAATTCTATGCTGAACAACATCAGCAACAGCAACAACACTACCAGTTCTCAGTCCAGTTATGATAAAGTGATCCTAACTTCACCCTAACAGTATTATAGGACATAAATAGCCACTTTTCATACCCCATAACATGTATATAACAAGTTCCCAATCCAATTCAACCCAATTTATAATACCCTTTAACATGTTCTTCAACCAACTTAGTTTCTTTTCATTCCAAACCCCAAGAACTGATTTCAACTTCACACAACTCATTCATAATATCATAACAACAACTTTATATATATTATGAATAGTGAATTGAAAGAATCATAACAACTTACCAAATTTTATCAAAATAAAAGGAAGATATGATCGGCTCTTCTTGCTCTATTCAACTCCCTTAGCAACAATTTGAAGTCGGAATCAACAACGGATTGAAGGTTGAATTTCTGGGATTTTTGGACTATAAGCTAGTGTTTAAGCTTCTTTCTTGGCTGGGAGAGAAGAGATAAGACTGAGGGAATCAAATAAGCTTCTAGGAGAAGCTTAGGATGATATTTATATAACCATTTTACAATCTAGCTCCTCGAGGATTCAAACAACTACAAGTCACTACCTTGAACTTATAATTACACTTAAGCTCCTCAAACTTTTTATTACACTTTCATTTAAACTTTCAAGTGTTATCAATTTCCTACACAAATTTCCCATTTCTTTCATTTAGACTTTATTTTCAAAATCAATATAATAACATCTATAACCATGTAATTTAGCAATCTAGCCAAATAAACACGTAATCATTTCACAAATTCATATAATGCTTAACATAAGGGCAATACACCCCACTCCCACGTGCTCAACACGTGGTCAAATTAGTGCCCGGGACTAGGGTCGTGACATTTTTAATATGGAAATACAAGGAGTATCATTACTCTAAGAACATAATATAAAAGGATGATATTCATGGCTTCTCCTATGTCCTTAATACCTCATTAGGTGGACAACCCTTGGAAAAACTAGATCAAGGGAAGGGGATGACATATAGTAAATAAAGATTGCATTTTTATACATAAATGTAAAGGGGAATCACATCCTTATTCGGTAGATCATCCCTAGAACAAGCCACTTGTGGAATTTTGTTCATCATAGGGAGAGGATCTCCATTGAGTCATTTGTGCAGGGGAGTGGGAAATATAAATCTACACTGCTAAAGATTAAAGCTTTATGATGTAAATAAAGATAAACAACAAGTAACAATGGAATAAGAGTATATAGGATTGTATTAGAGGTGAGGGAAGGAGAGATTACCAATATTGGTTTTTCTCTATCTTCCAAGGGAGTTTTTCCTAGGCAATATCTATTAGGAATAGTTTAGGGTAGGATTAGTGTATGAGAGAGAGTGATTTTATGTGTTTTTGGAAACTGGAATTCGGGTTTTGATTTCTGCAGAGTAACATTGCTGAAAATTCCTTTCTTAAAATGAATAGAGGAGACCTATGTTTATTGGCTTCTGGTGTGCTTCTTATAAGGCCGCCCGGCATGACCATGTGGCAAAATAAGCTACCCGGCGCCTTCTCCTATTGCATCATCTTGTTTCTGGAAACATGCAAGGTGGCAGGGTTGAAGCTTCTTTCCAACGAGGTCCTATCCAGAATTCTTATTCCTGATAGGTCCTTCCTTGCTCGAAAAGTCTTGAAAAGTTCCCGAATTGCTCCTAAACTTTATAAAAGTTTGGGGAATTGCTAGGAAACTTTAAATGGAAGGCATGAGCCAGATTTGGGTACTTACAGAAGCCCCTCGGGAATGGTACTTGCGAAGCAAGTAGGGTTGTCGATAAAAGTGACAATCCAATCTGGTGAACTGCCAAGATGGATCGGGATTGGGTGACCAAAGAGGTCAAATGGCTGAACCTTTTGAAAGGCTACCTACATATCCCTGGGAGGAATCAAGCCAAATCGTAGTTCTGGATCCGCTGGGGAAGGATGTCATATGTGACGAATTGGTTGAACCTAAAGTAGGCTACCTACGTATCCCAGGAGAATCAAGCCATGATCGTAGTTCGGAAACCGATGGGGAATGGTGAAGAGAAACATGTATCTTTCTTTAAAGGAAGAAAGGTGACCTAAGAGGTCGAATGGCTAGACCTTTTAATAGGTTCGGACACCACTGAGGAGATGGTAAAGGAAAAGGGTGACTAATATGGTCGGATGGCTGAACCATTGAAAGGCTACCTACGTATCCTTGGGAGGAATCAAGCCATGATCGTAGTTCAGGAATCGATGGGGAATGGTGAAGAGAAACAGGTCTCTTGCTTTAAAGGAAGACAAAATGTGACCTAAGAGGTCGAATGGCTGGACCTTTTAATAGGTTCGCACACCACTAGGGAGATGGTAAAGGAAAAGGGTGACCAATGTGGTCGGATGGCTGAACCTTTGAGAGGCTACCTACGTATCCTCGGGAGGATTCAAGCCACGATTGTAGTTCAGGATCACCGCTAGACAGTTAAGCAACAGGTCTAGGATCCTCGAAGTTTTGACGATTAATGGAGGAGTCACCTAAGAAACTAAAGTTTACGACGCTATCTTTTTCGAAGGAGATAGAGGGAGCTAAAGCTGGTTACTAAATCTTACGGTGCTATCTCCTTCTAAGGAGACAGAGGAAGCTAAAGCTTGATACTAAAGCTTATGGCACTATCTCCTTCTAAGAATATTGAGGGAGCTAAATTTGGATACTAAAGCGTATGGCTCTATCTCCTTCTAAGGAGATAGAGGGATCTATCTCCTTATAAGGAGATAGAGGGAGCTAAAGCTTGAAATTTAACAATTTGAAGGTTGTCACCTGACGTTATTCCATTTTAACGGAAATAACGGAAACTAAAGCTTATGGCGCTATCTCTTTTTGACAGAGATTGTGGGAGCTAAAGCTGGAATTTGACAATTTGGAGGTTGTCACCTGACTGGTTTGAACATTTTGAGGGATCACCTAACGTTATTCCATTCTAATGGAGATAACAGAGGTTTTTGAGAGAAAACGTTATTCCATTTGGAAATTTTTGGGAGACAACGTTACTCCGTTGCACCAGATTATTAAAATAGAAGGGAAATTACGGGCAGTGGCCATTGCCGCCATTGTTGCCGAGGAGAAAAGAGAGAAAAGAGAGAGAAAAATGCCAAGGTTTTCAAAGTATCTACTTTCTACTGCTCAAATGGACCAAGGAGGACACATTAGGCCCCTCCAAGCACATCGGGATCTATCACAAGCCGCAAGGTTGAGGAGAAGGGAGTTTGTGAGGGCCGACCGAAAGTATGACTTTGCGGTGCCTACATCTCAGTTTTATCCCGATAAAAGGGATCACAAATCAGTGAGGCCTCAATCTATAGGGGTATGAACTTTCGATTTGCTCAATTTCATCGATTTTGGTTGATTTTTGATTGATTAGGGCTAAATTTGAATTTTTGGGAATTTCTTTGATTTCTTTGTGATTTTGTTGATGATTCTATAGATTTGATGATTGACCTACGAAGCTAGATATATAGGTAATCATGCATGTTTAATTTATTTGAAGAAATATGAGTATGACTCATTTTTTGAAAATAAAGTGAGAAAAATAATGCCAAAAATGGGACGGAGTTCTTGCATGTGCTAGAACTAGGTTAACTCCTGATCATGAATACTAGAATGAGATTTTGGACAAAGAAAATGAATCATGCATGCCTGTTTGGAATATTAAATTTGTATGAATGGATTTTGTGAAAACTGAGATGTTTTGTGCTTATTCTTGCTTTGGGAGAGCATGTGCTCGGTGTGACGTGTTTCAAATGATGAAAAATGCATGTTCTAGGCAGATGATGCTAGAAAATCTCTTATAAATGCTTTACTTTGGAATGTGTGCAACACTTTGCAAACATATGCATATTTTACTTGGGATGGGGAGAGGTTACAGTGACCCTGCGGATTTCACGGCTATCACAGGCTTGCGGTTCACCGATTGTCCTGTGACCTGGAGGGACAACATTTCTGATGCTAAGTTCAGGGATTTTATGGGATTTAACTTCCGTCCGAAGGGGTTCGGGATGGAGACTCGTCTTGTTGAGATCGAGGTTCTCAGGTGCATGGAGGGATTTGCTGCCAATGCTGTGACTGCTCACCAGCTCGTGAGGGTTTTTCTGTGGTTGACTTTATCTGTCACCATCTTTGCGAACTCCTGGACAGTGGCGATGACTTGTTTGCTGGACTCCCTGGATGACTTGGGCTCAGTTGGGGAGATTTCTTGGGGCAAGGCCAGATTGGCCAAGCTTTATTTTGCTCTGGATTTGTACAGCCGCAGCAAGGCTGCTTCTGTGGAGTGCTTTTCTTTTGCTTTGGAGGTATTCTCTCTCTTCTTTCTGTTCTTCTCTTTTTTTTCTATATCCTCTGAATTTGTGAGAGAAATGACCTTTATGTTCAGACATGCAGGCTTGGTTTTGCGAGGTGATTAGGTTCTTTTCGTGGAACTAGCAGAGTGATCTCGCGACCTTCCCAGATATGGTACGCTGGAGGGGTGAGGCTTGGGACAAGATTAACACGAAGACCCGGATCACCTTTGATTACAAGATGGTGAGGCCGGTGCTCAATGAGGACGGTTGTCAGAAGGTGACTTTCTACCCTTGTGGGCGGTATCCTGCGGCTTTGATGGGCGATGCCGTGACTGTGACTCGGCAGAGGAGGTGGCTGACAGGCTTGACCTGTGACATTATATATTTGGGTGATCGGTTTTCCAGGCAGCATGGTTACGTCCCTCCTTTGGATGCCATTACTCCCCACGATCCTCCTCCATTCATGCTGCAGCCTAAGGATTGGCCAGAGGATGAGAGGGATAGGTACAGGGTTGGGTTGGCACTGGAGGATTATTTTAATCACGCTACTCCGTACGCTACCTTTGGGGAGGAGCGTTTGAGGATGCCACAGAGGCTGGTGAAGATAGCTGCTGCTCAGAGGTATGGAGAGGCAGAGTCAATCGATCCACCTATCCCCTTGGCTCATCTTTCTTATGTGGTGAATGGGGTGACAAGGAGGCTGATGGTGCCCATTCTTGACACGAGAGATGCCAAGTTTACTTTACCAGTTGACAACACTTTAAGTAAACTCTGGAATCCTTTTTCGGCTTTCCCAAATTATTTCTGCAATTTTGAATCCTGTTTTTTCTCGTAGGTCCCTGCTCGTACCTATGACACTTTGCTGTGGCAGAACAGGGGATAGAAGCAACTGGCTCGGTCTCTCTTGCGGAAGTTAGATTGTGCTTCAAGGGCTGCGGGGAATGCGCAAGAGCCTAAGCGCAAAAGGAGGCACGTTAGGAGTGTGGCTTCTTCGTCATCAGCCTTAGGATACCACTCGTCTTCAAACAGGGGTGTGCCTCGGTGGCGTGGGCCTAATACCGACATCTTGGAGCAGTTGGCAGAGTACGAGCACGTGCCCGTGGACTTGTTCGCTGTGAGCAATGTGAGGACTTGATGAGGGACCCCGAATACTACGAGCTGAGCAGCGACGAGGAGTAGGAGGCTTCGGGTCATTTCCGTACTTTAGAAAGAGAGAGACAAAAACAAATGATGCAAGTATGACAACAATTTGTAATTATTTATTTTTTTATTTGGGAGCCAATTGTGGCAAAGACATGTAATTATTTTTTCTTCTTTTTTTCTTTTTTTTTTGTATGTTACTTGAGCCTTGGAGCTATTTTTTGCATGGAAATGGGGCAGAAATTGGGCCAAAATGTGTATGATGATATTTGGAATGTATGGACTGTGTTTGGAATGATTTTTATGCATGTTTTTGAGAAAGTGGGGTGAAATTTCCACTTGGGCAGCAGCTTGGTTGCTGCATATTTTTTTTCTGCAGCAGCAAATGAGGCCGCCTGGCTGGGACTCGAGAAAAAAGGGCTGCATGGTTGGGTCTTCTGTCTGACCTGATTTTATGCAAATAAAGCCAAGGAAGGTCCTAGAAGCTTCATTTACATATTTGGCTTGTCCCAAATCATTCCAAAATAGATTTTTAGCCAAAAATAGATGAACCCGATCATTGTCATGGAGAAACCGATTCGATTGTAAAAGGAGAAAAGAGACCATTTTCTGTCCAACCTTCAATCTTTGATGAGGTAAAATTTTCAATCTCACAAGGGGCTTTTTGATAACACCTTCAAAATCAAATCTTTATGGCATTTGAAGGATCTCCCGCCGGATTGGGATCTTTTGAGAGCAGCAGCGAGGTTTTGGGATGTCCGGAGACATGTTTATTCCTTTTCCTACAATGAGATCGTCCCCACCTTCGAGGATTTCCGAGCATTGATTGGGGATCCAGAAATTGAGGCTATTTCGATTCCTTTGGCCGGAGATTTACCAGTAATCCCAAAGCTGACATCTTTTCTGCAAATTTCTCTGGAAGAAGCTGAAGGGATGATGATAGCTCCCGATAGGATTGACATCTCCGATATTCCAGGCTGATTCATGTCTCCGGGTACTGTTGGGACCATGGTATGTATGGATGCTATCATTCTCTGCGTATTCTCTTTCCTTTTCACTGATGAATCCTTTGGAGTGTGCCATAGCGGCCTTTTGGATATGGTTCGAGACTGCAGGGCTGGGAGATATATTACCCTCTGATTTTGGGAGAGACGCTGCACGATATTGAAGTTACCCGTATCCGACTCGCGCACGGGCCCCGGCATCTCGCATTGTCGGGAGGTGTCTCGCTGCGTTTTCGTTCGTAGAGTTGCCACGCCGTTTTGATTTAGCCCAAAACATTGAAAAAGGCTTAGTTTAAAAAACTGTTGTTGTGTGATGAGATTTTTGAGTTTGGAGGTCAGGTTATGCCTCGGGAAGAGAATAGCTGATCTCACCCGAGTCGCCTCGTAAAAATGAGTCTTTTGGTGCCCCTCTTTCTTTAAAAGTTGTGTGTGTGTGTATGTGCTTTAAAAATGCATGTTATATATGATGTCTACATTGTATACTATATATTGAAATAGAGTTAGAAGGAACCCTTATCAATGTTGGTTCGTGTCTGTCTTCCGCTTGAGAATAGTGTTTGAGTGTGAATAGTATTTCGGGATGGATTGGGATTGCTTTGGCGATGTACCGATGTCTGTGGATGGAGCTTCGGCGTGCCTCAGGAGTGTCAGGTGTGTACTCGGCCAGAGTTTCGGTGTGCATTGAGATCATCGGGATTGCTGACTATAGTTGGGCAGAGGTTCGGCGTGCCTCGGGATCGTCGGTTGTGCTCGGGCAGAGTTCCGGCGTGCGTCGAGATGGACCGGGATGCCTCGGGATGGCTCGGGATGGTTTGGGATGCCTCGGGATGGACCGGAAAGGCTTCGGGATAGACTGGTAGGGCTTCGGGATGCCTCGGGAGTGCCTCGGGGCAGCTCGGGAGCGCTCGGCAGGGCTTCGGAGTGCCATGAAAGGCCTCAGAATGGACCGGGATGGCTCGGGATGGACTGGAAAGGCTTCGGGATTGACCGACAAGGCTTCGGGATGCCTCGAGAGTGCCTTGGGGCAGCTCGGGAGCATCTTGAGAGCGCTCGACAGGGCTTCGGAGTACCACTAGGGGCCTCGGAATGCCCCGAAGGGAACCGAAAGGGACCGGGATTTCCCCGAAGGGTCTTAGAAGGGGGTCTGAAGGCTGGGGGAGAGAGGAGAGAAGGGAGGTGTAAGAAAAATGAGAGGAGGAGCCCTCTATTTATAGGGGTCAGATTCTGGCAAAGTGTGTTGCGCTACGTAGTCTGCCATTACCACTTTTTTGGTTTTCCTGGATTTAAGGGAATATCATGGACTTTAAGAGGATTTTGTAATTATGATGTCTGGAAGCAAAGTGGTCCGCACGGACCAGTCTTGCTTTTCCATATTTTCCAAAATTCCTACAAAGTCCTTTTGCACTTTTTTATTCCGGAAAGGCCCGCCCTTGGTTTGGTTGGTGGTTTTTGGGGTTTTTGGAGGCTACGGGTGTTCGAGATCACATTTGTTTGAGTCTGCAGTGTTTTTCGTGTGTCGGATGGGGAGTGATCCAGATTGGGGTACTTACAAAAGCCCCTAGACGATGCCATTTACGAAGGAAGTGGGATCGTCGATAAGATAAAGGTCCTGATCTGGATCGCGTGCTGGGAGAGGATGTGACCATGTAGGTCGGTTCGTGAGGATGTGACGGTATCCTGTTGTGATGTGACCTCTAAGGTCGGCTGTGAGGACATGGTAATGTCCTATTGTGTGACCGTTTAGGTCGGTTGGCTGGACCCTTTGATAGGATTCCTACGAATCCCTAGCGGAAATCAAGCCTGATCGTAGATCGCGTGTGGGGGGAGTGCATTGCCGTATTTGAGGACATGTTTATGTCTTCTGACTGAGACTCTGTGCCTGGATATGTCAGTGTCCTGCGGGTGACCGTTTAGGTTGGTTGGCTGGACCCTTTGATAGGATTCCTACGTATCCCAAGTGGGAATCAAGCCTGATCGTAGTTCGTGTGTGGGGGGAGTGCGTTGCCGCGTTTGAGGACGTGTTTATGTCTTCTGACTGAGACTTTATGCGTGGACGTGTCAGTGTTCTGTGGGTGACCGTTTAGGTCGGTTGGATGGACCCTTTGATAGGATTCCTATGTATCCCAAGTGGGAATCAAGCTTGATCGTAGTTCATAAGTCGTGTAATCGTGAGTATATGTGGACGTGGTGGTGCCCTGAGGTGATGTGACCGCTAAGGTCGATTGTGAGGACGTGGTGGTTTCGTAAGGTAAAGTGACCGCTAAGGTAGACTGTGAGGACGTGGTAGTGTCCTAAGGGTTGGCTCGACCCTTTGATAGGATTCCTATGTATCCCAAGTGGGAATTGTTGGGTATGCATTATTTAACCCTCCTAGATTAGCTTAAGATTTGATTGATACCATAACCTCCTCTCTATTTTAAGGACTTTAGGCCCATATGTAATGAAGCTTAGACTTCAATTTTTTAGCTAAGTCCATTTTATAGAATATGATAAATTAGGCTTGAAGACTGGCATAAGACTCATTGGATATGAGGATGCAGTTCAATGTTTCAGACCGCTTCATCCAAAACCGCCTAGCAAACCGCTTCTAGCTAACTGCTTTGTGGAATCCTTTGTCTGAAACCACTTGTGAACTCCAGTGTATAAACTGCCTTGTTGAACCGCTCATGCAAACTGCACTGCAGTTCCAACCTTAAACCACACTGATGAATCCTCCTCTGGTGAAACCGCTTCTACACCAGACCGCTCCAATGATTGAAGACTTGAAGTGAACCACATTCGACCGTTGGAATCCACGTCAGCAATATCAAATGTCAACCACCATATCTTTTCACGTGACTCAATGTTAGAGAAGATCTGTAAGGATCTTGAAAAGGTGACAGATGTCCTAACTGCCTTATTTGCAGCTGGAGCCTGATCAGCTTTACCAATGTGAAAGCACCAATACATTCCTTTCAACAGCTGTATCCAATGGCTAGTTCCTTAGTGTTTGGGTATAAATACCCACAATCCTCACCATTTGAAGATTGTTTGAGAAATTGATTTGCTGTGAGTTCATACGAAGTTGAAGTTCTGCCCAGAAAATTTCCAGTCCTTTGAATCTTCATCTTCCTACTTCAAGAAAAATATCCCAGCCCAGAAATCAAGCCTTATACACATCAAGAATCATTGTGCTCTACATCTCAAAGATCTAAAGAGCCTTGATCTTGTTTACACACTCACACCTCACTTGTTTAATCACATAGATTATTCATTTGAGATACACTGGTTATAGTCTAGGATTCGATCTTCATAGAATAGATTTTAGATGTGAGTTTGAATACTTTGTAACTTGTAATCTCTCTCATAATCAATATAAAATCTAACTCTTAGAAAATCCAAGACTAACCATCTTGGTAGTGGACGTAGATCGTTTATCGATTGAACCACTCCAAATAGTGTGTTCTTACATTTCTGCATTTATTATTTCTTGTGCTTATTAATTATCTATCTTTTTCTCTGTTTGATCTTATTTATAGTTATCCATTATTGAGAATTGTGTTTGGAGTTAACTTTGTCAAAACCTCACTTTTTGTTTGTAAACCGCACTCACTATAAGCGCACTATAAATCGCTTTACAAACCGCACTCAAAACCGCTTTGTATCTTCTAAATATTCCGCTGTGCATTTTGCAACTCTACTTGCAGTTTATTATTAACTATAAGAGGTTTTGTAAGCAAGAGGTAAAGTTTTTAAAAGAGGGCAAAAATTTTGTAACTGCTACTCACCCCCCCACTAGCTGTTTTTCACCCTTGTTGCCACCTTTTGGACCAATAAGTGGTATTAGAGCTAAACACATTTATAAAACCACTGTTTTTCAAGCTTAACAGCTTGTGTGCCGATTCGATATGGCAAACTCAAAGACAATGACAAATGTTAACTATTCACACATTCCAATTTTGGACGAAGACCACTTCGACATCTGGAAGTGCCGAATGCTTATTCATTTGGAGACTATTGATGAGATGCTGGTGGAATTCGTGATCAATGGCCCTTTCTTTCCCATAAAGGCCAACACTAATCCAGCCACCATTGCAGAAACTCCAGAAATTAAAAAGCCGAAAGACGAGTGGTCGGATGAAGAAAAGAGATTAGCTGCCTTGGACAGCAAGGCAAGGCACATCATTTCTGGAACCCTTCCCGTGTTAACCCTTAAAAAAGTGATGTATCTGAAAACCACAAAGAAGAAGTGGGATGCCATAGAGAGCTATCTCGAAGGTGATGACGAGTTCAAGGAAAACAAATTATATGCTGTTAAAAGATCCTACAACAACTTCAACAGGAAATCTAACGAAACCTTGCATCAGACCTATGACCGCTATGTTGAGGTAGTTAATGCTTGTAGATCTCTTGGCAAGACTTTAACTGATAAGGAAATCAATATGACTTTCCTAGCTGCTTTAGGTTCTAGATGGGTAAATAAAGCAACCTCTCTAGAAGACTCCAAAGTTTTGAATACTTGGACGTTAAGTAACTTGTATGCAAATCTTAGAGTCTATGAGCTTAAATTAAATCATATTAATTGAAGAGATTGAAGGGAAAACCAAAGCTCTTTCCATATCCGTCGTGGAACATGAGGAGAAACCAACCACATCCAATAAAACAGCTGATTCTTCCATATCAACCTCATCACTCATCGATATGGATGATGATGATTTTGCCGTGTTTGTGAAAAGATTTCAAAATTTTAGAAAATCCTCAAAACCTTTCACAAAATCATTTTCTAAAGGCAAACCACCAGCAACGTTTTCCAAGGCTGCAGATACAAAGAAAAGGGGTGATCTAGTTTGCTACAATTGTAGGAAACCTGGTCACTTTTCATCTGAGTGTCCATAGCCTAAATATGAATACATGTAAAAGAAAACCTCTCCTGCGAAATTTTCTCGTCGCAAGGGAATGATTGCTGAGGAGGAAAAGAATTCTAAGGAATTAACAACTTGGATTGAAACAGACTCTGATGATGGAAGTGTGAAGAAACCAAAGAGCTTAATCTCTTCTTAGTTGCAGATGCTTTCGATGAGTCAGATACTGAGTCAATTCGAGTCGCTAGATATGGAGGATGAAGAGGTCTCTATAAAAATTCCAAATTTTAAATTGGATACTGATATCAAACTTACTCCTAGCATTAAAATAGGGAGTATTTTGTATTCGCATCCCATTTTCCCCCTGAAAAATGCTCCACCTTCAAAAGCAATTTCAAAGAAGAAATTTTTTAAAAAGGTGGTGGAAGAAGTTTCTCCCATGGAACATGAAAGGATGTTCAAGGAAGCAGAAATGATGATCCAAAAATTCTCCAATGTTAAGAAAGCTTTAGGATTAGCTCATGATGAACTTTCTCAGTATAAGACGGAGAAAAATGTGATGAGGTCTGAAATTTCCAATCTTAAGGACCAAATCAAAAGTATGTCTCCTCTTGCTGACCAAAACTGCATCCTGGAAACTAAGATTGCTGCAGTTCAACTTAGGAATGATGATCTGGTCACTCAAATCAATGATCTCCAAAATACTATTGATGGGTGGCTCAAGTCACAGGTCACCTTGGATCAAATTATAGATTCCCAGACGACCAGTCTTAAAGAAGGTCTGGGATTTGAAACAGGTGAAAAGGAGAAGTGTGCATCTTGTTGTGAAAAGGATGAGGAAATTTTGAAACTAACTAAAGAAATTCCTAAGGGGAAGCATGCTGCTTCTAAGGGTAAAGGACAGGAACAAAAGGCTCCACTTAACTTCCATTATGTCTACCCAAAGAAACAGTTTGGGAAAAACTCTCAGATGAAAGGAAAAGATTCTGAGAGTGAAGATGCAGAGGAGATGTCTTATGCAGCTGACCGCACCTCTACTCCAACCACTTCTGGTGGAATAGGTGGTGCTGCCAACTGCAAGGCTGATCACCCTTCTTCTATGACCGCACCTCATACCTTCAAAAGCAAGAAGAGCGTTCCTAGAAAACCCGCGGTCAAACCAAATATAACTACCTTTTTCAAAGCTGAAACTGTTGTTCCCAAACCGCATGCAACTCCTAAGAAAAGTAAGGAGTTAGTAAAACCTCATGATGCTTGTAGCTTTCATAGATGCTCTGTGTGTGATGATTTAGGTCAGAAGGCTTCAGAATGCCTTTTGCGGTTCACACCCAATGCCAGAAAGAGTAAACCTCCTTCTGTCAAACAGGTGTGGGTCGTCAAAGGTTGCTAACCTCAGGACCCAAGGAATAAAGGGGGACCTCGTTCTTAATGTTTACATTTCAGGTCCTCTGCTTAATGGTTGGTCACTCCAAGGATAATGAATGTTATCTTGACAGTGGCTGCTCAAGACATGTGACTGGAGATAGATCATTACTTGAAGATGTCATTGAAGCAAGTGGTTCGTCTATAACCTTTGGTGACAACAACAAAGGCAAAACCATTGGGTATGGTGTAATAAGGAGAGGAAACCTAACCATTGAGAAGGTTTCTCTTGTTGAAGGACTCAAGCACAACCTCCTTTCAATTTCTCAATTCTGCGACAAAGGAATGCTTTGCAACTTCACGTCATCAAATTGCTTTATCAAAGATAGCATTTCCGGAGTCACCCTACTCATAGGGATTCGTAAGAGTAATTTTTACATTATTGATCTAGATTCTGCATGTAGTATTACTAATCTCTGTTTTGTAGCTAAAAATGTGAGAGAGAATAGTTGGCTATGGTACAAGCAGTTGAGCCACTTGAACTTCAAGTATCTAGCAAAGATTGGAAGGGAAAACCTCGTTTGTGGTTTACCCCCCCAAAGTGGCTGACCACCATCCAGAGAAATGCAGTGCATGCCAACTTGGTAAGCAATCCGCGTCGTCTTTTGCCAGAAAGACCATGCCCTCAACTGCATGATGCTTACAACTGCTTCACATAGATTTGTTTGGACCCATTACCACTGCCGACATTGGAGGAATTAGATATACTTTAGTGGTGGAGGATGATTATTCAAGATATACATGGGTTGAGATGATGATTTCTAAGGATGATTGCTATGACATCTTAACCTCCCTCTTTAGATGGCTCCAGACTCAAAAGCAAGATGACATTGTTAGTGTTCGATCAGATAATGGAACAGAAATTAAGAACAACAGTGTTGCTCAATATTGTGATGACCATGGGATTGATCACAATTTCTCGACTGCTGGTGTTCCACAACAAAATGGGGTTGTGGAAAGGAAGAACATGACATTGATTGAGGCTGGAAAGACAATGATATCTGAAGCCAAGCTGCCTCAGTATTTCTGGGCTGAAGCAATCAACACAGCATGCTTCACTCAGAACCGCTCCCTCATCAACAAGACCTACAACAAGACTCCATATGAGCTATGGAGAGGAAGAACCCCCAACATTGCATTCTTCAAGATCTTTGGCTGCAAATGCTTTATCCTCTACAACGAAAGAGAAAATAGAGGTAAATTCGGAGCCAAGGCTGATGAAGGTATTTTTGTTGGGTATGCTAAACATTCAAAAGCTTTTCATGTTTTTATAAAACTAGTTTAAAGATAGTTGAGTCTGTCCATGTTACATTTGATGAGCATTCTCTCCTTGAGCCACATTTGACTCCAAATGTTGTTGATGATTTTGTTGAGCATAATGAAATAGGTGAATCCTCTAGAACCGCACCTGAACCTCAACCGCAAAATCCAGTATCCTCAACTGAAATTCCATTAAACCGCATATTTGAAACCGCACCTGAAGTTCCCTCTCCAGATGCAACTCCAAGGGAAGATAATGTTGAGAATTCCCCCATCGAGCTTATTAAACCTCTTCATCAACTTACCTTCCATGACTTTGCTGAAGGATCTAACGATGTTCCAATTGAAGATCTTCAGCAAACCTTAGTCCAACAAGACTTACCCCCGGAGGTTCATGAAGTCAGCAGTCACCCTCTCTCTAATGTGATTGGTGATCTGTTTTCCGATGTTCAAACAAGGAGATCAAACTATGATGAGCATACTTCTCTGTTATCTCAAGTTGAACCCAAGAAGATTGATGAAGCACTCCAAGATTCCAGTTGGGTCATTGCTATGCATGAAGAACTCAACCAGTTTGAAAGATGCAAGGTCTGGACATTGGTGCCTAGACCTCAGGACCTCAGTATCAAGGAGTGATAGGAACTAAGTGGGTGTTTAAGAATAAGATGGACGAGAATGGAAGCATCACAAGGAATAAAGCAAGGTTGGTTGCACAAGGATATAGGCAAGAAGAAGGAATTGATTATGATGAAACCTTTGCTCCAGTTGCAAGATTGGAAGCTATCAGAATCTTCTTAGCCTATGCCTCTTTCAAGCGTTTCAAGTTATATCAAATGGACGTGAAGAGTGCCTTCCTCAACGGTGAACTGCAAGAGACCGTGTATGTTCCCCAACCACCTGGATTTGAAGACTCCAAATTTCCCAATCATGTCTACAAACTCCAGAAAGCTTTGTATGGACTTAAGCAAGCTCCAAGGGCATGGTATGAGACTCTTTCTAAATTTTTACTAGAAAAAGGATTTAAATGTGGTAAAATCGATACAACTCTTTTTATTGCCAAATATAATGATCATACTTGTTCAAATATATGTCGATGATATTATTTTTGGTTCTACTAATGAGTTACTTTGTAAGCGTTTCGAAAAGCTAATGAAAAGCAAGTTTGAGATGAGCATGATGGGAGAGTTAACATTCTTCCTCGGGCGTAAATCAAGCAATGCGAAGAAGGTACTTTCCTCAGCCAAGCCAAATACACCAAGGAGTTGATAAAGAAGTTTGGACTAGAGAATGCTAAATCATATGATACTCTTATGGCCACCGGCAATAAGCTAGATAATGATCTAAAAGGTAAGAAAGTTGATCAAACCCTATATCGAGGTATGATTGGCTCATTACTTTATTTAACTGCTAGTAGGCCCGATATCATGTTTAGTGTCTGTGTATGTGCACGCTATTAAGCAGATTCCAGAGAAGCACATTTAATTACAGTCAAGCGTATAATCTGCTATTTATCTAGAACCACTAACCTTGGACTTTGGTATTCCAAAGATTCGAACTTCGATGCAGATTATGCAGCTTGTACAATTGACAGGAAGCATTAGTGGGACTTGTCATTTCCTGGGGAATAGACTAGTTGCTTGGGCCAGCAAGAAGCAAGCTTCAGTTCCAGTGTCAACCACAGAGGCTGAGTTTATTGCTGCTGAAAGTTGTTACTGTCAAATCCTTTGGATGAAGCAGCAGTTGGTGGACTATGGAATTGAAGAAGGAAATTGCCCTATCATGTGTGACAACACTTCAAAAATTTCAGTCTCCAACAACCCTGTCATTCATTCCAAGACCATGCATATAGATATTAAGTATCATTTCCTTAAAGACCATGTGGAAAAGAGAAATATCCATTTAGAGTATGTGGGGACAGACAATCAGATTGCTGATATCCTCATCAAAGCTCTGGACTCCAAGAGGTTTTCTTTCATCAGGGGAGAAATGGGTATGCTTGAATTTAATGATTCCATACTTTTTATTTGCTAACTTGTGTGTTGAGTTTAGGTTGAAATTCTTGGTGAGATTTCAAAACCACTCTGTTGAAACTGCATGTACCAAACCGCTTGCAGCCAACCGCCCAAATTCAAACCGCTTGCTACAGCTTGACCGCTTGATCCCAAACCGTGTTTCAACTTAGAGTAATTTCTGTCTATCTTATCTTTATTTATTTAAAAAAAATTGTTCAAATTCTTTTATTTTTTTTCTTATTTTGACATAAGGGTATTTTTGCAAATGTTTTCCCACGTTATTTCAAAATGTAAATGCATTTAATGCAAAGGGGACATTAGCATTAAAAACCCTCATGTCAGCCGTTATAGGGTACAGTGCAGAAGGTGAAAGGGTGCAACATTTGATAATTTAAATCATTTCCTTCTGAAACAAACTGCCTGCCCCTTCACCTATATAAACCTTGTTTGGTGAAATTCTCTACTTTTTACTGCCAAACCACTGCACACGTACTCTCTCTTCTACCAAACTCACTTTCTCTCTCTACATTCTTCTTAAAACTTCCATTTTCAAAAACCTTAAATTGAAAATGACTTCAACCTCTAAAAGACAAAGAGCTTCTACAGTAACAAGAGCCCCTAAGAAACCAACCTTGAAATGGTAACATCTTCTTTCTCTTAATCTCTTGATTTCTGCAAAATCTCCATTATTGAACAGAAACTGTTCGTATGCCTTATTATAAATTTTGGTTGATTTTGTTCTTGTTTGTTACTCATTTCTGTTGATTTATGTTGGGGTTTGTTCGGATTCATACATGGATTCAATATACTTTGTTTATTTCATGATCCATCCATGTTTTGAGCACTGATTTGATGATTTTCAGTTCTTAGCTTTCGAAAACCCATTTCGTGTTCTTGATGTTTCTTGATGATTCTGAGTAAAGAATGAACCTTTATTGTTATATTATTGTTCTACTTCCAAATGTGATCATTTTAAAGCTAGATCGCATGCTTCAATGTTTGAAACCGCCTACATTACCAGTTTCAAAACTGCATGCTTCAATGTTTGAAACCGCGTGTATTATAACCGCTTATGTTTTTGTTTCAAACCGCATGCTCCCTTTTAAAGCTAGACCGCATGTTGGAACCGCTTTTTCAAAATCTTTTGAAACCACATGCTGTTTAAAATTCCTTTCTTAGTTTTTAAGATTTTACTTAGTATATAGGCTGGACACCATAACCTTCCCCTCCAAAACACTGCTTGCATGTGTGGGATAAGTTTGGATTACAATGCCACGTACTAGTAATTATGTTCCCAATTTTTTTTTGGTATTCGTAGTTCACTTGAGGTTTGAAATACTTCATTTTCAAAACCGCACCATTGCTAAACTACATGGGTGCTCAAACCTCTTGAGAACTGTGAATACAAAAAATGGATCTAACACTTATTGTCTTACTTTGTAGGATCCTAATACTTTCCTGCCTGGCTGGGAAGTTAATGAAGCTGAGCTTAGAAATGATGCCTTGGGAAGGGAGCTGCTGAGGAAGATGAAAGTATCTGGGATTCTGGCCCTCTTCATCAAGAAGCAGAACTTCATCCTCCCATCCTTTGTGGACCAGTTCTACTCAACTGCAGTGCATGAAGTCAGATAGTTAGAAGATGGCCCTAAAGTCACATGCCTCACTGCTGTTGTAGAAGGCCTCAAGCTCTCAATTGATTACATAGACATCAGGAGAGCCTACAACTTTAGAGTTCCTCAAGCCCCTGAGTCTGTTGATTAGGTCCAGATGCCTTAGAACAGTCTCACATAGGTCCAGATGCCTTAGAACAGTCTTACATGAGGACGTGCGATGTCCTCTGACGGAGGTTGTGTCACGTATGAGGACGTGCTTTGTCCTCTGACTGAGGTTATGTCGTGCATGAGGACGTGCTTTGTCCTCTAACTGAGGTTGTGTTGTGCATGAGGACGTGCTTTGTCCTCTGACTTAGGTTATGTCATTCATGAGGACGTGCTTTGTCCTCTGACGGAGGTTGTGTTGTGCATGAGGATGTGCTTTGTCTTCTGACGGAGGTTGATGCTTTGGAAATTTATACGGTCTTTTGGACCGGGTAATTTAAAGCCTTTCGGGATACAGATTATGATTTAGGAGATTTATACGGTCTTTCGGATCGGGTATTTTAAAGCCTTCCGGGCTACGGATAATGATTTGGGAATATATACGGTCTTCCAGACCGGGTAATTTAAAGCCTTCCAGGCTATGAATAATGATTTGGGAGATTTATACGGTCTTCCAGACCGGGTACTTAAAAGCCTTCCGGGCTACGAATCATGCTGGTGATGGTGAAACTGTGGCTGTGGAGGCGTTTGCGCCTTGGGATTCGTGTTTGAAGGTATTTTATTCATTTTGTGTTTATTTTGCTGTTTAGTGGGTGAGGTTCGGGCTTATGATGACGGCCGAGAAAGGCAAGGATTATCTAAGTTGAGTTTCTTTGAAGGTGTCTATACCCTAAGTGAGACTGTTTGGGGGTGTCTATCCTATGTGAGACTGTTATAAGGCGTCTGGACCTAAATTGAGCCCTAGTTCAGGATTATGACCCTAAGTTGAGAGTATTCCAAGGCGTCTGGACCTAAATTGCGACCTAGTTCAAGAGTATGACCCTAAGTTGAGACTATTCTAAGGCGTCTGAACCTAAGTTGCGACCTAGTTCAGGAGTATGACCTTAAGTTGAGACTATTCTAAGGCGTCTGGACCTAAGTTACGACCTAGTTTAGGAGTATGACCCTAAGTTGAGACTATTCTAAGGCGTCTGGACCTAAGTTGTGACCTAGTTTAGGAGTATGACCCTAAGTTGAGACTATTCTAAGGCGTATTGACATAAGTTGAGTTTGATGGTGTATTTTGTGAGTCATGTAAGAACTTTGTTTGTGGGAATTTTTAGAAAGGAATCATGTCGTGTTGGAATTCTTCTTTGATGTAGCGTTTATTACAACTGTGTCTTTCATTTGAAGTTTATTGACATACCTTTGCTATGTTTACCTGTAGGAGAAGGCGCCTTTGTGAGGAGGAAGTTGAGGATATGGTATGCCTCTGACTGATTTGTTGAAATGTTTGAGGATGTGAGGTGCCTCTGACCGAGTTGTTGAGGTGTTGAGGACGTGGGGCGCCTATGACCGAATTGTTGAAATGTTGAGGACATGGGGCGCCTCTGATCGAGTTTTTGAAATTTTGAGGATGTGGGTCGCCTCAGGTACTGGATAAGGAGAGGAAGGATGGCTCATCTTCTCTTTCCTTATTCATTCTTACTCTTGCGGACTTCTTGGATTATCCGGCCGAGGAAGGTGCTGGGTTCACCGAGGATGATTAGGTGGCTGGCAGGGGCACCGAGATGCAGGAGTCTTTACCAGGAAGTGGTGCCGATGACTTAGATTAGATCTCTTTTTTTTCTTTTCTTTTCTGTGCACTATCTTCTTTTTTGTTGCAGGCGTGGTGCTAAGAGATCTTCTGGTGCAAGTTGTGGGACTGGAAGGATAAGTCCATGTTTGGTTATCCCACCATGCTGTGCTGGGCTTGTTCTTTGAGGAAGAGGAGGACGAGTAGGGGAAAGGTCACTGTCACATATAGGTATTTGCAGCAATACCTGGAGAGGGACAGTCTGGAGGGGTTTCCGCTGTACCCTTGAACTCGGTATGATGAGGATAAGCTGGAGGGTGCCCCCTGGGTGACGCGGTAGCGGAAGCTTCTGCGGGGTCTTACTTGTGACTCCATGTACTTGGGGGAGAGGGTATTCTGGCAGCATGGCACAGGTGTGCCAACTATGGCTATGAGGGATCCGCCCTTCCATATGATAAGTCCTCTTGATATGGACGTGCTGGAGTATGAGAGGTACCGGGCTGGCGTGAGTGCCGAGGAGTTTTTCCTGGAGCCCGAAGAGTATGCGGCTTTTGTTAGGCAGAAGCTGAGGACGCCACAGATGTTGGCGAGGGAGAGGCAGACTGGCTCTTCACGTCATCCAGATGTCTTGGTGGCTGGGACGTACTTCATGTATGTTCGCGGGGACTCTTCGAGGAGGAGGGTGTATGTGCCCATCTCAGAGCATGGTCATGCTGTTTAACGGGTTGACCTAGACGCTTCGGTGAGTTTGTTTACTCTTTTCCATCTTGGGATCTTTTCTGTATTTTTCTCTTTTGTCGAGTATTTGGTATCTCTTTGGCGGAGCTTCTCTTTGGTTGTTTGTGTTAGTGTTATGCCCTAGGCCTATGGTTGATAGACGTATGTGTTGACATTATTTATTATTATATGAAAAGTATATTATTTGATTATTATATGTTTTGCATATTTATTTATAATAATCTTCGTCCCTAATTATTAAGTGAAGTGAATAATTAGTATAAATGTTAATGGATAATCATATGATGATTATATGCATAGAGATGCACATTAAATTTATGGGTACTTGTTAGAGAACAAGTGACTGGACTTGACCCGTTTGAGATTTATGTCATGGTCAAATGTCATAATTAAATCTCATAAGGTCACTTCATTTAGTCCCTAGACCTGAGATTATCATGACCTTACATATGATGAAAGTCATGTTTGATTTTAGTCAAACGATATCTTAACACGATATCTATAAAGGCTAACTTTGGCATGATCAGATTCATGATGGGAAGGATGATAAAGTCAAGATGGAATTTGTCCCTCGAAAAAGAAATATTTTGCTTGGGCCCCTCGATGAGTGATAATGATGAAAGTATATGGCCATACCCCAATGCGATTGGATTATCATTATACTCAAGATCGAGAAAGTATTGAACAAGTACAAGTTGACATGGACCATGACTTGTGTTCAATATAACATCGTGAGACAAAGGGAGAAATGGAAGTGTACCATTGGAAACGTGAACTCTTACGTTATATTATTTGGGTAGACATAATGGCTTGCTAGAGTCCGCTTATGTCTTATGAGAATCGATATGATCGAGCTCATTGCCAACATAATATAATCCTATTGGGTCACACACAACTAGAATGAATTGATTAAACCAGAGGAAGAAAATTGAGAGAATCCTGATGTGACTTAAGACATCGCGCGACAGAACTTGTCCATGGGACTCGTCTGGTCGTGCGACACTTTAAGCCACACAGGCATTTTCAGACTAGTTTCCTAATTTGATTAGGAAACAAATATTAATGCTAAAGTAGTATAAATATAACTGTCTGTCAACCCTAATTAGCTAGCCGAATTTCTGGAAAAGAAAATCACAACATAATTCTCAATATTCTTCAAGGTTTATGATCTAGCAATCATCAAGAAATCGTTCTTGGTTCATTCAAAGGTGTGGATACCATAAGAGGGTCTTCGCTCGTACAACGATCAAGGCCTAGAGTTCGAAGTTTGTATTCAGAATCACATCAATACATTGTTCGATAGCTCAAGAACGGAAAGCGTTCAAGGTTGGTTATTTCTATCTCATAGGATTCAAGTTAATTATATAGAACGGATCCTAGGCTCTTTGGGTTTTGTGTTATTAGATGCTTAATTCCGCTGCGCATGGACCCATAAAACCCAACAGTGGTATCAGAGCCCCGTTCGTATCATTAAGTTTGAATAAGCATGCTAAGAAAAATTGATATAAATTGTTTATATGGTTTTTGCATGTTTTGTATGCGATAGTTTGATTGTTTTTGAAACAATATGCCTAAATCATGTTCTATTCACATCGAATTAAATCTGTTAAAAGTTGTTTATGTGATTTAATTGCTCTGTGATTGAGAATTGGTTGAATCTGGAAATCTGGAAATCTAGTAACCTTGTGTCACGTGACAAAGGATGCCTATGTCACGCGACAGAACAGGCTTGTGTCATGCGACAAAGTATGCCTCTGTCACGCGACAAAACTAGCCCAATCTGGGCAGAATCAGTTTGTTACATAATCCTGCTAATCTGTGAATATGTTTTGCAACCTGATATGTTTATGTATTAATCTGGATGCTATAAATTTCTGTAAATTAAGTTTATAGAGCTATGCTAGATTAATTCATTGTTTATGCATGCTTAGTTAATTAAAATATGATTTTATTATTTGTTGCGATGCATGAATTATGTGTTCTTCCGTGTTAAGAATTTTTTTAGATGTTTAGTTGAAACATTGTATTGTAATTTCCTGAATGTTTAGATTGAAACATTAAAATTTTGGTTTTCTGATTGTTTATGAGAACCAAGTCATTTTACGCATAATTTAAAAGGAAACTGATTATTTATACAAAGTATTGATTATGTTGCAAATCAGAGCTGATTTCTGATTGTGCATGTCAAGGAGAGTTCTGTCGAAGGAGAGATTTGGTACTTAAGTAGTCCTTGTGGCTCACCTATCTTCCTGGGAACTTACCTGGTGCATGATTATGATTATCTTTGCTGATATGCTTATAATCTACATTAAAGAACCTTCATTTAACTTTTAAGTTCTTTATGCCAATTCATGATTAAAACACTTGAGACCATTCGGATAGTTTTGGATGGGCTTGCCATAGCAAGGTACTTTGATTCTATTCGTTTGCGAGCAAGATGAGGAAATGGTGGTTCCTATACGTTTAAAGTGAATAAACTTAATTGAGTTATCAAAATAGTTTTGAACCCAAGACATAAGATGAGATTAAAATATGTTTAGACATATGATGCCTTGAATAAATCTCATAAAAGATCTAAGAGTCATATATGTGATATGATTGATGTTTCTACCTAATTAATTTAGTTTTGAGCGATTTGCCGTAGCAAGCTTGAAATTAAATTAAAGTTGGATCTTAGCCCATTAAATGTATATTATGCTTATTTGCATTGGAAGGTGTATAATTTAGTGGGAGCATTTATTTTCATGTAAATGGATTATACTTCTCATATAATATGTTTGCTTATATGTGTTCATATTTTATGTATATCATTTTGTAGAATAAATGGCATCAAACAATAATCACCATTTGCCAATGCGATCTGTCCTTGAGAAGGAAAAGTTGGAGGAGAATGGTACAAACTATATGGATTGGATCCGTAGCGTGAGAATCGTTCTCAGGCAAGAGGAGAAATTGTACGTTCTCGAGGAACCTATTCCACCTGAACCTGCTGCCAATGCTACTAGGGCAGTGAGGGATCAATACCTGAAGCACAAGAGTGATTCTACTGATGTTGGTTGCCTCATGCTCTCCGCCATGTGCAAGAGCCTTCAAAAGGATCTTGAGCACTTGGGGACAGTTGATCTAAACAATCGACTGATGGAAATGTTCCAAGTTCAAGCAAGGCAAGAAAGGTATAACACATTTAAGGGCCTAACCTCATGCAAGATGAGTGAAGGACAAGCTGTTGGTCCCCATGCTCTAAAAATGAAGGGCCACATCGAACATCTTGAGAGGCTCGATTTTCCAATTAGCCAAGAGTTGGCTATTGATATGATATTGAATTCATTGCCCGAAGGTTTTAGTAATTTCATAATGAACTATAACATGGGGGGCATGAATAAGAACCTTTCCGAGTTAGTTCAAATGTTGAACACTACGGAAACCAATATTGTCAAGAATAAAACCGATCAAGTGCTGATGGTTAACAAGGGGAAGGGTTTCAAGGGTAAAGGAAAGACAAAAGTTGCTAATCATAAGGCAAATGTTGCCAAACCCAAAGAGGGTGCCAAACCCAAAGAGGCTAAGCACAAGTCCCAAGAGGACGCAATCTACTTCCATTGCAATAAGATTGGACATTGGAGGAGAAACTGCACAAAATACAAGGAAGCACTGAAGAAGAGAAAAGGTGTTGCTTCGACTTCAGGTATCTTTGTTATAGATATATTCCTATCTACTTCTAGTTCTTGGGTATTGGATACCGGATGTGGAAATCACATTTGTTTAAATGTGCAGGGTCTAAAGAATAGAAGGATGTTTGAAGAGGGTGAAGTGGACCTACGTGTGGGGAATGGAGCAAGAGTTGCTGCATTAGCCGTAGGAACTTATGAAGTTACTTTACCTAGTGGACTAATACTTGTTTTGAACAATTGTTATTACGTTCCAGCTTTAAGTAGGAACATTATTTCGATTTCATGTTTGGATAATGAAGGTTTTAATTTTCTTATATGTGATAAGAAGTTTTCTATTTACAATAGTGATATGCATTATTGTACTGCTATTTCATTCAATGGCCTTTATATCCTTGATGTTGAAAATCGTGATAATGATGTCTATAACATTAACAAGAGATCTAAACCCAATGTTGTAAACCACACTTACTTATGGCATTGTCATCTTGGCCATATAAATGAGAAACGCATTTCTAAACTCCACAAAGATGGATTTTTAGACTCACATGATTATGATTCATAAGAGACATGCGAGTCTTGTTTACTTGACAAGATGACCAAGGACCCATTTACCATGACTTGTGAAAGGGCGGGCGACTTATTAGGACTCATACATACCGATGTATGTGGACCTATGAGTAGAAATGCTAGGGGAGGATTTCAGTACTTCATAACATTCACCGATGATTATAGTAGATTTGGATATGTTTATCTAATGAAATATAAAAGTGAATCGTTTGAGATATTTCGAATATTTCAAAATGAGGTGCAAAATCAACTTGGCAAAGCTATTAAGGTACTTCGATCTGATCGAGGTGGCGAATATTTGAGCCAAGAATTTGACAATCATCTTAAGAGTTGTGGAATCGTTTCAGAACTATCTCCACCCGGAACACCACAATGGAATGGTGTGTCTGAAAGGAGGAATAGAACTTTGTTGGACATGGTTCATTCTATGATGAGTCAAGTTGAGCTTCCTTTATCCTTTTGGGGACATGCACTAGAAACTGCTGCTTTCACTATAAACAGAGTTCATACCAAGTCGGTTGAAAAGACCCCATATGAGATGTGGCATGGAAGAAAACCTAGTTTGTCTTTCATGAAGATTTGGGGTTGCGATGCATATGTCAAGATGTTAACTTCTGACAAGCTAGCACCTAAGTCTGATAAATGTGTTTTCGTGGGTTATCCTAAGGAAACCAAAGGATACTATTTCTACAACCGAAACGAGAACAAAGTATTTGTTGCTCGAAATGGCACTTTCTTAGAAAAGGAGTTTCTTTGCAAAGGAACCAGTGGGAGTAAAATAGATCTCGAAGAAATTTGAGAACCCAAAAACAACATAGAACCACTGGTAGAAACTGAACCAAATTCACAAAGAGTTGTGGAATCGGTTCAAGATGCACAAGTTCTTCGCCGAAGTGGTAGGTCATGGTCCAAACCCGAGAGATATGGATTTCTCGTTACGGAAAGTGATGAAGTGGAGTTAATCGAAAACGATGAACCTACTTGCTATCAAGAAGCGATGTCCGCTCCTGATTCAGAAAAATGGCAAGAGGCCATGAAGTCCGAATTATAATCCATGGTTGATAATCAAGTTTGGAACTTGATTGATCCACCTGAAAGTGTAAAAACCATAGGGTGCAAATGGGTCTTCAAGAAGAAGACCGACATGGATGGGAAGGTGCACACCTATAAGGCTAGGCTTGTAGCTAAGGGATATAGGCAGATTCATGGCATCGACTATGATGAAACCTTTTCGCCTGTAGCTATGCTTAAGTATATTAGAATTTTAATTGACAAAGCCGCATATTATGACTATGAGATATGGCAAATGGATGTCAAGACAGCTTTCCTAAATGGGAAGTTACTTGAGGATGTATACATGATACAACCTGAAGGTTTTGTCAGTCCAGAAAATTCCAACAAGGTGTGTAAGTTGCAGAGATCCATTTATGGATTGAAGCAAGCTTCTAGGTGTTGGAATCTACGTTTTGATGAAGCAATCAAAGAATTTGGCTTTATCAAGAACGAAGATGAACCTTGTGTATACAAGAAAATTAGTAGGAGCGTAGCACTATTTCTAGTGTTATATGTCGACGATATCTTACTTATAGGAAATGACATTTCTGCACTGCAGACTGTCAAGTCTTGGTTGGGAAAGTGCTTTTCAATGAAAGATATGGGCAAAGCTGCATATATCCTTGGTATCAAGATCTATAGAGATAGATCTAAGAGGATGATTGGTTTAAGTCAAAGTACTTACATTTACAAGGTTCTTAGAAGATTCCAAATGGAAAATTCTAAAAGAGGAAACTTGCCAATGTTGCATGGTGTATCTCTTAGCAAGACTCAAAGTCCTAAGACTAATGATGAGCAAAAGAGAATGAATGGTATTCCATATGCTTCGGCAATTGGGTCTATCATGTATGCTATGTTATGTACTAGACCCGATATCTCGTGTGCTCTAAGCATGACGAGTAGGTACCAATCGGATCCCGGCAAACCACATTGGATAGCAGTCAAGAATATCCTCAAGTACTTACGAAGAACTAAGGATGTATTCTTGGTCTTTGGCGGAATGGAAGAAGATCTTGTAGTAAAAGGCTACACAGATGCTAGCTTCCAAACCGACAAAGATGATTTCAGATCGCAATCAGGATTTTTGTTTACGCTGAATGGAGGCACTGTGAGTTGGAAAAGTTCCAAGCAAAGTATCGTCGCTGATTCTACAACTAAAGTTGAGTACATAGCGGCATCTGATACAGCTAAGGAAGCTGTTTGGATCAAAAAGTTCATTAGTGATTTGGAAGTCGTTCCAAGCATCAAAGATCCTATTGAACTTTACTGTGACAACAATGGTGCCATTGCACAAGCAAAGGAACCAAGGTCGCTCCAGAGATCCAAACACATACTTCGACGTTTCCATATTATTCGAGAGATATGCGAAAGGGAAGACGTAATGATATGCAGAGTAGACACTGATGACAACGTGGCGGACCCATTAACTAAGGCTCTCCCGCAAGCTAAGCATGATGGTCATGTTAGATCCATGGGTATTCTATACATGGGAGATTGGGCCTAGTGCAAGTGGGAGACTGTTAGTATTATGCCCTAGGCCTATGGTTGATAGACTTATGTGTTGACATTATTTATTATTATATGAAAAGTTTATTATTTGATTATTATATGTTTTGCATATTTATTTATAATAATCTCCGTCCCTAATTATTAAGTGAATAATTAGTATAAATGTTAATGGATAATCATATGATGATTATATGCATAGATATGCACATTAAATTTATGGGTACTTGTTAGAGAACAAGTGACTAGACTTGACCCGTTTGATATTTGTCATGGTCAAATGTCATAATTAAATCTCATAAGGTCACTTCATTTAGTCCCTAGACCTGAGATTATCATGACCTTACATATGATAAAAGTCATGTTTGATTTTAGTCAAACGATATCTTAACACGATATCTATAAAGGCTAACTTTGGCATGATCGGATTCATGATGGGAAGGATGATAAAGTCAAGATGGAATTTGTCCCTCGAAAAAGAGATGTTTTGCTTGGGCCCCTCGATAAGTGATAATGATGAAAGTGTATGGCCATACCCCAATGCGATTGGATTATCATTATACTCAAGATCGAGAAAGCATTGAACAAGTACAAGTTGACATGGTCCATGACTTGTGTTCAATATAACATCGTGAGACAAAGGGAGAAATGGAAGTGTACCATTTGAAACGTGAACTCTTACGTTATATTATTTGGGTAGACATAATGGATTGCTAGAGTCCGCTTATGTCTTATGAGAATCGATATGATCGAGCTCATTGCCAACATAATATAATCCTATTGGGTCACACACAACTAGAATGAATTGATTAAACTAGAGGAAGAAAATTGAGAGAATCCTGATGTGACTAACATCACGCGACAGAACTTGTCCATGGGACTCGTCTGGTCGTGCGACACTTTATGCCCACTACTACATTTTTGAACAAATGTAACGCATCAAATGCATCAAATGCAACGATGCTTTAGAATGGCGTTGCATTATTTCATCAATGCAACGGTTTATTTGAGCTATTAAAAAGACTATGTCCTTTGCGTTGCCTTAGGTTTCTAGGCGTTACATTAGATTCTTCTAATGCAACGCTATCAATAAAGCCCTTGCATTAAGTTACATGGGCGTTGCATTATATCCTTCTAATGCAATTGCTATATTACTAATGCAACGCCTTCAATAACACCATTGCATTAAGTTACTTGGCGTTGCATTATATCCTTCTAATTCAATTGCTATATTACTAATGCAAACCCTTCAATAAAAAATTTTAACAGTTTCTGTTAAGTTCTATAAAAAAGTTAACTTTTTTTTTTCAATTTTTTTTTTGTTTTTGGATAAAGAAGACTATTTTAAACTTTTATTTACTACATACATTTTTTGCAAAAAGTTATATAAAAAAAGTTATGAATTTTGAAAGAAATAAAACTTAAGTTTTTTTTCTTCAAATTAGGTTTTTAAAATAAGTTTTTAACATAATTAAAAAACAGTTTCGAAATAAGTTAATTTTCTAACAGTTTTTGAATAAAAAAGTTAACTTTTTAACAGTTTTTTGAAGAAACAATTAACATTTTAACAGTTTCTGTTAAATTCTATAAAAAAGTTAACTTTTTCTTTCAATTCTTTTTTTGATAAAGAAGACTATTTTAGACTTTTATTTACTACATACATTTTTTGCAAAAAGTTATATAAAAAAAGTTATGAATTTTGAAAGAAATAAAACTTAATTTTTTTTTCTTTTTTTCTTCAAATTAGGTTTTTAAAAGAATTTTTTAACATAAATAAAAACAGTTACGAAATAAGTTAATTTTGTAAGAGTTTTTGAATAAAAAGTTAACTTTTTAACAGGTTTTTTAAAAAACAACTAACTTTTTAACAGTTTCTGTTAAAAAGTTACCACCACCACCACCACTACTACCACTACTACCACTACCACTACTACCATCACTACTACTACCACTACTACCACTACCACTACTACCACCACTACTACCACTACTACTAACACCACTACCACCACCACTACCACTACCACTACCACTACTACCATCACTACTACCACCACTATTACCACCACTATCGCCACTACTACCACTACCACCACTACCACTACTAAAACTACAACCACTACCACTACTACAACAACTACCACTACCACTACTACCACCACTACTACCACCACTACTACCACTATTACTACCACCACTACCACCACTACTACTACTACCACCACTACCACCACTACTACTACTACCACTACCACTACCACTACTACTACTACTACTACTACTACCACTACAACTACTACCACCACTACTACTACCACTACTACCACTACCACTACTATCACTACCACTACTACCACCACTACTACCACTACTACCACCACTACGACTACTACTACTACTACCACTACTACTACCACCACTACCACCACTACTACTACTACCACTATTACTACCACTACTACCACCACTACTACTACTACCACCACTACCACCACTACTACTACTACCACTACCAATACAACCACCACAAATACTACCATTACTACCACTAACACTACTACCACCACCACTACTACTACCACTACTACCACCACTACTACCACCACTACTACCACCACTATCACCACTACTACTACTACCACTACTACTACCACCTACTACCACCACTACTACCACCACTACTACTACTACCACCACTACTACCACCACTACTACCACCACTACTACTATCACTACTACTACCACTACCACTACTACCACCACTACTACTACTACCACTACTCTTACTACCACTACTACCACTACTACCACCACTACCACTACTACCACCACCATTACCATCACTACCACCACTACTACTACTACCACTACTACTACCACCACTACTACCACCACTACTACTACCACTACTATCACTACCACTACCACTATACTACCACTACTACCACTACCACCACTCTACCTTATCCATAATTGTTTTTAATTCTGTTAAAAACTGTTAAAAATTTAACATTTTTTATTCAAAAAGTTAACTGTTTTTACCACTACTACAACTACCACCACTATACCTAATCCATAACTGTTTTTAATTTTGGTAAAAACTATTAAAAAGTTAACATTTTTTATTCAAAAAGTTAACTGTTTTTTCAAAGAACTGTTAAAAACATAACTTTTTTATTCAAAAACTGTTAGAAAATTAATTTTTTCTTTACTGTTTTTAATTATGTTAAAAAATTCTTTTAAAACCCAATTTGAAAAAAAAAAAGTTAAGTTTTATTTATTTCAAAATTCATAATTTTTTATATAACTTTTTGGAATAATGAATTTCTGATTGGGTAAAATTTGTTTTTGAATATGGATTTCTGATTATTTTTTTCATAATTGGGGGTGGGGGGTTCTGTGTTTTATTGAATATGGATTTCTGATTGGGTAAAATTTGTTTTTGAACAGTTGGATAGATTTATTCATAATTGGGGTGGGGGCGAGTTCTGCTTGAATTTTCTTATACTCTACCTCCTCTGCCCCACTTGAAGTGGTTGAAATTCCTTTTTGGGTTGTCCCACTTGAAGAGTAACTTTTGTATATGGGCTGTCCTTTTCCAACCAATTGGTTATAATAACCTTCTTTTCTTCCCCAGATTGAATCAAATGTTTCCTCCAGTTTCCTCAATTTGCGTGCTTGGTCAAACCCCACCTCTTCAAGTGGAACGGAGGGAGTATAACACATGCCCAAAGTTATCCCATTAACATATACGGATATATGCATACTTTTGAGAGGACATTGGATTCCCCTGATCTTGTAGATGATTATTACTTGAACTTGTTAGACTGGGGCAGCAACAATGTTCTTGCAATTGCTCTTGGAAGTACGGTTTATCTGAATGAATTTAGCCTTTTTAACGTTGACTGGATTTTTGTTACACAAAATACTGTAGCATAATAAAATTTTCAAATGGCCTAGCATCAGTATATCTGTACGGAAGTTTGTTATTTGATATTTATCCAATGGTAATAGAAGTGCTGTTGTTTCTTTAACCTTGTTTCTTTGGCCAGGAACTAATCGAGTTGGCTATATAGTTCGATTATTATTTCATACATCCAGTTTGGAATTTTGTATCTTTTCCAAGTGGTTGCCAGTTTTCTGTGTCGTCGAATGCTGAATTGTGGTGACATAATTCCGTTACAGGCCTTTCTTTGAATCGGTTATGTGTTTAGATAAACTCAGTATTGCTGTTCTTTATACAGACATATATCTCATAATCGGTTTATGTTGAGATTCACAGATGCATTATTTAAAGGATACAAGGGGTTCATTAACTGGAGTTTAGCTACATTTATTGACTTTGCTATGTATTATGTAAATGCAGGTACAAAAGAGTAGTTTACTTGGACACCGATGTTGGGTAGACCGAGTTTACCCCTCCAGGCTAAATTTCTCTTACTATACTTGATGAAGTAACTCCAGGTATCTATTTATGGGCTTTCACTCCTAACAATGTTGTAACCCTGTGTTTCTTAACGAGTTTTATTACGTGAGCGGTGACATTATTGTTCATTCCTTGTGTTTCCTTTGCCTTTCCAATCGCTAGATTTGTCAGTTCCATGCTTGAAAACACCAGACAGGTATGACCTCCTATCTATTATGCTTTTAAATGTTTTCTTTTTGTGATTATTTTCTGGCTTTCCAACTTAATGGTTTTGAGTACGTCAATAATTTCATTCGAAACTGGTGCTTACATGGAGGAAGAATCTAACTTGCAAAGTAAGACTACCTGAAAAAAAAATTGATCATATATTTTAGAGAACCCATACATCATCTATCCATATTTCCCAAATTTTAGAAAGAGAGAGTACGCGGTGTAGGGTGTGTACAACTTTTCTTGTAGGCGCTTATTTTTCTCTTGTTCCACACCAGTTTATATGATAATGCATATCCAATCAAAATAGCACGGGAGATATTATGAGTTTGGGAAAAAAAACTCTGCCATTTCATCAATTTCTAATATGGTTCCTTTAGCACTTTGACTCTCTCCTGAGAAGCATCCTTTAACAATTTGATGTACATAATAATACATTTTAGTCTTTCTTTTTTAACATGCCTTAACCAAGTGATTATTGAAGGATTATTTGCAAAATTCTATTATTGCGTGCTACAATAGGGAATAACTTTTAAATGTAACATGAATGTTTTTGTTTTCCCTGCAACTGGTGGGAATTTCAAATCCTACTTCTTTGGTGATATTTCCTAAAAAAGGGATCCCCAAATGTACTTGGCATTTATAGTCGCCCTATATGATCATAATCAAAGGGAGTACTGCATAATAAGGAGTACTGAAAAAGAAAAAGAGATAGTTTCTTTGGAATGAATCTTGAATTACCCTTGATCATGAAATTCTTGTTGCAAATGTTTGTATGTTTCTGTTCAATGAATTTTTTTTATAAATGTTCTCAATTTTTATTGAGTTACAACACTTGCTTCTTCATGTGTACTGTGCTGAAAATGTTTTCTATTCTAATCAATTATGTTTTAACTTGTAGGTACATGTTGATCAGCTGTCTTAGCAACAAAATTATACATCCAACATGGTGGAGGCTATTTTTTGTTTTGCATCATTTAATGGGTTGTAGTTAAGCTATTGTTGTTATGATAGAAGATTATGATGATCTTTAGGGCACAAACTGTTTATGTGTCTTTTTGTAATGTGTCGTTAGGGCACGAAACTTATGTTACTTATTATGTGTCTATTGGGCACGGATCTTGTTAATGCATGTTATCGGCTTTTATGTTAATTGAAACCCTTTTTTTATTATCAATATTATGGTTTTATTATCTATTGATTTATTTAATAGTATTATTATTATTATTATTATTATTATTATTATTATTATTATTATTATTATTATTATTACAATTATATAGCTGTTGCATTAGGTGGTTATCAATTTTTCTATAAGTGTTGCATTAGAAAAGGACAGTTGCTTTATTTCACCTAACAAGTCGTTGCATTAGAAAAGAACCGTTGCTTTATTTCACCAAACGAGCCGTTGCATTATATATCATTATCGTAGCATTAGAGAATTACCGTTGCATTATTTCACCAAACGGCCCGTTACATTAGATGTCACTCTATTGCAACACAAAAAATGTCGTTGAATTAGATTAGTTCTTTGTTGCATTAGACCTAATGCCACATGACAGAATGTAAGGGTCCTCTGACGTTGCATTAGAGCTAATGCAACAAGGATTGGCCTCTATGGCAATAAATTTAGGCGTTGTATTAGACTTTAAATGTAGTAGTGAAGCCACATAGGCGTTTTCAGACTAGTTTCCTAATTTGATTAGGAAACAAATATTAATGCTAATGTAGTATAAATATAACTGTCTGTCAACCTTAATTAGCTAGCCGAATTTCTGGAAAAGAAAATCATAACATAATTCTCAATATTCTTCAAGGTTTATGATCTAGCAATTATCAAGAAATCGTTCTTGGTTCATTCAAATGTGTGGATACGATAAGAGGGTCTTCACTCGTACAACGATCAAGGCCTAGAGTTCGAAGTTTGTATTCAGAATCACATCAATACATTGTTCGATAGCTGAAGATCGGAAAGCGTTCAAGGTTGGTTATTTCTATCTCATAGGATTCAAGTTAATTATATAGAACGGATCCTAGGCTCTTTGGGTTTTGTGTTATTAGATGCTTAATTCCGCTATGCATGGACCCATAAAACTCAACAGTTTGCTTGCATAGGTCTTGGGGCGGTCCATGGACGTGCTAACCCGCCAATACGTGGGGTTGAAGGCTTTTATGAAGAAGCTCTTGGGGAAGCTGTCCTGCGGATCTTTGCGGAGTGCGGCTGCATTCGCCCCGATGCCTTCGAGGTGGTCTGTAGATATTCCATCTTCGAGGGCTGAGCCAGAGCCATAGCCTAAGGTACCGATTCGGGAGCGGCAGAGCTTTGATGTGGGGACATCTTCGGGGGCTCAGAGGCCGCAGACCTTTTTGTCAGTTCCTTCCTCCGTCGGGCGCACAAGGTGAGGGTTCGTCCTCGCATCCCTTCTTTGATCCTTTCTCTGGGTTTGATCCTTCAGAGTACTTTGAGTACTCGCACGAGGAGGGGGTCCAGTATTCTGATGATGAAGATGTGACCGCTGAGTTTTACAAGATGCCAGATTTCTCGTTTATGGAGGTTGATGATGATGAGTTGGAGTAGGGCTCTTTTGCTTTCCCTATTTTTGTTGTTTTTTTGTATTTGTATAGCAACAGACATTTTGAATCTGTAATAAAACACTTGTATTTGCACAACAAAGTATTTTATTTGAGATGTAATGACGTATTTGTGATTTCGGGGATTGACCTAGGAATTGTTGCTAGCTTATTATTATTTATTTTTTTGTGCATGTCGCATGAGCTGGGAACGCATTTGTGGCTAGTGTATGGTGGTCGTAAATGGCTTTGGCCAGGCTTTTTGAGTAGTTGGGGGCTGAAACAACTTTGACAGTTTCATGAGTGAAGGCGGGAGAGATGTCTCATGGGACGTGTTTGCTTTGTGAGTGATAGCCACTCTTTTCCTGGTCAGACCCCTCGGTATGTGTGCCAGCGCTTTTTCGGATGTGGTAGGCCACAGCTGAGCGGGTGAGGACATCGTTCCTTTGGCTCTGGGGGAAAATTTCCACGGCATAGATCGCTCGGCGATGGGGGATCGGTTCATGCATGGGGGAAGCCCCTGCTTTTCTTGCATTAAGGTGGCAAGAGAGAGATATTTCAAGCTATGACAGTGCCTTTGACATCCTTCAGTCCGTGGACGTTTGCTCTGCGATCCCTTGTCTTGGATATGAATCAGTCTGCTTGGGAGAGGTGGATGGCTCGACTTGGCACGCATCAGATCTGCTGGTGGGTTCCTCATTGGGGCGTTGAGACTAGGAGGGCCTTTTAGGAAGGTTCCTATGTTGTCAGGGTTTCGAGGTTGTCTTGGTCTTCCTTCTACATCACGTCGCTTGTTTCTCGACAGTTCGGGATGAGTCATGAGCCTTTGCAGGGCTGGAGTGACATGGCTACAACCTTAGGAGTGCAGAAGCTTGGGTCAACCCTCGAGATATCACGGGAGATGTTTTGTTTGACTATGAGACTCGAGTTGACAGACTGGCGGGGAGAGGCCCCCTTTTCCACACTCGTAGGGAGGAGATCCGAGCCGAGGCACGGGCGAACGATACTCTGAAAGCGACTGGTTTGTTTGACACGATGAGGAGGACTCTTGATCTTGGAATGAGGGAGACAGAACTCACTCATGTGGAATGAAAGAATACTTGTTGGGGACGAGGAAAGAAAGGAAAGAGTGACAAAGGGCCAAACGCGAGTAGCATGGAATGACCTTCTGAAACACTAAGTATCCATTCATTGTCATTGCAGACACATTGATTGTTAAATGTTTTAAGTTGTCTTTTAGCATGTTGTGAATCAAGAGTAGACCATGCTTGAACTCATCAAGAAGTGTTTTAACTGTGATGATTTGTGATTTACTTTTAAAGCTTTGTCGAGACGCAAAATCTCTTCCTTGCTTCTTATCTGATCCTTGATGGCATCCAACTTTTGGGATTTTTGTGTATGCTTTAAACCGAACCAATGAAGGCTGCCTACGTTCCCCTCTGACTGAGGGGCTCAGGTCTGCGTAGTTCGACCCTATTTTGTGGGAAAAATGACTTGTAATGTACACTCGCAAGGGAATTTTTATTTTTGAAAAGGTGGGAACGGGTCCCCTTTTTAGTGAATGCCTTATTTGACGTAGGCACAAAAAATATGCTTTTGGGTTTAACTCTTTTGAGAGAGTATGAGAACTGAAAATCTTGTAAAAGTGTTTACTCTATTTTTCCTATTTTTTAGAGAAAGAAGACTTGTTGAGACATCTGAAAACATGATTTGTTCATAATGATCACATGTTTGCTTAGAACCCTTTGTTGATGTTCGAGTTATTCAACAATTAAACTTGATATGCTTAATTAATCATGAGGAGAAAGTCAACCGGTATCAAGGATCAAATTTGGTCTGGTGTGAAAGAAGGTTTATGTATAGGAGAGGTCATTGATGAGACCGGGTTTGGGGATTTGTATGTGTTTATGACCGGACCATTTCTGGTTGCCTACGTTCCCCTTAAGATAAGGAGCTCAGGTCGACGTAGTTCAGGGCCGAACCATGTTTGGATTTGGGGCAAGGGTAATGAATATTTGTGTGGCTCTTGGCGAAAAGGCTCGGAAAATTGAATGATGAGGCGCGAGCCTCGTGGTGATTCCTTGACAAGTCGTATTTGACGACAGTTTCAATGAATCCATTGCTTCTTGATCATTTCTCTCTCGGGGAGAGGAAGAATTTAAATATCGTTTAAGGACTTATGATGCGTTCTTGCCTTCGCCTTCTTCTATTGAGCTTTTGACTGGCGGTGCTGGGTCCTTGGCTCCCCTTTTTTTTTTATTAAGCTCCTGCTTGAGCTTTTTCTCTTTTTTTTTTGAAGCTTCTGCTTGAGCTTTTTTTTTGAAGCATATGAGGGCGAAGGCAAGCCCCTACTTGGACTTTTTTGATGCGCATGAGGGCGAAGGAAAGCTCCTAGGTTTTCAATATGGGGTAAATCGTTTAATGCTAAGTGACCTTTTATTGTCCTTTGATGTTGCCACTGTCGTTGACTTGGTCAAGGTGATGGTGGGGACAGGTTTTGGAAAGTGTATGGCTTGATGGAGGCCTTTATGTGGGGTATGGTAAGGTGTATGGGGAGCTATCGATTGACTTTCTCACACCAATTAATCAAAGCATTAATCATTTGTGGAATTACTTGAGCAATGCAAGTGATCACATAGAACAAAACCATTTCGTTAAATGTAATATGGGGTGTAAAATAACGTCCCAAGTCTAGCAAGAAAAGAAAGAAAGCATGCATATTGAAGATTTAATTACAATGTCTGAGGATGACTTGATTGAATGTTAAAAGTATTACTGTATGATTTTTTGTCTTTTTTTAAGAGTGTAGAGGGGGGAGAAGAAGACTCGATATTCTTTAGGCGAAGTATCGACAGAGAATTATCCAATTTGCATCTCTGTAGGCTCTTCAGCAGTTCCCAAATTCATTTTGGTTAGAACCTTCTCGGCAGCTTGGGCCCGATTTTCCTATCATTTGACAACATGCTTAAATATTTGTTTAATGTATTGTTAATTTAATGTGTCTGCATCTTTATCAAGTGAATCATGATTAGCTGTTTTGATTAGTTAATTTATCATTTGTTATATGCTTGAATTGGTAAATAGGGTGTGCGTTTCATATTATTATATGTTTTGCATTTGGCTGGTAGCAATTATGTGTTAGTTAGCATTTTATAACTTATATGATATATTCAAATGTTAATAAATTAAAAATAGTTATTTAATATGTAAATGAAAATATTAGGAGAGTGTAGTGAAATGATAATATTTGCAAATTTAACTAAACATTTCGTTATAATCCTTAAGGTGCTTAAGTGTAAGAAATATAACTTAAGGATTTAATGTTGAAATTGCTTCATGGTTGAAGGAGCTTAACTTGAAAATCTTATGTTTATCCTTGGAAAAATTATTTGAGAAGCTTCATTTGATTTAACCACATTTTTCTCCAGCCAAGTTCAGCCTTCGGGAGAAGAGGGGGGTCATTACCATCCGAGTGAAGTTTCAAGTTTTTAAAATTATTTTCAGGTAAGTTATTATATTTTTCTTGAATTGTATGTTCATTTAGTGGTTAAAGATGTTGTTGTTATTGAAAAATGGTTGCATGTGATTTTGATAAATTTTCTTGAGTGGAAATGGTAAAAATGGTTTTGATTAACTTGGAAATGGTTTTGATGTGTGTTGAAATGGTAAATTTCGCTTTGGTTTAGTTGGAAATGGTAAAGGTCATTTTGGTTGTATATATACTGAAGTTGGAGTTTTGGAATGGTTGGTTAAGTTGGAAAAATAAAATGGTAAAAGTTTCATTTGAAATTGCAGAAGTTTTAGCTTCTGTTCTGAATTCTGCTGAGGGCACGAGTCATGCCCTATGGAACGATTCGTGCCATACAGTCATGCCTTGGGTTGGACGACTGTATCATGTAGGTTGTTAAAGGGTCACGAGTCGTGCCCTGGGCACAAGTCGTGCCCTGGCCAGTTTTGTTGAATTGTTTTCAAAGCAATATAGGTTCAATTACATAACATATATTTCAACTAACTGAACACTATGATCAAAGTATAAAGTATGAACAACAAAAGGGTGTATTTACCTACCAATTGTGATAATTGGAAGAGGGTTAAATATGTGGTTAAAGTAGGTTGGAACCATTGATTTCCATTGAACCTAACTTGTTTAATATTCTTATATGATTAATGATACATCCTTGAATGGTTATTATAAGTGAGTAGACCTTATGTGTTACACCTTTTGCATTTGTTTGACATCTTTATGATGTGCTTGATTAGGGTTCCCTACTTTGGAATCCTAAGTTGAATTTAATTGGTTCAAGGATGGTTTAGACTTCGTCTACTTTTTATTGATACTTGTTATCATTGTTCTATCATTTTGATATGCTATATGGGTATGGTTCCCTACTTTGGAATCATCGGTTATTGTAAGCATTTAGTAATGTACTTCGGTTTAAAGTCCAGCTGGTACTTGTTTGTTGGGCAATGTTATGTGATTATAATGGCACCCGAGCTAAGTTCGTTATAATCTATACACTGGGTCCCTTTTTGCCTAACCATTGGCCATGGTTTGGTTAGTGGTCTAGCTCCCCTTTTTAGGGAGTAGTCTAGTTGCACATTTGGGTATAACTTTGTGTCATAGTCCCCGTTTTTTGTTATTGTGATTGGGTTCCGGAACCGCTTCTTCAGCTGCTATTGCTGCTCGAATCGAGATATCCTTTTGAGGATGAAACCTTGGCTCAGTATCCTTCTAAGTGTTACATTATTGCACTTATGTGTTGTTATATATATTTTTCTTTGTGTTGATAAGAATGTGATATATATATATGATGATTTGATGTTATATTCTTTCCTAATGTGATTGCCTACCATATTGCTGCATATATAATAACTTGCAGAGATTTTTCTCACCCCGTCCTTTTATTGCTTTCTTAGATAGAGCCGAGCCAGGGGCTAGGACACGTTGAGCACCGAGAGGGCGCCTAGTTGGGATTTGAATTTGAGAAAGGTATTTTGTAAGGTTACATTATTTAAATGTATAACCTTGGGGTAGTATTTCGAGACTTTGACATGTTGTCCTTATTTTGCAACTTTTTAAGGATTGTAAATATTTTTCATTTTGGAACTATGTTACTTGGTTTGTAAAGAAGTTTGTGTGTGGTTTGTAAAGATTTTTAAATGGTTTGAAAGTGGTGTGAGTTAGTTTTTGAAGTTGAATGGTTTTACCTTTAATGGCAAGTTAGGAAAGTTTTCTTAACGTTAAACATGTTTTAAAATTGACATATTTTAGAAAGGACATTTCGAAAGTTTTTTTTAAAGGCATCTTCCGGGCATGTCCCGGCGTGTGGCAAAGTAGGACCACGGTTCGGGGTGCGTCAGTTGGTATCAAAGCCTTAGGTTTAGATAGTCTAGAGTGACTACGTGACCTAGGAGGGTAGTATGGATTGAGTGAGTGACGTTAAATGTTTTATGCATGTACTCATTTGTTATGGTAGGAGCAGAAGGTGATCCGATCGGACCTTTAGGCCGAGGAAATGTAAAGGAGGAGATCCGAGATATGTTCCAAGGAATGTTAGAGGCAGCTATGAAGGCCATGAATGACCAAAGACAGCAAGGAGAGCAAGCAGCGCCAAGGGTTGGATTGGATCAGTTTTTGAAGTTGAAACCTATTGGATATGATGGCGAGTCGGATGTGTCAAAGGTTGAGTGGTGGATTGAAGCCATGGAAAAGATCTTTGAGGTGTTGAGATGTACCGAGGATGAACGAGTCAGGTTCGCGGCTTACAAGTTTTCCAGTGCGGCGGAGCATTGGTGGAGAACTTTAAAGGAAATTTGGGATGAGGCTCATGTTTTGTACACATGGGAGAATTTTATAAGGATGTTCAAAGAGCATTTTATTCCTACTGTGGATCAAGACAAGAAAGAGATGGAGTTTGTTAATCTGGAGCACAATTTATGATCGTGGAACAGTATGTGACCAAGTTAACGGAGTTATCGAGATATTGCACTCATTTGGTGGCAACCGAGGAGAGAAAGTCTATGAGGTTTGTTCGGGGTTTGAAGACAGTGATCCGGACGCCGTTAGTGGCCCACAAGTTTTAAAATTTTCAAGATGCCGTGGATCGTGCTTACCATGTTGAGGATGATATTGAAGAACATAAGAGAAAGAGGGAATTGGTTAGTACGGGAAGGCAAGGAGGACAAAGTAGACCACAACAACAAGGTCAAGATAATCGAGGAGGGCAAGGATCAACATCACAGTTTAGAGGGCAGCCTCAAGGTCAATCTAGTGTTCGAAGGCAGGGTTTTATTCCGGGGAATGCACCAAAGAAAGTTTGTAATTATTGTCAGAAGGAAGGGCACATAGAGGAGCATTGTTGGATGAAGCAGGGGAAATGTTTGAATTGTGGGCAGTTGGGGCATTTTTAGAAAGTTTGTCCAAAGCCAAAGAAGCAACCATCCGTGAGTGGGGCTAGGACTTCTCAAGGAAAGAAGAGGGATTCTTCAGGGAGGCCTAAGGTTCAGGGTCGGGTATTTGTGGTTAATCAACAACAAGTGGGAGATTCCTCCAACGTCATCGGAGGTACTATTTTTAAAGCAAGTATGAGAGCACGTGCACTTATAGACCCTGGCTCATCTCAATGTTATGTGTCCATGCATTTTGCATCGCAATTGCATGTCTCTACTGAGTCTATGCCTTATGTGCTAGAAGTGTCAACTCAGATGGGAGAGTGTTTGGTAACCGATGAGGTGTTACGTGCCTGTGATGTGCATATATGTGATCATGTGTTACCTGCTGATTTGGTAGTGTTACCTATGCATGATTTTGATGTTATTTTGGGTATGGATTAGCTAAGCAAATATCATGCTTTAGTCGATTGTCATTAGAAGGTTGTTACCTTTTCAGTCCCGAATATGCCTAAGTTTGTTTTTGAGGCTATTCCTTCGGTTGGGACTATTTGTGTCATTTCTTATGTGAAAGCTAGGAAGTTATTGCGTCGTGGTTATACCGGATTCTTGGCTAGTGGCCAGGATATTACTAAAGTGTTGCCTGAATTTGGGGATGTATCAATAGTTAAGGAGTTTCTGGATGTGTTTTCTTCTGAATATGTGATGCCTACGGATAGGGAGATAGAGTTTGGGATTGATTTTCTTCCGGGTACAACTCCAATATCCAAGGCACCTTATAAAATGGCCCCAGCTGAATTGAAAGAGTTGAAGGCTCAGTTGCAAGAGTTGCTTGATCGAGGATTCATCCGACCAAGTGTCTAACCGTGGGGAGCTCTAGTATTATTTGTTAGGAAGAAAGATGGGTCAATTAGATTGTGCATTGATTACCGGCAGTTGAACCAAGTTACAATGAAGAACAAATACACTTTGCCTCATATTGATGATTTATTTGATCAACTTCAAGGTGCGATAGTCTTTTCGAAGCTTGACTTGAGAAGCGGGTATCCAATTGAAGGTTCGTCCGGAGGATGTTTCCAAGACTGCTTTTCGTACTCGGTATGATCATTTCGAATTCCTTGTCATGCCTTTTGGTTTAACGAACGCTCTAGCTGTTTTCATGGATTTGATGAACCGGGTTTTCAAACCCTATCTTGATAATTTTGTTGTCGTGTTTATTGATGATATTCTCGTCTATTCTAAATCTCGGGAGGAGCATGAGCAACATTTGCGAATAGTTTTGGCAGTGCTCCGAGAGAAGAATTTGTTTGCCAAGTGTAGTAAATGTGCGTTTTGGCTTGAGGAGGTTTCTTTCTTAGGGAATGTTGTGTCAAAGAGTGGAATTTCAGTTGATCCATCCAAGATTGAAGTCGTGGTTAGTTGGAAGAGGCCGGAATCAGTTACTGAGATTCGGAGTTTTCTGGGGTTATCCGGGTATTATAGAAGATTCATAAAATGATTTTCAAAGATTGCTACTCCGTTGACTCGGAAGAATATACCTTTTGTGTGGAATGAGAAGTGTCAAGCTAGTTTTGAGGAATTGAAGAAGAGGTTGACATCGGCACCTGTCCTTGTTTTGCCAAATGGGAATGATGGGTTGGTTATTTAATGTGATGCTTCGAAGGAAGGTTTAGGGTGTGTTTTAATGCAAAATGGGAAGGTTATTGCGTATTGTAAGTGCTCCAATTTGAGCTTGTTAGAATTTTCGTTAGAAAATTAACGAAAGTTATAACATTTCTAACAATTCCTAACATTCCTAACTTTTCTAACAAAGTGAGGGCAAAATGGGGATTGCCAAAAAAAGATAAACCAAGGAAAAGAATCAAAAAAGCGAAAAAAATAAGAAAAACCAAAAAAAGAAATGGCTGGAAACATAATCTGGCTGGTTAATTTGAATTTTAAAAAAGATTATTCCTCTTGTCCAAAGCCTGGAGCAGCATTTAATGAACAAAGGCACGCCGCAGTCCTATCCGCGCGGATGAGAATGCAATTTTCAGAGGGCTATAAATTGAGCCCTCCACTACAAAAATAAGGAGCCACAACACAATTTGCACCTGAACCTCCGGCGAAATATAGAGAGAAAACAGTGAGAATTCACTTGAATTGTCACCATTTTCTCTTGAATCTTTCCCAACTCACACTCACTCTCAAAATTCAAACCCTAAACACATTCAAGCCTTGAACCCATTCAAACACAAACTCAAGGAAGATAGGTATAACCTCCCTCTTCTTATCCTAAATTCTCTCATCCATGCATGCATTTGCAAACTACAAAATGTAGTTCATTCATCTTTTGCCTTAGATCTAAGAAGATCACCATGGAAGTCCATCTCCATGGATGATCTTCTACCAAGATCAACATTATTTTCAAGTTCTCTTACTTTCTTGCAAAGAAAACACATTTTCAAAACCCTAAAAAATATTTTCAAGCATCAAATCTCATTTTCAAAGGATAAAAATCCCCTTCCCAAGCAAATGAAGTGCTTAGTCCTAATGTACCCCAAGGATGGTTTGGTATAGTTGATTCACCACTAAAATTTCAAGTGATCACTAACCAAAACCTAGGGAAATGGGGACAAGCATGGATGCAAAACCCCCCTTTAAATCATATTTTCTTTCTTGAGAAGTTGCTGTCCAGTAGCAATTTTCCAAGATCCCAGTCCATTGTCTTAATTTTTAGACACAGATAAACTTGGAATTTGGTGTCGACTACAAAACACTTTTTGTATCCAACATCCAGAGCTTTCCAGAAATATTTTTACTTTATTTTTTTGGTGAGTAAAACTCCTCTTTTCAGATTTTCTTTTAGAGGCTAGTTCATCAGCTTCTGGAAATCCAGATTGCATATCTGAGATTTACAGAAGGTTTTGACCCCTCAAATCTTCTCCAAAATGGAAAATTCCTTCGCAAAAATTTTATTTAAGGTGTCTGGAACAACTTTCATTCTCTGAGTTTATCCAGATTATGAAGTTTTAAGACCCTTGAATCCATTTGAAAATCAAAGGTCCACTGCCTTTTTCATTCTGGCAGAAGTGGCTCTCAACTTCAAAAGGTCTTTTGAGTACCAAATCTCAATCCAAAAATCTTCCAAAAAATCATGGGATCAGTTTAAAGTCTTAAAAAGATATCCCAATTTTTACTTTTCTGAGTTTCAAATTATTTTGGCCAAAACACACATACACACACACACACAAATGATTTTCAGCTTGGAAGACTCGTTTTACGAGGCATTCCGGGTGCACACTAACGTCCTTCCCGGCGTGTAACATGACCTCCGAACCCAAATTTCTGATATCGGGCTTTTTTCAAAGTTTTGTCCCTTAAAACAAAAATGACGTGGCGACTCCGTTCTTTTTCCCGGGTTTTATTTGGTTTTTTTCAAAGAAACGCGAAAAATCGAATTTTTTCCCGCGAAATGGCGACACATCATCACCAAAGGGCGACTACTGGGAATTAAGCTTTTTCTAAAAAAATGGTATTTGGTATATTGGTGGAAACCATTAAACTTCCCGTTACCGCCTCCTAACACGAGTCGGGGATAAATTGTGGTCTAACAATCCCACGTACCGGTGTCACCGTTTTCAAAAAAAAAAAAAGGCTTTTGAGGGTCAAGCTTCCGTCCCGACTTTGAAAATCATTTTTGTGTGTGTTGATTTTTGCACAGTTTTCGTGTTGTTTTGGCCGCCTCGGAGAAAGTCAATCTTTTGACTGTCGGAATAATGTCCCTAACTGTCGGAATTTTCGTGCTTACATGCTTATGTGTTCATTAAATTTCAAAAAAAAGGGGTTTTCAAAAAAAAAAGAAAATTTTCAAAAAAAAAAAAATCATGCATCATATTTTTAAGACACATGAAAATTCCTATTTTACTCGTAAAAAGAATATAGATCGCTTGCACACTACGCGCACGTGACCGTACACCGCACACTACGTCCCTAACCCGGGAAATCCTTGTCGCGGTCCGTTTGGTCTTATTACGCCTCTCGGATGAGCACAGGGACTACCCAAACATCCCATGGAGCCTCGTGTCGACCATGCACTTGTCCGTGACACACTTTGTCCGAGACCCGTTGGTTTTTAGTCCGTCCGTGTCATGCCCCGTATGTGTATAGACCTTTCCTTTCAAGCCTTTGTCGGCATACCGACTCAATATCTTTCGGGACCCTAATCGCCGAAGTTCTCGCCGGTTTTCCGCCGCAGACTTTGACCAAGATATTGATCGGCGCCTTGACTTCGACTCGACCGGCACAAATTATACACTCGACTCCCAAAGATTGACACCGAGTCATCAAGGATTAATGATTATTCCATGCCTAATTACGGCTTAACCGACGACAAGTCAAGATCAATTGTGGACGCTTATCGCCCAAATCATGCCGACTTTTCGTCGAGCCCCGGGACATGATCTTGACTTTTGACGTCGCCTTTGTCCGTAATTTACATCGAATGCTCGTTAAGACTCGATTACCCGCCGACTTTTAGGATCGTTTTCTTTCGATCGGTGGGACCCGCTTGCCCTATAGGACCTCGCCCGGGCCGTCCACCCCGGGAGGTCGAAATACTGTGGAATACGAGGGGCTTATAGACGTAGTGACGGGCCCACCGATCCAGATCCGCAGTAGTTTGCGAAAAGAAGAGCAATCTTTTCCAACCGATTAGGTTAATAAAGCATGTTTTAAGTAAACGTGAACAAATAACCGCATGTTGCATGAGCCTAAAGCCCAAACACCTACCCTCCTTCCATTCCTGCACATCCGAACCTTCGTGTCCTTTCCCCGCAGCCTCCTCACAAAGCTTAGTTTCGGCACCGGGTCATCGTTTGATTAGTTGGGAAGAGTCAAGCGCGTCATCGCCTTCACCGTTTGTTCCGACTCCGGGTTTCGTAATGTCTCGCATCACCGGAAATGATGGGGACCACGTTGCTCCGTCCTCCAAAATCCCTCGCATGCACTCAAGATTGGATCCAGTTGGTAGAACAGATGAGACTTCGACATGAGGCTCAAATTAGCGACCTTCCGGGGGTTGTCGCAAGTCATGGTTTGACTATCGCCTCAATTCCGATGGCACTTTTACCGCAAAGAAGGAAGAGGGTTCTCCTCCTCTTCTTAATCGTCCCGATACATCGAGATGCTACCCCAAGATTCCTATGTTTCCACCGCCGGACCCCGCCCGTCGACTTACAGTGGCAACCGGCCCCCAAACAAGCAATCGTGACGAAAGAGTTCGGTATACCGTCGCTGTCCCCTCTCTAAGTGATGATCCCGCAAGTATCGCCCGAGTGATGAAAATCGTGAACAGCTTGAAGAAATATGGTCGCCCATCAAAGCCCCGGAAGAACGCTGCATCGCATAAAGCAGCCCGGGATTGAAGAGGCCACACGCCACTTCGGGACCTTAACAATATCCCAACCGACCGGGGCTACCTTGAAGGACAAACATATGCCCGTTCCGGGACCTCAATATCTCTCATTATCCGGCGGAGTCCAATCACTCGCTACCGCATGAGCCCAACAGCAGATCCCCCGAACCGCCCACCCAAAGTCATTCCAAAGACCGCCAACCCGAGGTCCCAAATCCGCCACCAGCCGTAGAACACATTTGGTGGGATATTTGTGACTGTCCCGATTGCCTTGAAAGGGATTATCAGATCGGATACACGAGGACCGCCCTCCTAAGAAAAAGAAAATTTCCTCCCAAAGAAAATTGAAGGAGAGATTCGAGGCCGGTGATAACAGCTGGGAACGCCGGGAGCCATCTGGGGGATTTGATTATTATGTACTCTACTCCGGTCGAGTCTTCCCAAAGCAAACAGGGTAAAAGAACGTAAAAGCCTTGCCAACGACAATTGAGACTTTCGGACGCCGAATACCGTGGACCTGGGTAACTCTACCGCCAATCGAAATCTATCCCCCGCGGAACGGCCGTAATCCGGCTTTGACCAGCCTCCCGAGTGCACACCGACAAAGAAAGACCAACGCCGCTTGGCGCTCCCACTCAATCAACATGTTGACCGGAGATGGCAACCGCCACAAAAGGCCTCGCATAACCTGCAGGCTTCAAAGAAAGGCTCTACCTCGCAAGAAAAAGGCACGAAGTGATCGGTTTAATGACTCTCTATCCCGAGACAAGGACCAAATCTATGATCCTCACCTATATGGGAGTATGATCACCTTCGCGATGAAGATTTGCCAAGAGATGTCTCCCAACACAATGAAGCTTTGTACATCACTATTCGGCTCAACACCATATCACTCCCCGGGGTATTAGTGGACAATGGATCATCGGTAAACGTCCTTCCTCTCGCATGATGAGGGCCCTCCGCATAAATGAAAGGCGTATGATCCCATCTACCCGGACCGTCAAGGCCTACGACGGTTCGTCTCGTCCCCATTCTCGGGGGACAAGAACTCGAACTCGGTTTGAAACCCAAATGGTGCCAACGAAATTCCATGTAATGGACGTCCCATCCGAATTCACAACTCTATTGGGACGCACTTGGTTACATCACATGAAAGCCATAGCTTCCACCCTCCACCAATGCGTCAAATTCATCAACCGGCAGGAGACCTTGAAGTCATAAGGGGTGACAGCTTCTCATAGGGAACGAAGCCGAAACAATAGCCAAGAATGCCCACACAAACACCGGGCTACATCCTTCAAGAGGCAAGTCTCGCCAAAGATCCTTTGGAATCCGGCGATGCCAACTATGTCAACACACTCAAGCGAGCAGACTCCGAAGAAGTTCGATTCATCAAATTTAATTGTTATTTCCAACACTTGGAGGCGCACTGGAAGGAAACGCTGAACACCGCCATGATACAGCACACAAGTCCCCTGGTCCCCAAGCACGATTTGTCGCATTCTCGCAAACCCATTCTCTGGCCTTGCTGTGCGAGGAGGTTTTCATGATAAAGTCGACAAACACCGACGTACTCGGCTCGAATGTATGAACATTGTGTGGGACGTCCTCCTCGAAGAACTACCCACTAAGCCTTTCCGCTCGCACACGGGGCATGAGATCTTTCCAAAGAGTTCCAAAGACCACACCAAGACGCAACACGTCCTCGCATCTCGGATTGAGCGATCGACGACGATGAGTCGAACCTCCAGTGATGGAGGAAGCGGCATATCTCGGAAGAAGATCCTTACATCTTCATGCTCGCCTTTCAAGAGCCGAACCCGGTTGATTCTCGATTCGACAAAGAGATGATAGCAATGCTTGAAGAGGGAGCACAGAGACCATGCCTTTCCCGAGTTGTGAAGCCACCGACGACGATGCCGCTAAAGAATTGGGAAACTCTCTCAGCCCGTCCGCGACCAAAGAGGAAATGATCACCAAGCTTGGATTGGTCCCCGTCCTTTCGTGTCAACCTTTGTAAAGTCCTCCGAGTCTCTCATTGTTGAGTTCGAGTCTCTCGAGTCGTCCGATGGCCTTACGCCCGAAGACTACGAGTCTCGTAGCGAACGTTGTATTCCCTTTCGTCTTCAATGAAATGATGAACCTTTCGAGTATCCCTTAATTGCCACTTTAACTAATGATGAATTAACTAATAATCTAAAACAAGCTTAATAACGATTCACTAGATGAAGAGGCGTACACATTAAATGAACAATATATCAAAGAAATCTTTAAGGTGTTGTCCGGAAAGAGGAAAATCGAGCCCAAGCCGCCGAAGAGATTTTGACGAGTGTGAATCTGGGAACCGCGGAAGAGCCTAAAGAGACGCAGATTGGTAGTTTCTTCGAAGGGACCGAAAGGGATGCCCTAATTGAGCTACTAAAAGAATTTGTGGATGTGTTCGCATGGTCCTATAAAGATATGCCAGTGCCTCGATCCTTCCATAGTTGAGCACCGAATACCGCTCGACCTTAAGTCAAGCCAAGAAACAAAAGCTAAGAAGAATTAAGCCCGAATGGTCCCTACAAGTGAAAGAGGAGATAGAAAAGATGCTCAGGGCAGGATTCATCGTGGTCATTGAATACCCTACATGGCTTTCTAACATAGTAACAGTGACCAAGGCCAACGGAAAGATCCGTCGCGTAGACTTCAGAGACTTGAACAAAGCCACCCAAAAGACGATTTCCTCGCCAAACATCGACATTTTGGTAGATTCCACGGCCAACCATGAAGTCAAATCCTTCGTCGACGGTTTTGCCGGCTACAACCAAATCAAAATGGCGTAAGAAGATCAACCCAAAACGGCCTTCACAACCCCTTGGGGCACATACCGCTACACGGCCATGCCATTCGGACTAAAGAATGCCGGGGCTACGTACCAAAGGGCGCCTACACTGCTTCCATGACATGATCCACAAAGAAATTGAGGTCTATGTGGACGACATGATAATACATTCCAGAGGATCGATGGCCAACACTTTGTTGATTTGAGAAAATTCTTCGGCCGCCTCCGAGACCACGGCATGAGACCGAATCCAGCCAAGTGCACCTTCGGTGTAAGACGAGGTAAGGTGATAGGATATATGGTGACAGAACGGGGAATCGAAGTAGATCCCCGTAAAATCAAGGCGATAGTTGAAATGAAGCCGCCCTGACACCGACGTAAGTGAAATCCTTCATGGGAAGACCGCAATACATAAGCCGCTTTGTAAATCACCGACCTCGACCGCGAGCCGATCTTCAAGTTGATGAAGAAAAATGCCTACACGTAATGGACTCCGTAATGTCACTTGCCTTTGAACAGATTAAGGCATACCTTGTGAATCCCCGATTCTCTCGCCCACCACATCGGCAAAGCCACTCTTGCTATATCTAACCGTCACGTATACAAAGAATTGGGGCTATGCTAGCTCAAGAGAAGAAAGATTCCAAGGTCGAAAACGCCATCTATTTCAGTAGCGTAAAGCTCCAAGGAAGCGAACTCAATTACTCGCTTGCGAGAAGACTTGCGCAGGTTTGGTCTCGGGTAGTGGGAAAGTTGAAACACTACATGCAGCCTCACCCGATACATCTCGCCTCAAGGATAGACCCCATCAAATATCCGTTCGACAAGCCTTCCATCTCCATGAGGTTGGCAAAATGGTCGTTCTTTTGGCCGAATATGACATCACTTATGTTTCAAGGAAATCCGTAAAAGGACGCATAATGGCGTAACATCCGGCCGATTTCCCAAGTGATGAGTCCCGAGGACTCGAACCTCAATTTCCCGATGATGGAATCTTCGCTCTAGAAGGAGAAAATCGCTGCAACTCTTCTTCGACGGGGCGTCAAACAAAAGGGGAACGGGATAGGAATGCTTCGGTCGATCCTACCGACGAACACACCCCCATAGCAGCAAGGCCGAACTTCAAGTCACCAACAACGCCGCCGAATATGAAGCTTGCATAGCCGGGTTGGAAGCCGCCCTTGAAAGAAATATCAAGGAATTGGAGGTGTATGGTGACTCGCCCTCATCATCAATCAGGTCTCTAACAAATGGAAGACCGTGGACCCGGGTCTACGTAAATATCACACTTACATGGAAGAGTTAGTAACTCAATTCAAAGAGATCACTTTCATTACTTGCCCGTAGATCGCAATGCATTTGCAGATGCTCGGCAACACTAGCCTCCTCGTTGAAATACCCGAAGGGAAGTCCGTCAAACCATTCGTAGTCAGAGAAGAGAAAATCCCGCTTATTGCTTTGAAATCGAAGCGTAAGCCGAACCGGCCAATGATCCCCGGTACACTCGTATTTACCAAGCACTAAGGATGGCGAGGCCTCTTTCAAAAATGAAGATGGGGAATATAAAGAAGGAATCAAAGCGAAAAGTCTCTCACCCAAGCTGGCTCGCCTCCCATTATGTTCTTTTTCGGGAAACATGTTATACAAAAAGCGTTATCAAGGCCCCCTCCCCGCGATGTATCACAAACAAGAGGCTACCGAACTCATGAAAGAAATACATGGTGGTACCTCGCGGCCCCCACATGAATGCTCGAGCCCCGATGCAAATTATACCGAGAATGGGATACTTTTGGATCTCCATGGAAGCCGACCGCATCCAGCCGTCAAAAGCCGCGACAAATGTCGCCGATACTCAAACCTTAATCATTTGCCTCCTCACGAGTTATACCGCATGACAACCCCTTGGCCTTTCGTCACTTGGGGAATTGATGTCATAGGCAAAATCACGCCATCAGCAAGAACGGCCACGAATTCGTCCCGGTAGCCGTGGATTATTTCACCAAGCTGGGTCAAGCCAAGTCCTACAAAATCCTCAACTCAAGGAAAGTAGCCCTCTTCATCAAAGAGAACATCATGTGCGTATACGGGTTGCCACCGAAATCATTTCGTATAATGGATCCCACTTCAAGGGGAATGCGACAGTCCGCCGGCGTAATTCCGAATAACCCGTCACAAGTCATCTCCTTACTGTGCCCCAAACCAACGGAGCCGTCAAGCAAAGAAACAAGACTCGGAAAATATCATCCGGAAAATGGCTGTCCAAGGCGTAGATTGGCCCGAGAAGTTACACTCGGCACTCGGGGCTACGTAACATCGGGCCAAACGGCAATCGGGGAAACACCGTTTGCCCTCACATACGGAATGGAAGCCGTACTCCCAATCGAGCCGGAAATACCCTCGCTCCGTATACCGCCGGAAAGCCAGATCAACGAGGTCGAATGGCTCCGCAGTCGCCATGATGAATTGGCCCTACTAGATGAACGCCGACCGAAGGCCATGGAACACATCCGAGCCTACCAAGGAAGAATGGCCAGAGCCTTCGACAAGAAAGTAAAGCATCGGGAGATCCGAGAAGGTGATCTCGTTTTGAAAGAAAAGCCCCCACCCGTATCAACCCCTCGGCAAATGGGAGCCTCGTATGGGTCGGGCCATATGTCGTCCGTAAGATCTTCTCCTGAGGAGCCATGCAACTTGCGTGCACTCGACGGAATCCCTTTGTACACCCAGTGAATGGTGACAAGCCGCGCAGATACTACGCGTAAAAAAAAAAAAAAAAAAAAAAAAAAAAAGAGTGCTAAAAGAGTAATACCCAACTAGGTTGAAAACCCGAAAAGGGCGGCCTAGGTAAAAACAGGGTTGCACCAAAAAAACAAACAAAAAAAAACAAAAAAAACAAAACAAAAAAAAAACAAAAAAAAATCGGGTTGAACTACGAAGACCCGAGCTCCTCAAAATGAGGGGAACGTAGGCAAATGGAAACGGTTCGGTCTAAAACACAAATAAAAGTCATACTTTGACATCAATACACCGATCGTACCATGAAAGCGTCTCGAAAACTTCAAGCAATTCAAATATTCATTACAAGTTAAAAACTTTTTGATGAGTCTAAGCCCGATTCATTCCTACAACCGGCAACCCGCTAAAAGAAAACTAAGATACGTAATCAAACTAATGTGTCTCGCCATGACAAGAAAGGGATACTCGGAAACCTCAGAGTCACTCCAAGCCACTGCATCGGCCTCTCCCCTCTTCTTCCCCTTCGAGTCTTCTTCTTCGAACCGGAAAATGTCGGTATTCCTCCTACCAAGCTCGGTATAGGAACAGATCTATCAAACCAACCTCTCGTGGCCTTAGTAGCCCTAGCGTCATCTCTCATCTCCCGTAGCCTAGCCGGTAGCATATGAGCCCTCCTCTCCCCGTCTCTTGACGTAAGCCTCATAGTCGGTCACGCCGTCTCCGCTCCCGTCATGAGGGTTGGCCCTCGCCTCGGCCCTCCTCCTCTCGTAAACAGCCAGTCCTCCGCACCCACAATGGCCTCACGCCGCCTCAAAATAGCCACCCGAGTCTCTCCTGCATGCCTCTCGTACCAATCCAGGTACCAAGTGGTCAGAACACCGGCCTTGACGCTCGAGGATAACCCGAGGAGGAAAACGTCATATCTCCATGCTCGGGAAAGAAAGGAAAACACCGAAGGATCATCCATAGAAGCAGAAGCCACCACCCTGGTGGCTATATCATCAAAGTTCTCCAAAGGAACCTGCTCCAGGCCAAACTGTCTCAAAACTAAAGCCGGAATATAGAAGCTGGACTGAGAAAGCCCCAAGCATGACCACATGAGACCCGTCCCGAAGCACTCGCGAGCCTCCACCCGCCAACAAGGCACCGACCATCTCGATATCCTCTCGTCCGGCGACCAGCCATCCAACGCTCCCACGAGCCCCGATCATCAAAATCCACAACAACCCCCTCCCGGCAAATGTCCAAGGCTTCGATCATGTCGGGAGATTCCCGAAGAACCCCAAACGCTCCATCGCCCACAGTGGTCAAGAGGAACGGGCTGCCCCCGCGCATATACCGTCTTCCGGTAGCTGCCTATCAAGAGCATGAAAAGTCTCCCCGTAATCAAAGGAACGACATCTCTCGCCTGTGCGACAATGAACGACAACATCCAAGAAAGACCGATGGCAAATCCCAAAGGAATAGACCATGAACAGTGGTGCCAAACATACAAAGTGCAAAGGCATCCCAATAGGCATCATCCACCAAGCCTAGGCCCCTAAACCTATCGGGAAGGCCGGAAATATCAAAATGATCGGACCACGGATCATACCTTGCGCTTCCTCCGGGGAAAGATGAAGGAGGACGCACACCGTCAACAAAAGAAGCCCCTCCGGCAAAGGAACCGCTATCTCTTCCACCTCCGACCTCCAAGCAAGGCCCGAAATTCTTCCACACGGAACAATCTCGTTGAAGGAAAGGCAAAAGACATGCCTTCTAGTGTCCCAAAATGAGGAAGAAGCCCTCAAAAGCTCATAATCCGAATCAATTCCTCGAGAGACCATAAGCACTTCACCTTGTACCTTTCTTCAAAGAAGGACCTCCTCTCATGCATGATCTCCCGGACCAATCCTTGAACTTGTTGAAGAATGACATTTGGGATTCTTGGGGCAATTTTGATGGAGCTTTTCTAAGGTTTTCCATGGTTTTTCTCTCTTTCTCACCGAAAATGGCCGTTTGACCGGAGGTTGAAGAGGATATTTGAATTTGAAATAAAGTGAGACCAGATCTCAAGCAAAATTAAAGGACAATGTCGATGCAGACCCCTCCGCGCGGACATGATTGTCATTTATCGAAAAATCTGCAATACCAAGCCGCTACACCAAAAGAGGAATATTCCGTCCCGTTGCTCGAAACCCGTGCAAAAACCTCCCCAAACCACCCATATACCAAACACCCTTGCCAAAAAAAAAACCAAGGCTCATGCAACACCGCATTCATACCGCATTGCATTCATAAAATAAAATCCTAAAAAAAAATTCCAAAAAAAAAGAAAAAAAGAGTGTGCATAAAAAAAAAAAAAACAAACATCAATAAAATCCTAAATTATTAAATTTCCAAAAAAAAAAGAAAAAAATGTGCATAAGCCGTACAAATCTCAATCCTACCATAAATCTCAAAATCTCGTAAAATCCGCCTAAAAAAAATCGGGGGGTAATCAATCGTAATCCCTAGCGCCCGACGCCGTCCCCGGTCCCTCTTGCGACTCGGGCCCGCTCCTCAGGAGCCCCGAAAATCTCGGGCTCGAATCGTCCTCGTCTCCGTAAAGAGGCTCGTCAGACCAACCGCACGCTCCGATAGGGCAAGCCGAGATCTCGCGAAAAATCGTATCCGAAGGTGAAGGCGTCGGACTCTTCGGACGTACGAAGACGACCCACCATGCCGCCAAACGTGTCCCCGCCCGTGTGGATCCCCGAGAATGACGTGATCCGAAGGCAAAGCACCGCGCTGGGATCAATGAGAGGAGACAGAGGAGTCTCTCGAAGAAGTCTCGAACGAATAGGGAAGCCTCCCGCCCGATGTGCGCCGGCCGTGGTCGCCTTGCTCTAGCCTGAGGAGCCCCGCAAGCGACCATCCTCCCGATGAATCTCTTAGCTCCGATCACTTGCTTCGTCAGCTTCTCGACGACCACCTCCGAAAACTGCACAAAAGCAAAAGCGTCAGAAACAGTTGAAGCGAAAAAATGATGACAGGAAAGAAAAGAAATGACAAAAGCAAAAAAAAAGAAGGGAAAAAGGTGAAGCCATACCTTCATACCCGGACGAGGCCGGAAAGCTCGTGGAAGCCGCTCAGCCGAGGGATTCGCACCCTCAATCGGACCCCATCCCGGATATATGAAAAATCCGTCCGAGGGTACCGCGGGATCCCAAGCCCCTCTCTATCCGTAACCCGAGGCATCCTCGCCTCCTCAAAACAAATACGGGTACGGCTCGCCGCCACAAATGCCGAGAAGTGCCGGCCGGCTCGGTAGTCATCCCAGTCACAGATCCGTCACTGGGTGCATCATATCGGCGGGAGGCTCCACCGGTGTCCTCAAAGGCGAGTTCACGCCATGCCGGCGCGTCACCCTCTCTCCCGCATAATAGGCATCGCAGTCGACCTCTCGTAATCCTCCGCCGCACAGCCCAAATCTCGCGCCCTTCACCGCGCCACCTCGAAGCGATCCTGTGGATAGAATATCATCCTCTCATCCGTCTCACCTCCGTCAAAGGAAGGCAATCCGCGTATCCGAGAGTCGTACGCCCCGGAGCTTATCTTCTCTCGGCATGCTTAGACCAGAGCGCATGGCCGGATACGCCCGACGTACTCCGCCGGCCGCCGCCACATCGTGACGTGGAAAAACTCCAACGCCCATACCGCGAAAGGTAAAAATCAAATCAATCCAAAGGCAAAAAAAAGTGTGTGCTCAAAAAAGAGAAGGAGGGAAAGCAAAAAGAGAGCTTATACCTCCAGTGGCAAACTCAAAGCAAGACAAGGAGCTCACAGCCTTCCTGCCGTACCTATCAAGAGCAAAGTAAAGCTCGCCAATCCGGCCTCTCCCCAGAGACGTCTCCAGCCATCTCCATGTCCTCCAAGGACCTCAAGAAGGCAAAGACCGCCGTCCCTCAAAGCATGCCCAAAGAGGGTGCTCGAAAAAGCAAACCACAAGAAGGCCCCGGCAACTGATCGGCGCCTATCCCCTCCTCCCCAGCCTCATAGCTCACAATGGTCTCCACAATCTTCCCGTAGACCACCGCATACTCCATCCCCATCCCCTTTTGGGAATAGGGAAAATCCTGTAAGAGCTCGCAGATCCGCATCACCGTAGCCGTCCCGCCACTCAATGCCGCGCCCATTGAAGGACAAACCCGTGATCGCAAAGCATAGTCGGAAGGCGTAACCGTAGCCTCGCCCCAAGAAGTGAAACGTGTGGGTCGCATCCCACCAAGGCCGCGCCAAAGCAAACATCAAGCCCTTGCTCTTAGGGAACTTGACCACCCCTCAAGCACTCAACAAACTCCCAAAGCCCGGTCTCAACAACGATCTGTCTCGGACTCGGCAAAGCTCCTCGGCCCGCATTCGGAAGCCGATCCCACAAGTCAACCACGAACTCCACCGATCCTCGAGTCTTCATCTTGTTCAGTTGCTCCATAACGTAGTTGTTTCCACCCTGCGATAAAAAAAAAAGAGAAAATTTCAAAAAAAAAAATTTGCATTTGCATTTGCACAAAAAAAAAACAAAGCATACATATGCATCATGAAATTTCAAAGAAAATTCGACAAAGATAACAAAGATACAATGAGCATAGCCCCATTTTTCTCGCACAAGAAGACAGCTTTTCAAGAAATCCCAATGAATTCATAAAAAAAAAAAGATGCATTCCTACGGAAGTAAAAACCCCGTCCCATTTTCAAAAAAAAAAAAAAAGTTCCTATGCATGAACGCATATCATTCATCATCTCAAAAAAAAATCCTACATCTTACGGAAGTAAAAACTCCGTCCCATTTTCATAAAATAACATGCATACATAACATGCATTCAATCAACGGGAGGAAAAATCCATCCCACTTTTCAAAAAAAAAATCAATCAAAAATCATACATTCATATCATCATCTCATGTTGGCAAAATGCCAATTCTTTTCTCAAGCAAAATGCACATTTTGGAACACCAACAAATTCATTGCAACATGCAAAGCATTAAAATCAAGATTCAAAGCCAAGAACATCAATCATTCGAATTTTCAAAAAAAAAAGAAAAATTCAAAAATCACCCAAAATTCAAATCTCAAGCAAAAAATCAACAAAGGGAATGAAAAGATTCGAAGTATACCATTCGGAGACTCGGATCAGAAGCCCAATGTTGCCAAGCATCGGGGTAGGGCTCCTCCGCAATCGATTGCGAAAGAGTATAGTGCCTCCTCATCCGGACGAGCTCCAATCGTCTCTCCTCTACCGGGACACGTCCTTGGCCTTAAAAAGCACCTTCCCCATGTTCCATTGCTCGAAAATCGAAGAAAATCGGAAGATTTCGAAGCTTTTTTGCCCAACAATGGCGGTTTTTTGCAGTTTCTCTCTCTCTGCTCTCGTAATTTCAGAAAAACTGAATGGGGAAGAGGAAGGGCGTTGGCCCTCATTAAAACCCTCTGGAATACGCTCCTATCCGCGCGGATAGGATTGTCAGGGTCAAAATGACCCTTTTGCCCTTTAAAAATCTGGGACTCTGCAGTTTAGTCCCCAACTTGACAGAGTTAACCAAAGTTAACCAAAGTCAGCCCCTTGTCAAGAAAATCATCCTCCGGCAGTCAAACGTAAGACCGATCTCCCCGAGAAAGATAACGAGATCCCGTATCTTTCATCAATTTCCCCAACGGCAGTCAAACGTAAGACCGATCTCCTTGAGAAAGATAACGAGATCTCGTATCTTTCATCAAAATCATCCTCCGGCAGTCAAACGTAAGACCGATCTCCTTGAGAAAGATAACGAGATCTCGTATCTTTCATCAAAATCATCCTCCGGCAGTCAAACGTAAGACCGATCTCCCCGAGAAAGATAACGAGATCCCGTATCTTTCATCAATTTCCAACGGCAGTCAAACGTAAGACCGATCTCCTTGAGAAAGATAACGAGATCTCGTATCTTTCATCAAAATCATCCTCCGGCAGTCAAACGTAAGACCGATCTCCCCGAGAAAGATAACGAGATCCCGTATCTTTCATCAATTTCCTCAACGGCAGTCAAACGTAAGACCGATCTCCTTGAGAAAGATAACGAGATCTCGTATCTTTCATCAAAATCATCCTCCGGCAGTCAAACGTAAGACCGATCTCCTTGAGAAAGATAACGAGATCTCGTATCTTTCATCAAAATCATTCCCCAGCAGTCAAACGTAAGTCCGATCTCCCCGAGAAAGATAACGAGATCCCGTATCTTTCATCAATTTCCCCAACGACAGTCAAACGTAAGACCGATCTCCTTGAGAAAGATAACGAGATCTCGTATCTTTCATCAAAATCATCCTCCAGCAGTCAAACGTAAGACCGATCACCCTGAGAAAGATAACGAGATCCCGTATCTTTCATCAATTTCCTCAACGGCAGTAAAACGTAAGATCGATCTCCCTGAGAAAGATAACGAGATCCCGTATCTTTCATCAAAATTATCCCCGGCAGTCAAACGTAAGACCGATTTCTCCGACGAATACGTCTGATTTTTTCCCTAACAAAGGCTAACAAAATCCCCAGCAAAGTTAACGGAATCCCAAAAGCCAACGAAATTTTGAGAAAAACTCGAACTACGAAAGGGCTTGATTCCCACTAGGGATACGTAGGTAGCCTGTCATTAGGTCCAGCCCCTCGACCAAAACGGTCACCCTCTCCTTCGGCAGCAGACAAAGTCCACCGAAAGGGCATTTCACATCAAGGTCCGAGGCACCTAAAACGCCATCATCAAGGTCCGAGGCACCTAAAACGCCATCATCAAGGTTCGAGGCACCTAAAACGCCATCTCCAAGGTTCGAGGCACCTAAAAGCCATCATCTCCAAGGTTCGAGGCACCTAAAACGCCATCATCAAGGTTCAAGGCACCTAAAAAGCCATCATCATCCAGGTTTGAGGCACCTAAAACGCCATCATCAAGGTTCGAGGCACCTAAAACGCCATCTCCAAGGTTCGAGGCACCTAAAACGCCATCATCAAGGTTCGAGGCACCTAAGACGCTATCACTAGGAAAGCGATAAATCGCAATCATCCCCAGCAGAGACCGAAAATGGTCATCTCCTATCCCCAGCAGAGCGGATAGCCATCCGACCGAAAAGGGTCATCTCTTATCCCCAGCAGAGTTTCTCTCCAGCAACCAACTGCAGAACTCGCTCATCAGGTTCGAGGCACCTAAAACGCCATCATCTCCAGGGTCAAAGACCCGAACTACGACTGGCTTGATTCCCATTCGGGATACGTAGGTAGCCTATTGAATAGGTTCAGCCACCCGATCACTCGATCATCCCGCCAAATATGGAGCCTTACTCTTATCGACGACCCCGCTTCCTTCGAAAGCGCCGTCGCCGAGGGGCTACTGTAAGTGCTCCAATTTGAGCTTGTTAGAATTTTCGTTAGAAAATTAACGAAAGTTATAACATTTCTAACAATTCCTAACATTCCTAACTTTTCTAACAAAGTGAGGGCAAAATGGGGATTGCCAAAAAAAGATAAACCAAGGAAAAGAATCAAAAAAGCAAAAGAAATAAGAAAAACCAAAAAAAGAAATGGCTGGAAACATAATCTGGCTGGTTAATTTGAATTTTAAAAAAGATTATTCCTCTTGTCCAAAGCCTGGAGCAGCATTTAATGAACAGTGCACGCTGCAGGTCCTATCCGCGCGGATGAGATTGCAATTTTCAGAGGGCTATAAATTGAGCCCTCCAGTCACAAAAATAAGGAGCCACAACACAATTTGCACTGAACCTCTGGCGAAATATAGAGAGAAAACAGTGAGAATTCACTTGAATTGTCACCATTTTCTCTTGAATCTTTCCCAACTCACACTCACTCTCAAAATTCAAACCCTAAACACATTCAAGCCTTGAACCCATTCAAACACAAACTCAAGGAAGATAGGTATAACCTCCCTCTTCTTATCCTAAATTCTCTCATCCATGCATGCATTTGCAAACTACAAAATGTAGTTCATTCATCTTTTGCCTTAGATCTAAGAAGATCACCATGGAAGTCCATCTCCATGGATGATCTTCTACCAAGATCAACATTATTTTCAAGTTCTCTTACTTTCTTGCAAAGAAAACACATTTTCAAAACCCTAAAAAACATTTTCAAGCATCAAATCTCATTTTCAAAGGATAAAAATCCCCTTCCCAAGCAAACGAAGTGCTTAGTCCTAATGTACCCCAAGGATGGTTTGGTATAGTTGATTCACCACTAAAATGTCAAGTGATCACTAACCAAAACCTAGGGAAATGGGGACAAGCATGGATGCAAAACCCCCCTTTAAATCATATTTTCTTTCTTGAGAAGTTGCTGTCCAGTAGCAATTTTCCAAGATCCCAGTCCATTGTCTTAATTTTTGGACACAGATAAACTTATAATTTGGTGTCGACTACAAAACACTTTTTGTAGCCAACATCCAGAGATTTCCAGAAATATTTTTACTTTATTTTTTGGGTGAGTAAAACTCCACTTTTCAGATTTTCTTTTAGAGGCTAGTTCATCAGCTTCTGGAAATCCAGATTGCATATCTGAGATTTCCAGAAGGTTTTGACCCCTCAAATCTTCTCCAAAATGGAAAATTCCTTCGCAAAAATCTTATTTAAGGTGTCTGGAACAACTTTCATTCTCTGAGTTTATCCAGATTATGAAATTTTAAGACCCTTGAATCCATTTCAAAATTAAAGGTCCACTGCCTTTTTCATTCTGGCAGAAGTGGCTCTCAACTTCAAAAGGTCTTTTGAGTACCAAATCTCAATCCAAAAATCTTCCAAAAAATCATGGGATCAGTTTAAAGTCTTAAAAAGATATCCCAATTTTTACTTTTCTGAGTTTCAAATTATTTTGGCCAAAACACACACACACACACACACACAAATGATTTTCAGCTTGGAAGACTCGTTTTACGAGGCATTCCGGGTGCACACTAACGTCCTTCCCGGCGTGTAACATGACCTCCGAACCCAAATTTCTGATCTCGGGCTTTTTTCAAAGTTTTGGCCCTTAAAACAAAAATGGCGTGGCGACTCCGTTCTTTTTCCCGGGTTTTATTTGATTTTTTTCAAAGAAACGCGAAAAATCGAATTTTTTCCCGCGAAATGGCGACACATCATCACACGTATGCCTCGAGGAAGTTGACTTCTTATGAGCAGAACTATCCGACTCATGATATGGAGCTTGCAGCTATCATCTTTGCCTTGCACAAATGGAATCATTACCTGTAATAACCCAAAAAAAAAAAAAAAATCGAGGATTAATTGGTAAATTGTTAATTTTCAATTAGGCTTTTAGAGGGACTAATAATTATATTGAAGTCCTAAGAATTATATTATCTGGGTTAAATTATTTAGATGAGTTGGGCTTTGGTATTGGGCTTAGGTTTAGTAGAGCCCTTTTATAAATACTCATTTTTGTAATTATTTTAGTAATTAAATTATCTTTTTTAATTAAATTATTTGAATTACCTTTTTAATAAAAAGGATTGGAAGTAATAGGCTTAAGTTATTATTGGACTAGAAATTGTAAATTTGTGTTAATTGGGCTTGAGTAATTTGTGGGCTTAAAAAAAAAAAAACCTAATTAGACTAGGATTAAAAAAAAAAAAAAAAAAAAAAAACCCTACATATATATATATCTCTTTTCAACCTAATAAACCTCATTAATTAAATCATTGAAATAAAAGAAATAGAGAGAGGGAGGCGGCACATTATTCTTTGCCGTGAAGAAAGAAGAAGCTGTGTGTGTGCTGTGTGATGTGAAGAAAAGAGGAAGAAACATTTGAGAAGAAAAACCAAGGTAAAGTAAGGAATTCTTTCGTCCCATAATTATTATTTTCGAATTTTAAAAGAACCTAAAAAATTCTAGAAACTTTTGAGATTAGATTGAGATTTTTATTATGAATATTATTGATTAATGAAGAATTAATTTAAGGACATTAAATTGAATTAGATATGAATTTTTGAAATTCTAAAACTATTTAATTCTAGGTTTAGCCATTCTTAGATTGTAATGGTTTAATCTTAAGGTTTATGTAATAAATTAAGGGTTTGATTATTGGGAATTGTAGGTTATAATGATGTAACCCTAACCCTAATTCATATTATTTTGAAATTAAATCAATCTCAATAAATATAATTAAAAGTATTTTTATTAAAAGAATATATAAATTAAATGATGTATTTAATGTTTGGAAAATAAAAGAAGAACAAAAATCATGTTTTGAACCACCATGGATTCGGCCGAATGGCCTAGGTAGGTTTTGGTTTTGTTTTGTTTAAACCGTTAAGTGTTTGGCCTATTTTGATAAAGCATAGTTAGTTTTCAAACCGAAAAGGGACCAAACTGCAGAAGTTTTCAAAGCCGAAAGGATTATCCGGTTAAGTCATTAATCGAACAGCTTAACTTCAGGACTAAACTGAAAAGTTCAAAGGTTCTGAGGGACTGTTCTGTGATTTTGAAAATCTGAAGGACTGTTTTACAATTACTGAAAAGTTGAAGGACTGTTTAGCAATTTTCCAAAAGTTGAGGGACTGTTTAGTAATTTTCCAAAAGTTGAGGGAATGTTTAATAATTTTCCAAAAGTTGAGGGACTATTTTGTAAAATTCTGAAAGTTAAGTGACCTCTTTGTAACTTTAGAGAGTTAAAGGACTTTATTGAAAATAAGAAAACCTAAAGGGACCTTTTTGAGAGTAATGAAAATTCAAAAGACCTTTAGAAAATTATTTAAAAAAGGGGAATAAAAATGTTAGAAACCTAAGGGTAGTTGGGTAAACCCTAGAGGTGTTTTGGTAGTTATGTGAAGGGTATTTTGGAAAACTCTAGAAGTGGAAAGCAACTTGAGACGAAATTAAATAGAATTAACTCATAAGTTAGTGAAGTAAAATAAAGTTAAGTTGAGACGGAGTATTAAGTAGTTAATCCGTACTTAACGGATATTATTTATTTGTGTAGATCCGATCGGAGTTAGCAATTGTTCGAGTACAAACAATCGAGGTAAGGGATTATACATCTTTAAGTTAATTGTTTTCCGCTCCGTTTCATTGTTTAGGCTTCCGCATATTTCTTGGCGATGTACGTTCATTTGATACGAAAAAGCTGACCTCGCGTCAGTATTTGTTTTGACTCCCTCGGTTACCGTTATTTGCTAATCTTTTGTTATTCGGTTGCTATATCGTTCTTTGATTTCGAAAATACGAAAATTTTATTGTCTTTGTGAAAGTTCGTATTTTGTATAAAATGAGTTTGATATGATATAACTTTGTTCCATTAATGATCACTAAGTTAGACAACCTGCTCCGGCGGGGTATATTTGATATTTTGGCCTACGGGCAAACTTAGTTCACCGCTTCAATGTAATTGTGGTGCACTGTTTAGGACTCTGCGGAGTCAACCTTTGTGCCCTTGTGGGATTTCGAACCCTTTGTGGGTATTAGTGCTCTTTGTAGGCTTTTGTTCCCTTTATGGGATTTTGGTTTGATAAGGTCAGTGGACCACTTATGTGATCATGATGTCTGTGAGTGATTTGATTATCTACGGCTGGTATGGGACAGTTGTAGATAATTAGATTACTCGAGTTAGTTTTGTTCAGCTTATCAGTCCTTTGAAATTCCTAATAATCTGTGAGTGGTTTAGTTAGTTAAGACTGGTATGGAACAGTTTTAATTAAGTAAATCATTCGAGTCAATTTGAATCGATTTAGTCATCATTTGGAACTCCAAAATATTTGTTAACTCAGTTTGTGAAACCTTTGAGATTTGAAAGACATGTGATTTGAGAATTTGTTAAATAATGATTTCGAAATTGTACTTCGTTGTGTCTTCGATTGTTATTTGAAATTTGCATCGTTTGATATTCCTTCAGGTCAACTCCTCCTTAGTAACTTAGGAGGGTTGTATATGAACTTACTGGGCATTGTTCGCTCACCCTTTCATACTCTTTTTCTTCCAGATTTCAGATAGGAAGAATGTGAAACGGTTCGGGAGCACTTCGTAAGGAGTTCAAGGATCGTTTTTAGCTTATTTCATTTTAGAATCTTTAGTTAGTTATTTCAGTTAATTGAGAGATTGTAAGACTTTAAAGATTGTGTTGAGCTAGTGGATTGTACTAGCCGTTGGAATTATTACCGTTGTCCACATTAAGTTATTTCAAATGATGGTTAGTGTTTGAATTATGGTTTTTAGTAGCCGTTGGAGGTTATTTTATTTCCAATTAAGTAGTATTATTGTTGTGGAAATTTGGGGTCGTTACAGTTGGCCACTTATGTGATCATGATGTCTGTGAGTGATTTGATTATCTACGGCTGGTATGGGACAGTTGTAGATAATTAGATTACTCGAGTTAGTTTTGTTCAGCTTATCAGTCCTTTGAAATTCCTAATAATCTGTGAGTGGTTTAGTTAGTTAAGGCTGGTATGGGACAGTTTTAATTAAGTAAATCATTCGAGTCAATTTGAATCGATTTCGTCATCATTTGGAACTCCAAAATATTTGTTAACTCAGTTTGTGAAACCTTTGAGATTTGAAAGACATGTGATTTGAGAATTTGTTAAATAATGATTTCGAAATTGTACTTCGTTGTGTCTTCGATTGTTATTTGAAATTTGCATCGTTTGATATTCCTTCAGGTCAACTCCTCCTTAGTAACCGGAGGGGTTGTATATGAACTTACTGGGCATTGTTCGCTCACCCTTTCATACTCTTTTTCTTCCAGATTTCAGATAGGAAGAATGTGAAACGGTTCGGGAGCACTTCGTAAGGAGTTCAAGGATCGTTTTTAGCTTATTTCATTTTAGAATCTTTAGTTAGTTATTTCAGTTAATTGAGAGATTGTAAGACTTTAAAGATTGTGTTGAGCTAGTGGATTGTACTAGCCGTTGGAATTATTACCGTTGTCCACATTAAGTTATTTCAAATGATGGTTAGTGTTTGAATTATGGTTTTTAGTAGCCGTTGGAGGTTATTTTATTTCCAATTAAGTAGTATTATTGTTGTGGAAATTTGGGGTCGTTACAGTTGGTATCAAAGCTTTGGCTTTAGATCCTTGGGAGTTTAGAATGTACGAGGATAAGTTTGATTTGAGCCTTTAGATCTTTAGAAGTTTAGAATGTGTGAGGATAAGTTTTGATTTGAGCCTTAGGTTTGACCTCAGTGTCATTCTTGGAGTTTTTAGTGTAGATTGATATGATAAGATTAGTTGCTTCATCGGATTATGAAAGTTTAGTGGACTAAACTTCTTTTAAGGGGGTAAGAATGTAATAACCCAAAAAAAAAAAAAAATCGAGGATTAATTGGTAAATTGTTAATTTTCAATTAGGCTTTTAGAGGGACTAATAATTATATTGAAGTCCTAAGAATTTTATTATGTGGGTTAAATTATTTAGATGAGTTGGGCTTTGGTATTGGGCTTAGGTTTAGTAGAGCCCTTTTATAAATACTCATTTTTGTAATTATTTTAGTAATTAAATTATCTTTTTTAATTAAATTATTTGAATTACCTTTTTAATAAAAAGGATTGGAAGTAATAGGCTTAAGTTATTATTGGACTAAAAATTGTAAATTTGTGTTAATTGGGCTTGAGTAATTTGTGGGCTTAAAAAAAAAAAAACCTAATTAGACTAGGATTAAAAAAAAAAAAAAAAAAAAAACCCTACATATATATATATATATCTCTTTTCAACCTAATAAACCTCATTAATTAAATCATTGAAATAAAAGAAATAGAGAGAGGGAGGTGGCACATTATTCTTTGCCGTGAAGAAAGAAGAAGCTGTGTGTGTGCTGTGTGATGTGAAGAAAAGAGGAAGAAACATTTGAGAAGAAAAACCAAGGTAAAGTAAGGAATTCTTTCGTCCCATAATTATTATTTTCGAATTTTAAAAGAACCTAAAAAATTCTAGAAACTTTTGAGATTAGATTGAGATTTTTATTATGAATATTATTGATTAATGAAGAATTAATTTAAGGACATTAAATTGAATTAGATATGAATTTTTGAAATTCTAAAACTATTTAATTCTAGGTTTAGCCATTCTTAGATTGTAATGGTTTAATCTTAAGGTTTATGTAATAAATTAAGGGTTTGATTATTGGGAATTGTAGGTTATAATGATGTAACCCTAACCCTAATTCATATTATTTTGAAATTAAATCAATCTCAATAAATATAATTAAAAGTATTTTTATTAAAAGAATATATAAATTAAATGATGTATTTAATGTTTGGAAAATAAAAAGAAGAACAAAAATCATGTTTTTGAACCACCATGGATTCGGCCGAATGGCCTAGGTAGGTTTTGGTTTTGTTTTGTTTAAACCGTTAAGTGTTTGGCCTATTTTGATAAAGCACAGTTAGTTTTCAAACTGAAAAGGGACCAAACTGCAGAGTTTTCAAAGCTGAAAGGATTATCCAGTTAAGTCATTAACTGAACAGTTAACTTCAGACTAAACCGAAAAGTTCAAAGGTTCTGAGGGACTGTTCTGTGATTTTGAAAATCTGAAGGACTGTTTTACAATTACTGAAAAGTTGAAGGACTGTTTAGCAATTTTCCAAAAGTTGAGGGACTGTTTAGTAATTTTCCAAAAGTTGAGGGAATGTTTAATAATTTTCCAAAAGTTGAGGGACTATTTTGTAAAATTCTGAAAGTTAAGTGACCTCTTTGTAACTTTAGAGAGTTAAAGGACTTTATTGAAAATAAGAAAACCTAAAGGGACCTTTTTGAGAGTAATGAAAATTCAAAAGACCTTTAGAAAATTATTTAAAAAAGGGGAATAAAAATGTTAGAAACCTAAGGGTAGTTGGGTAAACCCTAGAGGTGTTTTGGTAGTTATGTGAAGGGTATTTTGGAAAACTCTAGAAGTGGAAAGCAACTTGAGACGGAATTAAATAGAATTAACTCATAAGTTAGTGAAGTAAAATAAAGTTAAGTTGAGACGGAGTATTAAGTAGTTAATCCGTACTTAACGGATATTATTTATTTGTGTAGATCCGATCGGAGTTAGCAATTGTTCGAGTACAAACAATCGAGGTAAGGGATTATACATCTTTAAGTTAATTGTTTTCCGCTCCGTTTCATTGTTTAGGCTTCCGCATATTTCTTGGCGATGTACGTTCATTTGATACGAAAAAGCTGACCTCGCGTCAGTATTTGTTTTGACTCCCTCGGTTACCGTTATTTGCTAATCTTTTGTTATTCGGTTGCTATATCGTTCTTTGATTTCGAAAATACGAAAATTTTATTGTCTTTGTGAAAGTTCGTATTTTGTATAAAATGAGTTTGATATGATATAACTTTGTTCCATTAATGATCACTAAGTTAGACAACCTGCTCCGGCGGGGTATATTTGATATTTTGGCCTTCGGGCAAACTTAGTTCACCGCTTCAATGTAATTGTGGTGCACTGTTTAGGACTCTGCGGAGTCAACCTTTGTGCCCTTGTGGGATTTCGAACCCTTTGTGGGTATTAGTGCTCTTTGTGGGCTTTTGTTCCCTTTATGGGATTTTGGTTTGATAAGGTCAGTGGACCACTTATGTGATCATGATGTCTGTGAGTGATTTGATTATCTACGGCTGGTATGGGACAGTTGTAGATAATTAGATTACTCGAGTTAGTTTTGTTCAGCTTATCAGTCCTTTGAAATTCCTAATAATCTGTGAGTGGTTTAGTTAGTTAAGGCTGGTATGGGACAGTTTTAATTAAGTAAATCATTCGAGTCAATTTGAATCGATTTCGTCATCATTTGGAACTCCAAAATATTTGTTAACTCAGTTTGTGAAACCTTTGAGATTTGAAAGACATGTGATTTGAGAATTTGTTAAATAATGATTTCGAAATTGTACTTCGTTGTGTCTTCGATTGTTATTTGAAATTTGCATCGTTTGATATTCCTTCAGGTCAACTCCTCCTTAGTAACCGGAGGGGTTGTATATGAACTTACTGGGCATTGTTCGCTCACCCTTTCATACTCTTTTTCTTCCAGATTTCAGATAGGAAGAATGTGAAACGGTTCGGGAGCACTTCGTAAGGAGTTCAAGGATCGTTTTTAGCTTATTTCATTTTAGAATCTTTAGTTAGTTATTTCAGTTAATTGAGAGATTGTAAGACTTAAAAGATTGTGTTGAGCTAGTGGATTGTACTAGTCGTTGGAATTATTACCGTTGTCCACATTAAGTTATTTCAAATGATGGTTAGTGTTTGAATTATGGTTTTTAGTAGCCGTTGGAGGTTATTTTATTTCCAATTAAGTAGTATTATTGTTGTGGAAATTTGGGGTCGTTACATTACCTTTACGGAGCAAAGTTTGAGATCTTCACGGATCATAAAAGCTTGAAGTATCTTTTCTCGCAGAAGGAGTTGAACAATAGGCAACGTCGATAGATGGAACTTTTGAAGGATCATGATTGTACTATTTCCTATCACCCGGGCAAAGCAAATGTGGTAGCGGAAGCTATAAGTAATCTTATGTCACTTCATTGATGGTTCGGGAATGGAAGATGTTAGAGGATGCTCGAGATTGGTGTCCCCGAGAGTCGAGGTATGGATCTATATTTGCGAATATTAGTGCCTTACCAAGCTTGATTCAACAAATAAAGGAAGGTCAAAAGGGTGATTTAGAGTTGAAGAAAATTGTGGATAAGATCATGGATGGAAACTTCAAGGAGTTATCTCTTAGTCCCGATGGAGTACTGACATTTAGAGGCCGATTCTGTGTGCCAAATCTTGATGAGGTGAAGCGCCATGTTCTTGATGAAGGCCATAAGTCCAAGTATACCATTCATCCCGGGAGTACCATGATGTATCAAAATTTGAAGCAACGTTTTTGGGGGAATAATAAGAAGAGAGAAATAGCTTATTATGTGTCAAAGTGTTTGACGTGTCAGCAAGTCAAAGAGGAACATAAAAGACCCGCCGGGTTGCTTCAGCCGTTAGAGATTCCAGAATGGAAGTGGGAGCATATAACCATGGATTTTGTCACGGGATTGCCTTGTGCTAGTAGGAAACATGATGCTGTTTGGGTGATTGTGGATAGATTGACGAAGTCTGCTCATTTCCTACCTATTGACATTAGCTATTCGATGGAGAAGCTTGCGAAGTTGTATATTCACGAGATAGTGAGATTGCACGGGGTTCCGGTTAGTATTGTATCAGATCGGGATCCTAGATTTACCTCTAGATTTTGGCATGCGTTGCAAAAGGCTTTGGGTTCCGAATTGAGATTTAGCACGGCGTTCCATCCTCAGACTGATGGCCAATCTGAGAGAACAATTCAAATTCTTGAAGATATATTGCGAGCTTGTACAGTTGACTTCTCAGATTCTTGGGACGTTCATTTGCCTCTTGTTGAGTTTTCTTACAACAATAGCTATCAGTCGAGTATTGAGATGGCCCCTTATGAAGCCTTGTACGGGAGGAAGTGTAGATCTCCGATTTGTTGGGATGAAGTCGGTGAAGCTATGCTTTGGAGTACTGATATGGTTCGGGATTCAGTTGAGAAAGTCAAGATTATTCGGAACCGATTGATTACGGCCCAGAGTAGACAGATCAGAGGCGTCGAGACCTTGAGTTTCAGAAAGGAGACCTTGTGTTCTTGAGAGTGTCACCTAAGGTGGGGATTAAGAGGTATGGTAAGAAGGGTAAGTTAGCTCCGAGGTTCGTAGGTCCTTTTGAGATTTTGGAAAGAGTGGGGAATCTTGCGTATCGCCTTGCTTTACCTTCATCTCTTGGGAAAATGCATAGTGTGTTCCATGTTTCAATACTTCGGATGTATGTATATGATCCTTTTCATGTGTTGCTGAGGATTCCCGAGGATATAGAACCGGATATGTCTTACATGGAGCAGCCGGTTCAAGTGATTGATACCAAGGTCCAAGAATTGAGAAATAAAATTATTCCTCTCGTGAGAGTTCTTTGGAGGAACCATGACATGGAAGAATCAACTTGGGAGATTCGGGAAGAGATGGAGCGGAAATACCCTTGGTTATTTGACCTTCTAGGTAAGTAAGCTAAAATTCGGGTCAAATTTTCTTTTAGGGGGAATGAATATCACGACCCTAGTCCTAGGCATAATTGATATATGCTTGAATTGGTAAATAGGGTGTGCATTTCATATTATTATATATTTTGCATTTGGTTGGTAGCAATTATGTGTTAGTTAGCATTTTATAAATTATATGATATATTAAAATGTTAATAAATTAAAAATAGTTATTTAATATGTAAATGAAAATATTAGGAGTGTGTAGTGAAATGATAATATTTGCAAATTTAACTAAGCATTTCATTATAATCCTTAAGGTGCTTAAGTGTAAGAAATATAACTAAAGGATTTAATGTTGAAATTACTTCATGGTTGAATGAGCTTAACTTGAAAATCTTATGTTTATCCTTGGAAAAATTATTTGAGAAGCTTCATTTGATTTAACCACATTTTTCTCCAGCCAAGTTCAGCCTTTGGTCCAAAATTCCAAAACCCTTGATTTCCTCTTAAAAATCCTTCCTAAATTCTAGAAAAATTCATTCGGTGATTCGTTCATTTCGTTGTGTTCGGGAGAAGAGTGGGGTCATTTCCATCCGAGTGAAGTTTAAAGTTTTTAAAATTATTTTCAGGTAAGTTATTATATTTTTCTTGAATTGTATGTTCATTTAGTGGTTAAAGATGTTGTTGTTATTGAAAAATGGTTGCATGTGATTTTGATAAATTTTCTTGAGTGGAAATGGTAAAAATGGTTTTGATTAACTTGGAAATGGTTTTGTTGTGTGTTGAAATGGTAAATTTGGCTTTGGTTTAGTTGGAAATGGTTAAGTTCATTTTGGTTGTATATATACTGAAGTTGGATTTTTGGAATGGTTGGTTAAGATGGAAAAATGAAATGGTAAAAGTTTCATTTGAAGTTGCTGAAGTTTCAGCTTCTGTTCTGAATTCTGCTGAGGGCACGAGTCGTGCCCTATGGCACGAGTCGTGCCCGTGCCATACAGTCGTGCCTTGGGTTGGACAACTATATCAGGTTGGGTGTTAAAGGGTCACGAGTCGTGCCCTGGGGCACGAGTCGTGCCCTGGCGAGTTTTGTTGAATTGTTTTCAAAGCAATATAGATTCAATCAGATAACATATATTTCAACCAACTGAACACTATGATCAAAGTATAAAGTATGAACAACAAAAGGGTGTATTTACCTACCAATTGTGATAATTGGAAGAGGGTTAAATATGTGGTTAAAGTAGGTTGGAACCATTGATTTCCATTGAACCTAACTTGTTTGATATTCTTATATGATTATTGATACATCCTTGAATGGTTATTATAAGTGTGTAGACCTTATGTGTTTCACCTTTTGCATTTGTATGACATCTTTATGATGTGCTTGATTAAGGTTCCCTACTTTGAAATCCTAAGTCGAATTGAATTGGTTCAAGGATGGTTTAGCCTTCGTGCTACTTTTGATTGATACTTGTTATCATTGTGCTATCATTTTGATATGCTATATGGGTATGGTTCCCTACTTTGGAATCATCGGATATTGAAAGCAAGTATTTAGTATTGTGCTTCTGTTTTAAGTCCATCTAATACTTGTTTGTTGGGCAGTGTTATGTGATTATAATGGCACCCGAGCCGAGTTCGTTATAATCCTTACACTGGGTCCCCTTTTGCCCAGCCATTAACCATGGTTTGGGTAGTGGACTAGCTCACCTTTTTAGGGTGTAGTCTAGTTGCACATTTGGGTATGACTTTGTGTCATAGTCTACATTTGTTGTTAATGTGATTGGGTTCCGGAACTGCTTCTTCAGCTGCTGTTGCTGCTCGGATCGTGATATCCTTTTGAGGATGAAACCTTGGCTCAGTATCCTTCTAAGTGTTACATTATTGCACTTATGTGTTGTTATATATATCTTTCTTTATGTTGATAAGAATGTGATATATATATGATGATTTGATGTTATATGCTTTCCTAATGTGATTGCATATCATATTGCTGCATATATAATAACTTGCTGAGATTTTTCTTACCCCATCCTTTTATTGCTTTCTTAGATAGAGCTGAGCCAGGGACTAGGACACGTTGAGCACTGAGAGGGCGCCTAGTTGGGATTTGAATTTTAGAAAGGTAATTTGTAAGGTTACATTATGTAAATGTATAACCTTGGGGTAGTATTCCGAGACTTTGACATGTTGTCCTTATTTTGCAACTTTTTAAGGATTGTAAATATTTTTTATTTTGGAACTATGTTACTTGGTTTGTAAAGAAGTTTGTGTGTGGTTTGTAAAGGGTTGTAAATGGTTTGAAAGTAGTGTGAGTTAGTTTTTGAAGTTGAATGGTTTTACCTTTAATGGCAAGTTAGAAAAGTTTTCTTAACGTTAAACAGTTTTTGAAATTGACATATTTTAGAAAGGATATTTCGAAAGTTTTTTTTATTTAATGGCATCTTCAGAGCGTGTCCTGGCGTGTGGCCAAGTAGGACCACGGTTCGGGGCGCGTCATCTCTGACATTAGCTAAACACTTTCTGAAGTGGGTGACTCCTTCATCAATAAGGATTTCTTCGGGATCAAACCTTCTGACAGGTTCCAGGTCATTATCTTTGGATGGATTTTCGAGGCTAATTGGATTTTGAGCGAGCCATTCTTCTACTGTTCCTTCTGGCATTTCAACTGTGTCTTCCTCAAGCTCACTACAGTAACTTCCTTCGGAACCTTCTTCCTAACCCTGATAGCCAATTATGGCAAAGGATGGTCGGGATACTTGACGCCATATAAGGGGCATTCTGGGTTTTTCCTCTGGCGTGGGGATTACTAGGAAAATGTCATTATTATCATAGGACAGAAATGGGACCAGGGTCACCTCAAACTTCAAGACCCTTTCTAAGGCTTCCTTACACACTTATTTGGACAGTGGCTCAGGGGTGACCCTTAATACTGCAATAGCATCCACCCTTTCCAACGAAGGCACAATTTCGATGACGTTTACATTTTTTGGATCAATGGGAGGAGCCCAATTCCCTTGCTCGGCTAAAGCTTCAATCAAGTCTCTTTATTCACCGACCAGGTCTCTGTAAGGGGTATTGAATTCTAAAATGCTAAACTCATATTTTTCCTTGTCTGAACACTCGTCCATTTTCTCCTCAAAGCACCTGCAAAAGTTGCAGTCACATTTCGAGGTGATCTCATCCTCATTCTCAGGCTTGTGGCTTTCTACCCCATCTGGTTCTTCGGGTTTCATTTCCATTGGCTCCATATTCATGCCCTCTACTGAACTGTTATCGTCACTGTAAATCAACCCATTCCTGTTCTCATTTCCGACAGACTCTTCACTGTCGATGTCCGAGAGAGAAGCAAATTCCCAAGCGTTGATAAAGTTGGAAAGGTCGAACTGGTCAAAAGCCTCACTGGGGGCATTTGTGGGTCGATGTCTGGGAAAGATGGTAAGGGGATCATTAGGATGGTTCTGAGGTTTCGAGATCAGCTGGGATGGTCCATACTAAGGAGAAGGGATGAATCCTATGGGATACTGCTGAGACAGAGAGACTGGGGTGGCTGTAGCATTCAATTGCTGTTGATAGTGAATGAAGCTGGGTCTTATCTGAGGAGCCGAGGGCGATGGATCACTGATGGCCTGAGGTATTGGGAAAGACTGAAAGGGAGTAGTCCTTGGTAGGGGATCATATGTCGAAGGAGGAGGGCATTGGTTGTAGGGTGGATGGGGCTGAAATAACTGTTTCTGGAGTCTCATCTTCCACCATGACCAAAGGACCATTTGTTTCAACTACTATATGAACCCCATGATGGCAGAGAGCATCGATGAGCATGGTTTACTGCCCTTCATGAGCCTTACGGCTGTTTTCCAAGGCGAGGGTCAACTCTTCCTCTCTGGTTATCGGATTACCCATACTAACATTGTTTTCTGTCAGATCTGCCATTCTAAACCTTTGAGTTGACGAAACTGATGATTCTGACGAACTATCTGAGACGGAAATTTCTGCACTGAAAAGCCGCTGATCCGGTATTCTCACCCACTTCTTTCTCGCTGCGGGAAAGGAATAGGCAAGGTTTAGACTCGGGGGGTAGGTGTTTAGGCTGAAGGCTCAAGTAACATGCATTTAAGAATCTTCAAGTTTACTTAAAATAGTGTCTTTTAATTATCTTTATTTGGTTGAAAAAGGTTGCCCTTCTTTTTAGCAACTACTCTAGATCCTGGATCAGTGGACTCCATCACTACGTCTATAAGCCCCTCATTTTGCACCTGTATTTCGACATCCCAGGGTGGACAGCCCCAAGCGAGGGTCCTATAGGGCAAGCGGATCCCACCGACCGAAAGAGAAGAACAGTCCTAGAGTCTAGCGGATCATAGGAATTTTGACGAACGAGCGATGCAAATTATAGTCAATGTCAATCTGTCAAAGTCAAGTCTTTAGCCTTAACGGAATTTCGGTAGAGTTTTGCTTGCGCGAGAGACGTTGACTTCGGTGTTCTCCAAGGAAAATAATAGGCATAGGTCGGATGTTAAAAATCGAATAACTCAGTGTCAAATTGAGCGTTGTTGCGTACTTTGTGCAAGTCAAAGTCAAAGTCAATGCCGGGAGTCAAGATTTTGCCAATTTTGCCTAACGAAATTTTGGCATGGCTTCGCTTGCACGAGAAATCTTGACTCTTAGCTTCGGCTCGGATTTTACTTTTACGGGGGTATACGACGAGGCTGTATAACATGGTCTAGACAAAAACCAACCAAAAAGTCACGGTTTTGAAAGTGTGACACGGACTAGTGCAGTGGTCGATAGAGGTTGTCATGGGGAGTTTGGGATGATTCCGTGCGCGCCTGGGAGCGTCGTAACACTGTCCATGAATGCAACTGAACAACCATCCTGGGTTATACAGGATATATATAGTGTGCGTAGTGTACGGTCACCTAAAAATTCTTTTTTGAGTTAAAATAGAGATTTTTCATCATGTGTTTTAAAATAATGTTTTGGGACGGAAAAATGCATCACATAAGCACAAAATTTTTCAAGTCTGTTAGATTCTGGACGTAACGGCCCAGAATCACCACGCTTTCGGCTTAATGCCGAGATGAAAATTGTCCCGGTGGAGCTGGCGATAAAAGTCGCACAGACAGGCGGGAACCAGGCCGCCCGCCTGGAACCAGCAGTTTTCCAGGTTCCAAATTGTTGCCTTTCCAGAATGTTTAGTCAAGGATTTTGGGCAACTTTTAGCTTCAGATTTGTACCTGCTTATCATTCAGAGTATGTACAAACAAAAATAGCACAAGGAATGCATAAAAAAGAAAAAATTGCACAAACACAAAGATTAGACCCGGGACGGAAGGCAAACCCTCGTAAATGTTCCAAAGCTTCTAATGAGAGAAGAAGTTTGGAAACATTTACTTATTCCCCAGCAGAGTCGCCAACTGTGAATTACCCCTCGAAAAAGGGCCGAGTTCACATCAGTTGGAAGACACCATATTTATGAAAAACGGAGTCACCACGCCATTTTGATTTATCCTCAAAACTTTGAAAAAAAAGGAAAAGGGTTCGGAGGTTAAGTTACTCCTTGGGAAGAACGTTTGGCGTTCACCCAAGGAGCCTTGCAAAAGCAAGTCTTCCAAGGTCCAAAATTCGTGCTTATTTGTGTGCGTGTGTGATTTGAGAAAAGAGAAAAGATGTGCCAAGTTTATTATCCGAACGTAAGAACCATTTTAAGAAGGTTTTAGTTCGGGATACCTTGGACTTTGGTGTTTTCGGGATTTTGATCCCATACTCACTTTGAACTTATGATCATCATTACGGGACCTATCTACCCTCCCATTAGATTAATCAACCAACATAGGTGTAGGAGCCTTGGTATGTCTTAATCTAACTTTCCTTGGGGATTTTAGTCAAATGTGATCGAATAACTTGTTTTTAAGTCCAAGAATGAGACTTTTTAGAAAAAGAATGAATCTTTGTCCATCAATCCTACATCTTGAGACAATGATGATTCATATGGATATTTTGTATTTGTCTCAAGTGATTATCGGAGATTTCAGGACCAAGACTCATTGATTTCTGAAGGGACAAAGATTATGGCATTTTGTAATGGGATTGATGTAAAGATGGAGTCTTTACACCAATCATCACTATGGAATGCTCAAGAACCATGGGACTAGGGGAATGGGATATAAAGATTAGATCTTTATGTTCATCCTATGTCTTTTATGCCTTAGTAGGCTTTATTAAGACAATCCTTGGAGAAAGATTCCAACTTTAGGGACATGGGGAGAAACAATATTTAATATAAAGATTGCATTTTTAATATGGAAATACAAGTAGTATCATTAATCTAAGAACATAATATAAAAGGATGATCTTCATGGCTTCTCCTATGTCCTTAATACCTCATTAGGTGGACAATCCTTGGAAAAACTAGATCAAGGGAAGGGGATGAAATATATTAAATAAAGATTGCATTTTTATACACAAATGTAAAGGGGAATCACATCCTCATTCGGTAGATCATCCCTAGAACAAGCCACTTGTGGAATCTTGTTCATCATAGGGAGTGGATCTCCATTGAGTCATTTGTGCAGGGGAGTGGGAAATATAAATCTACATTGCTAAAGATTAAAGCTTTTTGATGTAAATAAAGATAAACAACAAGTAACAATGGAATAAGAGTATATATGATTGTATTAGAGGTGAGGGAAGGAGAGATTACCAATATTGGTTTTTCTCTATCTTCCAAGGGATCTTCCAAGGGAGTTTTTCCTAGACAATATCTATTAGGAATAGATTAGGGTAGGATTAGTGTATGAGAGAGAATGATTTTATGTGTTTTTGGAAACTGGAATTCGGGTATTGATTTCTGCAGAGTAACAGTGCTGAAAATTCCTTTCTTAAAATGAATAGAGGAGGCCTCTATTTAAAGGCTTCTGGTGTGCTTCTTATAAGGCCACCCGGCATGACCATGCAGCAAAATAAGCTGACCGACGCCTTCTCCTGTCACGTCAGCTTGTTTCTAGAAATATGCAAGGTGGTAGGTTGGAAGCTTCTTTCCAACGAGGTCCTATCCGAAATTCTTATTCCTAATAGGTCCTTCCTTGCTCGAAAAGTCTTGAAAAGTTCCCGAATTGCCCCTAAAATTTATGAAAGTTTGGGGAATTGCTAGGAAACTTCAAATGGAAGGCATGAGCCAGATTTGGGTACTTACTATTCCTAACAATAGCATCGGTCCAATTCTCCATCTTGGCCTAGGGCTTCCTCCGATTCCAATTCATCGAACCCCACTGCGTTGATGTTAGGATCCCTTTCTTATCGGATCATGTCTGGAGCCTCATCCGCAAAGTAGTATTCGGTCGTGTCAGGACCTTCCTCTGTGTCATAGTCCGTTCCCCAGGAATTTTCCATCATGCTTCCCCCATGTATTATTTCAAAATTTCCCTTGATGTTGACAAACTTTATGCATTGGTGTAAAGTTGACGCAACTCCCTTTATCTGGTGCAGCCAGGGTCGTCCTAGTAAGGCGGAGAAGGCAGACTCAATTTCCATTACTTGGAACTCCACTGACTCTTTTTGCTCATTAAATTGGAGGTCTAAAGTTACCACCCCCAAGACGGTGCGGGCCGAGGAGTCGTAGGCTCGGAGCATTCGAGAGGAAGGTCTCAGTTGGGAATATTCGATTCTTAACATTCCCATTGTCCCTGCAGTGAGAATGTTGACTGACAAACCGTTGTCAACCAACACATTTGGGAGGTCGAACTTGTTCAATTTGATGAGGATGTGAAGGACCTCATTGTGCCTATTTCTGCATTCTGGCAAGTCCGTGTCTATGAAGGTTATGACGTTTCTGGCACTGCTGCTTGTTTGACCTGTTTCAAATCGTCTCATCTCCGGGGAGCGTTAAATCCATCCATTGGTGTAACCTGGTGCCGGCAAGGATCATTGGGAAACAACCATTCTTAGATTATCTCTTCTGAATTCCTCATTACGGGAGCACCAGGTTCTGCCTTCATGCCCCCAATAATCACGGGACAGTATATTGATAGAACTTGAAAGCGCAAGGGACTTATCCATACATGAGGTTTCATCGAACGCCACCATGTTTACCCTGTCATTTATGGGGAAAGGGTTCCCAATTGTGTTAGGGATACGGGGGCGTTCCAACTTTCCTTCCTCAATCAATCCTTGGACCACTTGTTTTAGTACGATGCAATTGTCGGTTGTGTAGCCAGGGTAGTTGTGAAAAGCACACGGTTTGCTCATATCCAGGTTAGTGTTGGGATTCCTTGGTTGATAATTCTCAAGGGCTTGAGCATGTTTCGCTTTACCAATATGTTGGGTATGCATACTTTAACTCTCCTAGCTTTAGCTTTAATTTGATTGATACCATAACCTCATCTCTATTTTTTGGACTTTAGGCCCATATGTAATGAAGCTTAGACTTCAATTTTTTAGTGCAAGTCCATTTTATAGAATAGGATTATTTAGGCTTGAAGACTAGCATAATTTCATTGGACAAGAGGTTTCAAGTCAAGAGGTTTTGAAAACTTGCAAAACCGCAATTCTAGTGCAGACCGCAGTTCCAGTATAGACCGCATCTATGCAGACCTCACAATGTAAACCGCTTTGTGTAGTTCTCATAATGAAACCACACTTTGAAGACCGCAAGAGAAAGTTCATTGGTGAAACCGCATGCCTTAAACCGCACTTCACCAACCGCATCCAATGATTGAAGACTTGAAGAATTAGACCACTTTTGACTGTTAGAATCCACGTCAGCAAAATTAAGTCAACCCCAAAATCACATCACGTGACAAACGGTCATAATCTAGAAGGATTTTAAAAATTTGACGGATGTCCTTCATTCCTTAAAGTCATCTGAGGTCTGATCAGCCTTATCTGCAACTACTGATCAAAAGGACAAAAAAGGACACATGTGTAAGTACCCCAATCTGGATCACCCTCTTCCGAGCACCCGAGAAACACCGCAGACTCACTCAAACGCAGTCTTGAATGCCTGTAACCTTCAAAACCACAAGACAACCAACCAAACCAAGGGAGGGGCCTTTCGAGAACAAAAAAGGATAAAAGGACCTTTGAGGAATTATGCAAAAAAAGCAGAGTTAGTCCGTATGGACCTCTTTGTTATCATAATTACTGAATCCTCTTAAAGTCCAACTTATTCCCTCAAATCCCGAAAGGCATCATTACTGAACTTCATGGGAGGTCCGTACGGACCTTTATGCATGCAAGTTGGTCCGTACGGACCTTCTTGTTACCAGACATCATGATTTCAGCATTCTCTTAAAGTCAAAGATATTCCCTCAAATCCGGGAAAACCAAAACTTTGGATTACATGGAAGGTCCGTACGGACCTTCTTGCACAAAATTTTTTACTATAAATAGAGGGCTCCCCCTCCCTCATTTTAGACATCTCCCTCTTCTCTCCTCTCCCCCCAGCCTTCAGGCACCCCTCTAAGTCCTTCAGAGACATTCACGGCCCCTTACTGATCATTCTGAGGCCTTCCGAGCTCCCTTGTGGTGCTCCGAAGCCTCTCCGAGCGCTCCCGAGACGCTCCCGCGCTGCCCCGAGGCACTCTCGAGGTACTCTGAGGCCCCTCGTGGTACTCCGAGGCCTTGCCTGGTCTTTTTCGAGGTGTCCCGGCTCTTTCCAAGTCAAACCGGCGATTCCGGCCCATGCCGAACCTCTGCCCGAGTGACCCCTGCCATCTCAATCCACGTCGAACCTCTGCCCGAGTGATCCCTGCGATCCCAACGCACGCCGAACCTCTGCTCAAGTGATCCCTGCGATCCTAACACACGCCGAAACTCTGTCCGCAAACAACCGGCTCATCCTGAAGCAAACTCGGTCCGTCCCGGAACACTATTCCATCCTCAAACACTATTCCCCAGCGAAAGACAGACACGAACCAACATTGGTAAGGCTTCCTTCCTACACTATTTCAATACATTTCAATAAGTAGTGTACAATGTAGACATCCAATACAGAATGCATTTTTTTAAAAAAAGAAACATACACACACACACACACAACATTTAAAGAATAAGGGGTACCGAAAGACTCGTTTTTACGAGGCGACTCAGTTGAACTCTAATATTCTAATATTTTCTTCCCGAGGAGTCATCTGACCTCCGAACTCAAAATCTCATCACACAAAAACAGTTTATTTTTAAACTGATGCCCTTTTTCAATGTTTTGGGCTTAATAAAAACGGCGTGGCGACTTACAAAGCAAAACACACAGCGAGGCACCCTCCAACACAAGCGAAATGCCAGATGCCGGGGCGCGATCGCGCTGCCTCTCTGATCCGGGTAATTTCAGTTGACGACTCCGTTGGGGACATTTTGTTTTAAAAAAAACTTTTAAACAAAACAAAAGATTTTTAAAACGATGATGAGGGTCAAACTTTCATTTTACCCCTTTCTTTAACTGTTGTGTGTGTGTGCATGTGCTTTACTTTTTATTTTACAAAAAAAAATAAAATACAAAAAAATGCATCAATATACATCTGTGTACATACATTTAAAATTCTTCAAAAACTTCTGTTTTACTCAGAAAAAGAATTTTAGAGACCGTACACTACTCGCACTGCTGCCTCGGGACACCGCACGCTACTCACACTGCTGCCTCGTTTACACCGCACACTACACGCACTGCTGCCTCGGATACACTGCACACTACAACCCTCAACCCGGAGTGGTCTCAGTTGCAGTCCGTTTGGTCTTCCTAGGCCTCTTGGATGCGCACGAGATCATTCCAAACATCCCATCCTAGCTAAGTGTCAGCCCTGCACGTTTGAGTCTTGAGTCACACTCTGTCCAGACTCGGTTGGTTTTTACCCAGTCCGTGTCATACAGCCTGGATACATATCCCATGCCGGCCATTTTCTGAGTCAAATCTCGGAACTCAAGATCCCTTGCACAAGCAAAGCGATGAAAGGTCATGCTAAAATCTTGACCCGATCTTGATTTTCCGAAGCTACACCCAGACGATGTTCCGTCCCGGATATACATCCATGCCTACATGACACCATGTCATCAAGCCTTTAATACGTCAGCCATGACGATATGACCCAGCCAACGCCTAAACGTCACAGATCCCTTGCGCAAGCAAGGTAAAGAGAGGTCATGCCGAACTCTCGACCCGATCTTGACTCAGTGGCCGGCTCGGTTCACTATTCATATGGCTAACGCATTTAAACGAACATGACAGGCTCGGTCCTTAGGTTCGGTTTTTTCTTTTAGGCCGGTGGAAACCGCTTGCCCTATAGGACCCTCGCCCGGGGCTGTCCACCCCGGGATGTCGAAATACAGGTGCAAAACGAGGGGCTTATAGCCGCACAGACGGTCTCCACTAACCCAAGATCTAGCATAGTTGCGAAAAAGAAGAGCAATCTTTTCCAACCTACCTAGGACTCTGAGAAAACACTGTTTTAAGTAAATTAAACAACAAAAAAAATAAATAAAAGCGGAAACCGCATGTCACGTGAGCTTTCCCCCTTTTATCCCGAACGGCCTTCCCGTGTCTAAACCTTACCCGTCACCCCCCTCCAGCGAACCGAGAGTGGTTCAGAATACCCGGGAGCCGCCTTTTCAGTATCGAGGTCACAAGGTCCGACAACCCTTCCAGTTCAACGGTCCGCACCGTCCGCTACTCCCCCATGACGGGATCAACAGATAAAAGTGAGGGAAACGAAACCCCGCCACTAAGGAACCATCAGACAATGGAGGAGGTGCTGCGAGCCTTCGAAACTCTCAAGAAGCGCCAAGAAGAGCAGCAGGCCTGGATCGTAGACACCCTGCGTCTTCGAGGAACCGTTGCAGTTCCCCAACCTGATGGAACCTTCGTTCTCATAGAAGACGAAGAAATGCCAGCTCCCCCGGGTCCTCAAAGCTATCAGCAGGTCCCACCTCCGCCAAGCTACGAGATCCCAGCAACGCAAGGCAGCTCTCGCTCAAAGCTCCACTCAGGCATCAGTCAAGCAGCTCCGACATGCCCGCCTCAGCACAGTCAGTTTCCCGGCTCTGCACCCCAAGCTCAGTATCAACAACACACATACGTGCACGCGGGGTCTTAGCCTGATGGTTAGAGTTCATGGCTTCCAACCTGGAGGTCATGGGTTCGATTCCCCCACCAGTGGTTAGAGGGAATGACATTGCCCTCCCTAGCATAGCTAGGCTCCTCTGTGAAGTGCATCAATGGGGAGAGCGGTGAAATGTGTTGATCCCCTTCTTAAAAAAAAATAAAAAAAAATAAAAAAACACATACGTGCCTGCACCGCCAGATCCCAATGCATCTCGGTATTCCCCAGGATTCAATCCTCTGCCTCTATACGTGCCTCTCAGCCATAACCAAAAATCCACATGCTTACGTGGGACAGGCATCCCAAGCGGATATCTCGACGTCGCAAACTTGCCACCCGCTGGTCTACCACTTGGGGCTCATGAAACATTTCTCCAATTCCCAAACACAACCCTTAGCGGACCGGGTAATCACGCCCTTAACTTCAACACTCCAGGGTATGGGTTGGTATACACTCAACTACCTCCCAAAGACTCCCGAATGGCGATCCCATCAGCCAATCCACCTCCATCTTTGGTTTCCATCCCCGAAAACGTCAACCCGCCTCAACCTGCAGATCCCCACATGGCTTGGTTGATCGAGCAAATGAAGGACATGCAAGGCAAACTAGCCAGTTCTTGGAAGGACTCCCTCATGCCCACTGATCCAAACAAGGTGGTCTCGCTTCCTCTGAAATTCAGGATGCCGGTAATGGAAAAGTTTGACGAGACAGAATGCCCAAAAACCCACATCGACACTTATGTCTTAGGAATGAGAGCCAAAGGGACAACCCCACAGCAAATGGCGGATCACTTCCAGCATTCCCTCAAATCCACGGCATTAAGGTGGTTCCTCAATGTGAAGGCGGAAAATTGCTCCACCTGGGATCAAATCAGCGAGATCTTCCTGGAAAAGTACCGCGCCAACCTTGAGTGGGAGACAAACCGCCACGATCTGCAAGCCACCGAACAAAAGGATGACGAACCAGTAGGCGAGTTCTACAAAAGGTGGAACTGGAAGCTAAGTGAAATAATGGATCCGCTCTCCAAGGAAGAGCAAATGGACATCTTCCATTCCTGCCTCAAACCATCTCTGAGGACCTTGATCATCCATCGCTTCTATCCAGATCTCTGTGCCATGGTCAACGCCGGAACTAAGTTTGGGAAGACTCTGAGCCATCGGAAGACAACAGGAACCCCTGTATCGTCTTACCGCTATCGGACAAACCTGTCAACTTCAGCACCTGTCCCAAACAAAGGAAAAGAAGCGGCCGGAAAGGTACACTACATCCAGAACGGAGCTCAAGTAAACCACGATCAAGTAGCCCCGAGGAACAACAATCCCCCACGCTTCCCACAATTCCAGCATTTCGACAACCTCGAAATGCCTCTGGGCCAAGTATTCGAGGCATTGGTAAAGCGAAATCTCCTCAAGCCTCTCGAGAATTTCCAACCAAAGGCTCTCAAGCCCAACATGGATATGAGCAAGCACTGTGCCTTCCACAACTACCCCGGCCACACCATCGACAATTGCTTTGTGCTAAAACAAGTGGTCCAGGGGCTAATCGAAGAAGGAAAGTTGGAACGCCCCCGTGGCCCCAACACCATTGGAAATCCATTCCCCCGCCACGACAGGGTGAACACGATATCTTTCGACGAAATTCCAGGCGAGAGTAAGCCTCCTGCAATCTCCAAGACCGTTAACATGCTATCTCGTTACGACTGGGAACGCGAAACCAGAGTCAAACGGTCCCGTGATCGGGAATCTAGACAAGAATGCCCAAGGGCAAGTGTCTCCCTACGATCTCTGCCACAACCAAGGCACACCAACGGCTAGATCGAACGCTCCCCTGAAGAGACTGAATCAAACGGCAGCACCGGAAGCGGTTTAGCCTTCACAGACGATGACTTGCCGATGTGTGAAAATAGACACAATTAGGCTCTCCTCATCCTCATAAAGATAGAGATGTTCTTTCTCCCGAACGTCTTGATCGATAATGGCTCTGCAGTCAACATCATTGCCTTGAACACACTGAAACGTCTTCGCTTCGACCGCTCCCTGATGAGACCTTCGCCCCGGATAATCCGAGCTTACGACTCTACTCCATGCCCTGTCGTAGGAGTCATCAATCTGAGGATCCAATTCGACGCACTATTGGAGTCGGTGGAATTCCAAGTGGTGGACATCAAACCTACCTTCTCTGCCCTACTGGGATGACCTTCGATACATCAGATGAAGGCGGTATCATCTACTCTTCACCAATGCGTAAAATTCATCAACGCCAAGGGAATACTCGAGGTAATCCGCGGAAGCAGCATAATGGCAAGCGCTTGGCCGGCAAGCTATGACCCAGAAGAAGGTCCCGACATGACCGAATACTCCTTCGCAGGCGAATCTCCAGCCCTGTCACGCTACGATGTGGATCCCTACATCCATGCTCTAAGCCGTGATGAGTTAGAGATCGAAGAGCTCATGGGTCAAGACGACAACTCCGACATATGCAACTGCGAAGAATGCTTAAGAGTGGATCAAGAGATGGACGCCCAGATGGAGATTGAACGAGGAGTAGACCCCTACTTTGCCGAAAACCCTCTTGAAAACTGGCTCATCACAGACCCACTAGTGCAAGACAACCCTCTAGCCGACACTCTCGGATCTCACGAGGACAGCCATCACAGCATAGTCCAATTCAACATCCCGGTGCCTTACCTAGACTAACAGTGGCGCAATCTCCTCCAAAGCCTAATCGGGGAAGGAGAGATAGCATGCCCCCTCGAGTCAGACATTGTAAATGTCGTCCAAGCAAAGATCTCAGATAAAGAGGCGGATTCTATGAAAATGATCTACATCAGCAAGAATCAACTCCGAATCAGCGAATGCTTCACCCTCCTGGAAGTAGCTCTCAACGACTTCTATCATCAAGGTCCCCCAAGGTCTGGCAGCAACACTAATGGAGGGACATCATCAGGGGAGCAACCAAAAACCTCTGCAATATGGTTTGAAGTCGAACCAAAAACAAGCCATCCTCCGGGATCCTTCTCAACTGAAGAATGGCCACTAAATCCATTGCCACCCTCTCTAGAGCTACAGCCCGCCAAGAGTAATGAAGCCTGGTCCAATCCCTCGTCTCCTATAGTCTAGCTTCGAGTCGTGTTGTCTGTGAATTCATGTCTTTTGAGTCATCTGATGGCTCTACGCCGGAAGATCGTGAGTCCATAATCAATAATGTATAGTCTTTACGCTTTCAATAAAAGGTCCGAACTTTCTAAAATATCCTTTCATTGCATCTTTAACAAATGATGAGTTAACTAACACGCAACCGTTAATCACAATTAATCTAAACAAAGAAGCAAGCACATTAATTGAATAAATGCATCAAGCAAACATTTAAGCATGTTGTCAAACGAGAGAAAAACCGGGCCCAAGCTGCCGAGGAGGTTTTAATCACAGCGATTTGGGAGACTGCTAAAGAGCCAAAGAGACGCAAGTCAGAAGCCTCTTCACCAGCACAGTCCAACAACCAGATCTTCCAATACCTCAAAAATGGGGAAACCGCCTTCATGAACGAGGAAGGTCAACGCAGGGAAGGAGCCAAAGCCAAGATCATCATGGCCCTAAAATGCCTCGCCTCTCACTTTGTCATCCTTGGGGACATGCTATACAAGAAACGCTACCAAGGACCACTCCTACGCTGCATCAGCCAGGAAGAAGCAAACGAGCTCATGAATGAAGTCCACAACGGGGCTTGCGGCCCCTACATGAATGCCAGGGCCCTGATGCAAATCATTCTCCGGATGGGCTACTACTGGATCTCCATGGAGGCAGACTGCATCCACTTTGTCCAAAGCTACGACAAGTGTCAACGGTTCTCCAACCTCAATCATCTACCTCCTCACGATCTCTACTGCATGACTACGCCCTGGCCCTTCGCCACATAGGGAATTGACGTCATCGAAAAAATTGCTCCGCCAGGCAGCAACGGCCACGAGTTCATCTTGGTAGCCATCGACTACTTCACCAAATGGGTCGAAGCCAAGTCCTACAAGGTACTCACCTCCAAGAAAGTGGCACATTTCCTCAAGGAAAACATCATCTGTCGATACGGCATCCCGAACGAGGTCATATCAGACAACGGCTCCCACTTCGAATTTGAATGCGACAGACTGCTGGCCAAATTCAAGATCACACGCCACAAGTCTTCTCCCTACCGGCCACAAACGAACGGCGCTGTGGAAGCAGCAAACAAAACCCCCGAACAGATCATCCGAAAAATGAACACCCGAGGACGCGATTGGCCTGAGAAGCTGCACCTTGCACTTTGGGGCTACCGAACATCCGTCAGAACAGCCACGGGAGAAACTCCATTCGCCCTGACATACGGGATGGAAGTAGTACTGCCCGTTGAATTAGAAATTCCCTAACTCCGAGTGCTGCTGGAAAATGAAATTAATGAAGTCGAATGGCTCCGAAGCCGACACGACGAATTGGCTCTGCTAGATGAGCGACGACTAAAGGCCATGGAACACGTCCGAGCCTACCAAAGCAGGATGGCTAGAGCTTTCGACAAGAAAGTCAAGTCCCGAGACATCAGGGAAGGCGATCTGGTACTCAAAGAAAAGCTTCCCACTCGAACCAACCCACTGGGAAAATGGGAACCAACATGGATCGGCCCATTCGTGGTTCAAAAGATCTTCTCCGGAGGTGCCATGAAGCTGACAGGCATAGACGGCAATCCCTTCGTGAATCCAGTCAACGGAAGCAAACTTCGCAGATACTTCGCCTAAAGAAGAACAAACTGTGCATCTCTTGGAACTCTATGTAGTGTCGAACTACGTAGACCTGAGCCTTTTAGTCCGGGGGAATATAGGCAACCTTAATTGGTCCGGTCTAAAAACACACAAAAAGTCAAAAGTTTGAATGTCAATCAAGACCTCCATCAGACTACACACTTTACAAGAGCATGTCCCCACCATCACCTTGACCAAGTCAAACCACGGCGACAACATCAAAGGACATCCGAAGGTCACTCAACATTAAACGACTGACCCATGTCAACTTCCAAGCCAAGGGCTTGTCCTCGCCCTCACGCGCTTCACAAAAAAAAAAGAGCTCAAGCAGAAGCTTACAAAAAAAGAGCTCAAGCAGAAGCTTACAAAAAAAAGAAGCTCAAGCAGACGCTTACAAAAAAAAAATATAAAAGGTCAAGCAGAAGCTACAAAAGAGGTCAAGAGCCCGACGCCAACAAACAAGAGGCAAGGAAGTTACGGAAAAGACAGTCAAAACGACTTGTCAAGGGGTGATCCAATCTCTCATCCAAACACAAAGCCCAAACAAAAGTGATTGCCGTCAAGGCCCAGGCTGCTTCAGTCCGCAAATACAACAGAAAGGTCCAAAGCTTGACGCCACCAAGGTTCACAAAAAAACGAAAAGCGAACAAGAGATCTCGCGTCTCGACAAAGCTTTAAAAGTAAATCACAAATCACTAACGATTACAACATTTCTTGATGAGTTCAAGCATGGTCTACTCTCAAGTTCACAACATGCTAAAAGATAGCTTAATACATTTAACAAATAATGTGTTTGCAATGCAATGAATGGATACCTAGGAGGTCATTCTGCGCCATCTGCGCTTGTCCCCTCGCCATTCTTCCCTTTCTTCCCTCATCCCCGGCGAGTCTTCTTTTGCTCCACGCGAACCATCTCTGTCTCTCTCAGTCCGAGATTAGGGGTCCTCCCTGTAGAGTCAAACAATCTAGCAGCTCGCAGGGCTTCATTCGCCCGTGCTTCGGCTCGGATCTCCTCCCTGCGAGTCTGCAAAAGGGGACCTCTCCCCGTCAGTTGGTCAACTCTAGTCTCGTAGTCAAACAAAGCATCTCCCGTGACATCCTGAGGGTCAGACCAGGCTTCGGCACTCCTAAGGCAATAGCTACTACGGCAATCGGGCCCCAGAATCGCTTCACGCCAGCTCCCCAAAACCACTTGGGACTGCCCAACAGGCTGCTCATACCAAGCCAGGTACTGGGTCATCAATACAACATTCTCCCGACATCTAAGGAGCACCACGGGAGGGAAAGCGGAATACTTCCATACCCTCAGAAAATACAAAAGAGCACCTGGAGCCATCAGACAAAGAGGAGCTACCTCCGCAGTAGCAAGATCTTCCCAGCCCAACAAAGGCTCCTGCTTCATCCCAAACTGCCGGGTAACAAGCGACGGAATATAGAAGGAGGAACAAGACAAACTTGGAACTCTAACAACATAGGACCCTTCCTGAAAGGCCCTCCTAGTCTCAATCCCCCAGTGCTGAACCCACCAACGGATCTGATGCGTACCAAGCTGTGCCATCCATCTCTCCCAAGCGGACTAATCCATATCCAATACCAGAGGACGCTGAGCAAATGTCCACTGGCTAAACGACACTGGAACCTCACGCATAGCCTGAAGTCTCTCTCGCAGCCACAAGGTGAGCAAAGCGGGGCTTCCCCCTCTCATGAACCTATCCCCAGTCGCCAGACGGTCAATACCGTGAAGAGTCTCCCCCAGCACCAACGGGACAATATCCTCTCCAGCTCTGCAGTGCCCAACCACATCTAGCAAAGCGACATCGCAAACCCCAAGGGAGGTGACCATGAAAAGCATTGCTATCACGCACAAGGCAAATGCATCCCACGAGACATCACTCTCATCATCAATCATAAATCGCTCCGGCAACCCAGAAATGTCAATATGACCCGAATCAAGGATCATGCCTTGCACTTCTCCCAACGAAGTTCGAAGAAAGCATGCAAGCTTCACGCTCACGGTAGCACCGCCAATCAAAGGAAGCGAGATGGCCTCCACCTCTGGTCCTCCCATCAAAGCTCGAAAATCCTCGAAAGTGAGCGTCACTTCATTGTAGGAGAAGCAATACACATGCCTCCTAACGTCCCAAAACTTTGCGGCAGCCCGCAACAATTCCCAATCAGGAACGAACTCCTTAAGGGACCAAACCGAGCAGAGTCAAAACCTTACCTCGAAACCCCGCCTCTGATGCATACGTTGTCGCATCCACATTTTCAGCCGCTCAAGAAAGTATGCTTGCCGCTCCTTCGAAAGCCTCGGCAAAACTCTTGGAACATACGAAGAATCCATGGCAAAAATGGAGGTTCCTAGAGAAAATGGGGAAGAAAGCTCGAAATGACTGCAAATGGGAAGTGGGGAAAGTCCAGACATCCGGAAAACACTTATCCCTTTTCGGGAATCACAAAATACGGCATTACATCTTAAAATAAAATACTTTGCGGTGCAAATACAAGTGTTTTATTACAGGTACCCATAATGTCTGTTGCTAAACAAAAAAAAAAGAAAGGAGATATGGAAAGAGGGAAAGCAAATGAGCCCTAATCCAACTCTACATCATCATCATCAAGCGAGAAGTCAGGCGCCTCGGCAAACTCGCCAGCCACACCCTCATCATCAGAATATTGAACCCCCTCCTGGGGTGGGTACTCAAAATACTCTGAGGGGTCAAACCCAGCAAAAGGATCAAATAAGGAAGGCTCCGACGAACTCTCTCCCAGTGCCTCCTGCGAAGGCCATAACTGGTGAAGGATCGGCTGCCTTTGGACTCCCGAAGACGTCCCGGCATCCATGCTATACCTCCCCCGAACGGGTCCCTCCAACTGCTGTCCTGGCTCAGCCCTCGATGGAGAAACGCCCACAGAATGCCTCGAAGGCATCGGCTCGTACGCCGGCACACGCTGCGAAGACCTGCAAGACAGCTTCCCCGCCAACTTCTTCGCAAAAGACCACATCGCCACATAACGGCGGGTCAGCGTGTTAAAGGCTCTCCCCGAGACCTGCACAAGCAAACAGCCAAAGAAACGCTCAGCTAAAGAGATACAGGCATACAAAGAGAGAAAAATACAGAAAAGATGCCAAGATGGAAAAGAGTAAGCACACTCACCGGCATATACGGGTCAACCCGATAGGCAGCAGGAGCCTGCTCAGGGATGGGTACCGACACCCTCCGCCTCGACGAATCCCCATGAACATTTACGGTCACCCAGGACGCCACCACGTCCTTACCATCGACCTATACGGTCACCCAGGACGCCACCACGTCCTTACCACCGACCTATACGGTCACCCAGGACGCCACCACGTCCTTTGCATCGACCTATACTGTCACCCATGACGCCACCACGTCCTTACCACCGACCTATACGGTTAACCAGGATGCCACCACGTCATTACCATCGACCTATACCGTCACCCAGGGCGCTACCACGTCCTTACCACCAACCTATACGGTCACCCAGGACGCCACCACGTCCTTACCATCGACCTATACGGTCACCCAGGGCGCCACCACGTCCTTACCATTGACCTATACGGTCACCCATGACGCCACCACATCCTTACCACTGACCTATACGGTCACCCAGGACGCCACCACGTCCTTAGCATCGACCTATACGGTTACCCAGGATGCCACCACGTCCTTACCACCGACCTATACGGTCACCCAGGACGCCACCACGTCCTTACCATCGACCTATACGGTCACCCAGGATGCCACCACGTCCTTACCATCGACCTATACGGTCACCCAGGATGCCACCACGTCCTCACAGCCGACCCACACGGTCACCCACAGGATACCATCACGTCCATACACAGAGTTTCAGTCAGAGGACATCTCACTTCCTCGTACACAACAACACTCGCCCCACACACGAACTACGATCATGCTTGATTCCTGCTAGGGATATGTAGGAATTGTATCACAGGGTCCAGCCAATCGACCTAAACGGTCACACAATAGGACACCACCACGTCCTTACCATCGACCTATACGGTCACCCAGGACGCCACCAGGTCCTTAGCATCTACCTATACGGTCACCCAGGATGCCACCACGTCCTTACCACCGACCTATACGGTCACCCAGGGCGCCACCACGTCTTTACCACCAACCTATACGGTGACCCAGGATGCCACCACGTCCTTACCATCGACCTATACGGTCACCCAGGGCGCCACCACGTCCTTACCATTGACCTATACCGTCACCCAGGACGCCACCACGTCCTTACCATCTACCTATACCGTCACCCAGGCGCCACCACGTCCTTACCATCGACCTATACGGTCACCTAGGGCACCACCACATCCTTACCACCAACCTATACGGTCATCCAGGACGCCACCACGTCCTTACCATCGACCTATATGGTCACCCAGGATGCCACCACGTCCTTACCATCGACCTATACGGTCACCCAGGATGCCACCATATCCTCATAGCCGACCCACACGGTCACCAACAGGATACCATCACGTCCATACACAGAGTTTCAGTCAGAGGACATATCACTTCCTCATACACAACAACACTCACTCCATACACGAACTACGATCAGGCTTGATTCCCGCTAGGGATACGTAGGTATCCTATCACAGGGTCCAACCAATCGACCTAAACGGTCACACAACAGGACACCACCATGTCCTCACAAACCGACCTACATGTTCACTTCTTCTCCCAGCACGCGATCCAGATCAGGACCCTTATCTTATCGACGAACACACTTCCTCCGTAAGTGACATCGTCGAGGGGCTTCTGTAAGTACCCCAATCTAGATCACCCTCTTCTGAGCACCTGGGAAACACCGCAGACTCACTCAAATGCAGTCTCGAATACCCGTAACCCTCAAAAACCACAAAACCACCAACCAAACCAAGGGAGGGGCCTTTCGGGAACAAAAAAGGACAAAAGGACCTTTGAGGAATTATGCAAAAAAGCAGAGTTGGTCCGTACAGACCTCTTTGTTATCATAATTATTGAATCCTTTTAAAGTCCAACTTATTCCCTCAAATCCCGGAAGGCATCATTACTGAACTTCATGGGAGGTCCGTACGGACCTTTATGCATGCAAGTTGGTCAGTACGGACCTTCTTGTTACCAGACATCATGATTTCAGTATCCTCTTAAAGTCCAAGATATTCCCTCAAATCCGGGAAAACCAAAACTTTGGATTACATGGAAGGTCCATACGGACCTTCTTGCACGAATTTATTTACTATAAATAGAGGGATCCCCCTCCTTCATTTTAGACATCTCGCTATTCTCTCCTCTCCCCCAGCCTTCAGGCACCCCTCTAAGTCCTTCCAAGGCATTCCCGGCCCATTTCGGATCCTTCCGAGGCCTTTCGAGCTCCCTTGTGGTGCTTCGAAGCCTCTCCGAGTGCTCCCGAGATGCTTTCGCGCTGCCCTGAGGCACTCTCGAGGTACTCTGAGACCCTTCGTGGTACTCCGAGGCCTTACCTGGTCTTTCCCGAGGCATCCCGGCTCTTTCCGAGTCAAACCGGCGATTCTGGCCCACGCTAAACCTCTGTCCGAGTGACCCCTGCCATCTCAATCCACGCCGAACCTCTGCCCAAGTGATCCCTACGATCCCAACGCACGCCTAACCTCTGCCTGAGTGATCCCTTCGATCCCAACACACACCGAAACTCTGTCCGCAAACAACCGGCTCATCCCGAAGCAAACCCGGTCCATCCCGGAACACTATTCCATCCTCAAACACTATTCTCCAGCGGAAGACAGACACGAACCAACATTGGTAAGGCTTCCTTCCTACACTATTTCAATACATTTCAATAAGCAGTGTACATTGTAGACATCCGATACAACATGCATTTTTAAAAAAAAGCACATACACACACACACAACATTTAAAGAATATGGGGTACCGAAAGACTCATTTTTACAAGGCGACTCGGGTGAGCTCTAATATTCTAATATTCTCTTCCCGAGGAGTCATCTGACCTTCGAACTCAAAATTTCATCACACAAAAACAGTTTATTTTTAAACTGATGCCCTTTTTCAATGATTTGGGCTTAATAAAAAAAACGTGGCGACTCTATAAAGCAAAACACACAGCGAGCCACCCTCTAACGCAAGCGAAATGCCAGATGTCGGGGAGCGATCGCGTTGCCTCTCGGATCCGGGTAATTTCAACATGGACCAATCAGACCGCATCAGCACTGTACTTGCACAGCTGTACTATAACGGCTAGTTTTTAGTGCTTGGGTATAAATACCCCATTCTTCATCATTTGAAGATTTCTTGAGAAAATTTAGAAAAGAGTCCTTTGAAGCTTTGAAGATTATTTCCCAGAATTTCCAATTCCTTTGAATCTTCATCTTCAACCTTCATCCTTCAAGAACAAATCTCCAGCCCAGAAATTTAAGCCTTGTAACACTAGATTCATTATGATCTATATCATACAGATTTAAAGAGCATTGAATCTTGTTGAACACATACACACCTCACTTGATTAATCACATAGATTATATCATTTGAGAAACACCAGTTATAGTCTAGGATTTGCTTTCATTGATAAGATTTTAGATTTGAGTTCGTTACTTGTAACCTTGTAATTTCTCTCATAATCTAATACAAATCTAGCATTTATAAAATCCAAGACTAACCATCTTGGTAGTGGACGTAGATCATTTACGATTGAACCACTCCAAATATTGGGTTCTTTAATTTCTGCATTTCTCATAACTGTTCATCACATAAACTAATTTGTATTTATCTGTTTGATCTTATTTAGGTTATCGAAATTTGTGAATTGTGTTTATAGTCAATCATTGTCAAAACCTCAAATCATTGTTTTAAAAACCGCACTATAAAACCGCACTCTGATTAAAACCGCACTCTCTTAAACTTAAAGAAATTCCGCTGTGCATTTTGCAAACCTCAATTGCAGTTTTGATACACTGCAAGGCGGTTTTGTAAGCAAGAGGTTTAGTTTTCAAAAAGGGTTGAAAATTTTATAATAGCTATTCACCCACTCTAGCTGTTTTTAACCCTTGTTGCCACCTTTGGGACCAACAAGTGGTATCAGAGCAAACACATTTATAAAACTCCTTTGTTTTTCAAGCTTAACAGCTTGGGTGCCGATTCGTTATGGCAAACTCAAAAAATATGACAACGGTTAACTACTCACACATTTCTTTACTGGATGAAGACCACTTTGACATCTGGAAGATCCGAATGTTAATTAATTTGGAAACCATTGATGAAATGCTAGTGGGCTATGTGACAAATGGCCCCTCTGTTCCCATGAAGGACAACATTAATCCAGCCACCAACACAGAAAAACCAGAGGTCAAAAAGCTGAAAGCTGAGTGGAACGATGAATTGTAAAACCGCAAAGCAGATGTGGGATGCTATTGAGAGCTACCTTGAAGGAGACGATCTTTGTATGGAAAATAAGAAATTTGCTGTTGAAAGAACTTACAACAACTTCATCAGAAAACCCAATGAAACCTTTCGTCAAACTTACGATCATTACGTTGAGGTAGTAAATTCTTGTCTTTCACTTGGTAAAATTTTAACCGACAAAGAAATCAATATGACATTCCTTGCTGCCTAAGGTTCAAGATGGGTTAATAAAGCCACATCTCTATAGGACTCAAATGATTTAAATACTTGGACCTTAAGTAACTTTTATGTAAATCTAAAAGTCCATGAACTTAAGTTAGACCACAATGAAGAGGTCGAAGGAAAAGGCAAGGCACTTTCTATGTCTGTAGTGGAACATGAGGAGAAACCTTCCACATCAAAGCAAACCTCAGATCCCTCCATATTAACCTCATCACTCATCGATATGGATGATGATGAATTTTCCATGTTTGTAAAAAGATTTCAAAATTTTTGAAAATCTTCAAAACCATTTTCTAAAAGCAAACCTCCAGCAACTTTTTCCAAGGTTGCTGATACAAAGAAAAAGGGTGATCTAGTTTGCTACAACTGTAGAAAACCTGGTCACTTTGCTTTTGAGTGTCCTAAGCCCATATTTGAATATATTAAAAAGAAAACCCCTCCTGTGAAATTTTCTCATCGCAAGGGAATGGTTGCTGAAGAGGAGTAGAACTCAAAAGAGTTAGCAACTTGGATTGAAACAAATTCTAATGAAGGAAGCGAAGATGAAACTGAAGTGGCTAATCTCTGCCTTGTTGCAGATGGTTCTGATGAATTAGATAATGAATCAGTCGAGTCACTAGAAATGGATGAAGAGGTTACTTCTAAGAAAACCCAGGCTAGAGTCATTATTAGTGAGGAATATAATGTTGATGCTAAAATCACTCCTAGTTATAAAATTGGGAATAGTTCTTACTCTTGTCCCATTTTCCCCTCTAAAAATGAAACTCCTTTAAAAATGATTTCAAATAAAAAATCTTTGAAAAAGGTGGAAGAGGTCTCTCCCATGGAACAAGAAGAGATGTTCAAGAAAGCGGAAGTGATGATCCGTAAATTTGAAAATATTAAAAAGGCTTTTTCTTTAGCAACTGATGAAATTACTCAGCTTAAGACGGAGAAAACTGTAATGATGTCTGAAATTTCACTTCTTAAAGACCAAGTTAAGAGTATGACTCCTCTTACTGAACAAAACCTCATTCTGGAAACCAAGGTATCTACACTTCAACTTATGAACGATGACTTGGCTTCTAAAAAAAATGGCATCCAAAAGGTAATTGATGAGTGGAACAAATCATGTGTCATCATGGATCAAATTCTAGAATCCCAAAAGGCTAGTGGTGATAAAGAAAGCCTGGGATTCCAAACTAGTAAAAAGTTGAAGTGTGCATCCTGGTATGGAAAGGATGAGGAATTTTTAAAACAAACTCAAGAAATTACAAAGGAAAAGCATTCAGATTCTAAGGGTAAATGACAGGAACCAAAGGCTAAAATAAACTTCCATTATGTCTACCCTAAGAAGCAGTTTGGGAAAAATTCTCAAAGGAAAAGTTTCTAAATTTTTACTAGAAAAAGGATTTAAACGCGGTAAAATTGATACAACTCTTTTTATTGCCAAATACAATGATCATTCCTTACTTGTTCAAATATATGTTGATGATATCATTTTTGGTTCTACTAATGAGTTACTTTGTAAGCGTTTTGAGAAGCTAATGAAAAGCAAGTTTGAGATAAGCATGATGGGAGAGTTAACATTCTTCCTCGGGCTTCAAATCAAGCAATGCGAAGAAGGTATTTTCCTCAGCCAAGCCAAATACACCAAGGATTTAATAAAGAAGTTTGGACTAGAGAATGCAAAAGCTTATGATACTCCTATGGCCACCAGCTATAAGCAAGATAAGGATATAAAAGGTAAGAAGGTTGATCAAACCTTATATCTAGGTATGATTGGCTCATTACTTTATTTAACTGCTAGTAGGCCAGATATCATGTTTAGTGTCTGTGTATGTGCACGCTATCAAGCTGATCCTAGAGAAGCATACTTGATTGCAGTCAAGCGTATAATCTGCTATTTATCTGGAACCACTAACCTTGGACTTTGGTATTCCAAAGATTCGAATTTTTATCTGTAGGTGATTTCCCTCCAAAAATATCTCTCTATTTTGTGATTTGTAACTCATCCCCGTTAATTCCCAACTGATCTCTCGAAAGGCTGGCAATTTCTTCATGCTTTCCCTCCACTTTTTTCCCCCTTAAGTCTATAAAGAGAGGCCATATCCTCCTTAAAATGGGTAACATTGACCTTCCTAAAAATTCTAAGTGTTATCTCTTACTAATACTCTCTCAAAACCCTCTCTCTCAATACACACATACACACACTTCCACTTTTGCAACAAGCTTTGTAGGAAACAAGCCTTAAATTGTAAGGAATTCCTGGATTGCTTTTAAACAAAGGTACTTTCCATTCTTCTCTCTTTTACTTAATATATTTGTGTTCTTTTACCCCTAATGTATGCAATCACCATCAAAAGAGAGGTTTTGTGAAGGCTACTTCACTAATTAAGTTGGCCATAAAAAGCCTCCCTGACATTTAAACTACCCTAGTGTAAGTACCCAAATCTGGCTCATGCCTTTCGGTTAAGTTTCCTGGCAATTCCCCAAACTTTCATAAAGTTCAGGGGCGATTCGGGAACTTTTCCAAACATTCCAAGGGAGGAAGGACCTGCTAGGAATTAAAATTCCAAGCAGAACCTCGCTGGAAAGATGCTTCTAGCTGCCACCTTGCATGAATCTAGAAACATGCTGACACAACAGAGGATAATGCCGGGTGGCTTCTTTTGCCACAAATTAATGCCGGGCGGCTTCTTTAGGAAGCACACTGCAGCCTATAAATAGAGGCCTCCTCTAGCCATTTTAAAAAGAATTTTGAAGCACTGTTACTCTGCCAAATTCATACAACAAATTTCCAGAACCAAAACACTCCAAAAACCACCTCCCTCCTCCATAAATTTCTACCTATACTATTCCTAAATAGGAAAATCCCCTTGGGAGATAGAGAGAACCACCATTGGTAATCTCTCCTTCCTTTCCCCTTCATACACTCTCATTATATTGCTTTACTTATTGCTTGTCATTTATATTTCCTTTACTTGTCATTTATATTGATTATTTGCTCTAAAGTTCCTATCTTTGCAATGTAAATCATCATACCCCCTTTCCCCTACACAAAGGATTCATTGGGGATCCTCTTCCAAGGATGAACAAGGGTCCACAAGTGGCTTGTTCTAGGCAAGATCCACCACATGATGATGTGATGTCCCTTTATTTTTACATAAAAATGCAATCTTTATTTCCATTATGTCATTCCCCTCCCTTGATCTAGCCTTCTAAGGATTGTCTACCTTATGAGGTCTTAAAGGACATAGGAAGAGTCATAAAGATCGTCTCTTTTAATTCATGTCTTTAGTTTAATAATGTTCATTACGTTATTTACCTTAAAAATGCAATCTTTACTTTAAATATCATTTCCCCCATGTCCCTTAAGGATGGATCTCTCTCCGAGGATTATTTAGTAGACTTTTAAGGCACGAAAGACATAGGATGAGTATAAAGATCCAATCTTTATACCCCTCCCCCTAGTCCCTTGGTTCTTGGAGCATTCCATTGTGTGGATTGGTGTAAAGACTTCATCTTTACATCGTTTCCACCATTAAAATGCCATAGTCGTAGTCCCTTTAGAAGCCGATGGATCTTAGTCCCGACATCTCCGATAATCACTTGAGATGAACATAAATGTCCCTACGAATCTCTATCATCTCAAGATGTAGGATTGATGGGTAAAGACTCCTCCTTTTCTAAAGAGTCTCATTCTTGGACTTAAAAAGGTGTCCCTCTCTCGATCACATATGACCAAGTCCCCAAAGAACGTTGGTTTAAGACATACCAAGGCTCTTATGCCTACCATGGTTGATTAATCCAACGAGAGGGTAGAACGGTCCCGTAATGATGATCACAAGTCCAAAATGAGCACGTGATCAAAATCCCAAAAACATCAAATCCAAGGAATCCCGAGCTATAACCTACTTATATGGTTTATATGTCCGGCAGATAAACATGGCACATCCCCTCCTCTTTTTTAAATCACACACACACACGAGCGCACAAACAAGCACAAACTTTGGATCTAGGGAGACTTGCTTTTGCAAGGCTCCTTGGGTGAACGCAATACGTTCTTCCCAAGGAGTAACTTAACCTCCGGACCCTTATCCTTTTTTTCAAAGTTTTGAGGAAATCAAAATGGCGTGGAGACTCCGTTTTTCAATAAAACCGGTGTCTTCAAACTGAGGTGAAACGGCAACCCTATATAAAAAATGGTTCAATCGCCGATAAGGGCCAACATTCACAGTTTGGCAACTCCGCTGGGGACATGTAAATTGTTTCCAAACTTCTTTTCTCATAAGAATCGTTGGAAACGTTTACAAGGGTTAGCCTTCCGTCCCAGATCCGATTTTTGTGCTTGTGCCTTTTTCCTTTTTTCCATGCATCTTTGTGTTCTTTTTTGGCTTGTGCATACTATGAAATAATGAACAGGGGCTATTAAGGAAGCTGAAAGTTGCAAAAAATGCCCGGAGAAACAGTCTGGAAATGAAGCAAATTGCAACCTGGAAAACTGTTGGATCTAGCTGGACGACTTGATCTGCCTGGATCAAAGCCGTGCGGCTTCATTCGCAGTTCAACCAAAACACTATCTGAGGTTAATCTGGAAGCCATGGCAACTTGGGGCTATTCAGTCTTAAGTCTGGCCAGGTTCTAGAAAATTTACGTGCCTATGTGTTGCATTTTCCCCGTCCCCAAAAAAACATTCTTTTAAAAAACACATGATGAAAATCTCTATTTTAACTCAAAAAAAGAATTTTTTAGGAGACCGCACACTACGCGCACTATATATCTTGTACACTTTTGCACGCACATCCTTCAACCCGGGATGGTTGTTCAGCTACAGTCACGGACAGTGTTAAGACGCTCCCGGGCGCGCACGTAATCATCACAGACTCCCCATGGCAGCCAGTGTCGACCAATGCTCTAGTCTGTGTCACACTTTTAAAATCGTGACATTTTGGTTGGTTTTTGGTCTTGACCGTGCCATACAGCCTCGTTGTATACCCCCGTAAAAGTCAAACCCGAGCCCATGCTAAAAGTCAAGATCCCTCCCGCAAGCGAAGTCATGCCGAAGTTTCATTAGAAAAATTGGCAAAATCTTGACCCCGGCATTGATTTTGACTTTGACCCGCACGGGGTATGTAAGAGTCAAACCCGAGCCCGTGTCAAAAACCAAGATTCCTCGCGCAAGCGAAGCCATGCCGAAATTTCGTTAGGCAAAAATTGGCAAAATCTTGACCCCGACATTGACTTTGACTTTAACTTGCACAAAGTATGCAACAACGCTCAATGTGACGCCGTGTCATTCGACTTTTAATGTCCGACCAATGCCTATTATTTTCCTTGGACAATGCCGCGTAAGCGAAACTCTGCCAAAATTTCGTTGAGGCCAAAAGACTTGACTTTCACGGCATTGACATTAACTATAATCCGCATCGCTCATACGTTAAAAATTCCTATGATCCACTAGACCCTAGGACAGTTCTTCTCTCTCGGTCGGTGGGATCCGCGTGCCCTATAGGACCCTTGCCTGGGGCTGTCCACCCTGGGAGGTCAAAATACAAGTGGAAAATGAGGGGCTTCTAGACGTAGTGACGGAACCCACTGATCCAAGATCTAGAGTAGTTGCGAAAAAGAAGGGCAACCTTTTCTGACAAAATAGAAATAAATAAAAGACGTTGTTTTAAGTAAACTTGAAGATTCTTAATTGCATATTACTTGAGCCTTCAGCCTAAACACCTACCCCCGAGTCTAAACCTTGCTTATCCCTTTCCCGCAGCGAGAAAGAAGTGGGTGAGAATATCGGGTCAGCGATTGTTCAGTGCGGAAATTTCAGGCTCAGATAGTTCATCAGAATCATCAGTTTTGTCAACCCAGATGTTTAGAATGGCAGATTTGACAGAAAACAGCAGTGGTATGGGTAATCCGATGACTATAGAGGATGAGCTAGCCCTAGCCTTGGAAAATAGTCGTAAGGTCCATGAGGAACAACAAGACATGCTCATCGATGCTCTCCGATGTCATGGGGTTCAGATAGTGGCTGAAGCCAATGGTTCTTTGGTCATGGTGGAAGATGAAACCCCGGAAACAGTGATTTCAGCCCCTCCATCCTACAACCAATGCCCTCCTCCATCCACATATGATCCCTTACAAAGGACTACCCCTCTTCAGTCCTTTCCAACGTCCCAAGCCATCAGGGTTCCAACGCCCTCACCTCCTCAAATAAGACCCAGCTTTGTTCACTACCAACAGAGAACAAATGCTACAACCACCCTAGTCTCTCAGTCTCCGCATTGTCCCATGGGATTCATCCCTCCTCCTCAGTACGGACCATCCTAGATGATTTTGAAACCTCCAACGCTTGGAACGATAACTCCTGTTGCATGTTGACTCTGAAAAGCCTGAATGAAACTGTCAAGGCCTTGAGTGAGGAAGAAGAAACTGAGATAAAAAAGTTACTAAATCAATGGGGAACTCAGAATTTAGAAAGAGCCAGAAAGCCTGTAACCTGGGATCAGATTCGTGAAGCTGCCTATACCTCCGGTGATGCGGTGAACCAAATCAATCAGCAGAGTTGGCCGTATGCCAGCAAAGGCCCACCTTTAACCCTGAAGGAGATGAGGGAATCTTCCAATAGGGCTAATGACTCGGGGAAGTCTAATGTCTATGTGATGACCCGGTCTGGGCAGATGAATGTGGAGCTACCACAGGGTGACAAAAGAAATATCAGCTCCGAACCGAAGACAGACAAAAGGCCTTATAAGCCAGAAGCACAAAAGTTAGAATCTGAGAAGGAAGACCCAGTGTTGACTCAGCTGAAGTGCACTCAAGCCAATATTTCCCCGTGGTCCCTGTTAACCTCCTCCTATCCTCACAAACTGAAGTTAGAAGAAAGCTTGGCCAAGACCATGGTGCCAATTAATGTCACCCCAGATGAGGTCGTCCAAATGATCGAAAATGTTCACTATGGGAACATCATCACTTTCACTGACCTGGATTTACCAAAATATTAGGCTAATCATACTGAGCCGATTTACATCACTGTCCAGTTGGAAGAACGCCGGTTGCCAAGGGTGTTAGTCGATGGAGGGTCTGCAATGAACGTCCTGCCAGGGGAAATGATGGACTTGCTGGACTTGAAGCCCACAGACATAAAGCCGTCCAGTCAGACTATTAAGGCCTATGATTCCACTGCTTGGTCAGTTTTGGGGATTGCGACTCTAAAATTGTGGTTTGGAAAGAGGGTCATGGATGTAGACTTTCAAGTGATCGGCATCCCCATTTCATTTACCGCTTTTCTAGGACGACCCTGGATCCATCAGATAAATGGAGTGGCCTCTACCCTGCACCAGTGTGTCAAGTTTCAGTCTGATGATGGGACTATCACTACTATCTATGGAGACAGTGTTTCTGTAGAAGGGACCAACACCGAAGATATTCCGATACTGGAGATCAAACATGATGATGAAGGGCTTACCCTAACCGGCTTCTATGTGGCCACCTCTAAGGTGCAAGTGTGATGTGCAGACCTCACTACTACCTTCGACAAAATACATCCTGCCATGCGAATGATGAGAAAGATGAGTTATCTTCCGGGGCTTGGATTGGGTAAAAGGCTTCAGGGTCGCAACACTATCATCGATGGAGGAGAACAAACCACCCGACATGGTCTAGGCTCCAAACCTCATCCTCAGGATTACAGAAAAGTTGGGGGAATAGTTCTGGAAAAGTGAAATGAAGGGGTCTGTCTCTGTCCTTACAGCTTGTCTCTGGCCCAGTACTTCGTAAAAGTTGAGACCCAGTATGATGAGAGTGATGGTCAGCAATCCGTGAGGAAAAGTCTTTTGGAAAACCTTGAAAAGGCTCATGGAAAACCAGATAATCCTATTCGGAGGATGTTTCTTGACTTGCCGAATATTCTTGGGGCTACCACCACTGTTCAGAACAAGTATGTCTTCAAAGGAAACCCAGACTGCCTCAAAGAGCCTGCACTCTCTCCATCAGGAGTAATGGATTTCTCCACCTTTGAGTTAGCCCTCCCAAAGATCATCCAGATAGAAGTCGCCAGCATTGAGGATAGTGAGCCAGTCTTACAGAAGCTGTTTGATGAAGAAGCGCATATTCCTGACTTGATCGACTTCGGCTCAGATGATGAGACAGTTGCAGTAATTGGAGACGGCAGTGAAGAACCTTTTGATCCTCGCACTCTGGTGACTAAGACATAGATGCCTTTGAAGAATAAGGAGACATTTTCAGGTCCGATAGCCAGCTGAAAAAAAATGATCACGGAGCTTGGATTGGTTCCCCGTCCCTCTAAGTCTAGTCATGTCAAACACCTTGTCATCCATACCCTAGAGTCAAGAGTCTTTGAGTTTCAGTCCCCTGAGTCATCTGATGGCCTCACGCCTGAAGATTATGAGTGTGTCATCAATGTTATCTTTCCCTTTGCATTAAATGAAATGATAGATCTTTCCGAGTATCCCCTTATTGCCATCTTAACAAATGATAAATTAACTAATAACCTAATAACAGTTAATAATGACTCATTTGAACAAGATGCAAACACACTAAATGAACAATACATTAAAGAAATCTTTAAGCAAGTTACTGATAAAGAGGAAAACCAGGCCCAAGCTGCCGAGGAGGTTTTGACGAGTGTTAACTAGGGTACTATCGAAGAACCTAAAGAGACACAGATCGGGAACTTTTTTCAAGGGGCTGAACGAGACAGACTGGTTGATCTGCTCGGAGAGTATGTGGATGTGTTCGGCTGGTCTTACAAGGATATGCCGGGGCTGGACAACTCAATTGTGGAACACAGGATCCCTTTGACACCCGTTGCCAAGCCGGTAAAATAGAAGCTAAGGAAAATCAAGCCAGAATGGTCTCTGCATGTCAAGGAGGAGATTGAAAAGATGCTGCGGGTAGGATTCGTCAGGGTTATTGAATACCCGACCTGGTTGTCGAAAATCGTGACTGTGACTAATGCCAACGGGAAGGTGTGCTACTGTGTGGATTTCCGGGATCTAAACAAGGCCAGTCCCAAGGACGATTACCCATTACCAAACATAGACTTTTTGGTGGACGTCACGGCCAACTACGAAGTCAAGTCTTTCGTTGATGGTTTTGCTGGCTACAATCAGATAAGATGGCCGAAGAGGACCAGGAAAAGACAACTTTCACCACACCATGGGGGACATACTATTACATGGTAATGCCTTTTGGGTTGAAAAATGCTGGGGCTACGTATCAAATAGCAGCAACTGCACTCTTTCATGACATGATCCACAAGGAAATCGAGGTCTATGTCAATGATATGATTATCCACTATAAAGGTGTGGATGGACAACATCTTTTCGACTTGCGAAAGTTCTTTGAGCGGTTAAGACAACATTCTATGAGACTAAACCCTGCAAAATACACTTTTGGAGTGACAAGGGGAAAAGTGCTTGGGTACATGGTCACAGAGCGAGGCATTGAAGCCGATCCTCGAAAGATCAAAGCCATAATGGACATGAGGCCACCTCGAACCCAGACAGAAGTCAAAATCTTTATAGGCAAGTTACAGTACATCAGTCGTTTTGTTAATCAGTTGACTACCATGTGTGAGCCCATCTTAAAGCTTATGAAGAAAAATATCGATACAGAATGGAATGAAGAATGCCAGGATGCCTTTGACCAAATCAAGGTGTACCTAGTGAATCCCTCAGTACTATGCCCCCCGCATGGATAGAAACCTCTTCTGCTCTATCTCACTGTCACTGACACGGCAGTTGGGGCTATGCTGGCCCAGGAAAAGAAGGATTCTCGGGTAGAAAATGCCATTTACTTTGTTAGTCGAAAGCTCAAAGGGAGTGAGCTCAATTACTTGGCATATGAAAAGACTTGTGCATGACTAGTTTGAGTAGTCGGGAAACTGAAACACTACATGCAGGCCCATTCTGTGAATTTGGTCTCAAAAATGGACCCCATCAAGTATATCTTCGAAAAACCTTCCCTTTTGATGCGCCTAGCAAAGTGGTCATTCTTCCTAGAAGAGTTTGACATCAACTATGCAACAAGAAAGGCAATTAAGGGTTAGGCCCTATCAGACCATCTGGCAAATTTTCCTAGCAATGAGGACCGAGGGCCTGAACCCCAATTTCCAAATGAAGGGATCTTCATTGTTGAGCCTGAGAATTGATGGCAACTCTTCTTTGCCATAGGAATGCTGTTAATAGACCAGAAAGATGAGCATACGCCAATAGACATCAAGTTGAACTTCTCTGTCCCAAACAATGCGGCAGTGTATGAAGCCTGTATAGCTGGTTTGGAGGTTGCCCTAGAAAGAAATGTCAAGGAACTCGAGGTCTATGGAGTCTGAGCCCTGATCATTAACCAGGTCTCTAACAAATGGAAGACTGTGGATCCTAACCTCCAGAGGTATCATGCCTACATGGAAAAATTGACAGAGCAATTCAGAGAAGTGACCTTCCGCTACCTGCCAAGAGACAAGAATAGATTTGCAGATGCCTTAGCTACCCTAACATCATTGGTAGAGATCCCAGAAGGAAAGGCAGTAAAACCATTCAAAGTGGGTAGAAGGGAAGCCCCATTTTTCTATTGCGAGATAGAATTGGGACCTGAGCCTGTCAAGGAACCTTGGTACAATCAAGTTTACCAGTTTCTCAAAGATTGGGAATCAGCTTTTAGAGACGAAGAAGGTAAGCTAAAGGAAGGCATCAAAGCCAATAGCCAGCAAGCCTTGAAGTGGCTGGCCTCTCACTATGTCATCCTAGGAGGCGACCAGTACAAAAGGCGATACCAAGGACCACCCCTTCTGTGTGTCACCAAAGAAAAGGAAAGAGAGCTAATGAGAGAAGTCCATAATGGTCCCTGCGGTCCTCACATAAATGCCTGAGCATTGATGCAAGTGATCCTCAGAATGGGTTACTACTGGATCTCCATAGAAACAGACTATGTTCAGCATGTCTGAGAGTGCGACAAATTCCAGCGGTTTGCTATCCTTAATCATCTCCCGCCTCACGACCTGTACTGCATGACGACTCCTTGGCCATTTTCAACTTGGGGTATTGACGTTATAGGGAAGATAGCCCAGGCTGGAAGCAATGGCCATGAGTTTGTGTTAATGGCAGTGGACTACTTCAAGAAATGGGTGGAAGCAAAATCTTATAAGGTCCTCACTTCCAAGAAAGTGGCCCAGTTTGTCAAAGAAAACATCATGTGCATATATGGGGTGCTGAATGTACGCTCGCTAAAAATTTAATGAGAGTCGCCACACAATTTTAAAGGAAACTTTGAAAATCTTTTGAAAAGAGAATTTGTGGGTTCAGGGGTCAGATTACGTGTTGGCAAGAACCGAGAGTTCACCCAACATGCCTCGCGAACGAGTCTTTCAATGTTCAACAACCAATTCATTCATAAGTGTGTGCAAATATGTGAGACATAATATGTGATGAAATGCATATTAATGCTTTGTTATTGATGAATTGAGAGTAATACAACTTTTGAGTCATTTTTATACGGGAGATCAGACCCTGATTACAACGAGGATAAACAGATAACACGGAAATGGACCAACTGCAAGGTGTCTTAGTAAGTCGCACGACACAGGACCAAGGGTGGCCAGATGTGTCGCGTGACACAACATGCTACTCTGCAGAGGCTTACAAAGCTGATTACAGAGATGGAATTTAATGGCAATAACGAGATTGCATGGGATGTAAAACAAGTTACTACAGCCTCAGAGAGGGATCAATGCTCAGATGAGTGTGGATATGGAATGATCCACACTCACCTTAGCATTCAAGCTCAACGCATAACATGAATGACCAAAGGTTCATTATCATGAGAATAGGTATAACATTCAAAGATCAAATCGAAACATGTTCAACCAAATTCGAAATCAAACAGCAGATCAAGCATAGAAATCAAAATAGATGATGAAAATAGAGAGAGAGGATGGGAATTAGGACATTACCCTTGTAGACCTCAATCTCTACACCAACTTAGGTGTAGAGAGCTTCAGTTAAGCTTCAGGAATGAGATTATAAATCTCAGATTGGGTGAAGAACTAGGAGTTTCAAGGTGTATAAGAGTGTGTGAGAAGAAATGAGTTAGTGAATTGATAGAATTGATGCATGTTGTGTGTGTATGAGGAGGAGGATGAGCTTCTGGGATGATTTTGGCAGCGTGACGCTAAGAGGTCAAAAGGGAATCCCAAAATGAGAGGTGCAGGGTCCAATTTATAGGTTGCATGGGAATGTCTCATGGTCTCGTATGACATAACAAGCATAACTGCCTTCCTTCTCGAACCCTGCAAGGTGGAAGACTAGAATGATCGACATGGCTGATTGTGTTGCACGACAGAAGGAGACATAATCGTTTTCCTTCTAGAAACATGCAAGGTGGCGAATTCTGGACCCTTCCTAGATAATTACTTATAGGTCCAAACATGATTAATACCCCCAAAGGTCTTTCTGCATGGAAAAAGGACCAAAAGATACTTCCCTAGCAAGAAACTTATAAAAATTTCCCGAAAGTCTCGGAATGAACCGAAAATTTACCAAAACGCTCCCTAGCGCACTTTTATTGAGTAAAAGGCAATTTTATTGGGTCGCGAGTTGGATTGGAGTACTCACAGAGCCCCTCGGCAACGTCACTTATGGAAGAAGAGATGTTGTCGACAAGAAAGGATCCCAATCTTAAAGAGCGAAAGATGGGAAAGATAGACCAGAATGGTCAAATGGCTGGACCTGTTGGGGATATGGCAAATGCAGGAAAATGATTGATGTGGTTGGATGGCTGGACCTCTCGAGAAAGGATTCCTACGTATCCCTAAAAAAGAATCAAGCCAGGTTGTAGTTCATAAAGTGAGAACGTGTGGTGCCTCAAATCGAAGAAAGACCAAAATGGTCAAATGGCTGGACCTTTAGAGAAAGGATTCCTATGTATCCCTAAAAGGGAATCAAGCCAGGTCGTAGTTCGAACATGCCAACAAGGGTAAAATGGCAGAATTCTAGGAAGAACCCAAAGAGTGATATAGGACGAACCTAAAGACGATATAGGACGAACATAAATATGATATAGGATGAACTTAAAGGAATAGGAGGACGAATCGTAAGGATGATACAGGATGAACCCAAAAGGCGATATAGTGCGAACCTAAAGGAATTGCAGGACGAATCCTAAAGAGGATACAGGACGAACCCAAAAGACGATATAGAACGAACCTAAAGGAATTGCAGTACGAATCCTAAAGAGGATACAGGACGAACCTTAAAGATGATATAGGACGAACCTAAAGGAATTGTATGACGAATCCTAAAGAGGTGATTGAGACTAACACCAAAGTAGCGTGAGATGAACTCAAAGGAAATGAAATGACTTTTCAAGAAAGTAATCATAAGACATGATGATTTGCAGTTGAATGAGATATGTCTTCATACCTATGCTGTGCTTACCTGTTGCTGTTGGAAGGACTGAGACTATGACTAATGATGATGATTCAATGATTCACCGTCCAACACGGGATTTTGATGATGATCCGCCGTCCAACACGGGATTTTGATAATGATTCTCCGTCCAACACAGGATTTTGATGATGATCCGCCCTCCAACACGGGATATTGATGATGAATCGCCATCCAACACTGGATTTTGATGATGATCCTCCGTCTAACACGGGATATTGATGATTTGCCATACCAGATGAACTTTGCTATCGTTGAAACTGATGAGCACTATTGCTTGGAGATTGAGGAAGCTGAAGCTCTTTCAAATGATGTTGATGAATCCGAAGATGACAAGACTGATGGAGATGATAAAGGCAGAATATGCTGCTACAGGATTTGAATTCCTTATCCAGATTTTGATTTGAGGAGCAACTCCTATGATCAAATTATGGTCATTTGATTATTGTACCCTGTGGGGGGGGGGAAACACAACACTCTAGGCAATTTGCATTATATTTGTGCTTGATTTGAATTTTTGCTTATGCTTTGTTAATGTTGCTGCATGAGTCCATCACAATTAAGAATGTGGATGAAGATGAAATGAAGATTTTGTATGGCTTGATGAGTTGATATGTATGTGGCAATTATGTTATGATGGATTTATGATGGTGTATAGATTGTGAACCCTCTCCCATGTATTCGAGAAGTGTATGGACGATGGGTGATATGGTGCAGCCTAGGCAAGTCGGGGACACTTCCGGGTGAGTGCAAATTGCAGCAGGTTGATTGTTGCTGATAAGAACAACGTGTATCGCGCGCCCGAAATGGCAAGCAGCAGAGGAAGTGCAAAGAATGCCCTTGCTTTGAAAAGATGACTAGGCGAAGCCCAGATTTTGAGGAGGTGACTTGGTGAAGCCCCAGTTGGTAATGAAAAGCAATCCCGAAGTGAATCCAATAAGGAGTAAATCCATCATGCAGCAAAGTGGATGCAGAGAATACCTTGGCAAAAATACTGATACAAGAGAGCCTGAGATAACAGCTTAGCAAAGCCCCAGCTTTAAGAGCTGATACAGGGAAGCCTGAGAGAACATCTCGATAAAGCCCCATCTTGAAGTGCTGATAAGGGGAGGCCTGAGAGAACATCTTGGCAAAGCCCCAGCTTGAAGAGCTGATATGGGGAAGCCTGAGAGAACAACTTAGCAAAGCCCCAGCTTGGAGAGATCCAATGCAGCCCTATTGCAGACAGAATCATCATGTGGCCAAGGAGGCATCCATCTTTCAAACTTTAGCCAATCAGTCATTGGGAAAGACTCGAAAATATATACGTGCAGGGGCGTATCTTTCGAAAAATGGGAAAGAATCCCGATTTTGTGTAACACACTCGCTTTGGATTTGACTCTTTTGAGAGAGTATAAGCGTAACAAGGTGTGGAAAAGTGTATGGAAGCCCCTGCTGATAGCAAGATAGTGTTTGGCTCTATACTCCTAGAATGTAGAAAGAGAAGACTTGCCGAGACTTTTGAAATTTGTCTTATTCCTAATGATCACAAGATTGCTTAAAACCCTTTATTGATTTTTGGGTTATTCAACCACTAAGATTGATATGAAAAAACATTTTGATTAATCATGAGGAGAAAACCAACTGATATCAAGAATCAAATTTGGAATGATGTGAAGAGGATTTGTGTATAGGGACGGTCCTTAATGAGACCAGATTTTCTGAGATTTGAATGTGTTTGTGACCGGACCATTTCTGGTTGCCTACGTTCCCCTCAATATGAGAAGCTCAGGTGGCCGTAGTTCGGGCTTATCCCGATTGAGAAGAGAAGGAATGCAAAAATTCGAGATTTTGAGGACTTTTGAGGATTTTAAGGATTTTGAGGATTTTTTTAGAATCGGAGAATTGAAGAACATGTCTCCTTGGAGTGTCAATGAAAGACACGGCTGCGAAGCCCCAGTGAGGCATTCACGGGAAGTGTTTGTGGAGGAGAAATGAAATATGCTCACATGAAGTGCCAAATGAATTGGATTTGAATTTGCATAATCTCTGATTGATGGTCTTGAACCGAGATAGATTAGGTTCCAACTTAAGCAAGCAATGAAGCATTAATTTGATTTAGATCTCGAAGATATTAGAATGAAACTGCTATCCGGTAGGAACTGTAGCTGGGCTTCAGGGCTTCAATTGACCATTAGGTGATTTGGAAAATTAATTGCATCATGACCTCTTAAGATGAGAGGTTAGCTGGGCCTTTTACTGACTGAACCTCTAATGATGATAGGTTGGCTTTCATGGATGTGTTTAGGATCTCTATGGCGAGGAGATTGATTGCCTTTAAGAATGAGAGGTCAATTTTTGACTTTGGCCAAAGGCAAGGGTAATGGTAATGGGAATATCCTCTAAAAATGAGAGGATGGCTTGGGATTGGTTTGTGGATGCTGGTGAGAGGAAATCCAAGCTATCGAGAACTTTTGTGAACTTGCGAGGATTCGGGCTCCTTTTGAACATTGGAGAGCCTCTTGAGAAGTCGAGGACTTTTGTAGAATTGGGAGGATTCAACATCCTTTTGATAATTGGAAAGGCCTCTTGAGAAGTTGAGGACTTTTGCTGAATTGTGAGGATTTAAAATCCTTTTTGAGAATTTGGAAGGCCTCTTGAGGAGTTGAGGATTATATATGTCCTTCTGTCATGATTTGAGTATTTTATGCATCGCCGATTCTCGAAGCTAACTTCTTGGCATTGCTTGGACTTCTCTCAGCAAGGAGCAAAGATGATGACTAAACAGGGTTTCAAAACAATCCGATTTTGAAGTGAAAGGATATTGTTTGGTGAGGGTGAGGTAATGGATTCCCTATGGTGAAAGGCTTCAACCGCAATCCCTACCAGATGACCTAAATGAAATTAAGTCTTCATTTCTTGCTTAAGCTTAATTGTGAAAGATTCATGCAAATTCATTGAGCAACGAAATACTGAGTATGATGCAAGAGATATGAGCACATGAAATGCGAGATGGGGAGTTGATGAGCCCCAATTTGAGAAGGATATCAGTTGATTTTCTCACTCCGATTAATTTAAACATTAATCATTTCAATGAATTATTGATTGAGTACACAAGTGATTATATGGAATAAAACTATTTCAATTAAGTGTAATGTGGGTGTGCAAGTGAGGTCTCGAGTCTAGCAACAAGAGAAACAAAGACTTTTATTAGTGAAAGCAAAAACTAGTCCACAATGGACTTAACATACTCGTGCCCAACAACGGACTTTCATTAATGACTTGAAAGACAATCTAGACCCTACAAAGACTGATTGACTACATCAACATTGGATGGGAGGATTCCTTGGATTTTGCTGAAGATCACGAAAGAGGATTGGTAACCACGTTAGGGCGAGCCTTCTCAATCTTCCCTTCATCAATAAGCCTTTAAATGAGAAACTTCAAAGGGATGCAATTGTTGGTGGTATGGCCAGGATACTGATGGTATCGCTAGTATTTGCTCGCATCTAGATTGGGATTGGGTTTAGCAGGGTTGTGATTATCAAGAGGCTTGATCATCCCAATCTTAACTAAACCATTAAATGCCTCTTCAGTAGTCATACCAAGATCATCATACTTCTTTGGCTGGCGAGGTGGAAACTTCCCACTGCTTTGACCAGTGCTTCCTCCCAGAAGGTTGTTAACACTATTGTCTTTGGCTAACTCTTTCCCTTTAGAAGCCGTGTAAACTGGATTGACTATCCTGTAATGATAACTGCCACCATTACCGACATTGGCATTTGGAGTAAGATTGAAAAGTCGATTCTCGCTACGAGCTCCCATGCCTACCATCTCCCTTAAATCGGGGTACCATCCATTTCCAATAGCTTCACGAAGAACTGGCTTTACACATGAGAGAAAGATTTCCTTTTGATCCTGCAAAGGGATTGGCTCAGAACGCTCATTCAATTTAGCATTCTACCTCTTGAAAAAATCAATGATTGACTCATCACTTTTTTGGATTGTGCCAACCAGATCATCTCTAGATGTTCGCCACTCGAGGTTTCCGTGGTACTTTTCAAGACTAGCCTCAGTGATCTGACTCCATTTAGATCGAGCTTCTGGCTTAAGAGTTAGAAACCATGTCAAGGCAGGACCCTTGAGTGTGAGATGGAAGTGCTGAGCCCTAAACTCGGGAGTACAACCCATTGCTCCCATAGTCATCACATATGTGTCAACATGAGTTTTCGGACATGCCGTCCCATCAAACTCCATCTTAGGCATTTTGAACTTGTGGGGAAGGGCTTTTACCTGTCCTGGATCAACCACTTTAAGTCCACTTGATCCTACAGTCAGTTTGTCAATTTGCTACTGCATCATTTTCATCTGCTCCAACAAACTGGCAACTTCTGGAGTGACACTGGGAATCTAAGGGATACTGGTGACACAGTAGAGGAGGGCACAGAGCTGGCCGACTGGAAGAGAGAATTCTCGAAAGCATATGTTGTAGTTGGAGGAAAACCAAAGGTATTTGCTACATTCAAGTTGATATCAAACGGGCCGACCGAGCTAGGAAGTTGAGAATTCTGGACTGAAGGACCTTGAAATGAAGTACTAGCAGTCACATATGGAACAGAACCAGGACCAAGAGATACACCTATCATAGGTTGAGAAAATCCACCTTGAAACTAAAACCGATTAAACCGAGGCTGTAGAAAACCTTCACGATTAAAATGACTGCCAGAGAATTGATACTGAGAACCATCTTGTACCCGTGACCCTGGAATTGACCATACTAAAAATTGGCTTGCTGCTGTGAGCTGGGAATCCAAAAACCCTGAGTGTTTTGCTGGAATTGAGGTTGATAACCACCTGGAAACTGTAATCCAAATTGAGTTGGAGGCATAGAAGCATTATGCATAGGGGAAGATGTCAAGTCATAGAAGCTTGGCTGTGGTCTACCAAAACTAACTTGAGAGTGAACTTGAGTCTGGATGGGCTGACACATTGGATAAGAAGTTCTGCCTTGTGAATACACATTCATCTCATTCATCTGATAAGCGGGAGGAGGTGTAACTCCACAAGTGGGCTGAAAAGGAAGATAAACATTGCCAGCCCCTAACTCGGTATCATTAGCCTCAGTAATTTCCTCATAAGACCCATCTGCAAGACGAATGATGGCAATCCCTCGAATACGCATTGCTTCCACAAACCTATCATGCGCTTCCTCCTCTCGAGCCCTAGCAGATTGGGCGAGCAATTGAGCCTCACGCTCACGAGCCAAGGCGGCCTCAAGGGTAACCCTAAATTCATCCATAGACAAATCATTTGAACCCGGCTGACCCGTATCAGATGAACCTCCAGACTGGGAGGGTGACACATTCTCTTCACCAGAAATTTCGGATACTGAAACAGGAAAAGACCACTCGGACACTGCAAGTGCCTCAGAGACACGAACCAAACGAGCGCCGGGAATCGGAGCACGCACCAAACTTGCCATAACTGGAGAGGTTGATAGGGGTTGATAAGGTGGGAGAAGAAATAACCTTAAAAAGGTATGGGAGAGGGAAGAATTGGAAATGAGATGGACTCGCGCGAGTAGCTTATTAATGTTCAAGTAGAAATCAATGTCTTTTAAGTTATAGGAACAGTTGGAAAAGGATAAACCTTTATTCTCGCATTCTAAACCTCGGGGGGAAACCTAGGGACACATCATTCAAAAATACACCAAATGTATTGATTAAAAATTATTAATAGGCAATAATACCTAAATAAAACCGACGCATTTATGGGATGGACAAGCAATCCCAATTTCTGGGGAAATTTGGGCAGCATGACGGGTATTCCTGAAGAAATTCAAGGAAAAATCCGGCATGATCTCTCGTTAGTGCACATTGACAGAGCGACATGATCTCTTGTTGGAACATGTCGTGGGAGCGACATGTCCATACGTGAAACCATGTTACGTTGGAAACATGCCCATACGTGCTAGGTTTTGGGATATGTATGAAAGTATATGACTAATTTTGAAACAATTCATTTTAGTATATTTTTTAAAATTTTGTGTCAAAAACCATCCATTGGGTAAGCTTTGAAAAGTGTGGTTCCACCTATTATGATGCGCTAGGGGAAAAGGATTGATATTAGGCGTTCAAGCGTAGGCGACATACATCACCGTCCGTGATGCCGTCAATCGCACCAAAAGGCTCTAGATCTAGTGATGTAGTGTGCGGATGACTAGATTCCTTTATTTGCGAAAAAGATTTTTTTGTTATTGTTTTTTTTTTTTTGATTTGGAAAGGGGTGAGAAATGGAAAACAACACACACATCAAACCCCACAGAGTATAATAATCAAATGACCATAATTTTGATCATGGGACTGCCTTAGAACCCACAATCTGAACAAATCAGTACACTGGCCAACTCTGTCGCACGACTAGGCAGGTCATTTTTCCAAAACCAAAGCCAGAATCAGCCCCAGCCTCCAAGCAATGCCATGGCTCAACACCAAACCTCAAAACAATAGAAAAAGATGTAGGGAGGAAAGGGAAAAAAACAAAGCACACAAAAATGCAAGTATCACAAAATGTCACAAACAAAGCACACACAAATGAATGAGAAAGATGTTGAACATGAACGAAAGCTTGCCCCACTTTTGAAAACAAGTTTCAAGTCCCCAGCGGAGTCGCCACTGAATGTACGCTCGCTAAAAATTTAATAAGAGTCACCACGTCATTTTAAAGGAAACTTTGAAAGCCTTTTGAAAAGAGAATTTGTGGGTTCGGGGGTCAGATTACGTGTTGGGAAGAACCGAGAGTTCACCCAACATGCCTCGCGGATGAGTCTTTCAACGTTCATCATCCAATTCATTCATAAGTGTGTGCAAATGTGTGAGACATAATATGTGATGAAATGCATATTAATGCTTTGTTATTGATGAATTGAGAGCAATACAACTTGTGAGTCATTTTTATACAGGAGACCACACCCTGATTACAACGAGGATAAACAGATTACAACTGAAATGGATCAACTGTAAAGTGTCTTAGTATGTCGAACGATACAGGACCAAGGGTGGCCAGATGTGTCGCGTGACATAACATGCCACTCTGCAGAGGCTTACAAAGCTGATTATAGAGATGGAATTTAATGGCAACAATGAGATTCCATGGGATGTAAAATATGTTACTACAGCCTCAGAGAAGGATCAATGCTCAGATGAGTGTGGATATGGAATGATCCACACTCACCTTAGCATTCAAGATCAACGCATAACATGAATGACCAAAGGTGCATTATCATGAGAATAGGTATAACATTCAGAGATCAAATCAAAACATGTTCAACCAGGTTCGAAATCAAACATCATATCAAGCATAGCAATCAAAATAGATGATGAAAATAGAGAGAGAGAGGATGGGAATTAGGACATTACCCTTGTAGACCTCAATCTTTGCACCAAGTTAGTTGTAGAGAGCTTTAGTTCAGCTTCAGGAATGAGATTATAAATCTCAGATTGGGTGAAGAACCAGAATCTTCAAGGTATATAAGTGTGTGTGAGAAGAAATGAGTTAGTGAGTTGATAGAATTGATGCGTGTTGTGTATGTATGAGGAGGAGGATGAGCTTCTGTGATTATTTTGGCAGCGTGACGCTAAGGGGTCAAAAGGGGATCCCAAAATGAGAGGTGCAGGGTCCAATTTATAGGCTGCATGGAAATGGCTCATGGTGTTGCACGACATAACGAGCATAACTACCTTCCTTCTAGAACCCTGCAAGGTGGCAAACTGGAATGATCGACATGGCTGATTGTGTCGCACGACAGAAGGAGACATAACCATTTTCCTTCTAGAAACATGCAAGGTGGCGAATTCTGGACCCTTCCTGGATAATTACTTATAGGTCCAAACATGATTAATACCCCAAAGGTGCTTCTGCATGGAAAAAGGACCAAAAGATACTTCCTTAGCAAGAAACTTATAAAAATTTCCCAGAAGTCTCGGAATGAATCAAAAATTTACCAAAATGCTCCCTAGCGCACTTTTATTGAGTAAAAGGCACTTTTATTTGGTCGCGAGTTGGAATGGGGTACTCACAGGTGCCAAACGAGATCATCTCAGATAATGGGACACACTTTAAAGGAGACTGCGATAGATTGTTGTCAGAATTCAAAGTCACTCGCCACAAATCATCCCCGTACAGGCCTCAGACCAATGGAATGGTAGAAGATGCAAATAAGACACTAGAGAGAATCATTCGAAAGATGGCCACTCGCGGTCGTGACTGGCCTGAAAAGCTACATCTAGCACACTAGGGCTATAGAACATCTGTCAAAACAGCCACGGGAGAAACCCCTTTCGCCTTGACTTAAGGAATGGAAGCGGTACTGCCAGTAGAATTGGAAATTTCGTCGTTGAGAGTTCTCCTGGAAAATAGCATCAACAAAGTAGAATGGTTGCACAGTCGGCATGATGAGCTTGCCCTACTTGATGAAAGGAGACTAAAGGCCATGGAACATACCCGAGCCTATCAGAGGCGAATGGTCAGAGCATTCGACAAAAAGGTCAAGGCCAGATACATCAAAGAAGGTGATTTGGTACTGAAAGAGAAGCCCCCTACTAGAGACAACCCTTTGGGAATGTGGGAACCTGTTTGGATCGGCCCGTACATAGTACAGAAATACTATCGGGAGGAGCAATGAAGCTTGTAGACCTGGACGGCAATCCCTTGTTCACCCGATCAACGGTGACAAGCTCCGTCGGTACTATGTCTAAAATAATAATAATAAAAAAAAGAAGAAGAAAAAAAAAGAGAGAGAAGAAAAATGATAGTGAAAAAAGAGTAATACCCAGCTAGGCTAAAAACCTTGAAAAGGGTGGTCTAGGCAAAAAACAGGGTCGCACGTAAAAAAAATAGTGCAAAAGAGTAATACCCAGCTAGGCTGAAAACCTTGAAAAGGGTGGTCTAGGCAAGTAAAAAGGGTTGCACCAATATATATATATATATATATATATATATATATATATATATATATATATATATATATATATATATATTTAACAAAACAAAAATCCAAAAGTTCATTAGAATGAACTATGAAGACCTGAGCCCCTTAGCATTTCTTGTAAAAGGGGAACGTAGGCATCCATAAATGGTTCGGTCTAAACAATAAATAAGACATTTAAATTTCCATGAAATGTGTCTTGAACAATTTATAAGATAATATCTCTTGTTATTACAAATTAAAAACATCTTGATGAGTTCAAGCACGGTCTACTCTTGACTCTCCTAACCTGCTAAAAAGACTAAAATATACAATAAAAGACCTAATCAGCTAATGTGTTTGCAAAAAGGCAATAAAAAGATGCTCGAAATAGGTCTCTCAGTTGTCAACAACAGAGTCTTCCTTGTTCTTCTTTCCTCGACCTTGACCTCGTTGAGTGTTCTTCCTTTTCTTCTCAATGATGTCGGTCTCCCTCATCCCTATCTCAGGAATCCTCATTGGAGCCTCCATCAAACCCGTGTCAATAAGTGCCTTCTCTACCCTGGCACGAGTTCTTACCTCCTCCCGCTGAGCCTCGGTAAGAGGAGAAACCTCCGATTACCTCTCATATCGGGCTTCCATGTCTCTAATAAGATCGCCCGACTGGTTATGGCAACTAGCCTTTACCTCGGTCTCCCTCAAGGTCCTGCTAGAGTCACTGTCAGCACCCAATAAAGCCTGGTGCCTCTCTCCCAAAACAATCTGAGTCGCCCCCATTTCCCTCTAATACCAATCCAAGTAAGCCATGGTCAAGATGGTACTCTTCCTGTTCTTGAGAATGGCCCTGGGCGGAAAAGTGCATATGTCCACGTTCTTGAGAAAAAAGAGGAGATGTCTGGACCTCTCATGTAAAAAGGTGCCACCTCCATGGTGCGAATGTCCTCCCAGTCATCCAGTGGCTCCTGCAAGGTCTCGAATTGTCTAGACACTAACTAAGCATGGAATGTAGAAAGACGACAGAGATTGTGGGGACCCCAACCCGAAACCTTAGCTCGTGCCCCGAGCGGAAGGGTTCCCTTACTATTAAAAACCACCTGAAATTTAAAAACATTGACTTAACTTGAAAAGAACAAAAACTTTAACATTACCATTCTAAAACAACTTGAATCATCTCCACTTGGAGGAAAGTCATGAACAACTTTGAAAAACATACTTGTTTTAGTTACAAACATTACAAATATAATTTATACAAAAGTCGTGCTATACACAAACTCCATAAAGGAGTTATACCAAAATACAACTTCCAACACCAACCTATACATACCCTGACATTCCCAAAAGACAACTTCCAAACTCCTTTCCGTCCTTACTAGGTCTGTCCGCCTGTCTCAGTGCGATCTAAAACAATAAAGGGAGAAGGGTGAGAATAAATCTCAATAAGCTAATATGAATGCAACAATATGCCAAGTAAATGCAACACATAACAAGGTGCATATAACACATTGGTAAAGCGGTAAACACCTTATGTTACCTTGGTTTACCTTTCCCGTCTGAACAATAAGTTGTACAACGTTGGGAGTAAAAATCCACTCATTTGTGAATTGCTTAGGCATATTCACATCTTATAAGACCCATTTTTCATGGAACCGTATAAGATACTAGCAATCTGTAAGGCTTTTGGCTCAATACAGAAGCTATACCCCAGTCTGTGGCCACAGAAGGGGACAGTCATAGGTATAATGTAATCCGATCACATTATATAACAATTTCCATAATTGATCGTATTCCATTATACCCCTAAACATCAGCTGATTAAAACACATTCAAGCACATAATAGTTACTTGAAAAGAAATCCACCAAAGGGATAACAAAATAACAACATGGTATTCATACTCATGTTTAAACCAATACAATAGTGCAACATACATTTCATACACTATTTGAATCACAAACCATGGATATGAAATCAAGTAAGGCCACAATGTATAACCAACAATCCCTATCTGTTCAATATACAACAGTTAATAACCCCTATAAAGGTTCAAGTTCAAATTACCAAGTTTCAATAACTTTGATTAAGTTGCAAATCAAGCCTGCCAACCATTTTCCGAACAATATTTAAACCACTTCCTCAATACCATTTTGACCAAGTAATACATCATTGTATAGCAAAAGTGTTATACTTTAATTATAGTCAAAGAGGGTTCCATTATATACTAGGTAGATTAGGTTTCTAAGGCTTGGAAAATGGTTCAGAGGTGACAAGGTAGGGCACGACTCGTGACCTATGGCACGACTCGTTGAAATTACCTGGACTTTTGCACGCGGTGAGAAAGGGCGGTTGTTTTTTGCAGAGGGTTGGTGTTTGAGACCTCGCTTTCGGGAAGGAGAGGAGTCGCCACGCGGTTTTTGTATTTTGAGCCCAAACGTTGAAAAACGGCTTTAGTTGGAAAATGGTCTCATTTTTATTGGTAGCAAAAACTTAGGAAAAAGCTTTGAAAACGGGGTGTCATTTTTATTGGTAGCAAAAATGAGGAAAAGACTTTTTTTGAGTACCAGAGATTGTTAGGTTCGAGGTCATGTTACGTTTCGAGAAGAGTATTTAGAGATCACCCAAAACGCCTCGTATGACGAGTCTTTCTACCTTTCTCGAAAATGTGGGCGTGTGTGTGTGTGTGTGTGGGTTTGCATTTTTGAAATGGGGGCTTGAATAACAAGCTTAATCTTGGTTTGAATGTCAAACGTTGATTTTTGTGATTCTGTTTGAAAAGGCGAGCGTTTGAATGACAAACGTCGGTTTTGGAGTTTTTTAGGAAAAGTGGCGCGAGTGCTGATTTTAACTGTTTAACTTAAGTGTCAAATGTTGACTTTTAAGAAAAGAGCGTTTGAATGTCAAACGTCAGATTTTGAATAGACCTTCCTCCCTCAGTTGGCCTTTTTGTTTGAGAGCGGAAATGATTCGTCCCCATCCTCCCAGGACCCTTGGGATTCCGGTTTTGTTGACTTCATGCCCGGCTTGGAAGAGAATGGTTTCATCGTCTTCGTCGTCGCTTTAACAGAGAACTTGCTTTTCTTGGGGAGATAAGCGTTGGTACTCTTCATGCTGTGTCATTCCACCTCCTAGGTCATCTGGACCGTTGACCGCCCTACCTTACCAGAGGGGGTTGGATGAGAAAAGATGGTAGTCCAGGAAGTTGCCGTGAGCAAAACCCTTGAGGTCGAACTGGTCTAGAGTGGCCTCTAGCTTTCTGTATGAAGCTGCTTGTGACACTTTAAGGGCTTGGTTCCTGTGGGTCTTTTGAGCTTGGTTCTCGTCCCAGAGACGATTTTCTTGAGCGGCTAGTTCCATGAGGGCTTTCCTTGCGAGTGCTAAACAGTCTCCATAGGTGCGCGCCGTCTGGCTAGTGTCTAGAACTGTGATCACATCCAAATCTCCTAATGGTGGAAACCCTTGGATTATATTGAGGAAGGAAGTCGGGCTGGGACATTCCATGTGGCCTTCCTTGATCTCGGTTACCAAGAAGTTCGCCCATATCTTCTTGATTGAACCTACGGGGGTATTGAATTCTGCGATGTTAATAGTCTCGTGATCTCGCTGGATCACCAAGTCTATCAAAGCTAGAAGTTTGCTGGCGGGATGCCTGAATCTATGGCCGTGACGACTGGGAGCAAAATCGAACATGAGCATGTTGATGCTGAGGTGATCATTCCTTTCGTCGGAAGCTGGATCTGTCTTGCGGGGAAGACTCTTACAGATGTTTTCAGGGTAACTACTGGAAGCGTTCCCGAGGTTGATCTGATTTGGGGCAGGGTGAGGAGCTTCGTCTCCTTTGATGATGCCCTTGGCCTTGGCGGCGCTTGCGGCTGTGAGCTTGACTGACGGCACGGGCCGGTTGCCACTGGGGCTGGTAGTCAGGAGTGATGATGAGCTCTGAGCTCGATTGGCTAGGGCCTCATTTACCATGATCAAGCAGTCGTCGAGGGTAAATTTGGCATTACAGAATCTGATAATAAGGACCGGATCCTTGGTATCATCGGGATATCTGGAAAAGATGATGTTGACGAAGTCTTCGTCAGTTACTTGATCAGAAGGGTTCTTTGTCGTGTCAACCAGTTGTTTCCAATTGTCGGATAACTGCATGTACTGGACGTTGAGCTTGATCATTTCCATGGTATTGGAGCCCTTGTCATAAGTGACCTAATCGGAACGGGTGCCGTCCTCAAAACTGAGCATATGTATGTAGGAATCTTCTTGCAGATCTGCCGCGTCTTCGACTCCGGATAGTCCTGATTCGTTGTCGTCTGACGACTTAACCCAGACATAAGGACGCCTCGCGTCCTGCTGCGCTGCTGGAGCTGCTAGAAAAACATCATGCCCTTCGCTTGAGAAAAGGGGCTCGACGGACAATTCCTCGTGGATGTAGACACCCAATTCTGAACACATCGGATCATATTTATACCACTCTAAGTCTCGCTTTGAGTCAAGAAGTAGAAATCCACCATTTCGTCATGTTTCGTTAAGTTTTGACTAACCACCGTTAGTTTGGGACTAAACTGCATACGAGATAACGAGGAAATGACAGAATTGTCCAACAGAAGCAATATCTCGCGCGAGATATCGTCCCTCTGCAGCATGCAGAAGACAGTTTCCTTGTCGATTTCAACCTCTTTTCGGGATAAGATTTCATCCATCCGGCCAACCAATAGGGTTTGGGGTCTAGAACCTTCTGAAAGGGTTTTACCTCTCCACTTCTACCTATCCAACCCCTATAAATACTTGGTGACTTCCAAGGATCAAAGGACGACGAATTTTCACAACACACACATATTTTATTGGTTTCTTTCCCTAAAAGGTTCCTACAAAATCACCCTAAAAATCACCTCAATGTTTGTTTGTCAACCTTGTTGATAAACAAACATCAAGATCCAAGTCAAGGACTGAGGCGAACCTCTGTCCGTATCAAGATTCGATTCTAAATTTGAGTTGAAACTCTGCCCAAATCACCTCACGCAAGGTAACCCCCTAAATCCCTTTCTAATTGATTATTAGAGTGGTATAAATCTATTGATTCTAGGATCGGCCTAGAGCCTCTCCAAATCATGGGGACGGTCTCAAAGCAATCGATCCTACATTCCGTTTAACCCCGTTAAATGGATCTTTATTTGTTACTCCCTTCGTCCCACCCCAAATGGTCCATCTATTAATTTCATGGCTTTTAAGAAAAATAAATAAAGTGGGTAGAAATTAGAGGAGAGAGAATGTAAAAGTTAAATGTGTGGTAGGGAATAGGAAAGAGAATGTAAAAGTTAAAAATATTTAATAGGAGAGAGAATGAGTGAGAGGAATAGTAAGTTAAAGTGGGTATAATGAATGGTTTTTTTGTAAATATATGGAGAGGATAAGGGTATAAATATATGAAAAACTTTCCATTTAAGGAATGGATCAATTGAGGTGGGACGTCCCAAAAAGGAAAGTGGATCAATTGAGGTGGGACGAAGGGAGTATATTTGAAATCGTCTTCTCTTCTCTGAAAACCTCTCTTTTCTTTAGCAAGACTGATCTCCGGATTGGGTGGAATGGATGCTCCTTGACCTACCCATTCCATAACCTAAGCCCCGAACCCAATCTCTTTCAAAAAAAATGGTTTTTCTATGTTTTCCAAACGAATAATATAGGTGGCGACTCGAAATTAATCACAACGCTCACAGTGGCGACTACTGGGACTTGAAATTAAGAGGCTTAAACTTGCGTCAAAATTAAAAGAGAGGTTTTCAAAGAAAATTATTGTAAATTCGATTTTCTGCTCTCAGATGAGGCATATCTCGCACGAGATATCCTATCTCGCGCGAGATATCGCCTCGGCAATCTGGTTGTTTTCTGGGTTCTCCCGTTCATCTCATAGTCCAAGACGAGAGCTGAACATGCAAGGGGGATCCCAGAATTCATTATTTGCAGAGTTCCCGCATCTTAAGGCCTCCCTTAAGATGTAGAACTCGAATCTTTATTTCATTTAAATAATTGATTATTATTTATAAACTGCGCGTGATTGGGTTTTATTTAATTAAAGTCCGGTTCATTGGGGATTCGGGAGTTGTAAATTAATTTATTTATCTCTCTTTCTCTTTCTTTATGTGGAACTACGACGGCTTGAGTCTTCCTAAATTGGGAGAAACGTAGGCAACCACTTGGTGCGGCCACTATCTGTTTTCCTTTTGATTTTCAAAAAAAAATCTTTATTTTATCTATCACCTAGATTGACTATCACACACGCGCACTCATGATATATCTGTCATTGCACTGCATACCCTCTATAAACCCGGGACCCACACTAAGGACGGATGACGGTAACCACCTAGTCGCCGGTCTCTCCGAAGTTGGATCATCCCACTCCGCGTATTCAATCGACTTAGATTGTCATATCGCGGGGAGCCTAGCCTTCCAGCCCTGCATCGCCACATTCTCATGTAGATTGTCTTTTTAGGATCACTCCGTGACCGGTCGGTTTTGACTCGGTGATCTTTTCTTGTTTTGACCAAAACAAAGCCATGTAAAATTGACAATAAAGAAGGACTTGGAAAAGTCCCTTCGGAAAAAGTCCCTTCGGAAAAAGTCCCTTCGAAATGACCCTTTCGGATGTCCCTTTGAAAAAATATATATACATATAATCCTTCGAAAAACGATCTTACATGGCTTTGTTTTACAAAAATCGGATTGATTGCTTAGTCGTTAGGTTCTGATAAAAGGCCTTAGAAACCCCTCAAAACGGATTTTCCGTTCCGACCAAAATTTAGGTCTAATAAAAATTGACTTTCCGTGTGATTATCTCGCGCGGAACTACATATCTCGTGCGGGATAATGCCTCTGTTTGCTGAAACTGAGCCTGAGCCATTTAAGCCTGCTTCCGACTCATTGGGGCTAGATTTGATCCTGATATCGTCTTTGCATCTCTTCTGTCAGTTTTCCGAAGCTACTCAACTCCAAGAATCCCAACACAATGTCTACTGAAAAGTAATTCGTCACTAAGAGAGATCTCGAAGAGGAAGATTTGCGAAAGATGACCAAGTCTCTTGTCGCTGAAATGGAGCATGTTGAGGGTTGGAGGGAAGCCTTCGATTTACCTTCCACCCGCATTGCTAGGGATTTCCGGAAGATGGAAAATGACTCCGACAGTGGACGATCATCTGTACAAGAGGAGCTAAGTGACATCAAAACTCAACTTGCCAAAGCCCTGCAGCAAATTAATGACAATGACTCGTGGCATCACATGGAAGAGTCCATCCAAGCTGAAAAGACAAAGATACTGATTGAAGAGCTCGAGGAAGTCAAGAGCGAATTCGAGACCATGACCCAAAAGTGTAGCGCCCACGAAGCCCACATTGAAGATGACATTGATGAAAGAGTCAAGTATTTCCTCAATACTCTCTACCGTGACCTCAAAGAGAAAATGGAAGAAGAATGTCAGTCTCGCCACCTCGTCTTTGTGTAACACTACGAGAACCATATTCGAGACCTTCACAATCAAATAGCCAAGCGAAGGAAGGGAAGGATTTTCACCGACTTTGGAGGGATCACTCTCGGACACATCTTCAGAAGTCTTCACAAGGATGGAGTGATGAAACCTATGGAGGGCTACCAACCTAAGAGGGAAGGTCGATCTCCACACCTCTATTGCTGCTACCATCAATGCCATGGCCATCACACCAATGATTGTTTCAACCTGAAGAATGCAGTCCAAGACTTAGTCGACAACGACACCATCAAACTTGCTCCTAGCGGAGGTGCCCTTGGTTGGATTAATAAATGAAGGCCTCTTTTTCCTTTTTCGGTTATTTACTTTTATTTGCAAAAGAAACGGTTAGTATTCTAGTTTAGTTTAGATACTACTTGCCTAAAATCCTCATTTGTGGGCAAGAGTATCAAGTTTGCTTTCCAATAATAGTTAGTCAGTATTTCCCTTTTCAATTCTGATTACTTCTTTGAGATCGAGAAAGAAAGCACTGTGAATGTCATAGAAACTTGCAACGAAAACGATTACTCCAAGGCATCTTGGTTTTCTGGAAACCTTCCTGTCTGGAAAATGATGCAAGCAAAAGGATACTTTCCTGGATTGGGGCTTGGAAAGCACTTACAAGGGATAACGGAACCACCACCGATTCCCCCACCTCACACAAAGCATGGCCTAGGATACATCATTTCCATCCACGATGGGGATGACGAAGAAGAGTGGGACTTCACTCAAATCAAGTGGGAAGGAACCACATACAAAGGCCACAAAGACCCAAAGGCCAAGAATTGCAACCTCGAGCCATATCGAAAGACACTCAATGGCTACTTCGTCCGGGAATGGGAAAGTACTCCCTACTTTATCTTTTCAGAACCATGGACTGATGATAAAGGAAAGTGCCAATTGGGCTTTGAAATCTTCAGCAAATGCGATGCTTCTCCAGATGAAACAGAACCTGTCCCGCTAATCCCTAAAGATTTATGGGGCATAAAGGCAGAAATGACAAGCGAATGGGACTTTGTGTTGGGAGAAGACATGCTGCGACAGTTTGAAGACCTGTGCCAGTTAGAAGACAGCCAGATCCATGCAATCTCCAAGGGGGACGCTCCAACTATTGATTACACAAGACTAATACAGAAATGTGATCAGCCAATTCTAAACTGGCACGTCACCGGATGACCAGTTGTTGATGAAGACTTCATGATCAAAGAGCTTGGTTGCACTCCCCATCCCCGCAGGAAGATAGGCCCTGTAACTTTCGCATTAGAAGCAGGCTTCACCTCTGATGAACTCACTCAAGAGGAAATCGAGGCGGTGGCTGAACATGTATTCCCTTACTTCCTTAATGAAAACTTTGATCTTTCCGAGTACCCTGAGATTGCTAACATCGTGAATGATGAATTAACTAATAATAATCAATATAACGAACACGTTAATAATGAATCATACGATGAGATAGATCAAGAAAACGAAAAAATCTTAAAAGAATTAGCTAAGCAAGTAGGTCGTTGTGGAAAGAATGGCCCTGTTGACGACGAGGAAATGCAAACGGTTAATCTTGGGACAACGGAAGCCCCCAGAGAAAGAAAGATCGGCAGCTTCTTCAAGGGGGAAGACAGAGAAACCTTGACGCAGCTCCTCAGAGAATATGTTGATGTCTTCGCTTGGTCCTACAAAGATATGCCTAGGTTGAATCAGTCAATTGTGGAGCACAAGATACCGCTGCTACCCAATGCCAAGCCAGTCAAACAGAAACTACGCAGCATCAAGGCGGAATGGTCAATGCATGTGAAAGAGGAAATCATGAAGCTCTTGAATGTAGGGTTTATTAAAGTGATCGAGTATTCGGAATGGCTAGCAAACACGGTACAAGTAGCCAAGTCAAATGGGAAGATACGAGTCTGTGTCGATTTCAGAGACTTGAATAAAGCATCCCCTAAAGATGACTTCCCGCTACCAAACATAGACATGTTGGTCGACGCCACAGCCGCATATGAAGTTCGCTCATTTGTCGACGGTTTTGCAGGGTATAACCAAATCCTCATGGCAGAGGAGGATCAGCACAAAACATCATTCACCACACCTTGGGGAACGTTCTGCTACTCGGTCATGTCGTTTGGTCTCAAGAACGCTGGGGCTACCTACCAAAGGGCAGTCACTACACTATTTCATGACATGATCCACAAAGAAATAGAGGTATACGTGGACGACATGATTGTTCACTCAAAAGGGACGGATGGTCAGCACTTCAGGGATCTCATATAATTCTTCAATCGACTGAGACAGTACAAGATGAGACTCAACCCCGCCAAATGCTCATTCGGAGTGGTCAAAGGGAAAGTCTTAGGGTACATGGTCACAGAGCGTGGCATAGAGGCAGACCCCGCCAAGATAAGGGCTATCATTGACATGCCTCCACCCAGAACACAGAAAGAGGTAAAGGGATTCATGGGCAGACTTCAATATATCAGTCGATTCATCAATCAACTGACTACAATGTGCGATCCCATCTTCAAGCTACTCAAGAAAAACGCACCTCAAGAGTGGACCGAAGAATGTCAAGAAGCATTCGAGGAAGTTAAGCATTACTTAACCTCCCCACCTATCCTGGTTCCGCCGCACAAGGAAAAGTCCCTAAAGCTATACCTCACGATTACCGACAATGCGCTAGGGGCTATGCTCGCTCAAGAACAGCCTACCTCACACACAGAGAATGCCATCTACTTTGTCAGCCACAGATTCCAAGGTAGTGAAATCAACTACTCTCCACTTGACAAGTCCTGCGCCGCTCTCGTTTGGTTATCACAAAGGCTAAAGCACTATATGGAAGCCTTCCCGGTTCGCCTCATTGCAAGGATGGATCCGTTGAAATACATCCTAGACAAATCTAATTTGTCTTCGAGACTGGCCAAATGGTACTTCATGCTCACGGGGTATGATATCACTTACGTCACTCAGAAATCCATCAGAGGGAGTGTATTCGCAGATCAGTTGGCTGAATTTCCCTGGGACGAAATGAAGGGGGAAGACCCGCGATTCCCTGATGAAGACATCATGAGTATAGAAGAAGAAAATAAGTGGCAATTATTTTTCGATGGCGCGGCCAACAAGAGAGGGTTCGGCATCGGAATGTTGTTAGTAGACCCCTATGACATCTATACTCCACTAGCAATACGTCTTGACTTTGACGCTACCAACAACACTGCAGAATATGAAGCTTGCATAGCGGGGCTTGAGGCAGCCCTAGAGCACAACGTGACTGAACTCGAGGTATTTGGAAATTCCCAGTTAATCATCAATTAGACACTGAAGAAGTGGAGGGTCCAAGATCCAACACTTCAAAGATACAATACCCACCTCCAAGAGCTGGCGCAACAGTTTCAGGATGTCTCATTCCACTATCTCCCTAGAGACAAAAATCGGTTTGCTGACGTATTGGCCACGCTCGCTTCCTTGGTTGAAATTCCTAAAGGGAAGGCAGTCAAACCTTTCAAAATAACACGGCGTGCAACTCCTGCCTACTGCGCCGTTATAGATCTCCATGACTGCAAAGACAAATGGTTATCCGAATGTACCATTGTCGAGAACTCCGAAGAGAAACCGTGGTACCACGAAATTTGGCATTTCATCCTAGATGGAACCATCCCACCTGAGACAGACCCGAAGACTCAGATCGCCCTTAAGAGGTTGGCCGCTAATTACGTCATCACTGCTGGCCGTCTATTCAAGAAACATTCCCAAGGAAACCTCCTTTGTGCCACTGAGGAAGAGGCCCGAGAAATAATGGACCATGTCCATCAAGGCATATGTGGGACCCACATGAGCGGAAACATGCTTGCCAAAAAGATCATCAGACAAGGGTACTTTTGGCTAACCATGGAAGCCGACTGTACCAAAATGGTCAAGAAGTGCCACAAGTGTCAGATACACGCCAACCTTCAGCACGCACCGCCTTCCTTGCTGTACCCTATGACTTCTCCTTGGCCATTTTCTACATGGGGGATAGACGTGATTGGAAAGGTCACACCCGTAGGAGCTAACGGGCACTGCTTCGTCCTAGTAGCCGTCGACTATTTCACTAAATGGGTCGAGGCCGCCTCCTACAAAGTTCTGAATGCCTGAAAGGTTGCAGAATTCATCAAGCACAACATCATCTGTCGATATGGGGTTCTGCAAGAGATGATATCCGATAATGGGTCGCACTTCGAGAAAGAAACCGATCGCCTCCTAACCGAGTACAAAATCACAAGGCACAAGTCATCTCCTTATAGGCCTCAAACGAATGGAGCAGTTGAAGCCGCAAACAAGACAATCGAAACCATCATCAGAAAAATGGCTGTCACTGGAAAAGACTGGCCCGACAAGTTACCTTTCGCACTGTGGGGATGCCGCACTTCAGTCCGAACAGCTACAGGAGAGACTCCCTACGCCCTCATATTCGGAATGGAAGCTGTCTTGCCGATAGAATTGGAAATACCATCACTACGGGTTCTCCTAGAAAACCAAGTGAACGAAGTCAACTGGCTAGAAAGAAGATATGAGGAGTTAGCCCTGCTAGATGAAAGAAGACTAAAGGCAGCCGAGCACACTCAAGCTTACCAAAGAAGAATGGCAAGAGCTTTCAACAAAAAGGTCAAGACAAGGAACATCAGAGTAAGTGACCTGGTTCTCCGTGAGCATCGTCCTGGACCTTTCAACCCGTTAGGCAAGTGGGGACCAAGATGGATAGGACCCTACATTGTGAAGAAGATATTCTCTGGGGGAGCCCTTCAGCTGGTGGACTTAGACGGAGATCAACTACCGAAGCCGGTCAACATAGACAAGCTCAAGAAATACTTCGCGTGACATGGCCTCCTAAAAAGAAATCGCTCGCTAGGTTGAAAATCCCGAAAAGGACGGCCTAGGCAAAAATTAGAGCTTGCACAAGAAAAGAAGCCCGCTAGGTTGAAAACCCGAAGGGGCAGTCTAGGCAAAAGAAAGGGTGTGCATACAAAAAAAAAGGGGGGGGGGGCTTGTCTCGCGCGAGATTATCCTTCGGTCTGAAACCGTATTTTGTCCTTTTTCTCAAAAATGAACTATGTTAGACCTGAGCCTCTTATTTAATTGCTGTAAAAGAGGAACGTAGGCAGCCTTCGGGTTCAGTCTAATCAAACAAATAAATCTAATTTTGTCCCTTTAAATTAATCGAATGCATTTTTATTAATGACAAAAGGGAAATCCTAACCACAACGACTAATTTGTTAAGCTAACAACCTTAAAAAAATACTAATAAAATAAAAACTATTGATCTATCAAAGCAATCTCTTGGTACTCCTTAAGATCTAGCCTTTCATTGACTTGGTAGGCCGGCGGACATGATATCCACCGTCGTCGCGATCCTTCTTGCGCTTCGGACCCTTTGAAGCGGAGCACCCCTCGAGACGATCAAAGACAGATTCCGATAGCCTCTTGAAGACACTAGGCCTATCTAAAGCTTGCGTCTTTCCAGGCATCCCTTTGCCTCGCCTCTCATACCAATCCTCGTCAAGAAAATCCTGGGTCGGATCGGTTCGCACATTAGCAGGATCAGACTGAGCCTCGCTCCTTCACAAAATACTGCTAGCTATAAAAGAATCCCCTAGCAGTGAAAGCCACAGATCATCAATCTTCTCCACACTAAGGTGGCCGGTATGAAGAAACCAATCCAAATATTGTCGGATAAGAAGATGCTTGCATTAAAGGTCCGAAGGTTCGACCAGCGGTCCCGACTATTTCCTTCGCCCCATGTTTGAGCTAGCGCCTGTGCAAACTCTACATCAATGTAAGACACTTCACGAGAAGCTCCTTCAAAAAGATAAGTGTCCTGCGACTGACAAAACTGACGGAGCACCCGTTTGGGAAAATAGAAGGAGGAATCTCGCAAACCCAAAAGAACAACCTTGTCAAAGCCCTTGGTATTAGCAACATACTTGTTCAACCTCCAATAAGGCAGACACTAAAGAATATCAGCAGTTTCGGCCTTCGCAATCAACTCAGCCCACTCATCCACCTAGAGATCCTTGATCAGTAATTTTCGCGTATGATATGTGAACGGGGAATATTCCAATGGGGGGACCACCAGCTTGAGATGCTCCCTAAGACAAATAGTCAACAGAAGAGGACTCCCTTGAGTCATGGCACTGGTCCTATGCAGCTCATCAAGACCATGCAGGGTTTCACCCAAGATTAGCGGAATAATGTTCCTAGAACGTTTTCTAGCCTGAAGAACAATTTCCACCAGTTGGGAGTCAACCAAGCCGTCCCTGCATGTAAACAGAACATCTCCGTAAAGAGAAAGGGCCAAAAAGTTCCGTTTGTAGACATGAAAGGCGTCATCATCTGAATCCCCGCTGAAGCGTCCTGGAAAAGAAGAGCAATCAACCATTTGCGGTGAACCAACTCATAGCAAGTATCAAGGGGATCCCTAGCAATTCATTCAAAGCCTCCGAATGATTCCTATGATACTTAGGAACAGCAATCTCACCAGTCAAAGGCATATCCAAGATAATGGCAAATTCCTCCACAGTAGGCACCATTTCATTCAAAGAAAAATTGAAAAGATGAATAGAGGGATCCCAAAATCGAGCAACACCCTGCAAGAGATTCCAATCCGGTTGGAGGTTCTTCAAGGTGAAAAGGATTCTAAATCCGAATTCTGCTATAAACCTATTGTGAGCTCGGTTGCGAAACGACCTCACAAAATCTCTTGATGCTTGCTTGAAAGATTCAATCACTTCAGACGACAGAGAAAAATCATCGACAATCATGGACGTTGGGGGCAATCTCCTTGGAAGCCATGGATCGCAGGGTTGGAAAAGAAGCCAAGAGTTTCACCCTAACAGAATATCTCTAGAGTTTGAAAGGCTAGAATGAGTTATCTGGCCGGACTACAAGGTGATTTTATAGGGAAAACTGACAAAATCCTATTCGAAAAAGGAAGAGAACTCTGCCTGGGTAGCGTGTCTCGTGCGAGACACCTTGTCCCACGCGAGATATCGCTACGGTAAAACAGCAATAGTTCTGCTCAAACAACAATCTAGCCCCGACTTGACGAAGCAAGTCTCGAAAAAAACCTGCGCATACAGTGCATAATATGTAGTGCAACACCAAGATCAAGCTCAAAATTGTGGCCTTGATGGCCATTCCATTCCATTTCCAAAAAACATGGAAAGTCGAGAAAGTTAATAAACTAACTAATTAGACCTAGGTTTAGGGGTTAAGAAAACCATGTTTTTGTGCTACCTACTTGTTTCTAACAGGTACCAAATAAAAAGAAAAATTGTCTGGGCCCACACGGCCAATATGTACAAGTCATCAGAAATCAAATAGAGAGAAAAGGAGGGGATAACGCCATCAAGTCACCCGAGCTGCCGGCACCTCTGCCATCACCACCACGGGGGCTACCATCCCTCCTCGACCTCTTGGCTCCACAAGACCTCTTGGCTCCACAAGTAGGGGTCACCGCCGAGGCCACTGTCGAGGCCGCCAAAGAAACCTTATGGAATAGCCTCTCGGACAGGTCTGACACCAGGGCCATCAGTCCCGCCATCTTGGTCGCACCACGGTTGTAATCGGCCGCGGACATGGTGACCTGACACAAAAGAAAGGAAATGCTCAGATGAAGTCGGACATATACATTTATATCGATGGATACGTGAAATATAAATAGAAACATACCGAGGAGACATTCGGCGGGAGGCGGTAACCCTCGGGAATATGATCTAGAGTCGGGATGTGGCCCATCATCGGCATACTCCCCATCATGTACGTGTAGCTCAAAGGGCCGAAATCTGGCATGAAGGGCAGAGAACCAGTAGCCTGGGAAGAAGTGCTAGGGGCTGATGAACCTGAGGCAGAGGCAGAGGCGGAGTCACGAGCGTGCGATCGCCTATCACCAACCAGGAGGGGACCCATCAGTCGAGGCAAGAACTCCTCATAGGAGGCCCCGGGGACAAAACAATACATCGCTGTATCACCCACCATAAGACCAGCATAATCATCATCCGAAATGGAGTGGGTGGGGTACATCGCCCTCGGCAGATCCGCCGGCACCATATATGGTAATCTACCCCGGCCATGCTGTGGGAAGACCCGTTCACCAAGATACATAGTATCTCCCTCCAAAGATGCCAACATCCTCTGCATCCCAGTGGCATCCCAAGCACGGTGCACCTCCTGCTCCAACAGGGTCCATGGTAAAGGCCTAGCCGCTCATACTCGAAAGCATCCAGCATGGCCTGTGCCTCTGCGACCGTCAGGGTCCACTCCTGATCCTCCTCCTCATCAACGCTCTGATTAGGTTGACTTCACCTCCTGATATCCGGGAACAGATGGTTTGGACTGTCCAGCTCAAACTTGTACAAGCCGAGGACAGTATAGCCCCATATCTACATAAAGGAAACAGAACGGATTCAGTACAAAATAAAGACAAAGCATACAAGCAAAGGACAGAGACAAAGTCAAGAGCACACCTCCCAGGCATAAGAATACCCCGACAGGTAATCCTTGGTGTGCCTACACGCCTCGTCCATGGCGTGATAACAGAAGGCTAGCCCCGCTGAGCCCCAATCATATGTGCTCACCGCATCCAGATTCGCTAACAAACCCAACGGAGAAAGACGGGCCGTAGAGGAGTGGTTTGCAAAAATGGTCTCAAAAAGGATATACCAGAGGGCACCCCTCACCAATCGATCAGTGACTGCATTCGGCTTAAGAGCATAATTCTCAATCTGACGCCGGAGGGGTGTTAGCTCAGCAGCAAACCCCTTAACCTTGTTAGGGGAGAAACCAACCAACTGCCTCCACGCAGCAGGGTTCGCATGCTTATAACCCGCATTCTTCGGAAGGGGCTCGCCGACAAACTCTAGCCCTGTGATAGCAAAGAAATCAGTCGGAGTCATAGTCGCTTCCCCGAAGGGCAAATGCACAGTGTGGGTAGTATCCCACCACCTTTCCCGGATCACCTGAAGGACTTGGGGAGTCCGTCTTATCCCCCAAAGATTATCAACAAAGGTCAATAGCCCCGTTTGGGCCATCCTATCTCTAACCCCTTCATGGTCCTTGATCTTGTCCCACAAAGCTCTCGCCAATTTTGGACTCCCACGGCAATTCTTCGTTGGCCTATATGACTGCAAAACGGAGGAAAAACAAAAAGGGCAATGTTAGAAATCATTCCATGGCAAAAACTCAATGAAATAAAAGAAAATTTTCATTGGGGCATTTCATCGAACACTTGGCGTGCGTACAAGAAAAGCTTGCCCAAGGATGCAATGGATAACTCGGCAATGCAACAACAAGCATCCAACAAAATGCACAAAATCAATACATGCAAGAAGGAACCTAGTTCTAAGCATAGACAAGAACAAGAAAAGAATGGCCATTGATGGAATTTAAATTCAAGAAAAAGTGGGTTCATGTTCAATGCAATATGAGAAACAAGAGGTGGGAAAGAAACTCTTACCAAACCTTCCCGAACGGCGGTGGAGATGTGCATGTGCCTATCGAATGTGAGGTCATCGCGGGGGTAGTCCTTCCCGAGCAAATAAATTCCCAAAACCGGATTCTTCCGCTCTTGAGCCATGGATTGTGGAGGGAGGAAGGATTGAATGTTGTTTGGGAGGGAGAAATCAACAAACAAATCACGAAAAATTGCAAAGAAAACGATCTTAGCTCGAGCTAGGGAGGGAATTTGAAAAGGATGTTTTCAAATTAAAAAGAGGAGCTGCTGTTATATTAGCCCCGACAGTACAAGTCTCGCACGAGATAAGATGTATCGCGCGAGATATACCTTCTGGAAATTGACAAAAATGTCCTCGACAATAAGCATCTACGCAACGTCAAAATTCAAAATTTTGACACATTTACCCTTGAAAATGATAAACTAGCAAGGAAACGTGAAGAAATCGGCACCGCAAGTCACGGAACGAGCCAAACGTGACACCCGCACGATCGCCCGGTACGGCACCAGTCGCCCGAAAACCAACTGATCCAAAAATCAACTCAATCCACATGATTCAGAGCCCATAAAGGCGAATCAGCGAATTAAAGGCCCAGTCCGATGCCCAGACAGGTGGATCGTTAACAGAAAAAGCCCGGTCCGACGCCCAGATAGGTGGATTGTCAACAGAAAAATCCCAGTCCGACGCCCAGATAAGTGGATCGTCATCATAAAAGCTCGGTCCAACGCCCAGACATGTGGATCATCAAAAGAAAAAGCTCGGTCCAACGCCCAGACAGGTGGATTGTCAAAATAAAAGATCGGTCCAAATGCCCATACAGGTGGATCATCGAATCAAAAGCCCGATTCAACGCCCAAACAGGTGAATCGTCATCCTCCACAACAAAAAGCCCGATTCGGAGCCCAGAAAGGCGAATCGTCACAAAACCGACAGGACTCAAAGGACCGGAAAGGTAAGCCTTTGTTTTCTAACATATTTCCCACAGGTTCGGAGCCCAGACAGGCGAATCTTCAAACAGACAGGTATATTCAGAATTGGATCTTGATTTGATTCCTCAGTATGAATTTATCTTTCAAAACAAAATCTCCTCGATTTTCAAAATAATTTTCAAATTACCTAAAGCAGCCTTTTCGTGTTTTGGAGTCGAACTACGTCATGGTCTGATTCTCCGATAGAGATACGTAGGAAGTCGTGTGGCCCGACCATCTCGATGTTCAGAATGATGTCTTTTCTATCATCGACATGACTTCTTTCATAAGACTTGTCGATGAGGGGCTCTGTAGACACCCCATTCTGAACACATCGGATCATATTTATACCACTCTAAGTCTCGCTTTGAGTCAAGAAGTAGAAATCCACCATTTTGTCATGTTTCGTTAAGTTTTGACTAACCACCATTAGTTTGGGACTAAACTGCATACGAGATAACGAGGAAAGGACAGAATTGTCCAATAGAAGCAATATCTCGCGTGGAATGGCGTGTCTCGTGTGAGATATCGTCCCTCTGCAGCATGCAGAAGACAGTTTCCTCATCAATTTCAACCTCTTTTCGGGATAAGATTTCATCCATCCGGCTAACCAATAGGGTTTGGGGTCTAGAACCTTCTGAAAGGGTTTTACCTCTCCACATCTACCTATCCAACCCCTATAAATACTTGGGGACTTCCAAGGATCAAAGGACGACGAATTTTCACAACACACACATATTTTGTTGGTTTCTTTCCCTGAAAGGTTCCTACAAAATCACCCTAAAAATCACCTCAAAGTTTGTTTGTCAACCTTGTTGATAAACAAAGATCAAGATCCAAGTCAAGGACTGAGGCAAAGCTCTGTCCGTATCAAGATTCGATTCTAAATTTGAGTCGAAACTCTGCCCAAATCACCTCACGCAAGGTAACCCCCTAAATCCCTTTCTAATTGATTATTAGAGTGGTATAAATCTATTGAATCTAGGATCGGCCTAGAGCCTCTCCAAATCATGGGGACGGTCTCGAAGCAATCGATCCTACATTTCGTTTAACCCCGTTAAATGGATCTTTATTTTTTATTTTTGAAATCGTCTTCTCTTCTCTGAAAACCTTTCTTTTCTTTAGCAAGACCGATCTCCGAATTGGGTGGAATGGATGCTCCTTGACCTACCCATTCCATAACCTAAGCCCCGAATCCAATCTCTTTCAAAAAAAATGGTTTTTCTATGTATTCCAAACGAATAATATAGGTGGCGACTCGAAATTAATCACAACGCTCACAGTGGAGGACATCCCATACGACTGCCATACATTCATCACGAGTGTGACAATGCCTGTTGACCTTTATTACGAAGATTTCCTCATCTGGCGGGGCCAGAGAGTAGGATTGAAGGATGCTAACAAATCTCCGATCGGAGACAGGGGGTTTACGTGCCCGCATCATTGTGATGCTCAGGGTTTCTTTCCAGTCTGCTTCCAAGTTTCGGAAACAGCAGTTGAACTTGATGTATCTGACCGCTTCAGGGTCTGCCTACTCGAGGACATTGATATAGTTAGCATCTCCGGACTCTGAAGGATTCTGATGAGATTTGCCCCGATAGTCCCTTGGTCGACTTGAAGGAGGTAGCCCCGATGCATGGCTGCGGGCACGCTTGGCTGTTGTCTCGGCTTCGTTCCCTATAAGGAACTGTCTCCTCTGATGACTTCAAGATCTCCCTGTCGGTTGATGAACTTGATGCACTGATGGAGAGTGGAAGCTATGGCTTTCATGTGGTGTAGCCAAGGGCGTCCCAACAGTGCTGTGAATTCGGACGGAATGTCCATACCTGGAATTTTGCTGGCACCATTTGGGTTTCGAACCAGAGCTCCAGAGTCACCGTCCCCAGGATGGGACGAGACGTGCTGTCGTAGGCCTTGATAGTCCGAGCAGATGGGATCATGTGGCCTTCGTCGATGCGTAGGGCTCACATCATGCTGAGAGGGAGGACGTTAACTGCTGATCCGTTGTCTACCAATACCCCGGGGAGCGATATGGTGTTGAGCCGGAGAGTGATGTACAGAGCTTCATTGTGCCCTGCGGCGTCTCATAGCAGGTCTTCATCACAGAATGTGAGCATACTGCCATACAGTCGGGAATCGTAGATCTGATCTCTTTCCGAAGAAGGAGTGTCATCAAGCCATTCATTTCCTGTCTTTCTCTTGCGAGGTAAATCCTTTGGTGGTGCCTCGGGATTGTGTTGAGGCTGCTTGTGGCAGTGGCCGCCCTTAGTTAGCACGTTGATTGAGTGCGAGTGCCAAGATGACTTTGACTTTCCTTTGCCGGCCCGTGCTCTGAAGCTGGGAAAATTGAACCTTGGCTGATCCCACGAGGGGTTAAGCTTCTGTTTGGCAATGAGATTGTCAAGATTTGAGGTATTTCGGTGTCCTGAGGCCTGAACTCTGGTGTCAGCAGGACTTTTTGGATTTCCCACCCCTGTCTTCTCTAAAGCTGCATGGCCTGGAGGAAGGGAGGACTGGCTGGAGTTGAGTACGTAGTAATCGAACCTCCCGGATGGGTCTCCGAGTGTACCCACACTGGTGTCTCCAGCTTCATATCTTTCTCTCAGTTTCTATTGAGAGGACTTCTTCTTCTGTTTTCTGGGAGAATTGTCCCTGATCATGTCTTGGAACTCGTACTCAAGGCATTCGGAGCAATCACAAACATCGTAGTTGATGTGGACATTTGATGAGGACCTGGCTAGAAGAGGCAGAGGAACTGGCTCTGCGGCAATCTTCTTTGGCACCCATTCAATGGATTTCACACTGTTTTTGTTCGCAAAAGGGTTTCCGACCGTATTGGGTCCACGGGGGCGCTCCAATTTTCCTTCCTCTATTAAATTCTGAATTTTGTACCGTAACCCCATGCAGTTGTCGGTGCTATGGCCATGATACTGATGGAAGGTGCATTAATTGCTTTTGTCAGCGTTGACTACGGGATTCTTGGGTTTGTAGTTTGCAACGGGTTTGAGGAGGCCTTCCTTGATCAACCCTTCTAGCATCTTACTCAGCGGCATGTCCAACATGTCGAAGTGTACGGCAGGCTGCTTCTGAGTGGAGTTGTTGCTTTGCGGGACTGGGTTTGTGTTGCCAGACTGCTGTCCCTGATGGATGTATTTGACAGACGTATCTTCCCTTTGCCGGGGGCCGGTGCGGGATTGAATGCAACTGCTGATCGGTATCTGTATGGCTGTGCTGTGGCCAATTTTTCCTTGAGATCCTTCTTGAACTGTGAGCCGGCATTGACCATGGCCCAGAGATCTGGGAAGAAGTGATGACTGATGAGAGTTCTAAGGGACGGTCTTAAGCAGGACTTGAAGATCCGCATCTGTTCATCCTTGGAGAGTGGCTCCATGATTTCGAAGAGTTTCCAACTCCACCTCTTGTAGAATTCTCCGACGCTTTCATCTGCTTTCTGCTCGGTGGTGATTAAATCCTCACGACTTGTTTCCCACTCTAAGTTGGATCTATACCGCTCTAGGAAGATGTTACTGATCTGATCCGAGGTATGGCGATCTGCAGGCTTGACCCTTAGGAACCATCGTAACGCTGAACTTTTGAGCGTATGCTGGAAGTGATCGGCCATTTGCTGGAGGGTTGCTCCTTTAGCTCTCATGCCGAGAACGTAGGTGTTAACATGCATTTGAGGACATTCGGTTCCGTCGAATCGGTCCATCTCTGGCATTCTGAACTTGGCAGGGAGAGGCGTGACCATTCCCTGACCTGTGGATCTGAGCGTTTCTTGCTTTAAGCTGCTCATGGTGGCTTTCAGGTCTTTCATATGTTCGACCATCCAGGCTAAGGTTGGGTCCAGTGGTGGACCTTGAGGCTCGGCGCTGGGTGCTACCATGTGAGTGGTAGTGATTGGAGGTGGAATGCTCGATATATGTGGATGTATGGGGGCCTTTTCTGGACTGTATCGGGGTTTGTCCCCGGTGGTTTGGGATTCGTGTATAGGCAATGGGATGAACCCATGAGGGTATTGGAGGATATTGGCATCTGTTTGAGATGGTCTAGCGGTGCGCTGGTTATACTAAGTGATGGGAGTAGCACTGGCTTGGCCGTATATGACAGGGTTGCCCTGAGAGGTGGCAACATGGAGCCTAGGTCGGCTGTTTCCTTGGTTTGTGGAACTGGTTTCAGGGAATCGTCGTCCTCGATTATGATGAAAGTACCGTCTGACTGGGGGATAGCTGCTATACCTCTCTCATTCAGAAGCTGTACTACGAAATTCTGCTGATCTTCTTTCTGCCTCTTGTGAACCTCACAAGCCCGGATGGCTTCTTCCAATGTCATATCTATTACCGGTGGCGGGGGTCCGTCCCCGTCATGATTTATCGGTGAGCTAGACATGTCGGACATTCTGGCTGAGGGAACTGAGGGAACCGAAGAACCTGCTCACGCCAGTAACCGGTGGACTCTGGCGAGGCGCTAACCCGGAATTCTGAACCACTTTCTGCTCACTGCAGGGAACGAAAGGCAGGATTTAGGCTTCGGAAAGGGGTATTTGGCTCAAGGTTTCGGGCTTGTGCAATGTGCAGTTACCGATTAATGTTTACTTAAAATGCATTTTCTCAGAGTCCTAATCGGTTGGAAAAGATCGTGTCTTCTTTTTTGCAACTAACCTAAAGGCTCTAATCAGTGGATCTCGTCACTACGTTTATAAGCCCCTCGTTTCCATTTGTAGATCATCTTCTCGGGACGGACAATCCCGAGCGAGGGTCCTATAAGGCAAGCGAGTTCCACCGACAAAGGAAAAAGTGAACTTAAGGCCAGCTGATCACGCAAACTTCCAACATATGTGATGCACGGGCCATAGTCGAAGTCAACGTCCTTAAGTTAAGGCGGGGATCATGCCAAAATTTTGGCATGACCTCTCCTGACTCGCTTGCGCGAGGGGCCTTAGCTTCTGGCGTTGGCCAAGTTGTGGCTGGCACGGTGCATACGGTGAGGGTTTGGTGACACGGTGTCACATTGAACCTTCGGGTATATTTTTCGGCAGAGCTCCGCATCAAAGTCAAGGCTGAAAAGCTCAAGACATCGGGTCGGGAACGACCTTCGGTCTCAATCTTTCGAGCTTGACTCGTAATGGAACCCGGCGTAAAAAACATACACTTGGGCTTTATGACACATACTAAGCCAAAAACCAACCGGGGTCTTGGACAAAGTGTGACACAAAGAGTGCATGGCTTACACGGGCTAGGATGGGCTGTTTGGGATGACCCCGTGCGCGCTCGAAAGGTGTCTGGCAGACCAACCGAGCTGCAACTGATCGGTCATCACGGGTTACGGGTCGTAGTGTGCAGTATATCGAGGCAGCAAGTGCACGTGAAGTGCGGTGTACCGAGGCAGCAAGTGCGAGTAGTGTGAGGTCACTAAAATTCCTTTTCTGAGTAAAACAGAGATTTTCAGAATGTGTCTTAAAGAATTTTATGCGCAGTTCAAAATGTAGCATGAAAATCAAGTATGAACGGGAATGCACGAACATGTTATGATTTTGAAAAAGATAAAAATGCAACGCCCTTTTGAAAAACCGTTCGAGGTTTAAAGTAACACACGCACACAAAAACGAGGAAGGGTAAACGAAAGTTTGACCCACGGAAGGCTTTTTTGAAAACAACGGCAGTTTTAAAAAAGTATCCAAGTCCCCAGCGGAGTCGCCAACTGAAATTACCCGGACTTTCACGCGCGGCGAGAAAGGGCGGTTGTCTTTCGCATAGGGTTGGTGTCTGAGATCTCACTTTCGGGAAGGAGAGGAGTCGCCACGCGGTTTTTGTATTTTGAGCCCAAACGTTGAAAAACGGCTTAGTTGGAAAATTGTGTCATTTTTATTGGTAGCAAAAACTTAGGAAAATGCTTTGAAAACGGGGTGTCATTTTTATTGGTAGCAAAAACGAGGAAAAGAATTTTTTTGAGTACCAGAGATTGTTAGGTTCGGAGGTCACGTTATGTTTCGGGAAGAGTATTTAGAGATCACCCGAAACGCTTCGTTTGATGAGTCTTTCTACCTTTCTCGAAAATGTGTGCGTGTGTGTGTGTGGGTTTGCATTTTTGAAATGGGGGCTTGAATGACAAGCTTAATCATGGTTTGACTGTCAAACGTTGATTTTTGTGATTCTGTTTGAAAAGGCGAGCGTTTGAATGACAAACGTCGATTTTGATGTTTTTTAGGAAAAGTGGAGCGAGTGCTGATTTTAACTGTTTAACTTAAGTGTCAAATGTTGAATTTTAAGAAAAGAGCGTTTGAATGTCAAACGTCGTATTTTGAGTTTGAAGATGATCGTTTGGATGCCAAACATCATTTCGCGCGTTTTGAAAGAGAGTTCGAATGTCGAACTCCGGTTTTGAACCGGGCATTTCAATTTTAGCAATTCTACGGGAAAAAAGCATTAAATGATTTTGAGTGTCAAATGTCGGCTTTTAAGCTTGAAGATGATCATTTGGATGCCAAACGTCATTTTGTGCATTTTGAAAGAGAGTTCGAATGTCGAACTCCGGTTTTGAACCGGGCATTACATTGTTAGCAATTTTACGGGAAAAAAGCATTAAATGATTTTGAGTGTCAAATGTTGGCTTTTAAGTTTGAAGATGATCGTTTGGATGCCAAACGTCATTTTGCGCATTTTGAAAGAGAATTCGAATGTCGAACTCCGGTTTTGAACCGGGCATTACATTGTTAGCAATTTTACGGGAAAAAAAGCATTAAATGATATGCGATCAACGAATCGTTTTTGCAACTCGGAATTTGATAAGTAAACACTATCACGAGCCGAACGACTCGGACTTGTAAATGACAGTATTTAAAGTGCGGTATCGACGGAATCAAACGACCCAGAATTGTAAAGTGCATTTAATGAGCCAAACAACTCAGAATTGTAAATGACATGAAAGTAAATGACGATCGACGGATCAAACGATCCGGAATTTGTAAATGACATAAGGTAAATGACGATTGACGGATCAAACGATTCGGAATTTGTAAATGAGATAAAAAGTAACGGAACGGGGCCGGAACGCCGTTTTAACCCGAGAATACTTCTCTTACGGGAAGAGAAGAGGATCAAGGACTAAAATGAATCGAACACCGTTAGACGGTGACGTCTACATTTCAACAACGTTCGTCCGAAATGGTTATAGCAACTGATGCGTAAACCGAGACGGAACAAGTGTTTAGGGAGAGAGAGCACTACCTATGGCTAAAGTCGGCTCCTTTGGCTCGGTGGGCGTATACGGGATACCAAAAGGTGTTTGGAATGGTGTTTCGAGATGTTGGGGATTGTATGTGGTTGAAATATAGAGTTTTCACCCGAATCGAGGCGAAATGGGTGCTCGGGAGAGGGTGAAAAGGGTTTGGGCCGTGGCTGAGGTGAATTTGGATGAATTTTTGTTGTTGTTAAAATGTTTGACAGCCCTCTGTATTTATATGTGAAATTTACAAAAGAGTCCGGACGGACTTAGGCTGAATTCCAGGGGGTTTTGTGAAACTTTGGAAATTGGAGGGACTTGCTGGCAATTCTGGATTCTCTGCAAAAGAGTCCGGCCGGACTTGGACTGCATACCAGGGGTATTTTAGTCTTTTCACACTGAAATGTGATTGAGGTTGACAAGGGAGCTGTGGCATGCGTGCCACGTGTCCTGTGACTCACCAGGTTTATGGGATTGCGTGCCATTATCCCCAGTTTTATCCCTTTTTTAAATAAATGTCCGGAAAATGTCTGAAACGCCCTCGGAAAGTGCCGGAAAGTGCATTTTTCAGGGAAAGCTGTACTTTTACGTGCGACGACGTGTGTTGAGTATGCTTTGACGTTGGGATGCACGGGGCAGTCCCGGGACGTCTCGTTGGCTTGAGAACGGGGAGCTTAACGGGTTATGGTTAACCTGGAGCGGGCCAGTTAACGGATTCCGGTTAACTTCTAACGGATTTTGGCGATCCGGATTTGGGTACTTACACTAATGCCATTGAATCCCCATTGAATCCAACACGGGTGGATCCAAATCCACGACTCGTTATCACGAATGGCCAAAGGGCACGACTCGTTCCATGGGGCACGACTCATGCCATCAGCCAAAATCAGTATCAGAAGATGAACATCAGCAAAGGCCAAAACCAAATAGTATTTACTCATTTCCTGTGTTTCTTAAGGCTCAAAATAAGTACTAAACTTCAGCCTAATTCATACCAACCCATTCCATACACATTCCAAGTATACCAACAACCATATAAACAACTACAATAGAAACTTTAACATAGAATGAACCATTGTTTGAAAGAAATCATAATAACTTACCGGAATAATTGGAAAATAAGTAATTCTTTTTTCGAATAGATACGCTCCCCTCGGTGCCACGAACAATAACACGCGAACGGATTCAAAAATGAAAAGGAATTGGATTTGCTAGAATTTTTGGAAGGAAAGAGTTAGGGTTTGGTTTTTTCTTTCTTTATAAGAACAGAGGAAGAAATGAAAAATGACTTTTCCATGGAGAGAAAATGAGGTAAACATTAACAAATTACACCTTAGCTTCGAAAGGCTTGAACCACTATAACTAACAACCCTAACTATCAACTTTGACACTAAAGCACCTCAACATTTTATAATATTTTCATTTAAAATTTCAAATATTATACTTTCATCACAACATTTCATTTTTATTTCATTTAGACCCTAAATCATTAACTTGATTTCATTATCACCTTAAATTCATATAAGTTGGCAAAGTCTAAAATAAACACATAAAACTTAACAAGTAGCATGAATTGCATAAATGATATACTACAACCCCAACCCCACGTGCTCAACATGTGCTAAAATGGTGCCTAATATTAGGAGTGCAGAGAGCCAGGAATTAAAAGGGCAAAATAGGGTTCTTACCCTACAATTTTATCCGCGCAGACAAGACCAGTAGGGCAACGGGTTCCAAGAGCAGACAGGCGCTGCTTTCCTCTTTCTTATTTTTCAAACGCCATTGTCGAGAGAAAGAGAGAGAAAAGTGAGGAAAACCTCCATTGTTGTCCAAATTCTCCACCAAAACCTTCGAAATCGAGGCCATGGAGAAAGGGGAAGGAATTAATGCAGGCCGCCGAGGCCATGGAGCAAGGGGAAGGAGTTAATGCAGGCCACCGCAGTCTGGTGAGCAGAGCGGCTGCCGAGAGGTGGCTTGAGTTGGTGAGGATAAATCGCCATTACACACTCTCACAATCGGTAAACGACAAAGTTTATCCAGATATGTGGGAACATTGGTCCACCGATGATGACCTCTGCATGGTATGAGACTCAATTTTGTTGATTTCATTGATTTTATTGTCAAAATTTGTTTAGGCTAGGGCTTAAATGTCAAAATTTGGGGCTTTTGTTGATTTTTCCCTTGTGATGTGAAATTGACAATGCATGTGTTTAATTGAATGTATGATTAGTACGAACATTACAATTTGTTTGTAAAAAACATGAGTAATTTGCATAATGTGAAAATAAAGTGGGTACAAATTTACCGAATTTGGGACAGACTCTTGCATGTTAGATTTTTGTGATGGAAACTTGTTTTTGTGAATGCATGTGTGATAACACAATGACTGGACGTGAGAAAGAATACATGCATGCTAGATTTATGAAAATAAAGTGCATGGAGAAAATTGTGTCCAAAAATGGGACGGAGTTTGTTTTCTCTTTTCTGTTTGTGTTCGTGCTATCTTTGCAAAGTAGTATGCAATTTTATTGACATACTTGTACTGTGTTTACCTGCAAGGGAGAGCGAATGTCATTCAGGACAAGTTGGATAAGCTGAAGACTCGGGGCTCTGTGGAGGCAGTTGTTAAGCTTTGGGATGCTTTGCCCACAGCCGGTAGGGAGGGTTGCAGGAGTCCTCGACAGCTTGTGGTTGCCTCTAATCTGTACGGTTTTGTTGAGTGTTTTTGGGGGTTAGTGGAGTTGCATAAGAGCAAGGGGCTCTACCTGGCTTTGATTGAGCATTGGTGGGATGTTACCCACACGTTCCATTTCTTTTGGGGAGAGGCCACCATGACCCCCACTGACTACGCTGCCATCACCGGCCTGTCCTTAAAGGGGCTTAGCTTAGAGTGGCATGACGGGTATACTGACAAGAAGCTCTTGGATTTATTAGTGATCGTTCGCGCACCGAGGAAGGGGATGGGCATGGAGTATATCGTGATTGATGGGAAGCTGACAAAGAGCATAGCTCGGTATGAGAGAGGGGATCAGACCATCTCCGCTGAGCAGATTGCCCGCTGCTTCTTGTGGTTTGCCCTTTCCAGCACCTTATTTAGGCATGTTGAGGGTACAGTCGTGTTTGCTTTGCTGGGGTCCTTGGTGGACATTGATAGGATTGATGAGTTTGCCTGGGGAGAGGCTATTTTGGCAGAGTTGTACTTCGCCTTGGATAGGTACAACATGAAGGCATCCACCTCCCTGACCTGCTTTGAGTTCCCATTGGAGGTATAGTCTTTCTCCTGTATCTTTTGTACATATTGTGTATGTATTTTTGCATTGACGGGTTCCTCTTGTTGGGTGCCAGTCTAGGATTTGGAGATCTTTGGATGCACCTTGTGGGACCATGTCCCAGGGGAGGTTTTTTCATACCCGGCTATGCTTTGGTGGATAAAGGAGGCTAGGGTGAAATGGAACAGCAGGACCAGGAAAAAGGTGAGGTACCAGGACATGGTGCTATTTTTTAGGGCAGAGACCAGTGAGAGATTTAATTTGTATCCCTGGGGTCGGTTTGAGGTTGATCAGCTGGGCGGTGCCGAGCGCTGGACGGATCGGAGGTGTATCATGCGGGGCCTCACCTGCGATGATTATTATTTGGGGGAGAGGGTGACTGGGCAACACGGTTTAGGGATAGCCCCATTGGCACCGGTTGAGCCTCCGGAGGACATGTTGTATCCCCGGGAAGGGACGATGAACTGGAGTTATTTAGGGATGGGCGGCCTGCCTTTGAGTATCTCACTAATGAGCCTTACCTAGCATTTGTGAGATGCAGGCTGAGGACACCTCAGGTACTAGCGAGGGAGGGGGTCTCAGTTGTTAGGCTCCCTCGAGCTAATTTATCAAATGTCCAGGAGGGGGTTAGGATGCGGGCGCAGATACCTCTTCCAGAGGTGACATGTCGTGCTTTCCGGCCCCGACCTGAGGCCCAGGTATGTGATGGTCACATTTCGATATTCTAGCTTTTATACATCTTATGCCATTATTTCAAATGTTTCTGATGCTTTCATCATTTTTTTGTGCAGTACTCGGCTCGAGTTATCGATCGGCTTTTGCGCCAGGTCATCGGGGCCAAGAAGTTCATCCGCAACCTTGTGACACAGGGGAATGCTCGGGGCTTTTAGAGGTCATCGCGGCTAGTGCCTTATGCCTCTACTCGAGAGAGGTCCCTTATTCCGGCTAGCAAACCTATGATAGGCAGGCGATTTATGGAGACTCCCCGTTCCCAGCCCAGAGAGTCGGTTACTCCACAGCAATCGGTGGACGTTCCTCTTTCTCCTTACATGGATATGAGCATTGAGATCTCTCGGGATCACGTCATCTTTGGGGGTATGGAGGGATCGGGCTACGTACAGAGTGGAGCCAGTGAGGCCTCTTCTTCGTACCAAGACGGTTATGGGGCCTTTCAGCCAAAGGGGGATTACGTGACTCCCTTGCAGTCCCAGAGGACATACGGACAGGGCTCTGACGCCTTCTCTTTCGGCTATGACTTCTTCGCTGACATCGGGGTGCCGTATCGCGGTGTGCCTACTGATCCTGATGACACCTATTCTGACCCTGAGCGGGATGACGTGGAGTCGGGGGTGGCTTTTCCAGAGGCATATGCTGAGGGACCGAGCATGGCTCAGAGGAGGGTTTGGAGGCATGGCAAGGAGATCGTTAGGGAGATTGATCCCGGTTCTGATTCGGATAGTGACTCCGACTGACGGTGAGTGCCTGTATTTGTTAGGGCAGAAAGTGAGAGAAAATATATACATTTCATGCATATTATTTCTACTTCTATTTTTTTGGATTGTAATAACTAGATTACTATATTATTGTTTTATTTTGTATGTTTTGTTAATTATGCGTTGAATGCAAGTTGCATGAGCCCGGTTTTGTGCTTTATATGGGCATGTATGTGATGCTTGTTGGGATTTTGAATGAAAAATGGGAATGTGCAGATTTTATTGCTGTTTGGTTGTTTGTGGAACGAATGTTTCATTAGGGGACAACAGTTTTTACTGCTGTCAGAATTTTTCTGCCTGGGTGACAATATCATCCGCGTAGATGAGTTTGAGGCTGCAATCTCATCCGCGCGGATCAGGTTGGCGTCTGACAAGGTTATTTAATTTTTACCTTAGATCTGGTTTACCTCTTCCCCTTTAATTCAAACATTTTCTTCCTCAGTTTCAAACCTTCTGATGTTTCGGGGCAAACTCACAAAAATCCATGGAAAATTTCTCAAACATGAAGAATTCACCCAAATTGCCAAAGGAGATGCAAATGATCTTCTTCAACAAGTTCAAGGAGTGGTCCTGAGAGATTATGCATGGCGACAAGATGTTCTTTGAATAGAGGTATAAATTCAAATCCCTGTGGTCCCTTAAGGAGCTTATCTCGGATTATGACTTGATGAGAGCTTCCGCCATGTTTTGGGACACTCGGAGGCACATCTTTTGCTTTTCTTACAACGATATGGTTCCCACCCTTGAAGATTTTAGGGCTTTACTCGGAGGGCCCGAGGTGGAAGAGGTTGCAATCCCCTTGCCTGGAGGGATGTCTTTTGTCAACAAATTATCTAGCCTTCTTCAAATCACCCCGGAAGAAGCCCAAGGTATGATTCGAGGACCCGATCATTTTGACATTTCCGATCTCCCGGATAGGTTTAGGGGTTTGGGTATGGTTGGTGATTGTTATTGGGATGCATTTGCCTTTTGTGTGATTGGGTCCTTGTTTATGGTCTATTCCTTCGGGATGTGCCACCGGTCTTTGCTGGACGTTGTTGTGCACTGCCGATCCAACGAGATATTGTTCCTTTGATCTTGGGAGAGACCTTTCATGCTATCAACCGATTGGCTATCGGGAAGCGATACATGCATGGGGGAAGCCTGTTTTTGCTGTCGATGTGGCTGATGGAGAGTCTGAGAGTCCTGCGGGAGGCTCCACAACATTCAGATCGTGGACTTTTGCCAGAAGGGGGGTTACTGTCGAGATTGAGTATCAGGCCTCGTGGGAGCGTGTTTAGTCGAAACCTAACAGTTTATTTAAAATCCGCAAGCGTACGAGCTATTGCAATATAGCGGGTGCAAGTACGGGTCGATCCCATAGAGACAGGGTTTACTTTGGAATTATTTTTGTCTTTATTAAAATTATAGAAGAGATTGGGGGAGATAAAGATTTGTTTTGGAAAGAGAAAGAAACATATACAGAAAATACTTTAAATAAAAATTTATATAACGAAGCATTCTCGGGATTGGAAATCATATACATAATTTATTCATCAAATAGTCATTGTCTTAGGAAATAAAGGTTTTCATAAAAATCAAGGATGGTACGTTAGGCTTACACTACTTTGGGTTAAGACAGTAGCGTTGTATTCTTCACTAATTATGTCCTAACTGTTTGAGATTTCCGTTTATGGTACTCCCGCCCTGTCACAAATGGGCATTCCGGCTTATCTCTAGCTGACCATAATTAGTAAGAATCCATTAAGAACGAGAGTCAACATACTTTCCATTAAAGGAACATCCCTAGGCCGTTGAACTACTTTCGTGATCAATGGAACCCAGTTTCTTTATATAGTTCCGTCAATCGAGATTCTCCGCTAGGTCCTTCTCTCAATTGACTGAATCATACAAGTTGGACGTCTCCAAAATGTAAGTCATTTAGAGATTGATATAAAGAAATTGTTTAGATGAAGATAGAAGACAAGACTTTCATATTTAAGATGATGAACGGTTTATGCTTTGAGTTTCCAACCCCAAGAACAAGGGGGGATTACTCACTAGCCATATAAAATAGATAAGCAATAATATAAAGGATAGAGTAAGAGAAACTTATGATGAAATGAGAGATGAATGGCTGGAATAATACATCACTTTATTGCTTCTTTTCTAAAGGAACTTCATGAACAAATATAGACTTGAATCTTCAAAGGATCTTTGGAAATCAATGTAATAAGTACTTGTATCTAATCTCTAACAATTTCTGATGAAAATTCTATGAAAATTTGGTATTGAAGACTGAGTACAATGGGTCTTTTTATAAGGGGGAGGAAACTCTTCAAGAAGGTGCCTTTAAGAGGTGCCTTTTAATTCTGTAGACATGACTTGCACGGCCGTGTCAAGGGAGTTTCACGGCCGTGCCCCCTTGGCGCCAAATTTGGATTTTTGAACTGGAAAATAGCACGTCCGCTCCACTTCTGCTGCACGGACGCTCTGAAGGTTAACACGGCCAAGCACTTTTCAAGACACGGCCACTCTGCATTTTGGGGCCAAAAATGGCCTGAAAAATGGCCAAGTACACGGCCGCTCTCTCTTGGCTGCACAGCCGCTCTGGCTGGATTTTGGCTTGTGTGTTTGATTTGTTTGTTGCTCCTCCATGCTTTTGCACCAAGATGTCCAAGCATCCTTTGATCATAAAATAGACTCCAAAAACCTGTCTAAAATGCATAGAGTACACCAAAAGGCGTAAAATCTAATAAATATGATAAAGGAACTAAAATAGATTAAAATGAGATGAAAATGGTAATTTAACTAAGTAAAAATATATAAAAACTTAGGATAAGTGACTATATAATAATCACTTATCAAACTCCCCCACACTAAGCTCTTACTTGTCCCCAAGCAAGTTTAGGATGAAAACATAGAGAGGGAGAAAAAGAAAAGAAAAAAAGAAAATAAGATTGATTTCTCAGAAATATAGTAGCAAGCCCTAATTGCCTTTTGGATATTGTCTTTATCTTTCTAGTCATATTTTATATACCTTTAAAATTATTAGAAAGAAGCATTTTGGGGATACTTTAAAGAAATAATTTTTTAGACAATAACCTAATATAGCATATATAGAATTTGATCAAGTAAAGCATACTAGAAGGATAAATCTTAGATCAATTACTTGGTAAAAGAGAAGCTTTCACTTTTTAGAGTGATTTTTGAGAAAATGAATTTATTACTTTAAAATGTACAAAAGGAAGTATAAATACTTATTCACAAACTAGAAGCTTTCATAGAATTGTATTGCATTTTTGAATCACAAGGGCAAAAAATGGATGATGATAGTGGAAAAATCTTATCAAGGCTTCAACAATTTTATCTTATCTTTGCACGTGTTAAATATTTGCAAAAGACCTTAGTTATTTTTTATCCTTTCAAGTAGGAGACATTGTGGCTGCGAACCCCATGTTCCTAATACTTAGATCAAGAATACTTCGGATATTATTTCCATTTGACAAGGAAGCATCGTTGCAGCGAACGCCGTGCCCCGAGTTACTTAGGAAGTAATAGATTTCTTTTTTGCTTTTAAGATTTGGTGACTAAGATTTTTCCAATAAGATAAATTGCCTAACCTTGATTCGATTAGTGGAAATGGAAAGATGGGATTTTGATGAAGAGGCGTGATTCAAGGGATGCAAACAAAGTGGATGCTTCTAATAAGGGAATAAGCAATAATAAAATTTAAAATGTACAATTTTAATGAAATATTTTCAAAATTTTTCATAAGAACAACCAAGTGTATAAGGATGATCAATAAAGATTCAATCTAATCAAATGCTTTTTCTTGACAAAATCCTATATTTTGCTATATTAACTTATGAGGCTTTTAAATTTATTTCCTAAAAATATCCCTATATTTTTCTTCTTAATAATTTCTAAGTTTATAGAAAATATGAGAGGAAAGACAAAGGCATTATTCTTGGGCAAATGGCAAGCATAAGGAATAATAATATGGATCATCATAGGGATTATTTATTTATTTTTATTTTATTTTATATATATACACTAAACATGCATAAAAAGAAATGAAAATGCAACTAAGTTAAAAAGAAAAATTACACTAGAAAGCATGTAAATTAAAACTAAAAAGCAAGTAAAATAAAGATAGATACCCCCCCCCCCACACTTGAAATGAACATTGTCCTCAATGTTTCAAGGAACAATGTCAATCTCGGGGGAGTAAAGAGAAACTTACTGAAATGGTGGCGGTGGTGGAAAGTTGTCCCATAATTATAAACGTCGTCAATTCTTCCTTGGACAAGTTGTATACGACCATCCATTTGGCCGAGTTGTTGAAGAATTTGAGCGTTTTGTTCAAGCAGTTGGCCTTGTTGGACAAACAATTGATCAAATCTGGTAGAAATCGGGTGGTATTGGGGCTTGCATATCTTCTTCTTCTTCTTCTCCTTGGGCTTCTCCTTGGATTACATTCGGAAATATCCAAGTCTCAGGCTCTCTTATTCGGACGGTGGGAAGATTATTGTTTGGGAGCACAATGTAGGGCATTTTTCCCGCCCCAACTAACCAGTTATACTCATTATTTCCCCTCTCCGAAATGAGCTGCATGGTCCGAAGAGTTGGAATATCCAATTTCGTTGATCCCCTTACCTCAACCCAATCATCCGGAATCACAAAATCAAAATGCTTGGCAAACAAAGTAATTATTCCTCCAATATGAATTTCTCCGTTAAAGAATGGAGAAATGATGTCACCAATCAACTCGAAGAGGAAGTTGCAAATATTCATCCTCCTAAGCCTTTGAACAAATCCCCATAACAAGAACAACTCCTTTCTATTCACCGTTCCTTAATCTTCCCTAGCAAAGATGGTACAAGCGAAGATTCTATGTATAAGGCGGAGGGTTGGGTGAATAATAGAGGAGGCTTTGGCACTTCGGGATTTGAAAGAAGGAAGGCCGGTTATTTGATTCCAAAAAGTATTCTCATAATACTAAATGGGAATGTCGGGAAAAGTTTCGGTATTAAAAGATAATCCCAAAATTCTATTAACTTCAGCCTCGATTAAATGAAGCTCTCTTCTGCAAATGCGAAAGTTGATATGGAACTGATTAAAAGTTCTTCTCGTTAATCTACAAGTCTCCTCCACAATCTTACTCTTCACTGTGCTCAAAAATTCTAGAGTAAGAACCTCATAGGTTTTCTCATGTTTCTGGAGAATTCCCTCGGATCTTAACCCCATATGCAAATCTAGAACATCCCCATAGATTCCTAATGATCTTAGGGCAGGTCTGTCAGTAAATTGGGTTGGCCTAATCCTTTTAGAACTTAGGGCAATGAAACGTGTCGTTTCCCTCGGGCTTCTGAAATCAATCCCCAAGGTATTGAGGGTTGGATTAAAGTTAGAGGAAGAGGCTTGCTCCTTACAAGACCTTTTTGTTACTCTCTCTACAGCATTTCCTTTCCCCTTTGAACTCGTTATATCAAAACCCAAGAAAGTTGAAAGACAAGAGAAGTGAGAAAATTTTTACCCGAAGAAATTGATGAAATGAACCTCGAAATCCTTGTTGCACAGCCACAAGATGTTCAAAAGCTTCCTTATTGCACCTTGAATCCGGAATAATCCCTTCAAACTTTTGAAATGGGTGAAGGCTTTTTGGATTTTCGAAATTGGGGGTTTTAGGAGGGTTTTGGAATGATTTTGATGGTGGAGTGGTGTTTGGCCGATGGATTTTGGAGGATTGAGGATGAATTTGTGGGTTTATTTGGAGGATATGGAGGTATTTAAGGATGGTGGGGAAGAGGTATAGAGAGAGATTTGAAGAAGATGAATTGAATGAGGGAGGAGAGGGAGAGAGGCGTGTCTTTTGACTGAAATGACACAACTCCCCAGGCGTTTTGCACGACCGTGTCAAGGATACAGCACAGACGCTCCCCTTTGCTGAGTCAACTCATCCTGACTCGATATGAACTGCACGGCCGCTCCATGTCATAGAGCACGGCCGTGCCAACCATTGTTCATCATTTTATTTTTTTTCTTTTTCTCTTTATTATTTTTTGTATACCTATAAAACCAAGTTAGCACAAGATAATAATAATGATAAAAATGAAATAAAATAAAGTAAAATATAAAGAAAATAAAATAAAATAGAAAGTAATTCATCGGTTACCATCCCGATGATGCTTGTTTTAGGTCTTTAGCTTGACCCCTTTCCGGTAATAGGAGATGTGTGATATTTTGATGGCATTTTGTCATCGACAATTTTTCAGTGCATTCCTTCCGGAGTGATCAATATTTTCTACGGTAGACATTTTTTCCATCCTAACTTCTTTGGTAGAACAAGTGACCTATAGTCTTTGCACTTTCAAAAATTCGAAGTGACCTTCTTCTTTGTTCTTTTTGATTTTTCCACTGCATTGTTAGTTTCGGGACAAGCAGAATCTATTGCATCAATATTACCATTGCAAATCAAAGGTTCAATATTTATGGGATCATTTTCTATTTCTTCCTTTGATTGTGATTCCTCACCGATCTCGTATTCTTCACTCGGGGTGTAGGTCTCAAAATAGGGATCCTCAAGATCTGATCTATTCATATTAAATTCGAATTTTTCTTTCCCCACATTTAGGGGAAAGGTGCCATATATCACATCTATAATTGCCCCCGCAGTGGCAAGAAATGGCCTTTCCAAAATGACGGGAATTTGATGATCTTCCGCTATACCAAGGATCACAAAGTCGACAGGGATGATTAAATTCCTTACTCGACATGGCATGTTTTTCATAATACCAACAGGGTATTGAACGGAATGGTCTGCCAATTGGAGAGTTATGGTAGTGGGTTTGAGTTCCCCTATACCAAGTCTCTCACTTACCGATAATGGCATCAAACTTACGCTAGCTCCTAAGTCAAGCACAGTGTTATCGATATTAATTCTGCCAACGCAACAAGGAATTGTAAATGTACCCGGATCCTTTAATTTTGGAGGATTTTTATTTTGCAAGATAGCACTCACTTCCTCCGCCAACATAATATTTTCATATTTTTCTAGTCTTTCTTTTTCAAAAATTAATTTTTTCAAAGGTTTAACAGAAAAAGGCATATGTTCAAGTTTTTTGAAATATGGAATGTTGACATTAATGGCATCTAGGTTTTCAAGGTGTTCATCATAATCGTTGTCTTCTTTTATAGGGGATTCCGTCCCCGAACTAGTCTCAATCATCGGTAGGATTGGACTATAATCAATATTTATAGGGCATTCATTTAGCTTTTCTTGCTCATCCCTGTTTTTACCACGTTTATATGCTCATTTGGCCTTTGAGGTTGACCGGGAAGACTCCCTTGTGGCCTACTCGTTGGGATAGCCTGTTGAGCTTGTTGAGTTTCTAGCATCTTATTATGCGCTGCTAAGTTATCAAACCTAGCATTTAGAAGTTTAAAGCATTCCCTAAATTCTTTATTGACCTTTTCTTGAGAATTTTTATTTTCCACTACGAAATCCATTAAAAGATCCAATTTTGATTTAGGGGGGAAGGTATTTGCATTGTTATTGAAATTCTTAGGTGCAAATCCCGGAGGTTGGGTAGATGGTTGCAGGTTTAGAACATTGTTATTCTTATAGGAGAAGTTGGGGTGATTCCTCCATTCGGGATTGTATGTATTAGAATACATCCCCCCCTTCTGTCCAAAAGAATTTACAAAGTTCACTTGATCATTAGAACTAATGTCAAGTAACTCGCAATTATCCGTACTATGTGAGTTAGACCCACATAGTTCACATAAAACATTTATATTTGCCACGGGATTGACATTAAGATTTTCAAATTTTTTCAAAAGCATGTCAACCTTAGAAGAGAGAAGAGTAACTGCATCAACATTATATTTACCAGTCGTACCTTGTTGTTTCTCCCTCTCATTTGACCATTGGTAATGGTTCAATGCAATATTTTCGATAAGGTCGTATGCCTCATCGACTCCCTTGTTCATCAATGCTCCTCCTGCAGCGGCATCAATGGTCTCTCTTGTCTTGAATATGAGACCGTTGTAGAAGGTATGAATAATAAACCACTTTTCGAGCCCGTGGTGGGGGCACATTCTGAGAAGTTCCTTGAACCGCTCCCATGCATCGTACAAAGTTTCACTATCTGTTTGGTAGAAGCTAGTGATCTTTGTGCGGATTTGGGCTGTTTTGCTTGGTAGGAAAAATCGACCAAGGAATGCTTCTTGGATTTGGTCCCATGTTGTCAATGAATTTTTGGGGACCGAATTTAACCATTGCTTCGCCTTATCCTTAAAAGAGAAAGGAAAAAGTCACATTCGAATTGCTTCCGGGGTAACATTCTGAATACGTGTGGTATCACAGTATTCCAAGAATGTTTGGACGTGGAGATGAGGATCTTCGAAAGCAGTACCGCTATATTGGTTATTCATAACCATACGCAAAAGTTGTGGCTTTATCTCAAATTGTGCCGCTCCGGCATTCGGCACGACTATAGGGGATCTAGTTCCCGGGGTACTTGGATTCACAAAGTCCCGTAGGGTCCTAGCTTGTGTTTGTGTCTCTCCTTCCGCCATATGCTTGCTTAGTGTCTCTTTGTATTTTCTTAATCTTTCGCGAAAGCTTCGTTCGGGCTCTGGATCAAAATTGTCAAAGAACGTGCGAGCCCGTTTCATACACTATAAGAAAAAAACTCAAATAGAGATTTAAACGTAACAAATTATCGGAAGTAAAAACAAAACAATATGAAAACAAAATAAAACAAAAAAATTATGTAGTAAAGACAAAAACAAAAAGTAAACCGTTGTCCCCGGCAACGGCGCCAAAAACTTGTTCGGTCGAAACCTAACGGTTTATTTAAAATCCGCAAGCGCACGGGCTATTGCAATATAGCGGGTGCAAGTACGGGTCAATCCCACAGAGACAAGGTTTACTTTGGAATTATTTTTGTCTTTATTAAAATTATAGAAGAGATTGGGGGAGATAAAGATTTGTTTTGGAAAGTGTAAGTATGCCAATCCAATTCGCAACCCTTTTAGGTGCATCTTAATGTGATAAAATTGCATTAAGGGGCATTTTGGTAAATTCCCGGTCTATTCCGAGACTTCCGGAAACATTTCATAAGTTTCTCGTGAAGGAAGTACCTTTTGGCACTTTGCTCGTGCTAAAGGACCTCCTGGGAATAAACCTTTTTGGACCTTTTGGGTATTTATACCAGAATATTCCAGAAACTGGTTTTGGCGCCAAAAGCAGTTGGTGACACCTTGTGTCACGCGACAAGTCGAGGCTTGGAAAATGGTTACAGAAGGTCGTGCGACACATCTTGACCATCAACTGTAGCCTATAAATAAGACCCTACCCCTCTCAAAAATGGATCCCAACTTCATAGACTATTACTCTGCCAAAATTGCAGCGTAACATACACACTAAACACACACCTCTCTCTCTCTCTCTCTCATCCCAATTCACCTCCAGTTCCCTCTAATTCAACCCACTTCCTCCATCACCTCTTAGATCCACCATCAATCAATCCTCTCAAGCTCAGCAAGACCAGAAGCAGTTGTTGAAGGATTTTGTACCTAACTTGGTACAAAATTCGTGGAATCAACAAGGGTAACACTCTCAATTCCCTTCTCCCTCTCTCTCCTACCTTGCTACTTGGATAATTTCATTGTTCTATCTTCCTTGGATTCAGTAATCAGACTCCATCCATCCTGATTACTGAATCCCAATCACAATCTCTCTGTTTAACATAGTTATTTTTGAATAATTAAGTGCTCTTGGTGTGATTATTGTGAAAATTGGTATTTAGATCCAAGGTAGTGTGGATCTACCCATATCCACAATCCCTGGGTTAATTTGTTGTTAATTCATTCATTCCGAAATTAATCTGTATGTATAGTTAGATCTATGTTGATTGTTTGTTCTTTTGTGTTCAAGATGTGAGGTATCTACATATGGACGTCCTGTGTCACGCGACACATCATGCTTGGTTGATCCTGTGTCACGCGACATCTTCAACCATTCATGTCAAGTGTCACGCGACACTCTACGTCTGTTTGCAGAAACCATTTTTCTCTTGTAATCTGTTCTGATTTGCTGTAATAGGGATGTGGTCTCCATGAATAAATGGTTCACAAGTTGTAAGTTGCGAAGATCAAAATCAATAAAATTCATGTTTACTACATTTGTTTATTATCAATGTTTGCACACATTTATGGATTATTTGGATGTTTAGTTAGAAAGACTTGTCTACGAACGAGGCGTATTGGGTGAACTCTAGGTTCTTCCCAACACGTAACCTGACCCCCGGAGCCATTCTCTTTCAAAGGTTTTTCAAAGTGTACCTCTAAACATGGCATGGCGACTCCTTTTCTTTTTTCATCATTGGAAAACAAAATTTCGGGCGAGCGCACATTCAGTGGCGACTCCGCTGGGGATAACCATTTTGAAAACCTGTTTTCAAAATTAAGAGGGTCAAACTTTCATTCGATTAAACATCCAACATATACATCCTTGTGTGCATCCTTGATGATCTTTTATGGTACATGCGTTTTATTGATCATGAGACTTGTGAGCCTTTTGTGTGCTTTTGTGGCCATTTTGTTATGCTGTAGTTATTGTGCTTTGTCCCTTGCCATGGAGAGGCAGGGGCTGATTTCACTTTTGCAGGTTCTGGTTCAGTGACCACTCTGGTCGTGTGACATATATGTCCCATGATGTCCTGTGTCACGGGACAGGAATGGTCACTGAGCATGTCTTCAGGTGCTGGTTGAGGGCAGTCCCTTGAATCAAAGATTGGCTCAGTTGATTATTGTTCCCCTTTTCCTTGTGAGTGTGTGTGTGTTTCCTCTTTTGTTTTCCTTTTAAAATTAAATTGAAAATAAAATAATAAAAAAATTTATATGTTTTCATAAATAAAAGAACATAGTCATCCGCACACTACACCACATAGATTTAGAACCCTCGGGTGCGATTGACGGCATCGCAGACGGTGATGTATGTTGCCTACGCTTGAGCGCCTAATATCAAACCTATCCCCCTAGTGCGTTATAGGTGGTGCCACACTTAAATCTTACCCACGATTGGTTTTTGATGCAACGTTTTAATCACATTAAAATGAGGTGTTTTTGAAATTTACAATAGGTCCTTATACCTTTCCCCAAAACCTTACACCTTGTGGGCATGTTGCCAATGCAACATGGTTTCACGTGAGGACATGTCACTCCCATGGCGTGTCCTAAATGACAGATCATGCCGCATTGTCACCGTGCACCGACGAGAGGTCATGCCGGATTTTTCTTGGAAATTCTTCGAGAATACCCGTTATGCTGTCCAAATTTCCCCAGAAATTTGGACCACTCGTCCGTCTCACATCGTGTTAGATCTTGGTTAGGTATCATTACCTATTGTTAATTTCAAATACAAAACATTTAGTGTGATTTGAATGTTGTGTCCTTAGGCTTCCCCAAGGTGTAGTTTGCGTAAATAAAGGCTTCTCCTTTCCCAATCTTACTTAGGATTTAAAACACTGATTTATACTTGAAGATAAATAAATTGTTTGCGCGAATCCGTCCCTCTTTTCTCTTCCCTCTCCCGTATTTCCTCAAAGTCTTCTTCCTCCACTACCTTATAAACCCGTATCTACCCTCTGTAGCGTTGACAAGTTGGGCGTGTGCTTTGATATCCAGTGCTCGTTTGGTTCGTGCCTCCGAAATAGTTACAGTTCCTACGAAGCTCTCATCTGTTCTGCTATTGAAGATGTCTGGTGCAAAGGATATGTCATCCACTCAGTCTGGAATTCCTCTCACCCCGGGTCAGTTGGACATGAGTGATTTGTCAGTGACAGAATTGCAAGCTGCTCTTGAGGCTGCCATGGTTCGTGAGTGCAAGGCTCAATTGCTTGCCCAAGTTGCTAAAGCCCGAGAGGAAGAAAGGCACGCTAGGTTTGTAGAGGCGATGCGCGTCCGAGGGATCACAATAATTCGTCACGAAGACGGGTCGTACAAAGAGATCATTGGTGCTAGTAGTGATGAGCATGGAACTGGAAATGTGACTAAAGGAGTCTATGAGAATGAGCAAGATAAGATTCTTACCCCAGTACCTCAAGTGGTCCACCTTTCGAAAGATGTCCCCCTACACGTAAACATTTTTGAGTCTTGTCCGCCGAATGATTGACTGAAGCTTGAAGAACAATTTCCTCCTGGGTTACTTGATGTGTTGTCTGCAATGAGGCTATGTGTCAAACTAGGGCTTGGCCAAAGAAGAAGAGTGGTGTGTACGTCCGTGCAATTTCCGGGGCTTACTTTATAATCTCGATCCTTGGGAATGGATCTGTACTCAAGGCCTACTTCATGTTGGGGCTGATGAATTTCTTACCCTAAGCAAAAGGGAGAAGTTTTGAGGCAATGTGGAAGCTTGGTTTGGAAGACCTGTCAGCATGATTTGTTGTGTCACGTGACAAAACATGCACATGGTGTCCTGAGTCGTGCGACACCATGAGCCCAACTCCAGATATCAGCAAGCTGCAACCTGTTCTGCACCAGGGCACGCCCTGACTTGTCCAAAGCTGCAAACAGTCAACCATTACCTTGCAAATAGCTCGGGAGAGGATTCATTCGTCCATACACATTTACCATACATATGCAAACTATCATACACAATCCAAATCATACAAACCACATTCATACCAATGCCATGACCATTCAAAAAAAAATCATTCATTCTCACTCTTCCAAAAAAGTGGACTCGTGCAAACAACAACGATAACATAAAAGTTAATAATAATGTACTAAGTCTAGGAGGTGCAAAGCAAGTAGTTTTCAAAAAAAAAGAGAGAGAGAGAGAGAGAGAGTGTTTGTCTGTTTCCTTCGAAAAGGGATACAATAATCAAAAAGGAGCCGTGACTTGGTCCAAGATGCTACTCCGAGCCATCACCTTCAGAAACGTAATCACCTCCATCATCATCAGAATCACCATCATCGTCATCTCCCTCGCTCTCCTCCCCATCTGCATCATCCCCCTCAACCTGTACATGACCCGGATCGGCAGCAGGACCGCGGTAAATGACAAGATCATCACGGAAAAGCTCGTGAACAGCGGGGATAGCCATAGTCTCAGTCTCATGAGGATCCCCAAGAGCATCGTCACTCTCACTCTCTGAACAAGAAGGACTTGGGGGGACGTTGAGAGGCATTTTTGGTCCTGGGTTTGTGAGGATCACCCACAGCCGTATCAGTCCGAGACCTCTTCCTATCAGGCAAGATGGGTGTAGAATCATCATCCGAGCTCCGAGCCAAACACCGTTCTCTCCAGTAACGAGCGCTCCTCTCCAGCTGCTCGATCATATCCATGGATCTAGTATAGTATCGAGCAAAACTCCAGTAAATATCAGTTGAGACCTGGTATAACCAAACAAATGAGGAATCAGGGAACTAGTCATGACAAGAGGACAAGGGATATAAATAGTTCAAAGCAATAAAGAAAGGGAATATAGTGCTTACAGATCGGGTGCCCTCAGGAAGCTGAAAATAAGGATAGATCCTGCTAATATCAAGGGGAGCCCGTCTCAAGTGATCCCCATCCTGGAAATCGACAAAGGGAGGAGGCAAGGGTGCGTCTGCTGCAAATCCAGTAGAAGGACCCGCGCCCTGAGCATCACGTCTCGGCGTAACCTGCGGTGACTTCAATCTCGTCGCCACATAAGCTCCATAATCCCCCTCAGCAGTATAGTTGAACGCAGCCTCCCCCTGGATCAAAGCAACCACATCATCTAGTTTCCGAGGAAACCACATATCCAATGGAGGATCAATCGGGACTCTAGCAATACTGCCTGGACCATGATGTCTACAGACTCTCTCTCCTAAATACAGGGCATCCCCAGACATGCCTACCAGAAGCTTGCGGCACTCGATAAAATGTACAGCATGTCCTAGATCAAGCTCAGCATACCGGTCAGTCCAGGGAAATAGATTCAGATTCCCGGGAGTCCCTCGCAAGCAAATCATAGTATTAGGGTAAGAAGCGGTCACCCATCCTCTGGTATCAGCTGTCCGGACCTTCTGCCGCGCATCCTTCACCCAACGTCTCAGGGCAGGGAACAAAGTAGCTGGATACTCATCCTGTACCCTCCAAGCATAACAGCCGAAAACCTCGTAGGCCCAAGCCTGAAAGAGAAAAAATCAAAAGCCAAATGGCAGTAGTTGAAGGACTTCGCCTCCCCCCTGCTGATGTCATCCAAGGCCAAGTACATCTCAGCAAGTCCGGCCTCACCCCATGAAAAGGTCCCAACAGTGTCCCATGTCCTCAGGAGCTCCAACAAAGAAACAAGAGCGGAAGATGTACCGTTAATGAAAAGCGTATCAGAAAAACCAACCCATACAAAAGCTCTAGATATCCTCTCGGCCCTCAGCTGGCCCTCCTCAGTATCAGCCAAATCAATCGGATAATCCCTACTCTGCACAAAAATGTGACCATGAAGCTCCCCTAGCTCGTACCCGTTCCCCTTCTTATCCTTGGGAACAAAACCGATCAGCTCCATGAAGTATGACTCAGTGGGAGGCTAAGGATCATCCGCATGTGCAGGCTCCTCCAGGTATAAAGGCTCAGCAACAAAAGGAAGACCGGTGATAACGGCAAAGTCATACGGCGTGACCGTCGCCTCTCCCCAGGAAAAATGGAAAGAATGGGTAGTCTCCCACCAGAACTCCCGGAATGCCTTTACCAGCTCCACGCTCCGCTGTGTATCCCCGATGGCCTTTGCCATCTCAAAGAACCGACCGATCCCGGCAGCATAAACAATGCCCTTCGGCAACTTCACCAGCTCCTGGCTGCCAGGCAAGAGGTCCCACAGTCTGCCAATGACCTCCGATGAACCTCGGGTGCGAAACTCCTGCAGGTAAACACAACACAGGTATGAATATCTCAAGTTTTTTCCAAAAGAAGCTTGTCAATCAATTGTTCCTAATTGTAATTTTGTACTTCCCCTTTTCCCAAGTAAAAATTAGGGTTGAAACATTTAACATGCATCCATGATTTCTCATAGCTCAAAACCATGAAGCAAATTTATGATGTCGCAGGAAAAGTCCAAACCTTTTGATACAAAACCCAATTTTTCAATGCAATGAAGGGCAAGGGTTACAGAAATACCGTATTCTTCTTCCCGGGCGCAGACATATGTTCTTTGAGTTGCAGATATAATTCTCCCCTCACAGCCAAAGGGATGAATGGCCTCTGATTCCGCTGAACATTCTTCCTACGAGCGGCCAATGCAGCTTGTTGTGGCCCCTTCTTCGTAGGGCGTGCTTGAGGAGGCATTGTTTCAAGCTAAAACTAAATCAACACCCTTGATTTGCTTGATTTCCCTTGAATTCGTATGAATGGGTTGCTTCTCCTCTCAGAACCGCTCGCCTCCCTCTAAATTGTATTTTCAAAATGGCGACTGTTCAGTGTTATAAGGGTCTGTTCTTTGGCTTTATGTAGTCGTGCGACACTACGTGACCCATGGGCCAAATTTTCCAAAACCACCCCTATTTTTTACAGATTTACACTTTAACCCCTGAGGCATGCTTTGTAGATCCACCCCCACAGGTACAATAATCAACTGAGCACCATCGAGTCTTAAGGACTGCCCCTCGAAGCAAAAATCGAGACAAAGAATCCACATCTAACAGTCTCCCCAAGCAACGTTCATCAGTATCACAGGCCCCACCGCTAAAAGCACCAGTAAAAGTCTGTTCCCTAGCAAACAACATCCCCATCCCACCAAGCAAAGTTCAGGACTCCCAAAGTTAACCAACCGTCAACAAAGACCGTCCCGCACTCGGTAAAATTGGCAAGCTACCAACAACAGTGGTCTAAGTCCCTTCAGTAGCCAATACCACCAACAGCAACGGTAGTGTGAGTCCCTAGGCAGATACACTTATCTACAGCATCCACGATGACCATCAACAGTAGCGTGAGTCCCCCGGCAGCTAGACTTATCTCCAGCATCCACGACGACCATCAACAGTAGCGTGAGTCCCCTGGCAGCTACACTTCACCAACACCCCGTGGTATGAGTCCCTCCGGCATCCACGACGACCATCAACAGTAGCGTGAGTCCCCTGGTAGCTACACTTAACCAACACCCAGTGGTATGAGTCCCTTCGGCATCCACGTAGACCATCAAGCAGTAGCGTGGGTCCCTTGGCAGCTACTCACCAACACCTAGTGGTATGAGTCCCTTCGGCATCCACAAAGATCACCAGCTGTAGCATGAAACCCTCCAGCAGCTACTCGCCACCTACAGTTGCAGCATGAGTCCCTCCGGCAGCTATAACCTTTCACCAGCGGTAGCATGAGACCCTTCGGCAGCTACTCGCCACCACCAGTTGCAGCATGAGTCCCTCCGACAGCTACAACCTTTCACCAGCGGTAGCATGAGACCCTCCAGCAGCTACTCACCAACACCAGTTGCAGCATGAGTCCCTCCGGCAGCTACAACCTTTTGCCATCCGAAGTAGCGTGAGTTCCCTCCGGCAGCTACAGGTAAGCACAGCAAAGGTATGAAAGCACATCTCTACCCTTTCTTGCTTCTTGTCAGTTTCGTTTCCGAACTACAATTTGGCTTGATTCCCTCCTAGGGATACTTAGGAATCCTTTCTCTAATGGTCCAGCCATTCGATCTCCCCAGATCATTGTCCAACCCTCCGCCTTATCCTTGCCGCTCATTGGGATTGGGTCTTATTTTATCGACAACCTCACTTCTTCCAAAAGTGACGTTGCTGAGGGGCTCTGTAAGTACGCCAATCCAATTCGCAATCCTCTTAGGTGCATCTTAATGTGATAAAATTGCATTAAGGGGCATTTTGGTAAATTCCCGGTCTATTCCGAGACTTTCAGAAATATTTCATAAGTTTCTCGCGAAGGAAGTACCTTTTGGCACTTTGCTCGTGCTAAAGGACCTCCTGAGAATAAACCTTTTTGGACCTTTTAGGTATTTATACCTGAATATTCCAGAAACTGGTTTTGGCGCCAAAAGCAGTTGGTGACACCTTGTGTCACGCGACAAGTCGAGGCTTGGAAAATGGTTACAGAAGGTCGTGCGACACATCTTGACCATCAACTGTAGCCTATAAATAAGACCCTACCCCTCTCAAAAATGGATCCCAACTTCATACACTGGTACTCTACCAAAATTGCAGTGTAACACACACACACTAAACACATACCTCTCTCTCTCTCATCCCAATTCACCTCCAATTCCCTCTAATTCAACCAACTTCCTCCATCACCTCTTAGATCCACCATCAATCAATCCTCTCAAGCTCACCAAGACCAGAAGCAGTTGTTGAAGGATTTTGTACCTAACTTGGTACAGAATTTGTGGAATCAACAAGGGTAACACTCTCAATTCCCTTCTCCCTCTCTCTCCTACCATGCTACTTGGATAATTCCATTGTTCTATCTACCTTGGATTCAGTAATCAAACTCCATCCATCTTGATTACTGAATCCCAATCGCAATCTCTCTGTTTAACATAGTTGTTTTTTAATAATTGAGTGCTCTTGGTGTGATTATTGTGAAAATTGGTATTTAGATCCAAGGGAGTGTGGATCTACCCATATCCACACTCCCTGGGTTAATTTGTTGTTAATTCATTCATTCCGAAGTTAATATGTATGTATAGTTAGATCTATGTTGGTTGTTTGTTCTTCTGTGTTCAAGCTGTGAGGTATCTGCATATGGACGTCCTGTGTCACGCGACACATCGTGCTTGGTTGATCCTGTGTCACGCGACATCTTCAACCATTCATGTCATGTGTCACGCGATACTCTACGTCTGTTTGCAGAAACCATTTTCCTCTTGTAATTTGTTCTGATTTGCTGTAATAGGGATGTGGCCTCCTTGAATAAATGGTTCACAAGTTGTAAGTTTCAAAGTTCAAAATCAATAAAATTCATGTTTACTACATTTGTTTATTATCAATGTTTGCACACATTTATGGATTATTTGGATGTTTAGTTAGAAAGACTCGTCTACGGACGAGGCGTGTTGGGTGAACTCTCGATTCTTCCCAACACGTAACCTGACCCCCGGACCCATTCTCTTTCAAAGGTTTTTCAAAGTGTACCTCTAAACATGGCGTGGCGACTCCTTTTTTTTTATCATTGGAAAACAAAATTTCGGGCGAGCGCACATTCAGAAAGAGAAAGAAACATATACAGAAAATACCTTAAATAAAACATTATATAACAAAGCATTTTCGGGATTGGAAATCATATACATAATTTGTTCATCAAATAGTCATTGTCTTAGGAAATAAAGGTTTTCATAAAAATCAAGGACGGTACGATAGGCTTACACTACTTCGGGTTAAGACAGTAGCGTTGTATTCTTCACTAATTATGTCCTCACTGTTTGAGATTTCCATTTATGGTACTCCCGTCCTGTCACAAATGGGCATTCCGGCTTATCTCTAGCTGACCATAATTAGTAAGAATCCATTAAGAACAAGAGTCAACATACTTTCCATTAAAGGAACATCCCTAGGCCGTTAAACTACTTTCGTGATCAATGGAACCCAGTTTCATTATATGGTTCCGTCAATCGAGATACTCCGCTAGGTCCTTCTCTCAATTGACTGAATCATACAAGATGGACGTCTCCAAAATGTAAGTCATTTAGAGATTGATATAAAGAAATTTTTTAGATGAAGATAGAAGACAAGACTTTCAGATTTAAGATGATAAACGGTTTATGCTTTGAGTTTCCAACTCCAAGAACAAGGGGGATTACTCACTAGCCATGTAAAATAGATAAGCAATAATATAAAGGATAGAGTAAGAGAAACTTATGATGAAATGAGAGATGAATGGCTGGAATAATACTTCACTTTATTGATTCTTCTACAAAGGAACTTCAAGATCAAATATAGACTTGAATCTTCAAGGGATCTTTGGAAATCAATGTAATAAGTACTTGTATCTAATCTCTAACAATTTCTGATGAAAATTCTATGAAAATTCGGTATTGAAGACTGAGTGCAATGGGTCTTTTTATAAGGGGGAGGAAACTCTTCAAGAAGGTGCCTTCAAGAGGTGCCTTTTAATTCTGTAGACACGACTTGCACGGCCGTGTCAAGGGAGTTGCACGGCCGTGCCCCCTTGGCGCCAAATTTGGATTTTTGAACTGGAAAATAGCACGGCCGCTCCACTTCTACTGCACGGCCGCTCTGAAGGTTAACACGGCCAAGCACTTTTCAAGACACGACCACTCTGCGTTTTGCGGCCAAAAATGGCCTGAAAAATGGCCAAGTGCACTACCGCTCCCTCTTGGCTGCACGGCCGCTCTGGCTGGATTTTGGCTTGTGTGTTTGATTTGTTTGTTGCTCCTCCATGCCTTTGCACCAAGAAGTTCAAGCATCCTTTGATCATAAAATAGACTCCAAAAACCTGTCTAAAATGCATAGAGTATACCAAAAAGCGTAAAATCTAATAAATAAAAAAAGGAACTAAAATAGATTAAAATGAGATGAAAATGGTAATTTAACTAAGTAAAAATATATAAAAACTTAGGATAAATAACTATATTATAGTCACTTATCAGAGCGCTGGATGGCTCAATGCCACTCTCAGGATATTCGATAGTGGGTCCCGCATTGGCAGATAGAGACTCGGAGGACACTCCAGGATGGTTCTCGGGTTGTCATGCTTTCGTGGCTTTGTCAGTCTACCTTTTATATTCCAGCTCTAGCTCTCCGATAGTTCGGGATGGAGCAAATTCCTTTGGAGGGCTGTGATGATATTTCTACCAGGGTGGTGATTTCCATTTCTATGGATGACTTATCTGCGTTCTCTTTCTTTTCTCAAGTATGGAGGTATCATGTTTTCCCTCCTGTGGTCCTTCTCAGGCATTCGGAGTGAATTTTTCTGACCACTTGGTACTTGGATTGGTACCAACGACACATGGGAGAGACTCAGATAGCTCTTATGAGGAGGCGTGAGGCCATTGTGGGACCAGAGGATATGCCTATTTTAGAGTTGAGGAGAGCGGAGGCGAGGGCTAGTCCTTACGACAGGAGCAAAGACGATATGTTCGATTATGAGATGCGAGTGGAACAACAAAGAGATAGGGTTCCTATGGCGCCGCCCAGGAGGCAGGAAATTTGGGACGAAGCCCAGGCAACTAGAGCCCTGATAGATGCCGGTTTGATGGACCCGGCCCCCGTGCCGGAGCTAGGTAGGAGGCGGACGGACATCATTCCCGTGCACAGGAAGAACATGATGCACGGTGGGAGAAGACATAATAGGAAGTAAGGGGACGCGAGCACTAGTGGCTAGAGCTCCGAGTATCCGCTGATCGTCCTTGCAGGCACATTAGTTTTTAGTTATTTTATTATTATTTTTCTTTTAGCTTAGTTATGAGTTTAAGGATAGACCGGGCTAGAACTCATCAAAAAGTGTTTAACTATAATGAATATATGGATTGCATTAGAGTTTTTTGAGACGCGGATATGATTTGATCATCGTGTTGATGACAAAATATGATATTTTTTTATGTTTTAGACCGAACCGTTTTTGGCTGCCTACGTTCCCCTTTTACAAGTGGACTAAGGGGCTCATGTCTCCGTAGTTTGACTCTATGTGTTGTTCATTTTTTATTCTATTTTTTTAGAGGGGGTAGGTAGAGAGAGGGACAAGAGAAGTGCAACCCTGTTTTTTACCTAGGCCGCCCTTTCGGGTTTTCAACCTAGTTTGGTATTACTCTTTTAGCACTTTTGAGAGGGAAACGACTTGGTCTTCAATCATAATATCTACGGAGCTTGTCTCCATTTACTGAATGCACAAAAGGATTTCCATCAAAGTCTGTGAGCTGCATGGCTCCTCCAGAGAAGATCTTCTGAACTACATAGGGTCCGATCCAGACGAGCTCCCATTTGCCAAGCGGGTTGGTGTGGGTTGGAGGCTTCTCTTTTAACACGAGGTCGCCTTCTTAGATGTCCCGATGTTTTACCTTCTTGCCAAAAGCTCTGGCCATTCTTGCTTGGTAAGTCCGAGTGTGTTCCATGGCTTTTAAACGACGTTCGTCTAGTAGTGCCAACTCATCGCGGCGACTCTGGAGCCATTCGACTTCGTTGATCTGATTTTCCAATAACACACGGGTGAGGGGATTTCCAATTCGATGGGGAGCATGGCCTCCATTCCGTAAGTGAGGGCGAACGGCATTTCTCCCGTGGCAGTTCTGAGGGATGTTCTAGTATCTCCAGGGGGGAAGGTGGAGCTTGTCCGGCCAATCTCTGCCTCGGACAGCCATCTTCCTGATAATGTTTTCTAGAGTCTTGTTTGCTGCTTCAACGGCACCATTAGTTTAGGGCCGATAAGAGGATGACTTGTGACGTGTTATCTTGAACTCTGTCAACAATCTGTCGCATTCTCCTTCAAAATGGGAGCCTTTATCAGAAAACTTTAGCCGGCGGCCCATATCTGTACATGATGTTTTCTTTGATAAAGAGGGCCACCTTCTTTGAATTAAGGACCTTGTAAGACTTGGCCTCGACCCACTTGGTGAAATACTCTTTGGCTACCAGGACGAATTCGTGACCATTGCTTCCTGGCGGTGTAATTTTGCTGATGACGTCGATTCCCTAGGTGACAAAAGGCCGGGGGGTTGTCATGCAGTAGAGATCGTGTGGAGGCAAATGGTTGAGGTTTGAATAGCGATGATATTTGTCGCAGCTTCTCATAAACTGGATACAATCTGTCTCCATAAAGATCCAAAAATAACCCATTCACAGGATGACTTGCATTAAGGCTCGAGCATTCATGTGGGGGCCACAGGTACCACCATGTACGTCATTCATTAGCTCGGCGACCTTTTGTTTGTGATGAGTGAGTTTTACACTCATCCATTGACTACTTTATGAACTTATTATTTGCTTAATCCTTGAGTTTTGTGTGTTTTAATGGATGTTTTAGTGTTTTTAGTTTTCAGTGGTTCAATTGAAGAGTTGAGGAAATTGGAAGCATTTTGTGAATAAATCAATGGTCATAATGGAATGTCGCAATTATGGGACGAAACGAATATAAGTGGATATTAATGGAAACAAGGCCAATGAAGAAAGCTTGACCAAAGGCCGGGCACAACAGCAACAAGGGCCGAGACATTGCAGGTGGACTGGCCGAGGAATCAAGGAAGGAATACTGAAGATTGGGCCAGTAGTTTGGGCCAAGGCAAGGGCAGAAAATGGTACCACATGTTTCTGTTGATGTGGGCGGTCGCTCACAGTTCTTGGGCGGCCGCGCAGGAGAATCTATTTTGAAGCCAAATCTTTCTGTCGGCTTGGGCGACCGCTGATGTGAGTGTGGGCGACCGCCCACGAGGCGATTTGAGGATGAATTCCAGGTGGATTGGAACTGACGTGGTTAAATTGGGCCTCTTGATGGTGACTGTTGGTGGTTCTTTACAGAGATTAATTACAGCTGTGGGTTTTAAAAGGAGGATATTATTATTTTCCAACATCAATTTTATTATTAACTTTATGAATCATCTCTTCCATAGCTTCTGCTTCTTCAAAATTTTCTTGGTGTTCTTGATTTCCATGGATAGCTAAACTTCTTGTTCTTGGAATTGGAGGTAACAATTATGTTTTGAGTTTTACTTTTTATCAATATCATTGTATTACTTGGGATTATCAAGTAGCTTTTTAATTGAATTTTAGAATATTTATGCTGATCACATATTTGTTCTTGAATAATTTGGAATTTCAATTGTGACCGCCAAATTCACAATTGAAATTAGACTTGGCTTGATAGTAACAATTCATTGAATCCCCGCCAAAAGACTCATAAGAATTGTGGTTTTTCTTGTATTGTTCTTAAGTTCTAAATGGGTTTCTAATTAATCTATGAACGGGCCAAGGGAATAGATAAATTGGGAACACTTGATTGCAAATCACCCACCGAAGTGTCCCAATCATAACTTTGTAAGAACAAAACCCCAAGTATACTTTGATTGATGAACAATGAAACTTGAGCATAATTGTGAAGCCAATTCCGGGAATTTTCTCCTTATTATTGAAATTTCATTTTATAACAATTCAAGTTAATTTTGCTAAAGCTTTATTTTGTTCGAAACCAACAAATTCTATCACTTTATAAAATCTTTTTCATAGCAATAATTTTACACACTTTAAATACGTGTCTCGGTGGTTCGACCCTACTTACCCTATCTACAAATCAATTGTAGGTAGTTTGAGTCGGAAATTTTCTTTTGACGTTTCGACACTCGTCAAAATTTGGCGCCGTTGCCGGGGACTCGTTAAATTTAAAGTAGATTTAATTATTTGCTATTGTGAATAGTATTTTGTATATATATTTTTTGTTTTGTTTTAACTTGGTGTTGCAGATTTGAATGTTTGGTCGTCGGTCACTACAACCAGATTTGTTACCAATTGACCACAACATTCATCGCATCAACAAGAGAAAGCACCCGGAACCAAGTGATACAGAAAGTGAGTCGGTTTATTCTGAACAGTCCGAGAATTCCGATTCTGAAGAAGAAGTTAAAATGGCGGAACCACAAATGATGGGTGATTTTGCTCGTCCGGTAATTGAACCGTCACCATCGTGCATTGTGCTTCCACAAGCAGCAAGGAACTATGAGTTGAAGAACCTTCATTTCAACATGCTCCCTTCATTCCATGGGATGGCATCGGAGGACCCAATAACTTTTATGAGAGATTTCTATAGCACAGTGCAAGGTTTTCCGTTGGGGCAATTATCCGAGGAGCAATTGAGAATGAGGTGTTTTGCTTATACGTTGAAGGATGCTGCCAAGACATGGTTTATGGCACTTGCTCCTGCCTCTCTAAACACTTGGACGGATGTTTACAACAAGTTCATGGCAAAGTTCTACTCTCATCAAAAGACATCTGATTTGAGGTCCAAGATAATGTCTTTCAATCAAGAGCCAGGTAAAGCTTTTCATGAAGCTTGGGATAGATTCAAGATGTTGTTGGTCCAATGTCCTCATCACGAGTTTCCTTTAGCCCTCTTAAATCAAGCTTTCTATGATGGGTTGACTCAACAAGGTCAAGCACAAGTGGATAATGCAGCAGGGGGTGCTATGGGTGAGAAAACCGCGGATGAAACAAAAGCCTTATATGAGAGACTTGGTATGAATTCACAGCAGAAAAGTGTGAGAGGAGGAAGAAAAGGTGTTTATGAAGTCGAGGCCAATGATGTGTTAGTACAACAAGTTTCGGCATTGACTACACAAATGAAGAACTTCATGGGGATGATGACGGCTCAAAACCAAGGTCAAAATCAAGGTCGAAGTCAAGGAGAGGGAAGTTCGGGCACAAGTTGTGTAATTTGTAATTTGAATACCCATGATATTATGGGGTGCCCATTGCGAGATCAATTTCCAGAATTCCTTGAGCAAGCCAATGCAATGAATGCCTTTCAACCAAGAGTGCAGAATGATCCGTTTTACAACTCTTACAATTCGGGTTGGAGGAATCATCCCAATTTCTCATGGGGTGGAAATCAAGGACAAAGTCAGTTTCAGCAACAATACCAGCCACAGCCACAGCCACAGCAACAAGGGCCTGCAAGGCCAAGTGTGGAGGAAACATTGCAGAAGTTTATCCAGGCCTCGCAACAGAATCAGTTGGTCATGGATCAAAGAATGGGGAACCAAGAAGCTTCCATGAAAAAGCTTGAAAATCAGATTGGTCAAATTGCCAAGGCACTCAAAAAGCACAATTCGGGTACACTTCCAAGTCAACCGAAACAAGCAAAGGCCGTCACCCTGAGGAGTGGTAAGATTCTTCAGGAGGTACACTCTTCTCCTTCTTCTTTAGATGATAATAATTTGCATGAGAATGAAGTTGTGGCCGAGGAACGAGTTGAAGTGACTCCCGATGAGAAACTTCCAACTCCTCCCCTTAAGCCATATGTGCCTCCTGTTCCTTTCCCTGGTAGATTGGTCAAGAATAAGGTCGAAACACAATTTAAAGAATTGTATGACATGCTTTCTAAGGTGAATGTAAATTTACCTTTGCTCAATGTGATTAATAACATTCCTTCATATGCTAAATTTTTCAAGGAATTGAGCACAAATAAAAGAAAGTATGCTCCGAATGAGAAAATTGTGGTTTCGGACCAAGTTAATGCTGTTTTTGAAAAAGATTTGCCTCCTAAGCTTAAAGACCCCGGTAGTTTTAATGTTATGATTTCGTTGGGGGACTCTAAGAAAGTGAGGGCAATGTTAGATTTAGGAGCTAGCATTAACTTGATGCCATACTCCTTGTTTGTCGAGCTTGGGTTGGGTGAACTAAAACCTACTACTATGACCTTGCAACTTGCGGACCGTTCGGTCAAATATCCAAAGGGAGTAGTAGAAGATGTTTTAGTTCAAATTGATAAATTGATTATCCCGGTTGATTTTGTGGTTCTTGATATGGAGAGAGAGGCTAGTGGTGTGAATGATGTCCCTATTTTGTTGGGACGACCTTTTATGGCTACCGCAAATGCGATAATTAATGTGAAAGATGGAAGTTTGTCCTTGACAGTCATGGATGAAATTGTTAACTTTTCCATCTTTGATTCCATGAAAAAGCCATATGAGGTCAATGAATGTCTCTTTTGTGATATTGCTGATAATTCTTTGTTACTTGAGCCTGATGTTGAGAGCTCTCTTGTTTCTGAGTTTGTGGATGAGTTAGTTATGGAAGGTGTTTTTGATAAAAATGAGGCGAGGGCCATTCTTGCTGAAATGGATGTTATGGAGGAAATTACTGAAAAGGTTCCTTTGGAATCTCTAGGTAATTTTGATCCTAAGCATTTACCATCTATTGTCTCTCCTCCCGAGTTAGATCTTAAACAACTTCCATCTAGCTTAAAGTATGCTTTTCTTGGTAGAAATGATTCTTTGCCTGTTATTATTGCTTCGGACTTAACAGAATTGCAGGAAAGAAGGTTGTTGGATGTGTTGAAGCGACATAAGTCCGCACTTGGTTGGAGCATTACTGACATAAAGGGAATTAGTCCAACCATGTGCATGCACAGAATCCATATGGAGGAGGATGCCAAGCCAGTTCGGCAGAATCAAAGAAGGATGAATCCTCATATGCTTGAGGCGGTAAGAAAAGAAGTCCTGAAACTTTTAGATGCAGGTATTATCTATCCTATCTCTGATAGTAAGTGGGTAAGTCCTGTTCATGTTGTTGCTGAAAAGTCTGGAATTACTGTTGTTAAGAATGAGGATAATGAGATTTTGCCTACTAGAATGGTCACTGGTCAACGCATGGTTATCGATTACCGAAAACTTAATGCTGCGACTAGAAAGGATCACTTTCCTTTGCCATTTATTGACCAAATTCTAGAAAGGCTGGCTGGGCAGGAATATTACTGTTTCTTAGATGGTTTTTCAGGATATAATCAGATTCCCATTGCACCAGAATATCAGGAAAAGACCACATTCACATGCCCTTTCGGAACATTTGCATATAGAAGATGCCCTTCGGCTTATGCAACGCTCCTGCTACATTCCAAAGGTGCATGATGTCGATCTTTTCTGAGATGATTGGCAGGTTTATTGAGGTGTTTATGGATGATTTCTCTTTGTATGGTGATTCATTTGATGCATGCTTAAATAATTTGACTTTGGTTCTTAAAAGATGCTGCGATGCCAATTTAACTTTAAGTTGGGAAAAGAATCATTTTATGGTCAAGCATGGAAGTGTGTTGGGTCATGTGGTGTCAAGAAAAGGGATTGAAGTTGACAAGGCAAAAATTGAGATAATATCTAAATTGCCTCCGCCAACAAATGTTAAAGGAATTCGTAGCTTTCTTGGTCATGCGGGTTTTTATCGGCGTTTTATAAAAGATTTTTCGAAAATTTGTAAGTCGTTAACAAACTTGCTTGCTAAAGAGACGGAATTTGTTTTTGACCAAGAATGTCTATATTCTTTTAATTTGTTGAAGGAAAAATTGACTTCAGCCCCTATTCTTGTGGGTCCGGATTGGACTCAACCGTTTGAGATAATGTGCGATGCATCCGATTTTGCGGTGGGTGCAGTTTTGGGTCAGAAAATTGATAAAAAGTCACATGTGATCCAATATGCAAGTAGAATGTTAAATGATGCTCAATTGAATTATACTACAACCGAGAAGGAATTCTTGGTTGTGGTATTTGCTTTAGAAAAATTTCGTTCTTACTTGCTAGGATCTAAGGTGATTGTTTATTCAGACCATGCTGCATTGCGTTATTTGCTTTCTAAACAAGATGCTAAACCCCGTTTGTTAAGATGGATGTTGCTTTTACAAGAATTTGATATTTCCATCAAAGACAAAAATGGTTGTGAAAATGTTGTGCCGGATCACTTGTCTAGACTTGAAAAGGGGTGTGTGAGTGAAATTCCCTTGAATGAAAATTTTCCTGATGAGCAGTTGATGGTTGTAAAGGATAGTGAGCCTTGGTATGCCGACATTGTAAATTTTTTGGCTACGGGGGTTCTAAATCCAGATTTTTCAAGTCGAGAAAAGAAAAAAATGAAAGGGGAATGAGAGCAATGGTAATTTGTTTTTTACTCGGTGAACCTCCAGACGTGTAGATTAATTGGTTAGGGATTATTCTAGCTTAACCAGATTTCTGGGTATGCAGTAGCATTATGGAGGAAGAGCTTTACCGCCGTGATGGTCCGTACCAAGCTCGATACCGAAGTGGCTAACTCTCAAACCTTGAAATAAATATTCCTAAAGTAACTCGGGGCACGGCGTTCGCTGCGACGATGCTTCCTTGCCAAATAGGAGTATAAAGTAATAAATTTCTACCTAGTATTAGGGGCATGGAGTTCACTGCTACAGTGTTCCCTACATAAACGGTAGAAGATTTTAAAATGTGCTTAAATAATCAAGTTTGGGGGGGTGTAAGTGGTTGTCAAATTGAGAAAATTTATGGGAGTATTCATGCTTTGTGTTTAAAAAGTGTTGTTGTTTGATAGATAAAGTCAATAAAATAAAAGATGGTTGGTGTACTTAGCTTTATAAAAATGAATCTTGGTTTAGAGTAAAGAAAGAGATGGTAGAACATTTAGAGATTTATGGTGCAATTATAATGGTTAAGTAAGATATTACAATTAATGGAAAATATATGGCTACTTGCATAGTGGAAGATATTATCCTGCGGTTGATTGTAATGTGTGATTTGTGCAATTGTGGAACATACAAGAATGTGGGGACATAGTTGATTATTTGGTAGAGTAATTATTTTTAGTTTTGTGTTGAGTTAGTTTTATAATGTTTATAGTTGTTTTTGGTGTTTGCTCGAGGACTAGCAAATGTTTAAGTTTGGGGGTATTTGATGAGTGAGTTTTACACTCATCCATTGACTACTTTATGAACTTATTATTTGCTTAATCCTTGAGTTTTGTGTGTTTTAATGGATGTTTTAGTGTTTTTAGTTTTCAGTGGTTCAATTGAAGAGTTGAGGAAATTGGAAGCATTTTGTGAATAAATCAATGGTCATAATGGAATGTCGCAATTATGGGACGAAACGAATATAAGTGGATACTAATGGAAACAAGGCCAATGAAGAAAGCTTGACCAAAGGCCGGGCACAACAGCAACAAGGGCCGAGACATTGCAGGTGGACTGGCCGAGGAATCAAGGAAGGAATACTGAAGATTGGGCCAGTAGTTTGGGCCAAGGCAAGGGGAGAAAATGGTACCACATGTTTCTGTTGATGTGGGAGGTCGCTCACGGTTCTTGGGCGGCCGCGCAGGAGAATCTATTTTGAAGCCAAATCTTTCTGTCGGCTTGGGCGACCGCTGATGTGAGTGTGGGCGACCGCCCACTAGGCGATTTGAGGATGAATTCCAGGCGGATTGGAACGGACGTGGTTAAATTGGGCCTCTTAATGGTGACTGTTGGTGGTTCTTTACAGAGATTAATTACAGCTGTGGGTTTTAAAAGGAGGATATTATTATTTTCCAACATCAATTTTATTATTAACTTTATGAATCATCTCGTCCATAGCTTCTTCTTCTTCAAAATTTTCTTGGTGTTCTTGATTTCCATGGATAGCTAAACTTCTTGTTCTTGGAATTGGAGGTAACAATTATGTTTTGAGTTTTACTTTTCATCAATATCATTGTATTACTTGGGATTATCAAGTAGCTTTTTAATTGAATTTTAGAATATTTATGCTGATCACATATTTGTTCTTGAATAATTTGGAATTTCAATTGTGAACCGCCAAATTCACAATTGAAATTAGACTTGGCTTGATAGTAACAATTCATTGAATCCCCGCCAAAAGATTCATAAGAATTGTGATTTTTCTTGTATTGTTCTTAAGTTCTAAATGGGTTTCTAATTAATCTATGAACGGGCCAAGGGAAGAGATTAATTGGGAACACTTGATTGCAAATCACCCGCCGAAGTGTCCCAATCATAACTTTATAAGAACAAAACCCCAAGTATACTTTGATTGATGAACAGTGAAACTTGAGCATAATTGTGAAGCCAATTCCGGGAATTTTCTCCTTATTATTGAAATTTCATTTTATAACAATTCTAGTTAATTTTGCTAAAGCTTTATTTTGTTCGAAACCAACAAATTCTATCACTTTATAAAATCTTTTTCATAGCAATAATTTTACACACTTTAAATACGTGTCTCGGTGGTTCGACCCTACTTACCCTATCTACAAATCAATTGTAGGTAGTTTGAGTCGGAAATTTTCTTTTGACGTTTCGACACTCGTCAGTTTGCTGATGCATCGTAGGAGGGGACCCTGGTAGCGCTTTTTCTATAGCGTACCTCCCAAAAGGATGCAGTGGGAAGCCAGTCATTTCAGAGCTATCATGCTTCTTGCCTTGATTCCCTCTTTGTATTACCCGTCTTACTTTTTTAAAGAGGCTTCACCGTTTTTCAAGTACTGATGGATCTAAGTGTACCACGGGTCATCTACTGGTACATCGTTTGCTTCAATTTCAAAACAGTAGGCTGGGTTTTCTCTTCTCCCAACCCTGAATGGTTTGACCGATTTTCCTTCGGTATTTTGACAAGAGAGGCCAGTGTTGCTAGGGCATCTGCGAATCTATTGCGATCTCTGGGCAGATAGTGGAAGCTGACCACTTTGAACTGGGCCACAAGGTCTTCCATATATGTGTGGTACTTTTACAGACCTGGATCAACTGTCTTCCACTTGTTGGACACTTGGTTGATGATGAGAGCAGAGTCACCATACACTCCTAATTCTTTGATGTTCCTTTCAAAAGCAGCCTCCCATCCGGCTATGCAGGCTTCATACTCGGCGGCATTGTTAGTGACCTCATAATTTAGCTTTACGGCTCTGGGAGTATGTTCGTCAGTGGGATCGACCAGGAGCATTCCTATTCCATTCCCCCGTTTATTCGCTACCCCATCAAAGAAGAGTTGCCAGCGATTTTCTCTTTCTAGAGAGAAAATTCCATCGTCGGGGAATTGAGGTTCAGGTCCTTGAGATTCATCACTCGGGAAGTTGGCCAATTGTTCTGCCATTATCCGCCCTTTCATGGATTTTCACGTTACATAAGTGATGTCATATTCAGCCAAAAAGAATGACCATTTTGCCAATCTCATGGAGAGAGAGGGTTTGTCGAATAGGTACTTGATGGGGTTCAGTTTTGAGACCAGGTGCATTAAGTGAGATTGCATATAATGCTTCAGCTTTCCCACTACCCAAACTAGACCTGCACAAGTTTTCTCGCACGCTAGGTAATTGAGTTCACTGCCTTGTAGTTTTATGCTCACAAAGTAGATGGCATTTTCAACTTTGGAATCTTTCCTTTCTTGTGCCAGCATATCCCCAATTGATGTATCTCTGACAGTTAGGTATAGCAATAGTGGCTTTTGCCGATGTGGTGGGCAAAGGATCGGGGGATTCACAAGGTATGCCTTGATCTGTTCAAAAGCAAACTGGCTCTCTTGGGTCCATTCAGTGTATGCGCTCTTCTTCATCAGCTTAAAGATGGGCTCGCAGATGGAGGTCTGTTGATTCACAAAGCGGCTTATGTACTGGAGCCTTCCCATGAAAGATTTGACTTCTGTCAGTATTCGAGGCAGTTTCATCTCAACTATGGCTTTGATCTTCTGAGGGTCTGCTTCAATTCCTCGTTCAGTTACCATGTATCCCAACACCTTGCCTCGCTTTACGATGAAGGAACATTTAGCTGGGTTCAGCCTCATGGAATGTTCTCTGACATGGTTGAAGAATTTTCTCAAATCCGTGAAGTGCTGGACATCATATCATTTGGAGTGAATTATCATGTCATCCACGTAGACCTCAATTTTTTATGAATCATGTCGTGGAATAGGGCTGTGGCTGCCCTCTGATAAGTAGCCGCCCTCTGATAAGTAGCCTGTAGCGTTGTGAGAAAGAAATTCTTATTCCTTTTATTTTTTTTATGAGTCGCCACCTATATTATTTGATTGGAAATATAGAAAAACCATTTGAAAGAGATTTGAGTTCGGGGCTTAGGTTATGAAATGGGTAGGTTTAGAAGGCATCCATTTCACCCAATCCGGAGATCGGTCTTGCTAAAGAAAAGAGAGGTTTTTAAAAGAAGAAGTAAAAAAACGAATCTAAATACTACAAATAAAGGTCCATTTGACGAGGTCAAACGGAATGTAGAATCGATTGCTTCGAGACCGTCTCCATGATTTGGAGAGGCTCTAGGCCGATCCTAGATTCTATGGACTTATACCACTCTAACAATCAATTAGAAGGAAATTTAGGAATTACCTTGCGTGAGGTGATTTGGGCAGAGTTTCGACTCAAGTTTAGAGTCGACCCTTCACACGGACAGAGCTTCGCCTCAGTCCTTGGTTTGGAGATTGTTGCTTGTTTATCAACAAGGTTGACAAACAAACTATGAGGTGAGTTTTTAGGGTGATTTTGTAGGATTCTTTCAAGGAGAGAAACCAACAAAATGTGTGTGTTGTGAAAATTCTTCGACCTCTTGAACCTTGGAAGTCACCAAGTATTTATAGAGTTTGGATATGAAGAAGTGGAGAGTTAAAACCCTATCGGATGGTTCTAGACCTCTTCTCCCATTGGTTGGCCGGAGAGATAAAGTTTTATCTCGAAAAGAGGTTGAAATCGACGAGGGAACCGTCGTCCGCATCTGCAGAGGGGGATATCTCGCGCGAGACACGCCATCTCGCGGCGAGATATTGCTCCTGTGGACAGTTTTGTCCTTTCCTCGTTATCTCGTATGCACTTTAGTCCCAAACTAATGGTAGTTAGTCAAAACTTAACGAAAGATGACGAAATGGTGGATTTCTACTTCTTGACTCAAAGCGAGACTTAGAGTGGTATAAGTATGTTCCGATGTGTTCGAATGGGGTGTCTACAGAGCCCCTCGGCGACGGTCTTATGAAAGAAGAAGTGTCGTCGATAGAAAAGACATCATTCGAACATCGGGATGGTCGTGCCGCACGGCTGCCTACGTATCTCTATCGGAGCATCAGACCAAAACGTAGTTCGACTCCAAAACACGAAAAGGCTGCTTTAGGTATTTTGAAAATCATTTGAAAATCGCGGAGATTTTATTTTTGAAAAGGTAAATTCATACTGAGGAATCAAATCAAGACCCAATTCAGAATATACCCGCCCGTCTCAAGATTCACCCGTCCGGGCTCCGAACTCCGCGGGAATTATGTTAGAACACAAAGGCTTACTGTCCGGCCCTCTCGAGTCCTGTCGGTTTTGTGATGATTCGCCTTTCTGGGCTCCGAATCGGGCTTTTCGTTGCTGGGGATGACGATTCACCTGTTTGGGCGTTGAATCGGGCTTTTGGTTTGACGATCCACCTGTCTGGGCATTGGACCGGGCTTTTTCTGATGACGATCCACCTGTTTGGGCGTTGGATCGGGCTTTTCTGATGACGATCCACCTGTTTGGGCGTTGGACCGGGCTTTTTCTGATGACGATCCACCTGTTTGGGCGTTGGACCGGGCTTTTGGTTTGACGATCCACCTGTCTGGGCGTTGGACCGGGCTTTTCCTGATGACGATCCACCTGTCTGGGCTCTGAATCATGTGGATTGAGTTGATCTGTGGACCACTCGGATCTCGGGCGACTGGTGCCGTACCGGGCGATTGTGCGGGCGTCACGTTTGGCTCGTTCCGTGACTTGCGGTGCCGGTTTTTCCACGTTTCCCTGCTAGTTTATCATTTCCAAGGGTAAATGTGTCAAAATTTTGAACTTTGACGTTGCGTAGACGCTTATTGTCGAGGACAATTTTGTCCTTTTCCAGAAGGTTTATCTCGCCGCGAGATATGATATACCGCGCGAGATATCTACTGTCGGGGCATATAAACAGCAACTCTTGTTTATTTTGAAAACATCTTTTCCAAAATTCCCTTCCTAGCTCAAGCCAAGGTCGCTTTCTTTGCAATTTTTTCGTGGATTTGATTGGTGATTCTCCCCCTAATCCATTCTCAATCCCTCCTCCTTCCATAATCGATGGCTCAAGAACAAAGAAATCCTATCTTGGGGAGTTATTTACTAGGGAAAGATTATCCCCGCGATGATCTCACATTCGATAGGCGCGCCCACATCTCTACCGCTGTCCGGGAGGGCTTGGTAAGAACTCTATCTTCACCTCTTGTTTCTTGTATTGCATTGATTTGAATCCCCTTTCCCTTGAATTCAAAAATCTCTCAATGGCCTTTTGTTCATGTTTGTGCTTAGAGCTAGGTTCCCCTTGCATGCTTTAATTTTGTGCATTCCTTCGGATGCTTGTTGTTGCATTGTGTGCGTATGAGCCTCCTACACATCATGGATTGTAGGAGAGGTTGATTCGGATTATGATTGACATCCTTGGGCAAGCTTTTCTTGTACGCACGCCAAGTGTTCGATGAAATGCCCCAATGAAAAATTTCTTCTATTTCATTGATTTCTTGATTTGGAATGATTTCTAATGTTGCCCTCTCCGTTTTTCCTCTACATTTTGCGTCGTACAAGCCAATTAAGAACTGTCGGAGGAGTCCGAAAATGGCTAAGGCGGTGTGGGACAAGATCAAGGATCTTGACGGCGTCCGAGCTAGGGTGGCCCAAACGGGTTTATTGACTTTCATTGACAATCTCCAGGGAATAAGGCGGACTCCCCAAGTTCTCCAGGCTATTCGGGAGAGGTGGTGGGACACTACCCACACCGTTCACTTGCGCTTCGGGGAAGCGACTATGACTCCGACTGATTTTCTTGCTATCACGGGGTTAGAGTTCATTGGCGATCCCCTGCCGAAGTTTCCGAATTATAAGCCTGCGAGTCCAGCGGCGTGGAGGCAGTTGATTGGTTTCCCCCCTAACAAGGTTAAGGGGTATGCTGCTGAGTTGACACCCCTCCGGCGTCAGATTGAGGACTACTCGGAGAAGCCGAATGTGAATATTGATCGGTTGGTGAGGGGTGCCCTCTGGTATATCCTTTCTGAGACTATTTTTGCGAACCATTCTTCTACGGCCCGTCTTTCTTTGTTACGCTTGTTGGTTGATCCGGGATGAAGTGAGCGGCTATGATTGGGGCTCAGCGGGGCTAGCCTACTGCTACCATGCCATGGATGAGGCATGTAGGAATACCAAGGACTCTCTGTCGGGGTATTCTTATGCCTGGGAGGTATGCTCTTTGATTCTGTTTCTGTTTTCTGTCTGTATGCTCTGTCTGTGTTTCATACTGAATTTGATCTGTTTTCTTTGTGCAGATATGGGGCTATGCTGTTCTTGGGCTGTACAAGTTTGAGTTGGAGAGCCGGGCCCCTTTGTTTCCGGATATCAGGAGGTGGAGCCACCCGAACCGGACCGTTGATGAGGAGGAGGACCAGGATTGGACCTTGACGGTGGCGGAGGCGCGGGCCATGCTGGACACCTTTGAGTACGAGAGGCTGGGCCTATATCCTTGGACCCTGTTGGAGCTGGAGGTGCATCGCGCTTGGGATGCTACCGGGATGCAGAGGATGCTGGCGTCTTTGGAGGGAGATACCATGTACCTTGGTGAGCGGGTCTTCCCACAGCATGGCCGGGGTAGACTATCATACAGGGTGCCGGCGGATCCGCCGAGGTCGATGTATCCCACCCACTCTATTCCAGAGGATGATTATGCAGGTCTTTTGGTGGGTGATGCGGCGACGGCTTGCGTGATTCCCGGGGCTTCTTATGCGGAGTTCTTGCCTCGGTTGATGGGTCCCCTCCTGGTGGGGGATAGGCGATCACATGCTCGTGGCTCCGCCTCTGCTTCTGCTTCAGGTTCTTCAGCCCCTAGCACTTCCTCTCAGGCTACACGTATATGATGGGGAGCATGCCAATGATGGGGCACATCCCGTCTCCTGATCAGATTCCCGAGGGTTACCGCCTCCCGGCTGATGTCTCTTCGGTATGTTTCTGTTTGTACTGTTCGTGCATATAAGTGTATATGTCCGACTCCATCTGAGCATCTTCTTTTCCTTGATTTTCAGGTCACCATATCCGCGGCCGATTACAACCGTGGAGCGACCAAGATGGCTGGGTTGATGGCTTTGGTGTCGGACCTGTCCGAGAGGCTGTTCCAGAAAGCTTCTTCGGCGGCCTCAACAGTGGCCTCGGCGATGACCCCTACTTGCGGAGCCAAGAGGTCGAGGAGGGATGGTAGCCCCCCTGGTGGTGATGGCGGAGGTGTTGGCGGCTCGAGCGACTTGATGGCGTGATCCCCTCCCCTTTCTCTCTTTATCTGATGATTTGATGATCTGTACATATCGGCCGTGTGGGCCCAGACAATTTTTTTTCTTTTCTGGTACCTGTTAGGAACAAGTAGGTAGCACAAAACAATGGTTTTTTTTTCTTAGCACCTAATCCTAGGTCTAATTAGTTTAATTAACTTTCTCGACTTTCCATGTTTTTTTCGGAAATGGGAATGGCCGATAGGCCGCAATTTTGAGCCTGAATATGGTGTTTTATTGCATGTGATGAATTGTACACGCAGGTTTTTCGAGACTTGCTTCGCCAAGTCGGGGCTAGATTGCTGTTTGAGTAGAACTGTTGTTGCTTTGCCGTAGGGATATCTCGCGCGAGATAAGGTGTCTCGCACGAGACACGCTACCCAGGCAGAAATCTCTTCCTTTTTCGAACAGTGATTTTGACAGCTTTTCCCTATAAAATCACCCCGTAGTCCGGCCGTATAGCTCATTCTAGCTTTTCAAACTCTAGAGATATCCTCGTTAGGGTGAAACTCTTGTCTTCTTTTTCAACCCCGTGATCCATGGCTTCCAAGGAGATTGCCCCAACATCCATGATTGTCGATGATTTTTCTTTGTCCTCTCGAAGTGATTGTCTCTTTCAAGCAAGCATCAAGGGATTTTGTAAGGTCGTTTCGCAACCGGTCTCGCAATAAGTTTATCGCGAATTCGGATTTAGAATTCTTTTCACTTTGAAGAACCTCCAACCGGATTGGAAGTTATTGCAGTGGTGCCGCTTCGATTTTGGGATCCCTCTATTCATCTTTTCAATTTTTCTTTGAATGAGATGGTGCCTACCGTGGAGGAATTCGCCATTATCTTGGATATGCCTTTGATCGGCGAGATTGCTGTTCCTAAGTATCATAGGAATCATTCGGAGGCTTTGAACGAATTGTTAGGGATCCCCTTGATACTTGCTATGAGTTGGTTCACCGCAAGTGGGTTGATTGCTCTTCTTTTCCGGGACGCTTCAGCGGTGATTCCGATGATGACACTTTTCATGTCCATAAGCGGAACTTTCGGCTCTTTCTCTTTTCGGAGATGTTTTGTTTACGTGCAGGACGGCTTGGTCGATTCCCAACCGGTGGAAGTTGTTCTGTGCTAGGAAACGTTCTAGGAACATTATTCCGCTAATCTTGGGTGAGACCCTTCATGGTCTTGATGAGCCGCATAGATCGGGCGTCATGACTCAAGGGAGTCCCCTCCCGTTGACTATTTGGCTTAGGGAGCATCTCAAGTTGATAGGTCCCCGTTGGAATATTCTCCTTTTACATATCATATGCGAAAGTTGTTAATCAAAGATCTTTCGGCGGATGAATGGGCCGAGCCGATTGCGAAGACCGAAACCGCCGATATTCTCTCGGTGTCCACCTTATTGGAGGTTGAACAAGTATGTTGCCAATACCAAGGGTTTTGACAGTGGTTGTTCTTCCGGGTTTGCGAGATTCCTCCTTTTACTTTTCCAAGCGGGTGCTCCGTCGCTTTGGTCACAGCAGGACACTTATCTTTTCGAAGGAGCTTCTCGTGTAGTGTCTTATATTGGTGTAGAGTTTGCGCAGGTGCTAGCTCAAGCATGGGGTGTAGGAACTAATCGGGACCGTTGGTCGAACCTTCGGACTTTCAATGCAAGCATCTTCCTGTCTGACAAATATTTGGATTGGTTCCTCCATACCGGTCATCCTAGTGCAGAGAAGATTGATGACTTGCGGCTTTCACTGCTAAGAGATTCTTTTGTAGCCAGTAGTATCTTGCGAAGGAGCGAGGCTCGCCCGATCCCCGCTAATGTGCGAACTGATCCTACTCAGGATTTTCTTGATGGGGATTGGTACGAGAGGCGAGGCAAGGGAATGCCTGGAAAGACGCAAGCTTTGGACAGGCCTCATGTCTTCAAGAGACTGTCGGAATCTGTCTTTGATCGTCTCGAGGGATGTTCTGCTTTGAGAGGCTCAAAGCGCAAGGAGGATCACGACGACGGTGGAGACCATGTCCGCCGGCCAACCAAGTTAATGAAAGGCTAGATCTTTAGGAGTACCAAGAGATTGCTTTGATAGATCAATTGTTTTTGCTTTATTAGTATTATTATTTTTTTTCAAGTTTGTTAGCTTAGCAAATTAGTCGTTGTGGTTAGGATTTCCCTATTATCATTAATGAAATGCATTGATTAATAAAAGGGACAACTTTGATTTATTTATTTGATTAGACCGAACCCGAAGGCTGCCTACGTTCCTCTTTTACAAAGAATTAAACAAGAGGCTCAGTCCAACGTAGTTCATTTTTGAGAAAAGGACAAAATATGGCTCCAAAGCCGTAGAGTAATCTCGCGCGAGATAAGGCCCCCTTTTTTTTTTTTTTTTTTTTTTTTTTTTTTTTTTTATGCACACCCTTTCTTTTGCCTAGACCACCCCTTCGGGTTTTTAATCTAGCGGGCTTATTTTCTTGTGCTAGCTCTAATTTTTGCCTAGGTCGTCCTTTCCGGGATTTTCAACCTAGCAAGCGATTTGTTTTAAGGAGGCTAAGTCACGCGAAGTACTTCTTGAGCTTGTCCATGTTGACCGGCTTCGGTAGTTGATCTCCGTCTAAGTCTACCACCGAAGGGCTCCCCGCAGAATATCTTCTTCACAATGTAGGGTCCTATCCACCTTGGTCCCCACTTGCCTAATGGGTTGAAAGGTCCGGACGATGCTCACGGAGCACCAGTGTCGCCTACTCGATGTTCCTTGTCTTGACCTTTTTGTTGAAAGCTCTTGCCATTCTTCTTTGGTAAGCTTGAGTGTGTTCTACGCTTTCAACCTTCTTTCATCCAACAGGCTAGCTCTTCGTATCCGCTTTCTAGCGCCGACTTCATTCACTTGGTTTTCTAGGAGAACCCTTAGTGATGGTATTTCCAATTTATCGGTAAGACAGCCTCCATCCCGAATGTGAGGGCGTAGGGAGTTTCCCGTAGCCGTTCGGACTGAAGTGCGGTACCCCCATAGTGCGAATGGTAGCTTGTCGGGCCGGTCTTTTCCAGCTGATCGTCATTTTTCCGATGATATTCTCGATTGTTTTGTTCGCGGCTTCAATCCGCTCCGTTTGTTTGAGGCCTATAAGGAGATGACTTGTGTCTCGTGATTTTGTACTTGGCCGCAGGCGATTGGTTTCCTTCTCGAAGTGTGACCCATTATCGGATATCATCTCTTGTGGAACCCCGTATCGGCAGATGATGTTGTGCTTGATGAATTCTCGCAACCTTTCGGCATTCGTAACTTTGTAGGAGGCGGCCTCGACCCATTTAGTGAAATAGTCGATGGCTACTAGGACGAAACAAGGTCCGTTGGCTCTGCGGTGTGATCTTTCCAATCACGTCTATTCCCCCATGTAGAGAACGGCCAAGGTGAAGTCATTGGGTACAGCAAGGAAGGCGGTGCATGCCGAAGATTGGCGTGTATCTCGACACTTGTGGCACTTTTTAACCATTTTGGTACGCCGGCTTCCATGGTCGCCCAAAAGTACCCTTGTTCGATGATCTTTTGGCGAGCATGTTTCCGCTCATGTGGGTTCCACATATGCCTTGATGAACATGGTCCATTATTTCCGGGCCTCTTCCTCGGTGGCGCAAAGGAGGTTTCCTTGGGGATGTTTCTTGAATAAACGGCCACCCGTGATGACGTAATTGGCACCAACCTCTTAAGGGCGATCTCGAGTCTCGTGTCCGTCTCTGTGGGATGGTTCCATCTAGGATGAAATGCCAAATGTCGTGGTACCATGGTTTCCTTCGGAGTTTTCAACAGCGGCACCTTTGGATAACCATTTGTCTTTGCAACGTGAAGATCTATAACGGCGCAAAGATGCAGGAGTTGCACGCCGTGTTATCTTGAAGGGTTTAACCGCTTTTCCTTTAGGGATTTCGACCAAAGAAGCAAGTGTGGCTAGTGCGTCCGCAAACCGATTTTTGTCTGGGGGAGATAGTGAAATGAAACATCTTGAAATTGATGTGCCAATTCTTGGAGGTGGGCACCGTATCTTTGAAGGGTTGGATCTTGGACCCTCCACTTCTTTAATGTCCGATTGATGATCAATTGGGAATCCCGAATACCTCGAGTTCCGCCACGTTGCGTTCTAGGGCTGCCTCAAGCCCCGCTATGCAAGCCTCGTATTCTGCGGTATTGTTGGTGGCGTCAAAGTCAAGACGCATCGCTAGTGGAGTGTAGATGTCGTTAGGGTCTACCAATAACATTCCGATGCCAAACCCTCTCTTGTTGGCTGCGCCATCGAAAAATAATTGCCACTTATTTTCTTCTATGCTTAGGATGTCCTCATCGTGGAATCGCGGGTCTTCCCTTCACTTCGTCGCAAGGAAATTCGGCCAACCGATCTGCGAATACACTCCCTCCGACGGATTTCTCGAGTGACGTAAGTGATATCATACCCCGCGAGCATGAAGTACCATTTGGCTAGTCTCGAAGACAAATTTGATTTGTCTAGGATATATTTCATGGATCCATCTTTGCGATGAGACGGACCGAAAGGCTTCCATATAGTGCTTTAACCTTTGTGATACCAGACGAGAGCGGCGCATGACTTGTCGAGTGGAGAGTAGTTAATTTCACCGCCTTGAAATCGGGCCGACAAAGTAGATGGCATTTTCGTGTGCGAGGCCGGTCGTTTTGAGCAAGCATAGCCCCTAATGCGTTGTCTCGTGATTGTGAGGTACAACTTCAAGGGCTTCTCCTTGTGTGGTGGAACCAGGGATAGGTGGGGAAGTCAAGTAGTGCTTAACTTCCTCGAATGCTTCTTGACATTCTTCGGTCCACTCTTGAGGTGCGTTTTTCTTAAGTAGCTTAAAGATGGGGTCGCACATTGTAGCCGCTGATTAATGAATCGACCGATATATTGGAGTCTCGCCCATGAATCCCTTTACTTCTTTCTCGTGTCCTGGTGGAGGCATGTCTCGTGATGGCCTTTATCTTGGCGGGATCTCGCTTCTATGCCGCGTTCGTGACCATGTATCCCAAGACTTTCCCTTTGACTACTCCGAATGAGCATTTGGCGGGGTTGAGTCTCATTTTGTGCCGTCTCGCCGATTGAAGAATTTTCTCGAGATCTCTCAAGTGTTGGCCATCTCGTCCCTTTCGAGTGGATAATCATGTCGTCCACATACACCTCTATTTCTTTATGGATCATGTCGTGGAATAGTGTCGTGATCGCTTCCTCTCGATAGGTAGCCCTGGCGTTCTTGAGACCAAACGGCATGACCGTGTAGCGTAACGTCCCCAAGGTGTGGTGAATGCCGTCTTGTGGCCGATCCTCTTCTCGCCATGAGGATTTGGTTATACCCCGCGAACCCGTCGACGAATGAGCGGACCTCGTATGCCGTCGTGGCATCGACCAACATGTCTATGTTTGGTAGCGGGAAGTCATCTTTAGGGGATGCCTTGTTCAAGTCTCTGAAATCAACACGACTCGTATTTTCCCGTTCGACTTGGCTACTTGCACCGTGTTTGCTAACCATTCCGGATATTCAATCACTTTGATGAACCCTACATTCAAGAGTTTCATGATTTCTTCTTTCACTTGCATTGACCATTCCGCTTGATTCTCGCGTAGCTTCGCTGACCGGCTTGGCGTTGGGTAGCAAGTGGTATCTTGTGTTCTACAACCGACCGATTCAACCTGCATATCTTTGTAGGACCAAGCGAATACGTCGACATATTCTCCGAGGAGCCGGGTCAAGGTTTCTCTGTCTTCCCCCTTGAAGAAGCCGCCGATCTTTGTTTCTCCGGGGTCTTCCGTTGTCCCAAGATTAACCGTTTGCATTTCCTCGTCGTCAACGGGCCATTCTTTCCACAACGACCTACTTGCTTAGCTAATTCTTTTAAGATTTGTTCGTTATCTTGATCTATCTCATCGTATGATTCATTATTAACGTGTTCGTTATATTGATTATTATTAGTTAATTCATCATTTACGATGTTAGCAATCTCGTGGTACTCGGAAAGATCAAAGTTTTCATTAAGGAAGTAAGGGAATACATGTTCAGCCACCGCCTCGATTTCCTCTTGAGTGAGTTCATCGGAGGTGGAGCCTCGCTTCTAATGTAAAAGTTGTAGGGCCTATCTTCCCGCGAGGGTGGGGAGTGCAACCAAGCTCTTTGATCATGAAGTCTTCATCGAAAACTGGTCCTCCGGTGACGTGCCAGCTTAGAATTGGCTTATCACATTTCGTATTAGTCTTGTGTAGTCGGTAGTTGGAGCGTCCCCTTGGATATTGCATGAATCTGGCTGTCTTCTAACCGGCACAGTCTTAGAACTGTCGTAGCATGTCTTCTCCCAACACAAAGTCCCATTCGCTTGTCATTTCGCCTTCGTGCCCCACAAATCATTAGGGATCAGCTGGGACGGATTCTCGTTTCATCCGGAGAAGCATCGCAGCCATCGAAGATTTCAAAGCCCGGTTGGCGCTTTCCTTTATCATCACCCATGGTTCTCAAAAGATAAAGTAGGGAATATTTTCCCCTTCTCGAACAAAGTAGCCATTGAGTGTCCTCCGATATGGTTTGAGGTTGCAATCCTTGAACTTTGGGTCGTTGCAGTCTTTGTACGAGGTTCCTTCCCACTTGATTTGAGTGAAGCCCCATTCTTCTATGTCATCTTCATCGTGGATGGAGATGTCGTATCCTAGTCCATGCTTTGTGTGAGGCAGGGGGACCGGTGGTGGTTCCGTTATTCCTTGTAAGTGCTTTCCAAGCCCCAATCCAGGGAAGTACCCTTTTGCTAGCATCATTCTCCGTACAGAAGGCTTCCGAAAACCTAAGTGCCTTTGAGTAGTCGTTTCGTTGCAAGTGTCTATGACATTCACGTTGCTTTCTTTCTCAATCTCAAAACCACTGAACAGGAAATCAGAAGTGCTATGTTGTACTTCGAGGATAGGACTAGCAGTGACCATCTCTCCGTGTATGGTGACTATAGTGTTGTTGTGTCTGAACTTGACGCATTGGTGCAAGGAGGAGGGCACACCCCCTATGTCATGTAGCCAAGGGCGACCAAGTAGCAAGTTGAAGGATGCCGGGATGTCGATGACTTGAAATTCGATGCTCATAGTGACTTGTCCCATTTCTACAGTGTATTACAACCGATCCTGCAGCGGTTCTAGCAAGACAATCGTACCCCCTTACAAAGATGCCCGGATGGCTTGAGGTCTTTGTGGGTGAGGCCTAATGATGATAAGGCTTTCTTCGGGAGGACATTGATTGCAGAACCATTGTCAACCAAAATGCGTGGCATTCGGTACCCATTCACCTTAGCAATTATGTAAAGGGCCTCATGATGATTGTTCCCATAGGATGGGAGGTCCAAGTCAGTGAAAGTGATGACGTTGCCAAACTGCACTTGGCCAATCATTTGAGTGAGCTCTTCGGGTGTCGCTTCTGAGGAAATGGTCATTTGAGCCAATGCCTTTTTCAACATCTCACGATGCTTGTGAGATGCTCCTATGAGGTCCCAAACCGAGATATTTGCTTGTGTCTTTTTCAATTGAGTTAAGAGAGGGTCTTCCGGCTCACTTGGCGATGAGGCTTTAGCTTGTTTTGGAGGATTTTCATCCCTTGGGTCTTTGTTGGTGATCACACGACCGGATCGTGTGAGTAGGTTGACTGTTTTAGACCCTTTTTCCTTTTGTTCTAAGATTTCCTCCCAAGACATCATATAATGTAAAGAAGATTCATTAAATTCAAGAGGGCTCTCGTCCACAATTGTGGCTAGACGAGTAGGGTCCTCGAAGCTACTTTCTATCTCTATTAAATTGACCTCATTGTTTGGCAAAGGATTAGTAACAACATTTGGTAACCCTATCTCTTTATCGTCAAACAAATCTTGGATGACGTCTTTCAAGTGGAAGCAAGAGTTGGTGTCGTGACCGGTGAAGTTGTGGTACTTGCAGAAGAGGTGATGAGCATGGTTGGCGGGGAGATCTTTCTTTGGAGGTCCGCCTTCTCTTGGTTTGATTTTCCCATTCTTGACAAGTACTTCGAAGAGTTCTTCTTGGGTGATTCCTTCAAGCTTGTCATAATGCCTATCTTTCTTCTTCTTATGTGGTGGAGGTACTGCAGAGTACTTACCGTTTCCGGGATGATTGAAGACAATGGCATTGACAGATGCATCCTTGGGATTGGAGGAGGAAGAAGAGCTCTTGTTGTAGCGGAATCCACTTTCTTTCTTGGCTTCCCTTTTCTGTTTGATGAGGTCATCTAACCGTATGCCCGACTTGTGAAGTTCGGCGAAGCTAGGAAAGTAGTTGCCGGCTAGCTTGTCTTGATATTCCTCTCTAAGGCACTGTATGAGGATGTGAATTTGCTCGTCTAGGCTGGGCCTATCAACGATTTCGGTTAGCTTAGTTCTCCACCTTTTGACAAAATCTGTGAAGGACTCGTTCGGAAGTTGCTTGGTTTGCTCAAGATCCCTTCTAGTGGTGCGATAAGTGGAGTTGTCCTCGTATTGCTTTTGGAAGGTGCAACTAGCAAGTGGCCAGTCTAGTCTTGTTGAGAGTGGGAGGGTCATATACCAATCTCTAGCAGCACCATCGAGAGTTTGTGGAAAGCATTGGGCTAACAGGTTGTCATCAACACCCATAGGTAGCATGGCCCAAGAGTAGGTCTCCAAATATGATTTGGGACCGGTGGTGCCATTGAATTTTGCAATGTCGGGTGTCTTGTACTTTCTTGGAAGCTTTGACATAGACTGACGAAGGGTATCGTAATCAATGGAGAGCGTGGCTCCCTTACTCACATCAAGGGATGCAAGTTTCTTTTCTAGCATGGCCATGGTAAGGGGTTCATTCTTGCTTTCCCCCTTGCTTTCTTTCTTGGACGTGGAGCATTCATTGTCGGATGAGGAAGATGATGAGCTAGACTCATACCTCCTTTTCTTGCCTTTGCTTTTGCGGCGACCCTTGGCCCTTCTGGTGTATGACTCCTCTTCTCCGAAGGAAGAGTCATTTTTCTTCTTCTTTTCTTTGTTGGCTAGTGCAGCCCTAAGCTCTTGAATTTCTTCCACGAGAGTGTGGATTTGGGAAGCTTGTACTTCTAGGCGATCATTGGCTTCTTCCAGAAGTTTGTGGTTGTTTTCGGACAGGGTCTCATTTCCCGGAATGTTGTCGATGTCAGACATTGTGTTGGGAGTCCTGGAGTTGAGTAGCTTCGGAAAACTGACAGAAGATATGCAGATATCAGGATCTAGCCCCAACGAGTCGGAAGCAGGCTTAAATGGCTCGTGCTCAAATTCAGCAGACAAGCATTATCTCGTGCGAGATTAGTAATCCCGCGCGAGATAATCACACGGAAAGTCGATTTTTATTTAGCCCTAATTTTTGGTCGGAACGGAAAGTCCGTTTTGAGGGATTTCTAAGGCCTTTATCAGAACCTAACAACTAAGCAATCAATCCGATTTTTGTAAAGCAAAGCCATGTAAGATTGTTTTTTTTTTTGAAGGATTATATGCACATTTTTTTTGAAGGGACATCCGAAAGGGTCATTCCGAAGAGACTTTTTCCGAAGGGACTTTTTCCGAAGGGACTTTTCCGAATCCTTCTTTATTGTCAATTTTGCATGGCTTTGTTTTGATCAAAAACAAGAAAAGATCACTGAGTCAAAACCGACCGGTCACGGAGTGATCCTAAAAAGTCAATCTACATGAGAATGTGGCGATGCAGGGCTGAAAGGCTAGGCTTCCCGCGATATGACAATCTAAGTGGATTGAATACGCGGAGTGGGATTGTCCAACTTCGGAGAGACCGGCGACTAGGTGGTTACCGTCATCCGTCCTTAGTGTGGGTCCCGGGTTTATAGAGGGTATGTAGTGCAATGACAGTTATAGTATGAGTGCGCGTGTGTGATAGTCAATCTATGTGATAGAGTAAAATAGGAAGTTTTTTTTTTTGAAAGTCAAAAGAGAAAACAGATAGTGGCCGCACCAAGTGGTTGCCTACGTTTCTCCCAATTTAGGAAGACTCAGGCCATCGTAGTTCCACATAAAGAGAGATAAAGAGAGATAAATAATTTAATTTACAACTCCCGAATCCCCACTGGACCGGACTTTAATTAAATAAAACCCAATCACACGCAGTTCATAAATAATAATCAATTATTTAAGGAAAATAAAGGTCCGAGTTCTACATCTTAAGGGAGGCCTTAAGATGCGAGAACTCTGCAGATAATGAATCCTGGGATCCCCCTTGCGTGTTCGACCCTCGTCTTGGACCACGGGATGAACAGGAGAAACCAGAAAACAACCAGATTGCCGAAGCCATATCTCGCGCGAGATAAGATATCTCGCCGCGAGATAAGCTTCATCTGAGAGCAAAAAATTCGAATTTTACTAATTTTTTGAAAACCTCTCTTTTAATTTTGACGCAAGTTTAAGCCTCTTAATTTTCATCCCCAGCAGAGTCGCCAACTGTAGCGTTGTGAGAAAGAAATTCTTATTCCTTTTATTTTTTTTATGAGTCGCCACCTATATTATTTGATTGGAAATATAGAAAAACCATTTGAAAGAGATTTGAGTTCGGGGCTTAGGTTATGAAATGGGTAGGTTTAGAAGGCATCCATTTCACCCAATCCGGAGATCGGTCTTGCTAAAGAAAAGAGAGGTTTTTAAAAGAAGAAGTAAAAAAACGAATCTAAATACTACAAATAAAGGTCCATTTGACGAGGTCAAACGGAATGTAGAATCGATTGCTTCGAGACCGTCTCCATGATTTGGAGAGGCTCTAGGCCGATCCTAGATTCTATGGACTTATACCACTCTAACAATCAATTAGAGGGAAGTTTAAGAATTACCTTGCGTGAGATGATTTGGGCAGAGTTTCGACTCAAGTTTAGAGTCGACCCTTCACACGGACAGAGCTTCGCCTCAGTCCTTGGTTTGGAGATTGTTTCTTGTTTATCAACAAGGTTGACAAACAAACTATGAGGTGAGTTTTTTAGGGTGATTTTGTAGGATTCTTTCAAGGAGAGAAACCAACAAAATGTGTGTGTTGTGAAAATTCTTCGACCTCTTGAACCTTGGAAGTCACCAAGTATTTATAGAGTTTGGATATGAAGAAGTGGAGAGTTAAAACCCTATCAGATGGTTCTAGACCTCTTCTCCCATTGGTTGGCCGGAGAGATAAAGTTTTATCTCGAAAAGAGGTTGAAATCGACGAGGGAACTGTCATCTGCAATCTGCAGAGGGGGGATATCTCGCGCGAGAAACGCCATCTCGCGGCGAGATATTTCTCCTGTGGACAGTTTTGTCCTTTCCTCGTTATCTCGTATGCAGTTTAGTCCCAAACTAACGGTAGTTAGTCAAAACTTAACAAAACATGACGAAATGGTGGATTTCTACTTCTTGACTCAAAGCGAGACTTAGAGTGGTATAAGTATGTTCCGATGTGTTCAGAATGGGGTGTCTACATAGCCCCAGCGTTCTTCAGACCAAAAAGGCATGATTGTATAGCAGTATGTCCCACATAGAGTAGTGAAAGCTGTCTTGGCCTGGTCTTCTTCGCCAATTTTAATTTGGTTGTAGCCGGCGAAACCGTCGACGAATTACTTGACCTCGTAGTTGGCCGTGGTATCTACTAACATGTCGATATTGGGCATAGGGAAGTCATCCTTTGGGCTGGCTTTGTTGAGATCTCTAAAATCAACGCAGCATTGGACTTTTCCATTAGCCTTGGTGACCATTACGATGTTGGAGAGCCAGGTTAGATATTCGATGACCCGGATAAACCCCGCTTTGAGCATCTTCTCAATTTCTTCCTTTACTTGTAACGACCATTCGGGCTTGATCTTTCTCAGCTTTTGCTTTACTGGCTTGACTTCTGGGTCTAACGGTATCCGGTGTTCCACTATGGAGGGATCGAGGCTGGGCATATCTTTGTAAGACCATGCAAACACGTCCACAAATTCTCTGAGTAGTTCGATCAGGGTTGCTTGGTCGGCACCATTGAAGAAACTGACAATCTGCATCTCTTTAGGCTCTTCTACAGTCCCTAGATTCACACGAGTAAAAACCTCCCCGACAGCTGGGGCTCGGTTTTCCTCTTTCTCGACAACCTGCTTAAAGATTTCTTTAATATATTGTTCGTTTAGTGTGTCTGGATCCTTATCTAGTGAATCATTATTAATCGTTTTTAAGTTATTCGTTAAATTATCATTAGTTAAAGTGGCGTTTAGAGGATACTCAGAAAGGTTGATAATTTCATTCAAAGTAAAAGGAAGTACATCGTTGGCTACAATTTCATAGTCTTCTGGCGTAAGGCCATCAGACGACTCTGGGGACTCGAATTCAACGATAAGAGACTCTGAAGACTTAAGATAGGTAGACACAAGGGGACGAGGGACCAATCCAAGCTTCGTGATCATCTCTTCTTTGCTCGCGGATGGACCAGAGAGAGTCTCCCAATTCTTCAGGGGCATGGTATACTGCACGACCATGGCTTGGGGATCTGACAACTTCTGTCCTCCCACTTCAATTACCGCAATCATTTCTTTTACTGAACCCAGGTCAATCAAATCTGGAATTTGTACTTCTTCCCCAAACATCTGCTGCATGACGGGACCATCCCACTCATCTAGAGAGAATTCTGGAGTCTTGGTCTTTGGTACAACCACTTCAAACTCAACCCTTGCAGCTTCTTCGACAGTCGGGATGATCTCATTGAGCTTCTCAAACTGTTTCACTAGCTCTGGCACTCCCTTGAAAGTATACTAACTTTTCATGGTGGTACTAGCCCCAGGTATATTAGGTAAATCGAGAAACATTCTTCGGACGGGGTTGGATTTGGTTCCCCTGAACTTTCTAAGATTCTTTTGTAGTTTCAACCAGCCTTCCGTGGGAGTGGGGTCTTTGACTGCGGCATTGTCCACCTGCGGAGTTCCCTTTACGAAGTAGTCAGCCATGTCAAGACTGAAAGGGAGAAGTTTAGGACCACCATAAGGGATCCTTTTTGCAATAGTATCCCTCCTCTTCCGAGCAATTTCCTTTTCTTTTTCAATCTCTTATGAGGTTGGCTCATACCCCAGACCGTGGTGAGTTTATAGTTCCTTAACCTAAATGACCTTGTGAGTCCCGTGTAGGCGTTTTCCAAGACCCAGACCAGGCAGGTAGTTCATCTTTCTCATCATCCTCAGGCTGGAGGAATCTTGTCCCGGGTGATAGTCAGATCCACATTGCAAACTTGGGCTTTAGGAGACTTGACTGTGAAACCAATTAGCATGAAGCCATCTGCATCATGCTTGATCTCCAGAATGGGTATTCCACCAATGTCAGTGCCCTCCAGAGTAACTAGGTCTCCATAAATGGTCGTTAGAGCCCCATCTGAAACAAACTTTACACACTAATGAAGGCTTGAAGCGACTCCATTAACTTGGTGTAGCCATGGTCTTCCCAAGAGAGCATTATAGGTGATTGGGATGTCAATGACCTGGAATTCTATAGGTATCATTTTCTTGCCAAACCACAGGTTTAAGGTAGCAGTCCCAAGTACTGTACAAGATGTTGAGTCATAGGCCTTGACAGTAAGGGAGGAAGGCTTCAGGTCTGTAGGCTTCATGCCAAGCAGGCTCATGATCTTTGCTAGGAGGATGTTCATTCCTGACCCGTTGTTGACCAGGACCTAAGGGAAGCGTCGTTCATCTAGCTGGACAATGATGAAGAGGGTTTCATTATGATCGGCTCCAAACTGGGGGAGATCGAGGTCCGCAAAGGTGACTATGTTTCCATAATGGATGTTCCCAATCAGTTGCACTACGTCGTTAGGAGTGGCATCAATAGGAACCAGTGTGCGGACCATACTTTCCTCCACATTCAAATTGTGGGGATAAGATGAGGTGAGTAAGGACCAAAGAGATATGTTGGCTTGAGTCTGCTTCAACTGAGTCAGTACAGGATCTTCCTTTTCGGGGTCGGGAGTTTCAGTTGTCTTGGCATAGTGATTTTGGTTCACCCTGGGTGCCTGATCTGCTGACTTCTTTTCTGTTTTGGGATTACCCTGGTGGATTTGCCCAGATCTGGTTAACAGATTCACTTCTTCCTTTGGTTTATATGTTCCTTCTTTACAGGATTCTTTCAATGCTGCTGGGGTCAACGGAGGAGCTTGCTTGGCAACTGGCCACTGGCTCTGACTGATCTTGTTACAAGTTTCTCCGAGCCTGGAAATTGTGAGGGGCTGAGCTTGGGGATTGTGAGTATTAGTGGCTCCTAACTGGGCAGCCTTCCGGATCGCTTCCCAAGTTACGGGTTTCTGAACCAAGGAATGTGCTGTCGTTTCTTGAATGGCCCATAGGGCCAGGGCTTCTTCCGATTCATCCTCATCCTTGGGATCATGGTTTATATTGTCCAAGGCTTGTTTGAGCTTGCCCATAGTTAACATACAGCAGGAACTATTACCTCCAGGGCTTGGTGGTTTCTCCCCTTCTTCTCCGGCTTAATACAGTAGTCCTGGCTGCCTTTTATAATACTCAGCACTAGAGATTACTATGTTGTTCTGTACGGGAGGAGCATCTGGTATTATGCTTGTGTCCAGGACCTCTCTCAGAGCTGCGATACACTCAGGAAAGTGAGTTCCTCCCTGGTAATCCTGACGAGGATTGTTACCTTCCCTCCGGGTGGGCTTGACCTGACAATGATTACTTTTTCATAGGGGAGGATAGGGGCCATTCTTCCTTTCTCTAGCAGATTTTCAGCTATCTTCTTAGATCGGATGCTCGAGAATCCTTTCCCTAAAGTATGGTAAGTAGTGTTAAACTCCACGACATCTACATATTCAGCCCCGGGAAAATCCATGGCTTTTATATCTTTGGTCTCATTATCGTCCCCCTTTTCTGCTGAAATTTCTTCAGTTCTCGGGCTATCAGATATTCCGAATGATACTTCCTCATCAGCTTCTATCTCAGCATACACCTTTTTCCTTTCACATTTGCAAGCAAGGCAACCACAAGTGAAGGATTGACAGTGTTCGTTCTTATGGCCCGACATAGCGGCTCATGACACCTGAGTCCAAATGAGGGGTACTCGGGGTCCCTTTCCGGATATCAGGGCTATCAAGAAGGCATCATGCTGGTCTGTAGGTATGAAGGCAACCAAAGTGGCTTCTAGATCCATAACCCATTTTAGCGATTCCAAGCACTCGTCGTATTTGAGAGGTTCAGTAGTGACTCTCAAGACCGTGAAGTCGTCGATTAGAGGGGAGGAAGAAAGGGATCCAATGACGTTTACCCACTCATTGTTTGCCGGGGGATTGAAGTTTCCTTTTTCGACTAGTGCTTCAATGAAACTCCTCCATTCGCCTACCAGTTCTCCGTAGGGAACATTGTGCTCTAGGATCTCGGATTCATATTCTTCTTCAAATCGGCCGGGCCGTTCCTCACTTCAGGGTTTTCTTTTGCTGGGAAGTGACCACAATCACATTTTGGGAGGGTCCCGTCTTCATACTTCTCGTGATCAGTTTCCATTGATTCATCACTCGCATTTTCTATCAGACCGTCGTCGTCACTGGCTGACAACCCACCATTGCTTCCGGAATTCATGCGGTCGTTTTGGGCATGGTCGTTCCAAAATTATTCCTGGTCCAGGGGCTCAGTTGATTCTTCCCTTTCGCCTCTATCACTGGAGTCATCGCCCCATGTTACATGAATTTCGGCTAAGATAGAACGCTGATCATTGCTATCAGGGGAGGATAGGTATTGTAAGTACCCCAATCTGGGTCGTTAATGTTTCTTCAGCCCAAATTAGTGATTTATAATCATTTAGGGGCATTTTGGACATTATTTTGACAATTTGAATGAGAAAGGACCTTTTAGGAATAAAAAATATGCAAAAACTCGCTGGAATTTGTCATTTCCCATAAAAAAAGGGAATATTGACGAAAGGGAAAATGCCAAAACTGCTTTTCTGCACTGTTCAGGCACGCCTGCTTGGGTAGTCCGCACGGATAAGATTGCACCTACAATCTTGTCCACGCGGATAAGATCAGCATCCATCAACCCTATAAATTCAGCCCTTCTCCCTCATTTTCAAAAGGCCAAAAACTCGCAAAACCAACTGTTACTCTATCAAAATCCCCTCTCAAACAGCCCTCAACACTCTCACCACTCAAATTCCACACCAAATTCAACACCAAATCTACCCCAAAACCACTCCCAAGCCATTAAAGCCTTCAAACCCTAACCACAAACCCAAGAATTATTGGTAAACCCTCAATCTCTTCACTCATATCTCCCTCATTCATCCATATTCATACCATGTAGTTTAATTTTCACCTTTTGTTCATCCCTTCCCCTCTTGTCCCAAGGATTCAAGAGGATCTCCATGAACCCATTTCCATGGATGATCCTCCAAAATGATCCACATTCCCTTTTATTTTATGTCATTTCCCCACTCCCCTTTTTATATTTCTTGGTACTTGCTTGTTTGACCAAGAAGATGGTCATCTTGGAATTCATCTCCATGGATGACAACTTCAAATAGTCCATATTTCATGCTCCTTTACATGTTTAGTTTTACTTGCTTCCCTGACCTACATATGGTAATCTTGGAGTCAATCTCCCTAGATGATCATTTCAAATGGTCAACATTATTTACATTTCTTGCAAATTCCCCTCCCCTTGTCTAAGATGCTCACCTTGGAACATTTTCCTTAGATGAACATCATCTAGACACATAAAATGGGTCACACAAGATGTACAAGATACACTTGAGTATAGGTCTCAAGGTTGGTCTTCCTATGACTACCTTAGAAACCTTCCTCTAAAATTGATACATCTTGACCTAACTCCCTTGTCAACTTACTTTTTTATGTCAAAACCCCCATTCCTAATCAAATGAAATGCTCACAAAGTCCCAACGTACCCCCGGGATGACTTGATTAAGGGGATTCATCACTTATGACCACTAATCCAAGTCTAGGGAAAGAGAGGACAAGCATGGATGCCAAAAATCCAAATCCCCCCTTATTTTCTGTCTTCCAGTTACAATTCCAGTTAAGTCCTGTAAATCCAGTTAACTTTCTGGAAATTACAGTGACTAAACTGGAAACTGTAAAATATTTACACTCCATGTTAGCCCGCGCGGACAAGATTGTACTACAGTCTTGTCCACGCGGATGATATTGTCATTTGCAAACAGTCCCTCAATTTTCTGTTATTTTCAGTTTAATCACTGTTTTCAAACTGTTTTTCAGTTCAGTCCCTAAAGTCCCAATTATTTTCAGAAAAACCCCTTTTAAAACACCCACACACACAACAAAATTTTTCAAGTGAGGAAGAATCGCCGTACGAGGCATTTCGGGTGAACACTAACGTTCTTCCCGTAATGTAACGTGACCTCCGAACTCATTTTCTCTAAATATTGGGTATTTTTCAAAGTTTTGGCCCTTAAACTAAAAACGGCGTGGCGACTCCAAAAACATTGATTTTTTTCAAAACAATTCCGAAAAAGAGAAAAAAAGGAAAAAACAAGATCGCGGATGCACATCATCACATGTATGTGCAACCACAGAAATCGTCGTAGGCTCCCAATGTTGGAGGCGGCACTTGCGACCTGGCCTCTCCTCCTAGGAACTTAGGGGGAAAAGTAGGAGGTGTCGGTACATATTCGACTTCAGGCAGGATATAGAAGCAATTATCCTCATCTGATCCTTCACCTTCGCTGTTATCAGAACAGCATTCAGCTTCCCCAGAACCATTTTGCAGAAGTGTATAATTTTGAGGTGTGCTTCAGCCTCTTTACTAATATGCCCCAATACAGATGTCTGCCTAAAGCTCTCTTGCTCAATTTTCTTGGATTGTTCTAGCCACCTCATGTAAACATTTTTCTCATAGTTTGATCTGAATAGCCCCAGTTTTTCAGCATCAGCTACTTCTCCCTCTGAATAGTAGCGAGCTTCATACTCCTGCAAGAAGCTGCTAACATGGGACCAGGGAGGATTAGTTTGTTCATCGTTCTCAAGGCTGGGAGAGGACCCAAATTCATGATCATTGACAAAGTCAAGCATGGGCACTTGGGAGTCCTCATTTGTTTCCTTGGTTGGCTCTTCTGGGCACATTTCTTAAATAACATCCAAATTTTCCCTAGAGTAAGAGGGTTCTCCAATTTCAATAATGTTCACCCTATTGTTGTTTCTAGGGAAGGGATTGTTGACTGTATTTGGCCCTTCAGGTACCTCCAGCTTACCCTTCTCAATTAATCCTCGTATGGCCCTCTTTAAAGTTATACAATCATTAGTAAGGTGCCCGTGGTACTAGTGAAAAGCACAGTGTTTAGTAGTATCTAAAGGGGCATTGGGATCCTTAGGTTGATAATTGTCCAAAGGCCGAATCAAGCCCTCTTTGACCAATCCCCTGAAAACTTCGCTCAAGGGCGTTGCATAGTTGTTTGCAAGTCTACCCGGTTTGTTTCCCATTCCAGGTTGGCTTTTTATTTTTCGGTGAAGGCGTTGGTGATTTGTTCCTAACTGGCCCTGGACTCGGGTTTCAACCGGAAGAACCACTTTAGAGCCCCCAGCTTTAAGGAGAGACTAAAATAATCAGCTAACTACTGATTCGTGAACCCTTTGGCTTTCATGGCTAGGGTGTAGGTGTCAAGGTGGGTCTTGGGGCAGGCAGTTCCATCAAATAGTTCCAAGTTAGGCATCACGAACTTGTGAGGTAGAGGCATAATATAATTGCGATCTGTGGGCCGGAGGGCAGCTTTCTTTCCAGTCAGTTTGGCGATCTATGCTTTCATTTCCTTATGATGTTCCATGAACCAAGCTAGATGAGGGTCCAGTGGTGGAGCCGGAGTGTTCAAGCCAATGACGGAGCTGGAGAGACGATTTACCATTAGTGGTACATTGGTGGAAGGGATGGCAGGGCCAGGGGCATAGGTGTAAACCTGCCCTTAGCCTAAATTACCCTGGAGAGTATAAGTAGGAGCCTGGGCACAGGGATAGAACCCAGCGGCCTACTGTTGATTCCCAATGGGCAAGGAGGGTAGAGGCAGACCAGAAGTGGCCGGGAAGCTCGAATTCCTGGGGTGAGAGTCATAGGGGAACTTAAATGTGGGTCGTGGCCCTTGGTTGTTGAACTGCATGTTTGGCTGGGGTGATGGTGTATAACCGGGAGAATACTGTGGTCCCGGTGATTCTGATGAGACGGGGATGGGAGCTTGCTGACCTATAGGGCCTTGAATGAGGAACGGGTTTGTGGAAGCTGGTGAGCTGTTGGGAGCTGCTGGACCAGTATCATTCTGAGGAGGGACACCTGACTGCTGTCCTAAACCAAACTGTGGCGGCGGCATTCCAGACTGTTGCTGCGGCACCCTAAAATGTTGTTGTGGAGGCCCAAACTTATCTGTGCCAGACTGCGGAGGGATCCCAACTTGCTGCATTATTCCAAGGTGCCCCCAACCCTGAGAAGACATTCCATACCGACTTTGTCCCCACTGAGGGATGCCAAAATGGCTTGTCCCACCGGACTGTACGGGGTCACTGGACTGTGGCTGAGGAGCTGGCTGACCCATAGGGCGAGGAGCATGGGCTCCGGTAGTGGTACCATAGGAGGCTGGTGATGGCATCCTGGTGTAGTCTGGGTGACTGAGAGTGGAATTAGGGTCCTCTTCCTCCTCTACGGTGAAAGTACCGTCAGGATTGAGACTGGCGGCCAAGTCGTGGCTCCTAATAGCCTCCAGAAGGTTGTTCATCTGAGCTTCCTGTCGCAATCTCATTTGTTCTACCAACTGATTCCACTGTTGTTCTGTCTGAGGAGTCTCGGGAGGTGGAGTGGTATTGTCCCCATTGTTACCAGCTGATGCCGACATTCTGAAAGCTGGAGTTGAAGCGAATGATGAAGCTGACGACGCGATTGATTCTTCCCAACTGACCAGACGGTGACCCGGTGTCCGTACCCAAGCTTTGCGAGGTGCTGCGGGAGGAAGATATAAGGGAGGTTCAGATTTTGGGAGTTGAAAAGAGGTAGGTGTTTGGGCTCAGGGCTCATGCAACATGCAGTTATTTGTTTGAATTTTCTTAAAATGCGTTTTCTTAAACCCTATGTGGTTGGAAAAGATTGCTCTTTTTTTACTACTCTAAGTCCTGGATCAGTGGGACCCATCACTACGCCTACAGACCCTCAACCTGTAACCTCGAACAAGGGTTCTATAGGGCAAGCGGGTTCCACCGACCGAAAAGGAAAATGGACCTAAGGTCTGGCGGATCATGAAGTCTTAACTCGCACTCGTCATTGGCTAAGCGGTAATTAAACATGGACTGGGCGTTAATCCTTGATGACTCGATGTCACACCGGGAGCCGGTGCATAAGCCGTATGGGTCAAAGTCAAAGTCAAAGCGCTAGTCAAGATCGAGTCAAAGTTCATGATGGAAAACTGGCATGATGTAGACACCCCATTCTGAACACATCGGATCATACTTATACCACTCTAAGTCTCGCTTTGAGTCAAGAAGTAGAAATCCACCATTTCGTCATGTTTCGTTAAGTTTTGACTAACTACCGTTAGTTTGGGACTAAACTGCATACGAGATAACGAGGAAAGGACAAACCGTCCACAGAGCAATATCTCGCCGCGAGATGGCGTGTCTCGCGCGAGATATCCCCTCTCGCAGACATTGCACGACAGCTCCTCGTCGATTTCAACCTCTTTCCGGGATAAAACTTTATCTCTCCGGCCAACCAATGAGAGAGGAGTTCTAGAACCATCTGATAGGGTTTTAACTCTCCACTTCTTCATATCCAACCTCTATAAATACTTGGTGACTTCCAAGGGATCGGGGGTCGGAAGTCAAAAATCCCAAACCTCGAATTTACACAACACACACATTTTGTCGTTTTCTTTCCCTGAAGGAATCCCTCAAAATCACCCTAAAAACTCACCTCATAGTTTGTTTGTCAACCTTGTTGATAAACAAGCATCAAGCTCCAAGTCAAGGACCAAGGCGAAGCTCTGTCCGTGTGAAGGGTCGACTCTAAACTTGAGTGGAAACTCTGTCCAAATCACCTCAGGCAAGGTAATTCCTAAACTTCCTTCTAATTGATTGTTAGAGTGGTATAAGTCCATAGAATCTAGGATCGGCCTAGAGCCTCTCCAAATCATGGAGACGGTCTCGAAGCAATCGATTCTACATTCCGTTTGACCTCGTCAAATGGACCTTTATTTGTAGTATTTAGATTCGTTTTTTACTTCTTCTTTTGAAAAACCTCTCTTTTCTTTAGCAAGACCGATCTCCGGATTGGGTGAAATGGATGCCTTCTAAACCTACCCATTTCATAACCTAAGCCCCGAACTCAAATCTCTTTCAAATGGTTTTTCTATGTTTCCAATCAAATAATATAGGTGGCGACTCATAAAAATAAAAGGAATCGTAATTTCTTTCTCGCAACGCTACAAAGTGGCGACTCCTGGGGACTGAAAATTAAGAGGCTTAAACTTGCGTCAAAATTAAAAGAGAGGTTTTCAAAAAAAATTGTAAATTCGATTTTTTCTCGTTCTCGATGAGGCATATCTCGCACGAGATATCATATCTCGCGCGAGATATCGCCTCGGCAACTGGTTGTTTTTTGGTTTCTCCCGCTCATCTCATAATCCAAGACGAGAGTCGAACACGTAAGGGGGATCCTGCAATTCATTATCTCGCAGAGTTTACGCATCTTAAGGCCTCCCTTAAGGTGTAGAACTCGAACCTTTAATTTCCTTAAATAATTGATTATTATTTATGAACTGCGTGCGATTGGGTTCTATTTAATTAAAGTCCGGTCCATTGGGGATTCGGGAGTTGTAAATTAAATTATTTATCTCTCTTTATCTCTCTTTATGTGGAACTACGACGGCCTGAGTCTTCCTAAATTGGGAGAAACGTAGGCAACCACTTGGTGCGGCCACTATCTGTTTTCTCTTTTAATTTTCAAAAAAAAAAACTTCATATTTTACTCTACCACATAGATTGACTATCACACACGCGCACATCATACTATAACTGTCATTGCACTGCATACCCTCTATAAACCCGGGACCCACACTAAGGACGGATGACGGTAACCACCTAGTCGCCGGTCTCTCTGAAGTTGGACAATCCCACTCCGCGTATTCAATCCACTTAGATTGTCATATCGCGGGGAGCCTAGCCTTCCAGCCCTGCATCGCCACATTCTCATGTAGATTGACTTTTTAGGATCACTCCGTGACCGGTCGGTTTTTTGACTCGGTGATCTTTTTTTGTTTTTGACCAAAACAAAGCCATGCAAAATTGACAATAAAGAAGGATTCGGAGAAGTCCCTTCGGAAAAAGTCCCTTCGGAATGACCCTTTCGGATGTCCCTTCAAGAAAAATGTGCATATAATCCTTCAAAAAAAAAAAAAAACAATCTTACATGGCTTTGTTTTACAAAAATCGGATTGATTGCTTAGTCGTTAGGTTCTGATAAAGGCCTTAGAAACCCCTCAAAACGGACTTTCCGTTCCGACCAAAAATTAGGTCTAAATAAAAATCGACTTTCCGTGTGATTATCTCGCGCGGGATTACTAATCTCGCACGAGATAATGCTTCGCTTTGCCGAATTTGAGCCTCGAGCCATTTAAGCCTCGCTTCCGACTCGTTGGGGCTAGATCCCGATATCTCGCATATCTTCGTCGCTTCCGAAGCTACTCAACTCCAAGACTCCCAACACAATGTCTACCGGAAAGTACGTCATGACCAAGGAAAGCCGTGAACAACCCACTCTCTAAGATTTGACCAAGTCTCTTGTCGCTGAAATGGAACACGTGGAAGGTTGGAGAGAAGCTTTCGATTTGCCTGCCACTCGCATTGCTAGGGATTTTCGGAAAATGGAAAGTGATTCCGACAAAGGGGCGGTCATCCGTGCAAGAAGAGCTAAGTGACATCAAAACTCCAACTTGCCAAAGCCCTACAAAGAAATTGAGGACAACGATGCATGGCACAACTTGGAAGAATCCATCCAAGCCGACAAGACAAAGATCTTGATTGAAGAACTTGAAGAAGTCAAGAGCGAACTCGAAGATATGACCCAAAAGTGCATCAACCTTGAAGCCCACGTTGAAGATGACATTGATGGATGGGTCAAGTTTTTCCTCAATACCTCTACCGTGACCTCAAAGAGCAAATGGAGGAAGAATATCAGGCTCGCCACAACGTCTTCGTGCAACACTATGAGAACCACATTCGAGACCTCCACAATCAAATGGCTAAGCGAAGAAAGGGTAGAGTCTTCTCCGACATTGGAAACATCACTCTCGGTCATCTCTTCGTAAGTCTTCACAAGGAAGGAAAGCTAAGCCCAATGGAAGGTTACCAACCTAAGAGGGAAGGACGATCTCCACACCTCTATTGCTACTATCATCAATGCCATGGTCATCACACCAATAATTGTTTCAACTCCGAAGAATGCAAACCAAGACTTGATTGACAACGACGCCATCGAGTTTGTCCAAGTGGTGGAATAGTTTGGATGAATTCAAACAAATGAAGAGTCTCTTTTCTTTTCGCTTATTTACTTTTAGTTGCAAGAGAAACAATTATTAGTCTAGTCTAGTTTAGTCGGGTACTACTTGCCTAAAACTCTCATTTGTGGGCAAGAGTATCAAGTTTGCTTTTCATTAATAGTTAGTCAAGATTTCCCTTTTCAATTCCGATTAATTCTTTAAGTAAGCATTGTGAATGTCATAGACACTTACAACGAGAACGACTACTCAAAGGCACTTAGGTTTTCCGGAAGCCTTCCCGTCCTGGAGAATGATGCTAGGAAAAGGGTACTTTCTGGATTGGGGCTTGGAAAGCACTTACAAGGAATAACGGAACCACCACCGGTCCCCCCGCCTCATACAAAGCATGGACTAGGATACGACATCTCCATCCACGATGAAGATGACGGGAAGAGTGGGGCTTCACTCAAATCAAGTGGGAAGGAACCTCGTGACAAAGGCCGCAATGACCCAAAGTTCAAGGATTGCAACCTCAAACCATATCGAAAGACACTCAATGGCTACTTTGTTCGAGAAGGGGAAAGTATTCCCTACTTTATCTTTTCGTAACCATGGACTGATGATAAAGGAAAGCGCCAACCGGGCTTTGAAATCTTCAGCCGATCGCGATGCTTCTCCGTATGAAATGTAATCCGTCCCACCGATCCCTAATGATTTGTGGGGCACGAAGGCGTAAAATGACAAGCGAATGGGACTTTGTGTTGGGAGAAGACATGCTTTGCGACAATTCCAAGACCCGTGCCTGTTAGAAGACAGCCGAGATTCATGCAATATCCAAGGGGGACGCTCCAACTACCGACTACACAAGACTAATACGTAAATGTGATAAGCCAATTCTAAACCGGCACGTCACCGGGAGGACCAGTTGTTGATGAAGACTTCATGATCAAAGAGCTTGGTTGCACTCCCCACCCTCGCAGGAAGATAGGCCCTACAACTTTTACATTAGAAGCAGGCTCCACCTCCGATGAACTCATTCAAGAGGAAATCGAGGCGGTGGCTGAACATGTATTCCCTTACTTCCTTAATGAAAACTTTGATCTTCCCGAGTACCCTGAGATTGCTAACATCGTAAATGATGAATTAACTAATAATAATCAATATAACGAACACGTTAATAATGAATCATACGATGAGATAGATCAAGATAACGAACAAATCTTAAAAGAATTAGCTAAGCAAGTAGGTCGTTGTGGAAAGAATAGCCCCGTTGACGACGAGGAAATGCAAACAGATAATCTTGGGACAACGGAAGACCCCAGAGAAACAAAGATCGGCAGCTTCTTCAAGGGGGAAGACAGAGAAACCTTGACCCAACTCCTCAGAGAATATGTCGACGTATTTGCTTGGTCCTACAAAGATATGCCTGGGTTGAATCGCCCGCTTGTAGAACACAAGATACCACCGCTACCCAATGCCAAGCCGCCAAGCGTAAACTACGCAGAATCAAGCCGAATGGTCAATGCAAGTGAAAGAAGGAAATCATGAAACTCTTGAATGTAGGGTTCATCAAAGTGATTGAATATCCGGAATGGTTAGCAAACACGGTGCAAGTAGCCAAGTCGAACGGGAAAATACGAGTCCGTGTTGATTTCGTGAGACTTGAACAAGGCATCCCCTAAAGATGACTTCCCGCTACCAAACATAGACATGTTGGTCGATGCCACAAAGAAGATACGAGGTCCGCTCATTCGTCGACGGGTTCGCAGTGGTATAACCAAATCCTCATGGCGTAAGAGGACCAAAGACAAAACAAAGATTCACCACACCTTGGGGAACGTTCGCTACACGGCCATGCCGTTTGGTCTCAAGAACGCCGGGGCTACTCTACCAAAGGGCGGGGCCACAAGACACTATTCCACGACATGATCCATAAAGAAATAGAGGTGTATGTGGACGACATGATTATCCACTCAAGGGGACAGATGGCCAACACTTCGTAGATCTTAGAAAATTCTTCAATCGATCGAGACAAAGACAAAATGAGACTCAACCCCGCCAAATGCTCATTCGGAGTAGTCAAAGGGAAAGTCTTGGGATACATGGTCACGTAACGCGGCATAGAAGCGCATCCCGCCAAGATAAAGGCCATCACATACATGCCTCCACCCAGACACGTAAAGAAGTAAAGTGGATTCATGGGCGTACTCCAATATATCGCCGATTCATTAATCAATCGACTACAATGTGCGACCCCATCTTTAAGCCGCTTAAGAAAAACGCACCTCAAGAGTGGACCGAAGAATGTCAAGAAGCATTCGAGGAAGTTAAGCACTACTTGACTTCCCCACCTATCCCGGTTCCACCACACAAGGAGAAGCCCTTGAAGTTGTACCTCACGATCACGTACAACGCACAGGGGCTATGCTTGCTCAAGAACAAACAAACTTTCGCATCACGTAAAATGCCATCTACTTTGTCGCCAGCCGCAGATTCCAAGGCGTGAAATCAACTACTCTCCACTCGACAAGTCATGCGCCGCTCTCGTCCGGGTATCACAAAGGCTAAAGCACTATATGGAAGCCTTTCCAATCCGTCTCATCGCAAAGATGGATCCACCGAAATATATCCTAGACAAATCAAATTTGTCTTCGAGACTAGCCAAATGGTACTTCATGCTCGCGGGGTATGATATCACTTACGTCACTCGTAAATCCGTCGAGGGAGTGTATTCGCAGATCGCTTGGCCGAATTTCCTTGCGACGAAGTGAAGGGGGAAGACCCGCGATTCCCCGATGAGGACATCCTAAGCATAGAAGAAAATAAGTGGCAATTATTTTTCGATGGCGCAGCCAACAAGAGAGGGTTTGGCATCGGAATGTTATTGTAGACCCTAACGACATCTACACTCCACTAGCAAGCACGTCTTGACTTTGACGCCACCAACAATACCGCAGTATCACGAGGCTTGCATAGCGGGGCTTGAGGCAGCCCTAGAACGCAACGTGATCGAACTCGAGGTATTCGGGGATTCCCAATTGATCATCAATCGACATTGAAGAAGTGGAGGGTCCAAGATCCAACCCTTCAAAGATACAAAGGCCCACCTCCAAGAATTGGCGCAACAATTTCAAGATGTCTCATTCCACTATCTCCTGCAGACAAAAATCGGTTTGGGACGCATTAGCCACACTTGCTTCTTCGGGTCGAAATCCCTAAAGGAAAAGCAGCTTAAACCCTTCAAAATAACACGGCGTGCAACTCCCGCATACTCGCGCCGTTATAGATCTTCACGACCGCAAAGACAAATGGTTATCCAAAGGTGCCGCCGTTGAAAACTCCGAAGGGAAACCATGGTACCACGACATTTGGTATTTCATCCTAGATGGAACCATACCGCTCGAGACAGACCAAGACTCAGTCGCCCTTAAAAGGTCGGGCCGCCAATTACGTCATCACCGCCGGCCGTCTATTCAAGAAACATTCCCAAGGAAACCTCCTTTGCGCCACCGAGGAAGAGGCCCAGAAATAATGGACCATGTTCATCAAGGCATATGTGGAACCCACATGAGCGGAAACATGCTCGCCAAAAAGATCATCGTACAAGGGTACTTTTGGCCGACCATGGAAGCCGACCGTACCAAAATGGTCAAGAAGTGCCACAAGTGTCGATACACGCCAATCTTCGCATGCACCGCCTTTCCTCATTGCACTCCAACGACTTCACCTTGGCCGTTCTCTACATGGGGGATAGACGTGATTGGAAAGATCACACCTAGAGCCAATCTGACATCAAGCTTGGCCCTAGTAGCCATCGACTATTTCACTAAATGGGTCGAGGCCACCTCCTACAAAGTTCGAATGCCGAAAGGTTGCGTAATTCATCAAGCACAACATCATCCGCCGATATGGGGTTCCACAAGAGATGATATCCGATAATGGGTCACACTTCGAGAAGGAAACCGATCGCCTACCGACCGAGTACAAAATCACGAGACACAAGTCATCTCCTTATAGGCCTCAAACAAACGGAGCAGCTTGAAGCCGCGAACAAAACAATCGAGACTATCATCGAAAAATGGCAGCCACCGGAAAAGACCGGCCCGACAAGCTACCATTCGCACTATGGGGGTACCGCACTTCACCCGAACAGCTACAGGAGAAACTCCCTACGCCTCACATTCGGGATGGAGGCCGTCTTACCGATAGAATTGGAAATACCATCACTAAGAGTTCTCCTAGAAAACCAAGTGAATGAAGTCGATCGGCTAGAAAGCGATACGAAGAGCTAGCCCCGTTGGACGAAAGAAGGTTGAAAGCGGCCGAACACACTCAAGCTTACCAAAGAAGAATGGCAAGAGCTTTCAACAAAAAGGTCAAGACAAGGAACATCGAGTAGGCGACCCGGTGCTCCGTGAGCATCGTCCCTGACCTTTCAACCCGTTAGGCAAGTGGGGACCAAGGTGGATAGGACCCTACATTGTGAAGAAGATATTCTCTGGGAGCCCTTCACTGGTAGACTTAGACGGAGATCAACTACCAAGTTTGGTCAACATGGACAAGCTCAAGAAGTACTTCGCGTGACTTGGCCCCCTAAGAACAAATCGCCGCTAGGTTGAAAATCCCTGAAAGGACAACTTAGGCAAAAATTAGAGCTAGCACAAGAAAAAGAAGCCCGCTAGATTGAAAACCCGAAGGGGCGGTCTAGGCAAAAGAAAGGGTGTGCATGAAAAAAAAAAAAAAAAAAAAAAAAAAAAAAAAAAAAGGGGGCCTTATCTCGCGCGAGATTACTCCTACGGCCCGGAGCCATATTTTGTCCTTTTCTCAAAAATGAACTACGCTGACCCGAGCCTCTTGTTTAATTGCCGTAAAAGAGGAACGTAGGCACTTTCTTCGGTCTAATCAAATAAATAAATCAAAGTTGTCCCTTTTATTAATCGAATGCGTTTCATTAATGACAATAGGGAAATCCTAACCACAACGACTAATTTGCTAAGCTAACAAACTTGAAAAAATAATACTAATAAAGCGTAAACAATTGATCTATCAAAGCAATCTCTTGGTACTCCTAAAGATCTAGCCTTTCATTGACTTGGTTGGCCGGCGGACATGGTCTCCACCGTCGTCCGTGATCCTCCTTGCGCTTTCGAGCCTCTCAAAGCGTAACATCCTCGAGACGGCCAAAATGTAGTCGAGACGTATCAAAGACAGATTCCGACAATCTCTTGAAGACATGAGGCCTATCCAAAGCTTGCGTCTGTGCATTCCCTTGCCTCGCCTCTCGTACCAATCCCCATCAAGAAAATCCCGAGTTGGGATCGCCGCACATTAGCAGTGATCGACCGAGCCTCGCTCCTTCGCAAGATACCGCTTAGCTACAAAAGAATCTCTTAGCAAGAAAAGCCGCAAATCATCAATCTTCTCTCGCACTAAGATGACCTGCATGGAGGAACCAATCCAAATATTTGTCGACAGAAGATGCTTCGCATTAAAAGTCCGAAGGTTCGACCAACGGTCCCGATTAGTTCCTTCACCCTACGCTTGAGCTAGCACTGCGCAAACTCTACACCAATATAAGACACTTCACGAGAAGCTCCTTCGAAAAGATAAGGCCCCGCAGCCGACTAAACCGACGCGAGCACCCGCTGGGAAAGTAAAAGGAGGAATCTCGCAAACCCTAAGAACAACCCCGTCAAAACCCTCGGTATTGGCAACATACTTGTTCAACCTCCAATAAGGTGGACACCAGAGAATATCGCGCTTCGGCCTTCGCAATCAACTTCAGCCCCATTCATCCGCCGAAAGATCTTTGATCAACAACTTTCGCGTATGATATGTAAAAGGAGAATATTCCAACGGGGACCTATCAACTTGAGATGCTCCCTAAGCCAAATAGTCAACAGGAGGGGACTCCCTTGAGTCATGACGCCACCCTATGCAGCTCATCAAGACCATGAAGGGTCTCACCCAAGATTAGCGGAATAATGTTCCTAGAACGTTTCCTAGCCTCGCGTAACAACTTCCACCACTTGGGAATCGACCAAGCCGTCCCCGCACGTAAACAAAACATCTCCGAAAAGAGAAAGAGCCGTAAAGTTCCGCTTATGGACATGAAAAGCGTCATCATCGAATCACCGCCGAAGCGTCCCGGAAAAGAAGAGCAATCAACCCACTTGCGCGAACCAACCCATAGCAAGTATCAAGGGGATCCCTAACAATTCGTTCAAAGCCTCCGAATGATTCCTATGATACTTAGGAACAAAGAATCTTACTGGGCCAAAGGCATATCCAAGATAATGGCGAATTCCTCCACAAGAGGCACCATCTCATTCAAAGAAAAATTGAAAAGATGAATAGAGGGATCCCAAAATCGAGCAAAGACCCCGCAATAACTTCCAATCCGATTGGAGGTTCTTCAAAGTGAAAAGAATTCTAAATCCGAATTCTCGCGATAAACTTATTGCGAGACCGGTTGCGAAACGACCTTACAAAATCCTCGATGCTTGCTTGAAAGATGCAATCACTTCGTAGGACAAAGAAAATCATCGACAATCATGGACGTTGGGGCAATCTCCTCGGAAGCCATGGATCACAGTGGTTGAAGAAGAAGACAAGAGTTTCACCCTAACAGATATCTCTAGAGTTTGGAAAGGCTAGAATGAGTTATCCGCCGGACTACTGTGGTGATTTTATAGGGAAAACCGTCAAAATCCCGTTCGAAAAAGGAAGAGATTTCGCTCGGGTAGCGTGTCTCGTGCGAGACACCTTATCTCGCGCGAGATATCCCTACGGCAAAGCAAATGCCAGCTCTACTCAAACAACAATCTAGCCCCGACTTGACAAAGCAAGTCTCGAAAAACCCGCGTGTACAGCTCATAACATGCAATAAAACACCATACTCAAAGCTCAAAATTGCGGCCTAACGTACCCATTCCATTTCCGAAAACATGGAAAGTCGAGAAAGTTAATTAACTAACTAATTAGACCTAGGATTAGGGATTAAGAAAAACCATTGTTTGTGCTACCTGCATGTGTTCCTAACAAAAATTTAAAAGAAAGAAAAATTGTCCTGGGCCCACACTACCAATATGCATGTATAATCGATAAAGAAAAAGGGGAGGGATCACGCCATCAAGTCGCTCGAGCCGCGCAAAGACCTCCGCCATCACCACCGGGGGCTACCATCCCTCCTCGACCTCTTTGGCTCCGCAAGTAGGGGTCATAGCCGAGGCCACCGTCGAGGCCGCCGAAGAAGCCTTCTCTCGAATGCCTTCTGACAAAGTCCGACACCAAAGCCATCAACCCACCTATCTTGGTCGCTCCACGGTTGTAATCGGCCGCAGATATGGTGACCTCGACAATCAAAGAAAAGAAGATGCTCAGATGGAGTCGGACATATACACTTATATGGACGAATACGAGAAACAAGACAAACAGTAAACATACCGAAGAGACATCGCCGGGAGGCGGTAACCCTCGGGAACCCGATCAGAGACGGGATGTGCCCCATCATCGGCATGCTCCCCATCATATACGCGTAGCTCGAGGGCCGTAGTCCGGGGCAAAAGGCAGAGAACCGGTAGCACGAGAGGAAGTGCTAGGGGCTGATGAACTCGGGGCGAAGCGCAGGTGGAGCCACGAGCATGTGATCGCCTATCCCCCACCGTGAGGGGACCCATCAATTGAGGCGTAAACTCGCATAAGAGGCCCCGGGATGACACAAGCCGTCGCCACATCCCCTACCAGAAGACTAGCATAATCATCCTCCTCGAATAGAGTGGGTGGGATACATCGACCTCGGCGGATCCGCCGGCACGCCGTATGATAGTCTACCCCGGCCATGCCGTGGGAAGACCCGCTCACCAAGATACATGGTGTCCCCCTCCAAAGACGCCAAAGATCCTTCGCATCCCGGTAGCATCCCAAGCGCGATGCACCTCCCGCCTCTAACAAGGTCCAAGGATACAGCTCACCTCTCGTACTCAAAGGTGTCCAAAGATGGCCCGTGCCTCCGCAACCGTCGTGGTCCAATCCCCGATCCTCCTCCTCATCAACGCTCCGATTGGGGTGGCTCCACCTCCGGGATATCCGGGAACACAAAGGGGCCCGACTCTCCACCAAACTTATACAGCCCAAGGACAAGATAGCCCCATATCTCGCACAAAGAAAATGTAATGTATTCAAGGGAAACACGTATAGAGCATGACGTATTTAAAACGTAAACGTAATCAAAGAGCATACCTCCCAGGTGCATAAGGAATACTCCCGACAGAGTATCCTTGGTGTGCCTCACACGCCTCATCCACCTGCGGCGTGGTAGCGAGAAAACTATGCCGCTCCCGCCGAGCCCCAATGGGCCATAGCCGCTCACCCATCCAGATCAACCAACAAACGTAACTGAACGAAGAAGACGAGCCGTAGAAGAATGGTTCGCAAAAATGGTCTCGTAAAGGATGTACCAGAGGGCCCCCCTCACCGCCGATCATTGGCCATCGCATCTTAGCATTTTCAAAGATAATCATCAATCCGACTGACGGAGGGTGTCGACTAAAGAAGTTGTAAATCCACTTAACCTTGTTAGTGGACAAAACCAATCAACCTAGCCTCCTTACGCCGCGGTACGGTTTACCCGCAGCTTGATAATTCAGGAAACTTCTGATGTGGGATCGCCAATGAACTTCTAGTCCCGTGATGGCCGTGAAAGTCGCCTGGTCATAGCCGCTTCCCGAAGCGCAAATAGGCAACCGTGTGGGTAGTGTCCCACCACCTCTCCCAGAATAGCCTGGAAGAACTCGGGGGAGGTCCTCCTTATTCCCCCGAAGATTAAGCCACGAAAGTCAACTTGAACCACGTTTGGGCCAGCCCTAACAGGACGCCGTCAAGAGTCCTCGATCTTGTCCCAAACCACCCTAGCCATCTTCTGACTCCTCTTTTTGAAACAGGCTCTTAATCGAAACAGCTTATACGATCGGCAGAAACAGAGGAAAACACAGAGGGCAACATTAGAAATCATTCCATGTCAAAGAAATCAAATTTGAAATAGAAGAAATTTTTTCATTTAGGGCATTTCCATCGAACACTTGGCATGCGTACAAGAAAAGCTTGCCCAAGGATGCCATTCATGATCCGACCAATGCTTCTCCCCTCACAATCTCATTGATGTGTAGGGAAGGCTCACTACCCACACGATGCAACGTGACAAACATCCAGAAGAAAATGCACAAAATCAAAACATGCAAAGGGAACCTAAGTTCTAAGCACAAACATGAACAAAGGCCATTGAGGGAATTTTGAATTCAAGGGAAAGGGGATTCAAATCAATGCAATACAAGAAACAAGAGGTGAAGATAGAGTTCTTACCAAGCCCTCCCGAATGACAAAGTGGAGATATGCAGAAACGTGCCTATCAAAAGTAAGATCATCGCGAGGATAATCTTTCCCTAGCAAATAGCTTCGCAAAATCGGATTTCCTTTTGTTCTTTGTGCCATTGATTTTGGAGGAAGCGAGGAATTAAGAATGGATTAGAGGGAGAATCTCCAAGCAAATCCGCGAAAACCACGTAAAAGGTGACCTTGTCTCGAGCTAGGGAGGGAAATTTTGAAAAGGATATTTTCAAAATGAGCTGTAGCCGCTGTTTATATGCCCCGGGACAGGTAGACATGGGTCTCGCGCTTGGTATATCTTATCCCGCCGCGAGATAAACCTTTTGGAAAAGGACAAAATTGTCTCGACAATAAGCGTCTGTACGCAACGTCAAAGCTGGTTCAAAATTTTGACACATTTACCCTTGGAAATGATAAACTAGCAAGGAAAGCAGTGGAAAACTCTAGCATCGCAAGTCACTAACGAGGCAATAGCGATGACATACGCACAATCGCCCTAAGCACGGCACTGGCCGCCTCGAGAACCGAGTGGTCCAAAGATCAACTCCAATCCACATGATTCAGAGCCGGAAAAGGTGGTCAATCATCAAAGAAAAAGTCTTGATCCAGCGCCCAGGCTGTGTGATCGTCATCAAAAAACGCCATCCTGGGCCCAACGCCGCAAACAGGGTGGATGCGTCATCAAAAAGCCCGGTTCCAACGCCCAAACAGGTGGATCGTCAATGTAAAGCCGGTCCAACGCCCAAACAGTGGATGCGTCATCGGAAAAAGCCGGTCCAACGCTGACGGTGGATCGTCAACCAAAAGCCCGATTCAACGCCCCAAACAAATGAATCGTCATCCCCAACAACAAAAAAGCCCGATTCGGAGCCCGAAACGGCGTTAAATCGTCACGAAAAGCACTCGACAGACTCGCAGGACCCGGGCGGGTAAGCCTTTTGTTTTCCTAAACATATCTCCCGCAGTTCGGAGCCCGCATGCGAATCTTGAGCCGTACGATACAGTATATTCAATTGGGTCTTGATTTGATTCTCGCATGAATTTGCCTTTTCCAAAAAATAAAATCTCCTCGATTTTAAAAAAAACGTTTTTCAAAATACCTAAAGCAACCTTTTCGTGTTTTGGAGTCGAACTACGTTATGGTCACGATTCTCCGATAGAGATACGTAGAAGGTACCTAAGTGCTGGCTTGCGACTCAGTCCCGATGTTCGAATGATGTCTTTCTATCGTCGACTATGACTTCTTTCATAAGACTTGTTAGCCGCAGTGGCTTTCTATGAGCACCCCATTAGGAACACATCGGATCATACTTATACCACTCTAAAGTCTCGCTTTGAGTCAAGAAGTAGAAATCCACCGTTCGTCCATGTTTCGTTAAAGTTTTGACTAACTACCGTTAGTTTGGGACTAAAACCGCATACGAGATAACAGAGGAAAGGACAAAATCGCTCCACAGAGCAATATCTCGCCGCTTGAGATGGCGTGTCTCGCATGAGATATCTTCCTCTCGCAGATTGCACACGCAGTTCCTCACGATTCTCCCAATCCTCCTTTCCGGGATAAAACTTTATCTTCTCCCAGCCAACCAATGGGAGAGGAGGTCTAGAACCATCCGACAGGGTTTTAACTCTCCACTTCTTCCCATATCCAACCTCTATAAATACTTCGTGACTTCCAAGGCTCAAGAGGGAAATTCAAAAGCTCGAAGGTCCCTGACCGCGAATTTACACTACACACACACACATTTTGTAGTTTTCTTTCCCCGAAAGAATCCTTCAAAAATCACCCTACAAACTCACCTTCATAGTTTGTTTGTCCCAACCTTGTTGATAAACAAGCATCAATCTCCAAATCAAGGGACCAAGGCAAAGCTCCGTCCGTGTGAAGGGTCGACTCTAAACTTGAGCCGAAACTCGCCCAAATCACCTCACGCAAGAGTAAATTTCTAATCTTCCTTCTAATTGTGATTGTTAGAGTGGTATAAGTCCATAGGAATCTAGGACGCGGCCTAGAGCCTCTCCAAATCATGGAGACGGTCTCGAAGCAATCGATCCTACATTATTCCGATTCGACCTGCGTCAAATGGACCTTTATTTGTAGTATTTGAATTCGTTTTTTATTTCTTCTTTTGAAAAAACCTCTCTTTCTTTAGCAAGACCTCCATCTCCGGATTGGGTGAAATGGATGCCTTCTAAACCTACCCATTTCATAACCTAAGCCCCCGAACTCAACATCTCTTTCAAATGGTTTTTCTATGTTTCCAATCAGAAATAATACTTAGGTGCGAGCTCATAAAAAATAAAAGAACCGCTTCCTCATTAACGCTAATTACAATAAACAGAGATTGTCGACGCCAGCACTTTAGTCAATCGGTTATCAAAGATATCGAGACTCTCGTACTGTCATGCCGCATCTGGAGCACAGATCGGGGTATCAACCACCGGAATCCATCGAAGCTCAGTAAGACAGTCGCCTGGTCTGACTCCTGATTCATCACATTCGAGCCTATGCGCAGCCTATCAAGCGTCTGAGCATTCAAAAGCTCGAAGCCCCCGCCGACTTTGACATGGAGATAAGCTCAGGCGCATATTCCCCAAATGTGCGAAGTGGAGATTGGTATTTGTTGGTGATTATTGTATTATTTGCCATGCTCGCTCTGAAACCCAATTTATGTAGCATGGCAAGTTATCTGGAATCAGCACTACTTCAGTGCATTTGCTTAATCATGAGTGTTTCAAAAAACGGTCAAAGATATGTTTCAAACAACTAAAGTGGTGTTACACATTCACTTGATGACGATTTTTTGAGTTATGAAAACATAAATAATCTCGAGCACTCAAACCATCGATATTTTTAATGTCTAACATATAAGATAATTATGTAGCCATCGGATGTTAAATAGACCTTGATAGATTTCATGGGATCGAGAGCGCAGCTGCTTGGCCATGCTATGCTATTTTACTCTTTCCAAATCGCCTTCATGCCTGAAATATTTATCACAATTTGGATTTATGGAAAATGACATCTCTGATTTTAATTTAAAGATCACTAGATTGCATTAATGATGATTCTACGAACTGGTCAAGAAAACTAGATCACAATTTTAACTGTTTAATCTACTTTTTCACTGTTGAACGAAATTTCCCATAAATGAGCTTTCCTTTCTAGAAATAGTGTCAAACATAGGCAAATATTGATTATCTGAAAAAGATTGCACTTAAAAGCGTGGAGGTGGTCATGGAGTTTGGGTCAACTATAGAGATGTGTTCGGGAAATGTGTAATTGGCTTACGATTGACTTATCTAAAGGAGATTTTCTTTTTAGTATTTGTTTGTCGCCTATTTATCAGTCATGGGCTACGAACGAATGGATCAACTGTCGGCCGCCAAATCGATTCACTATTGGGTATTATCGTGTTACGCGATTCAATACCGATCCTAAACATCTATTGCTGTTCAGAATTGGAAAATCCCTCTATAAAATTTGAGAAGGCGCATTTGCCTCAGATCGAAAGGTTCAGAGAGTTATGAATGCAAGCCATCTTGAGAACTTCGATAAGAAGTGCTTACAAATGAGAGAATTGGTCGTCTCTTAGATTCAACCTGCCAAAGTAGGTTTGCAAATATATGCAGAAGAATTCTCACACAAGACGAGAATAGCTGAATTAACGACTTTATCATTTTGCTCTCATCATTTGCTTGTCGGTCTCTCTTTTTTTTGTGCTTAAACATCAGAGGATCAGGTTCAGCGTCAACTTAGTTGGGATTTTGAACAGTTAACTTCGGCCTATGACCGACACTGACGATTAGTGACAACTGGGTTTGCATGCTTGTCTTCTACAGAAACTGCACTACTGGTCCTTTAGTAACGTGGTTGCCAAAGCGCACACTAGAAGAAATTTGAGCTTTCAGTCTCGCAACCCTACCGGAGCCTCATTGAGTCAATTTCTGCAAGTACGCATAAGCTAATGAGATAGTCTGCATCTATAGACCGTATATAGAAGAAAGATGGTCAAAGTGAGTGAGCAAGATAAGACTTGCCGAGAGACTTCATCTTGAATCTCATATTCGCCCATGCTGGTATCCTCATCGCTCACCAAAGGCATCTCTTCTTTACACCTAAGAGCAGACGACATCTAGGGTACGAGAGAACCACTTCATGATCAATCCTATTAAATTAGGGTCTCAACTACTTCACAAGTTATTAGCTAAAGCCATTTAAGTCTCAATATTCCTACAATATTAATCCTCAAGAATTATTTAACGTCAAACACCATTATAGATATTTTGAATCTTAAACCTTCTACTCGCTTTCAAGCATTGCTTCCCAAATTCGTAGAGAACTGAACTATGGCAAAACTCCTCTCTGAATCATAAAGACTTCGAAGAGCTCTTGTTCATGAACGAACCAAACATAACAAAAATTAGTGTAAAGCCCTTCAAGCGTTAAAGCTCACCGAAGTAGAATTGTACTTAAGCAACGCGTGTTCAACAAGACTTGTTCAATTTAGTAAAGTCCAGGGGTTTCGAGTTTATGGTTAATCTAAATAATGAGCCCAATAACTATTTTCAAAGCTAAAGTTTGGACCTAAATTAATAACAAGATCTCAAACCCGGACCCTAACCTTCGATTCTCATAGTTTCTCTGCCACTTTTAAAATGAAGCACATTTATAAAATAACAACTTCGCCTGATTTTTCTTCATTTGAGAGGATTTTGTTCGTATTCCTAGCTTCAACAACCCTTAAAATCTTTCTATCGTTTGAGCTCCCGCTAGGTCACTCAAGTACATTTCAAGAAATTCACATCAAGCCGACCTCTTAAGAAGGCCGGCATCTGGTTTTCTCTTAGGTCAAAATTAAACCCAAGAGGAAATTCGAATCTTTTCAAATCCTCACGGTCGAATGCTGTTCTAAACTCAAATCAATTGGATAGTACTATCTGTTCAATATAAGAGAGCTAAAGTTTGGCGAATTAACAAGATTCTTATCATAGAAATTAGAAACACTTGCCAAAGATCATCAATCCCTGTTTCAAATTCAGCTTTAATTGTTCCAGTTTTACTCGCAAACCTAGCTTTATATTTCTGGCCCCATCGCCTGCACCGTTTTCCATTACATCCCGAGAAATGGGACAGATTATTATGCATGTTTTGCATATTTCATTTGTAATTTCAAAGATGTCCCTAATTATTAACTCGAATAATTATCATAATTGTCTAATGGATATTCTATATCGATTATAGCAACCCGACACCCACCGAGATCTCCTCGTCATTAATAGGCCATAAGCCGCAACAAATCTCTAAATCATCTCCAGCGTCATCATCTCCCTATACACTCCTAGGAACAGTCCTTTCATCATTCGATATCGCTTTTTTCCCTAGACAGATTATCATGACCCAATGATGAAATCATGTTCAGATCGAGATTACAACGATACCTAACAACCATAAAGGGATAAAGGCTATCTACGCAAGCGATTCATTGACTTAATAAAAAATCAAGATTGAATTTGTCCCTCGATCGCTTTTTAGTAAACTTGGGCCCAATGAGATAATCGTGAAAGCTTCCATCCTCAGGTTAGAACATACGTCAAACCTGGTAACAAATTTAAACATCGAAGGTGTCTACACCGAATCTGGATCCATTCACTTGTTCAATATAATGTGACCCTGGACATAAACATGGAATGTCCATAAACGCCTCGACCTTACGATCATTAATTGTAGTGTAGCGTTGTGAGAAAGAAATTTCGGTTCTTTTTATTTTTATGAGTCGCCACCTATATTATTTGGATTGGAACCATAGAAAAACCATTTGAGAGATTTGAGTTCGGGGCTTAGGTTATGAAATGCGTAGGTTTAGACGGCATCCATTTCACCCAATCCGGAGATCGGTCTTGCTAAAGAAAAGAGAGGATTTTCAAAAGAAGAAATAAAACGAATTCAAATACTACAAATAAAGGTCCATTTGACGAGGTCGAAACGGAATGTAGGATCGATTGCTTCGAGACCGTCTCCATGATTTGGAGAGGCTCTAGGCCGATCCTAGATTCTATGGACTTATACCACTCTAACAATCAATTAGAAGGAAGATTAGGAATTACCTTGCGTGAGGTGATTTGAGCGGAGTTTCGGCTCAAGTTTAGAGTCGACCCTTCACACCTGACAGCTTCGCCTTGGTCCTTGGTTTGGAGATTGATGCTTGTTTATCAACAAGGTTGACAAAAAAACTATGAGGTGAGTTTTAGGGTGATTTTGAAGGATTCTTTCGGGTGGAAAGAAAACGACAAAATGTGTGTGTGTTGTGTAAATTCACGGTCCGGGACCTTCGACCTCTTTGAGCCTTGGAAGTCACCAAGTATTTATAGAGGTTGGATATGAAGAAGTGGAGAGTTAAAACCCTATCGGATGGTTCTAGACCTCCTCTCCCATTGGTTGGCCGGAGAGATAAAGTTTTATCCCGAGAAAGAGGTTGAAATCGACGAGGGAGCGTAGATGCACCCAGTCTAACGAGAGGAGATATCTCGCGCGAGACACGCCATCTCGCGGCGAATATTGCTCACAATGGGCAGTTTTGTCCTTTCCTCGTTATCTCGTATGCAGTTTAGTCCCAAGCTAACGGTAGTTAGTTAAAACTTTAACGAAACATGACGAAATGGTGGATTTCTACTTCTTGACTCAAAGCGAGACTTAGAAGTGGTATAAGTATGATCCGATGTGTTCGGAATGGGGTGTCTACAGAGCCCTCGGCGACAAGTCTTATGAAAGAAGTCATGTCGACGATAGAAAAGACATCATTCGAGATATCGGGATGGTCGTGCCGCACGCCGTTTGCACATGTATCTCTATCGGAGAATCAGACCATAACGTAGTTCGACTCCAAAACACGAAAAGGTTGCTTTAGGTATTTTGAAAAACGTTTTTTTTTTGAAAATCGAGGAGATTTTATTTTTTGAAAAGGAAAATTCATACTGAGGAATCAAATCAAGACCCATTACGAATATACATGCGTACGAAGATTCGCTGTGCGGGCTCCGAATCGGGCTTTTTGCTATTGGGGATGACGATTCACTTGTTTGGGCGTTTGAATCGGGCTTTTGGTTTGACGATCCACCTGTCTGGGCGTTGGACCGGTTTTTTCTGATGACGATCCACCTGTATGGGCGTTGGACCGAGCTTTTCTGATGACGATCCACCTGTTTGGGCGTTGGACCGAGCTTTTTGATGATGATCCACCCGTCCGGGCGTTGGACCGGGCTTTTTGATGACGATCCACCCGTCTAGGCGTTGGACACGGGCTTTTGATGACGATCCACCCGTCGGACGTTTGGACCGGGCTTTTTCTTTGATGATTCACCTTTACGGGCTCGAATCTTGTGAATTGGGTTGATCTTTGGACCACTCGGTTCTCGGGCGGCGGGTGCCGTCTGCGGGCGATTATGCGCATGTCACGTTTGACTCGTTAGTGACTTGCGGTACCGGTTTTCCACGTTTCCTTGCTAGTTTATCATTTCCAAGGGTAAATGTGTCAAAATTTTGAACTTTGACGTTGCGTAGATGCTTATTGTCGAGGACAATTTTGTCCTTTTCCAGAAGGTTTATCTCGCGGCGGGATAAGATATACCGCGCGAGATATGTACTGTCGGGGCATATAAACAGCAACTCTAGCTCATTTTGAAAATATCTTTTTCAAAATTTCCCTCCCTAGCTCGAGCCAAGGTCGCCTTTTCTGTGGTTTTTTCGCGGATTTGCTTGGAGATTCTCCCCTCTAATCCATTCTTAATTCCTCCTTCCTCCAAAATCCATGGCTCAAGAACAAGGAAATCCGATTTTGCGAAGCTATTTGCTAGGGAAATATTATCCTCGCGATGATCTTACTTTTGATAGGAACGCGCATATCTCCACTGTCATTCGGGAGGGCTTGGTAAGAACTCTATCTTCACCGCTTGTTTCTTGTATTGCATTGATTTGAATCCCCTTTCCCTTGAATTCAGAATTCCGTCAATGGCCTTTGTTCATGTTTGTGCTTAGAACTAGGTTCCCCTTGCATGCCTTGATTTTGTGCATTTTCTTTGGATGTTTATTGTTGCATCGTGTATGTATGAGCCTCCTACATATCATGGATTGTAGGAGAGGTTGATTCGGATCATGAATGGCATCCTTGGGCAAGCTTTTCTCGTACGCCCGCCAAGTGTTCGATGAAATGCCCCAATGAAAAATTTCTTCTATTTCATTGATTTCTTGACATGGAATAATTTCTAATGTTGCCCTCTCTGTTTTCCTCTGTTTTGCGATCGTATAAGCCGATTAAGAAGCTGTCGAGGGAGTCCGAAGATGGCTAGGGCGGTTTGGGACAAGATCAAGGATCTTGACGGCGTCAGAGCTAGGAGTGGCCCAAACGGGTTTGTTGACTTTTATTGACAACCTTCGAGGGGATAAGGAGGACTCCCCAAGTTCTTCGGGCTATCCGGGAAAGGTGGTGGGACACTACCCACATGGTCCATTTGCGCTTCGGGGAAGCGACTATGACCAGGCCCGACTTTACGGCCATCACGGGACTAGAGTTCATTGGCGATCCCCGCCGAAGTTTCCGAATTTCAAGCTGCGGGTCCGGCGGCGTGGAGCGGTTGATTGGTTTCGTCCCTAACAAGGTTAAGGGATTTTCTGCGGTGACACCCCTCGGCGTCGAGATTGATGATTATCTTGAGAAGCCGAATGCGATCCACGGATCGACTCGTGAGGGGGCCCTGCAGTACATCCTTTACGAGACCATTTTTGCGAACCATTCCTCTACGGCTCGTCTTTCGTTGTTACGTTTGTTGGTTGATCTGGATGAAGTGAGCGGCTATGGCCCGCGGCTCGGCGGGACTGGCCTTTCTGCTACCGCGCCATGGATGAGGCGTGTAGGCACACCAAGGATACTCTGTCGGGGTATTCTTATGCACAGGAGGTATGCTCTTTGATTTTGTTTACGTTTTTAAATACGTATGCTCTATTTGTGCTTCCCTCTTGAATCTATTACATTTTCTTTGTGCGAGATATGGGGCTATCTTGTCTTGAGCTGTATAAGTTTGAAATTTGGAAGTCGAATCCTGTGTTCCAAGATATCCGGAGGTGGAGCCACCCCAATCGGAGCGTTGATGAGGAGGAGGATCGGGATTGGACCACGATGGTTGCGGAGGCACGGGCCATCTTTGGACACCTTTGAGTACGAGAGGCGGGCGGGCTGTATCCTTGGACCTTGTTAGAGCGGGAGGTGCATCGCGCTTGGGATGCTACCGGGATGCGAGAGGATCTTTGGCGTCTTTGGAGGGGGACACCATGTATCTTGGTGAGCGGGTCTTCCCACGGCATGGCCGGGGTAGCTTTGCCATATAGCGTTCCGGCGGATCCGCCGAGGGCGATGTATCCCACCCACTCTATTGGGAGGATGATTATGCTAGTCTTACGGTAGGGGATGTGGCGACGGCTTGTGTCATCCGGGGCCTCTTATCTTTGAGTTTACGCCTCGATTGATGGGTCCCCTCACGGTGGGGATAGGCGATCACATGCTCGTGGCTCCACTCTGCGCTTACGCCGAGGTTCATCGGCCCTAGCACTTCCTCTCGGGCTACCGGTTCTCTGCCTTTTGCCCCGGACTACGGCCCTCTCGAGCTACATGTATATGATGGGGAGCATGCCGATGATGGGGCACATCCGTCTCCCGATCGGGGTTCCCGAGGGTTACCGCCTCCCGGTGATGTCTCTTCGGTATGTTTACGTTTTGTATCTTGTATCTCGTATTCGTCCATATAAGTGTATATGTCCGACTCCATGCGAGCATCTTCTTTTCTTTGATTGTCGAGTCACCATATACGCGGCCGATTACAACCGTGGAGCGACCAAGATGGGCTGGGTTGATGGCTTTGGTGTCGGACTGTCAGAGAGGCATTCCGAAGGCTTCTTCGGCGGCCTCGACGGTGGCCTCGGCTATGACCCCTACTTGCGGAGTCAAGAGGTCGAGGAGGGATGGTAGCCCCGGTGGTGATGGCGGAGGTCTTTGGCGGCTCGAGCGACTTGATGGCGTGATCCCCTCCCCTTTTTCTTTATACTCGATTATACGTACATATTGGCCGTGTGGGCCCCGGACAATTTTTCTTTCTTTTAAATTTTTGTTAGGAACACATAGGTAGCACAAACAATGGTTTTTCTTAATCCCTAATCCTAGGTCTAATTAGTTAGTTAATTAACTTTCTCGACTTTCCATGTTTTCGAAAATGGAATGGGCATTAGGCCGCAATTTTGAGCCTGAGTATGGTGTTTTATTGCATGTTATGAGCTGTACACGCGGGTTTTCGAGACTTGCTTTGTCAAGTCGGGGCTAGATTGTTGTTTGAGTAGAGGCTGCTGTTGTTTTGCCGTAGGGATATCTCGCGCGAGATAAGGTGTCTCGCACGAGACACGCTACCCGAGCGAGAAATCTCTTCCTTTTTCGAACGGGATTTTGTCGGTTTTCCCTATAAAATCACCACGTAGTCCGGCCGAGATAACTCATTCTAGCCTTTCAAACTTTAGAGATATCTGTTAGGGTGAAACTCTTGTCTTCTTCTTCAATCCTGTGATCCATGGCTTCCAAGGAGATTGCCCCAACGTCCATGATTGTCGATGATTTTTCTTTGTCCTACGAAGTGATTGCATCTTTCAAGCAAGCATCGAGGGATTTTGTAAGGTCGTTTCGCAACCGGTCTCGCAATAAGTTTATCGCGAATTCGGATTTAGAATTCTTTTCACTTTGAAGAACCTCCAACCGGATTGGAAGTTATTGCGGGTCTTTGCTCGATTTTGGGATCCCTCTATTCATCTTTTCAATTTTTCTTTGAATGAGATGGTGCCTCTTGTGGAGGAATTCGCCATTATCTTGGATATGCCTTTGGTAGCTAGATTCTTTGTTCCTAAGTATCATAGGAATCATTCGGAGGCTTTGAACGAATTGTTAGGGATCCCCTTGATACTTGCTATGGGTTGGTTCACCGCAAGTGGGTTGATTGCTCTTCTTTTAGGGACGCTTCAGTGATTACGATGATGACGCTTTTCATGTCCATAAGTGGAACTTTACGGCTCTTTCTCTTTTCGGAGATGTTTTGTTTACGTGCGGGGACGGCTTGGTCGATTCCCAGCTGGTGGAAGTTGTTGCGAGGCTAGGAAACGTTCTAGGAACATTATTCCGCTAATCTTGGGTGAGACCCTTCATGGTCTTGATGAGTTGCATAGGGTGGCGTCATGACTCAAGGGAGTCCCCTCCTGTTGACTATTTGGCTTAGGGAGCATCTCAAGTTGATAGGTCCCCGTTGGAATATTCTCCTTTTACATATCATACGCGAAAGTTGTTGATCAAAGATCTTTCGGCGGATGAATGGGGTGAGTTGATTGCGAAGACCGAAGCTGCCCGATATTCTCTGGTGTCCACCTTATTGGAGGTTGAACAAGTATGTTGCCAATACCAAGGGTTTTGACGGGGTTGTTCTTAGGGTTTGCGAGATTCCTCCTTTTACTTTCCCAAGCGGGTGCTCAGTCGGTTTGGTCGGCGGCGGGACACTTATCTTTTCGAAGGAGCTTCTCGTGAAGTGTCTTATATTGGTGTAGAGTTTGCGCAGGTGCTAGCTCAAGCATGGGGTGAAGGAACTAATCGGGACCGTTGGTCGAACCTTCGGACTTTTAATGCAAGCATCTTCTGTCGACAAATATTTGGATTGGTTCCTCCATAGGTCATCCTAGTGCGAGAGAAGATTGATGATTTGCGGCTTTCTTTGCTAAGAGATTCTTTTATAGCTAGTAGGTATCTTGCGAAGGAGCGAGGCTCGGTCGATCCTGCTAATGTGCGGCGATCCAACTCAGGATTTTCTTGATGGGGATTGGTACGAGAGGCGAGGCAAGGGAATGCCTGGAAAGATGCAAGCTTTGGATAGGCCTCATGTCTTCAAGAGATTGTTGGAATCTGTCTTTGATCGTCTAGATTCTGTTTTTGACCGTCTCGAGGGATGTTCTGCTTTGAGAGGCTCAAAGCGCAAGGAGGATCACGACGACGGTGGAGACCATGTCCGCCGGCCAACCAAGTCAATGAAAGGCACGATCTTTAGGAGTACCAAGAGATTGCTTTGATAGATCAATTGTTTCTGCTTTATTAGTATTTTTTTTTTCAAGTTTGTTAGCTTAGCAAATTAGTCGTTGTGGTTAGGATTTCCCTATTGTCATTAATGAAACGCATTCGATTAATAAAAGGGACAACTTTGATTTATTTATTTGATTAGACCGAACCCGAAGGCTGCCTACGTTCCTCTTTTACAACAATTAAACAAGAGGCTCAGGTCCAACGTAGTTCATTTTTGAGAAAAGGACAAAATATGGCTCCGGGCCGTGGAGTAATCTCGCGCGAGATAAGGCCCCCCCCTTTCTTTTTTTTTTTTTTTCATGCACACCCTTTCTTTTGCCTAGACCGCCCCTTCGGGTTTTCAATCCAGCGGGCTTCTTTTCTTGTGCTAGCTCTAATTTTTTGCCTAAGTTGTCCTTTCGGGATTTTCAACCTAGCGAGCGATTTGTTCTTAGGGGGCCAAGTCACGCGAAGTACTTCTTGAGCTTGTCCATGTTGACCAGAAGCCGGTAGTTGATCTCCGTCTAAGTCTACCGGTGAAGGGCTCCCCCAGAGAATATCTTCTTCACAATGTAGGGTCCTATCCACCTTGGTCCCCACTTGCCTAACGGGTTGAAAGGTCGGGACGATGCTCACGGAGCACCGTGTCGCCTACTACGATGTTCCTTGTCTTGACCTTTTTGTTGAAAGCTCTTGCCATTCTTCTTTGGTAAGCTTGAGTGTGTTCGGCCGCTTTCAACCTTCTTTCGTCCAACGGGGCTAGCTCTTCGTATACGCTTTCTAGCCGGTCGACTTCATTCACTTGGTTTTCTAGGAGAACTCTTAGTGATGGTATTTCCAATTCTATCGGTAAGACGGCCTCCATCCCGAATGTGAGGGCGTAGGGAGTTTCTCCTGTAGGCATTCGGTGAAGTGCGGTACCCCATAGTGCGAATGGTAGCTTGTCGGGCCGGTCTTTTCCGGTGGCTTGCCATTTTTCGATGATAGTCTCGATTGTTTTGTTCGCGGCTTCAAGCTGCTCCGTTTGTTTGAGGCCTATAAGGAGATGACTTGTGTCTCGTGATTTTGTACTCGGTCGGTAGGCGATCGGTTTCCTTCTCGAAGTGTGACCCATTATCGGATATCATCTCTTGTGGAACCCCATATCGGCGAGATGATGTTGTGCTTGATGAATTACGCAACCTTTCGGCATTCGAACTTTGTAGGAGGCGGCCTCGACCCATTTAGTGAAATAGTCGATGGCTACTAGGGCGAGCTTGATGTCCGTTGGCTCTAGCGGGTGTGATCTTTCCAATCACGTCTATCCCCATGTAGAGAACGGCCAAGGTGAAGTCATTGGAGTACGACAAGGAAGGCGGTGCATGCTTTGAAGATTGGCGTGTATCGACACTTGTGGCACTTCTTGACCATTTTGGTACGGTCGGCTTCCATGGTCGGCCAAAAGTACCCTTGTACGATGATCTTTTGGCGAGCATGTTTCCGCTCATGTGGGTTCCACATATGCCTTGATGAACATGGTCCATTATTTCTGGGCCTCTTCCTCGGTGGCGCAAAGGAGGTTTCCTTGGGAATGTTTCTTGAATAGACGGCCGGCGGTGATGACGTAATTGGCGGCCAACCTTTTAAGGGCGACACGAGTCTTGGTCTGTCTCGAGCGGTATGGTTCCATCTAGGATGAAATACCAAATGTCGTGGTACCATGGTTTCCCTTCGGAGTTTTCAACGGCGGCACCTTTGGATAACCATTTGTCTTTGCGGTCGTGAAGATCTATAACGGCGCGGTATGCGGGAGTTGCACGCCGTGTTATTTTGAAGGGTTTAAGCTGCTTTTCCTTTAGGGATTTCGACCAAGGAAGCAAGTGTGGCTAATGCGTCGCAAACCGATTTTTGTCTACGGGGAGATAGTGGAATGAGACATCCACGAAATTGTTGCGCCAATTCTTGGAGGTGGGCCTTTGTATCTTTGAAGGGTTGGATCTTGGACCCTCCACTTCTTCAATGTCGATTGATGATCAATTGGGAATCCCCGAATACCTCGAGTTCGGTCACGTTGCGTTCTAGGGCTGCCTCAAGCCCCGCTATGCAAGCCTCGTGATACTGCGGTATTGTTGGTGGCGTCAAAGTCAAGACGTGCGCTAGTGGAGTGTAGATGTCGTTAGGGTCTACCAATAACATTCCGATGCCAAACCCTCTCTTGTTGGCTGCGCCATCGAAAAATAATTGCCACTTATTTTCTTCTATGCTTAGGATGTCCTCATCGGGGAATCGCGGGTCTTCCCCCTTCACTTCGTCGCAAGGAAATTCGGCCAAGCGATCTGCGAATACACTCCCTTTGACGGATTTCGAGTGACGTAAGTGATATCATACCCGCGAGCATGAAGTACCATTTGGCTAGTCTCGAAGACAAATTTGATTTGTCTAGGATATATTTCGGTGGATCCATCTTTGCGATGAGACGGATTTGGAAAGGCTTCCATATAGTGCTTTAGCCTTTGTGATACCCGAGACGAGAGCGGCGCATGACTTGTCGAGTGGAGAGTAGTTGATTTCTTTGCCTTGGAATCTGCGGGCGACAAAGTAGATGGCATTTTACGTGTGCGAAGTTTGTTCTTGAGCAAGCATAGCCCCTAATGCGTTGTACGTGATCGTGAGGTACAACTTCAAGGGCTTCTCCTTGTGTGGTGGAACCGGGATAGGTGGGGAAGTCAAGTAGTGCTTAACTTCCTCGAATGCTTCTTGACATTCTTCGGTCCACTCTTGAGGTGCGTTTTTCTTAAGCGGCTTAAAGATGGGGTCGCACATTGTAGTCGGTTGATTAATGAATCGGCGATATATTGGAGTACGCCCATGAATCCCTTTACTTCTTTACGTGTCTGGGTGGAGGCATGTACGTAATGGCCTTTATCTTGGCGGGATGCGCTTCTATGCCGCGTTACGTGACCATGTATCCCAAGACTTTCCCTTTGACTACTCCGAATGAGCATTTGGCGGGGTTGAGTCTCATTTTGTCTTTGTCTCGGTCGATTGAAGAATTTTACGAGATCTACGAAGTATTGGCCATCTGTCCCCTTCGAGTGGATAATCATGTCGTCCACATACACCTCTATTTATTTATGGATCATGTCGTGGAATAGTGTTGTGACGCCCTTTAGTAGGTAGCCCGGCGTTCTTGAGACCAAACGGCATGACCGTGTAGCGAACGTTCCCCAAGGTGTGGTGAATGCTTTGTTTTGTCTTGGTCCTCTTACGCCATGAGGATTTGGTTATACCACTGCGAACCCGTCGACGAATGAGCGGACCTCGTATCTTCTTTGTGGCATCGACCAACATGTCTATGTTTGGTAGCGGGAAGTCATCTTTAGGGGATGCCTTGTTCAAGTCTCTGAAATCAACACGGACTCGTATTTTCCCGTTCGACTTGGCTACTTGCACCGTGTTTGCTAACCATTCCGGATATTCAATCACTTTGATGAACCCTACATTCAAGAGTTTCATGATTTCCTCTTTCACTTGCATTGACCATTAGGCTTGATTCTGCGTAGTTTACGCTTGGCGGCTTGGCGTTGGGTAGCGGTGGTATCTTGTGTTCTACAACCGGCCGATTCAACCCGGGCATATCTTTGTAGGACCAAGCGAAGACGTCACCATATTCTACGAGGAGGCTGCGTCGGGGCTTCTCTGTCTTCCCCCTTGAAGAAACCGCCGATCTTTGTTTCTGCCGGGTCTTCCGTTGTCCCAAGATTAGCTTGTTTGCATTTCCTCGTCGTCAACGGGGCCATTCTTTCCACAACGACCTACTTGCTTAGCTAATTCTTTTAAGATTTGTTCGTTTTCTTGATCTATCTCATCGTATGATTCATTATTAACGTGTTCGTTATATTGATTATTATTAGTTAATTCATCATTTACGATGTTAGCAATCTTAGGGTACTCGGAAAGATCAAAGTTTTCATTAAGGAAGTAAGGGAATACATGTCGGCCACCGCCTCGATTTCCTCTTGAGTGAGTTCATCGGAGGTGGAGCCTGCTTCTAATGTAAAAGTTGTAGGGCCTATCTTCCTGCGAGGGTGGGGAGTGCAACCAAGCTCTTTGATCATGAAGTCTTCATCAACAACTGGTCCCCCGGTGACGTGCCAGTTTAGAATTGGCTCATCACATTTCTGTATTAGTCTTGTGTAGTCGGTAGTTGGAGCGTCCCCCTTGGATATTGCATGGAGCTAGCTGTCTTCTAACCGGCCCAGGTCTTGGAACTGTCGAAGCATGTCTTCTCCCAACACAAAGTTCCATTCGCTTGTCATTTCTGCCTTCGTGCCCCACAAATCATTAGGGATCAATGGGACGGATTCTGTTTCATCTGGAGAAGCATCGCAGTCGCTGAAGATTTCAAAGCCCGGTTGGCGCTTTCCTTTATCATCAGTCCATGGTTCTGAAAAGATAAAGTAGGGAATACTTTCCCCTTCTCGAACAAAGTAGCCATTGAGTGTCTTTCGATATGGTTTGAGGTTGCAATCCTTGGACTTTGGGTCATTGCAGCCTTTGTACGAGGTTCCTTCCCACTTGATTTGAGTGAAGCCCCACTCTTCTACGTCATCTTCATCGTGGATGGAGATGTCGTATCCTAGTCCATGCTTTGTGTGAGGCGGGGGGACCGGTGGTGGTTCCGTTATTCCTTGTAAGTGCTTTCCAAGCCCCAATCCAGGAAAGTACCCTTTTGCTAGCATCATTCTCCAGACAGGAAGGCTTCCTAAGTGCTTTTGAGTAGTCGTTCTCGTTGTAAGTGTCTATGACATTCACAGTGCTTTTTCTCTCAATCTCAAAGTATTAATCAGAATCGAAAAGGGAAATACTGACTAACTATTATTGAAAAGCAAACTTGGTACTCTTGCCCACAAATGAAGTCTTTAGGCAAGTAGTACCCGACTAAACTAAACTAGGCTACTAACCGTTTCTTTTGCAACTAAAAGTAAATAACTGAAATGAAAAGAGACTCCTCATTTGTTTGAACTCATCCAAACTATTCCACCACTTGGGCAAATTCTGATGGCGTCGCTGTCAATCAAGTCTTGGACTGCATTTTTCAGGTTGAAGCAATCATTGGTGTGATGGCCATTGCATTGATGGTAGTAGCAATAGAGGTGTGGAGATCGACCTTCCCTCTTAGGTTGGTATTGAGGAAAAACTTGACCCTCTCATCCATGTCATCTTCAATGTGGGCTTCAAGGTTGATGCACTTTTGGGTCATAGTTTCGAGTTCGCTCTTGACTTCCTCGAGCTCTTCAATCAACATCTTTGTCTTTTCGGCTTGGATGGATTCTTCCATGTGATGCCACGAGTCATTGTCATTAATTTGCTGCAGGGCTTTGGCAAGTTGAGTTTTGATGTCACTTAGCTCCTCTTGCACGGATGATCGCCCACTGTCAGAATCACTTTCCATCTTCCGAAAATCCCTAGCAATGCGAGTGGCGGGCAAATCAAAAGCTTCTCTCCAACCTTCCACGTGTTCCATTTCAGCGACAAGAGACTTGGTCAAATCTTGTGTTGGGAGTCTTGGAGTTGAGAGTGGATTGTTCACGGCTTTCCTTGGTCATGGCATGCTTTCCGGTAGACATTGTGTTGGGAGTCTTGGAGTTGAGTAGCTTCGGAAAACTGACAGAAGAGATGCAGATATCAGGATCTAGCCCCCAACGAGTCGGAAGCAGGCTTAAATGGCTCAGGCTCAAATTCAGCAAACAGAAGCATTATCCCGTACGAGATAAGTAATCCCGCGCGAGATAATCACACGGAAAGTCGATTTTTATTTAGCCCTAATTTTTGGTCGGAACGAAAAGTCCGTTTTGAGGGGTTTCTAAGGCCTTTATCAGAACCTAACGACTAAGCAATCAATCCGATTTTTGAAAAACAAAGCCATGTAAGATTGTTTTTTTTTTGAAGGATTATATGCACATTTTTCTTGAAGGGACATCCGAAAGGGACTTTTTCCGAAGGGACTTTTTCCGCAGGGACTTTTTCCGAATCCTTTCTTATTGTCAATTTTACATGGCTTTGTTTTGATCAAAAACAAGAAAAGATTACCGAGTCAAAACCGACCGGTCACGGAGTGATCCTAAAAAGTCAATCTACATGAGAATGTGGCGATGCAGGGCTGGAAGGCTAGGCTCCCCGCGATATGACAATCTAAGTGGATTGAATACGCGGAGTGGAATTGTCCAACTTCGGAGAGACCGGCGACTAGGTGGTTACCGTCATCCGTCCTTAGTGTGGGTCCCGGGTTTATAGAGGGTATGCAGTGCAATGACAGTTATAGTATGATGTGCGCGTGTGTGATAGTCAATCTATGTGATAGAGTAAAATAGAAAGTTTTATTTTTTTTGAAAGTCAAAAGAGAAAACAAATAGTGGCCGCACCAAGTGGTTGCCTACGTTTCTCCCAATCTAGGAAGACTCAGGCCGTCGTAGTTCCACATAAAGAGAGATAAAGAGAGATAAATAATTTAATTTACAACTCCCGAATCCCCAATGGACCGGACTTTAATTAAATAAAACCCAATCACACGCAGTTCATAAATAATAATCAATTATTTAAGGAAAATAAAGGTCGAGTTCTACACCTTAAGGGAGGCCTTAAGATGCAGGAACTTCTGCGAGATAATGAATGCAGGATCCCCCTTGCATGTTCGGCTCTCGTCTTGGATTACGAGCGAAACGGGAGAAACCAAAAAACAACCGGCTGGAAGCCCTATCTCGCGCGAGATAATGATATCTCGTGCGAGATATCTCCCATACGAGAACGAAAAAATTCGAATTTTACAAAATAGATTGAAAAACCTCTCTTTTAATTTTGACGCAAGTTTAAGCCTCTTAATTTTCGGTCCCAGGCGGAGTCGCCACTTTGTAGCGTTGTGAGAAAGAAATTACGGTTCTTTTTATTTTTATGAGTCGCCACCTATATTATTTGATTGGAAACATAGAAAAACCATTTGAGAGATTTGAGTTCGGGGCTTAGGTTATGAAATGGGTAGGTTTAGAAGGCATCCATTTCACCCAATCCGGAGATCGGTCTTGCTAAAGAAAAGAGAGGTTTTTCAAAAGAAGAAAAAAAAACGAATTCAAATACTACAAATAAAGGTCCATTTGACGAGGTCAAACGGAATGTAGGATCGATTGCTTCGAGACCGTCTCCATGATTTGGAGAGGCTCTAGGCCGATCCTAGATTCTATGGACTTATACCACTCTAACAATCAATTAGAAGGAAGATTAGGAATTACCTTGCGTGAGGTGATTTGAGCAGAGTTTCGGCTCAAGTTTAGAGTCGACCCTTCACACGGACAGAGCTTCGCCTTGGTCCTTGGTTTGGAGATTGATGCTTGTTTATCAACAAGGTTGACAAACAAACTATGAGGTGAGTTTTAGGGTGATTTTGAAGGATTCTTTCAGGGAAAGAAAACGACAAAATGTGTGTGTGTTGTGTAAATTCGCGGTCCGGGACCTTCGACCTCTTGAGCCTTGGAAGTCACCAAGTATTTATAGAGGTTGGATATGAAGAAGTGGAGAGTTAAAACCCTATCAGATGGTTCTAGACCTCCTCTCCCATTGGTTGGCCGGAGAGATAAAGTTTTATCCCAGAAAGAGGTTGAAATCGACGAGGGAACTGTCGTGCACGCAATCTGCGAGAGGGAGATATCTCGCGCGAGACACGCCATCTCGCGGCGAGATATTGCTCCTGTGGACAGTTTTGTCCTTTCCTCGTTATCTCGTATGCAGTTTAGTCCCAAACTAACGGTAGTTAGTTAAAACTTTAACGAAACATGACGAAATGGTGGATTTCTACTTCTTGACTCAAAGCGAGACTTAGAGTGGTATAAGTATGATCTGATGTGTTCAGAATGGGGTGTCTACAGGCGCCACACGCCCTCGAAAGTTTCAAGTAATCTCGGTCTGAGACACCACACGCCCTCGAAAGTTTCAACAATCTCGGTCTGAGGCGCCACATGCCCTCGAAGGTTTCAGAAATCTTAGGTTCAGAAGCCTCACAATGGTCTCACTCAGGTTCAGACGCCTCACAACACTCTCGCTTAGGTCAAGGTCCCCACGCGCGGTCCTTGCACCTATGAACTACGATCGACTTGATTCCCGCTCGGGATACGTAGGAATCCTTTCGCTAAGGGTCCAGTCAGCTGACCTCTCAGGTCTCTTCAAGTAAGGCATCCCCCGATTTGGATCCTTATCTTTTTCAACGACCCCACTTCCTTAGAAAGTGATATCGCTGAGGTTAACTGGAACCCGTTATGCTCCCCGTTCTCAAGCCAACAAGAAGTCCCAGAACTGCCCCGTGCATCCCAACGTCAAAGCGTACTCAACACACGTTGTCACACGTAAAAGTACAGCTTCTTCTGAAAATGCACTTTCCGGCACTTTTCGGGGGCGTTTCGGACATTTTTCGGACAGATATTTAAAAAACGGACAAAACCGGGAATAATGGCACGAAAACCCATGCACTGGTGAGTCACAGGGGCAAGTGGCATGCAAGCCACAGCCCCCTAGTCAACATCAATCAGATTTCAGGGTGAAAAGACCAAAATACCCCTGGGATGCTGTCACAGTCCGTCCGGACTATTTTTCAGGCAAAACAGAGTTGCTAGCAAGTCCCCCCCAATTTCAAAAATACCACAAAACCCCCTGAAATTCAGGTTAAGTCCGTCCGGACTCTTTTGCAAATTTACCCTATAAATACAGAGGACTGTAAAAACATTTTAGAGAGGAAAATTTCATCCATTATTCACCACATCCACGGCCCAAACACTTTTCACCCTCTCCTGAGCCACGTTTTGCCTCGATTTGCGTGAAAACTTCGTATTTCAACCAAAAATGAACAAAACAACCTCGAAATACCATTCCAAACACTAAATCGTATCCCGTATACGCCTCCCGAGCCAAAAGAGTCAACCCCTAGCCATAGGTAACACTCTCTCTCCCTAAACACTCATTCCATCTCGGTTTACGTGCCAGTCGCTACAACCGTTTTAGACGAAAGTCATTGAAATGTAGATGTCACCGTCAATGGGTTCTGATACGTTTTAGTCCAAGATCCTCTTCTCTTCCCGTAAGAGAAGTAATCTCGGGTTAAAACGGCGTTCCGGCCCCATTCCTTTACTTTTAATGTCATTTACATTTCCGAATTGTTTGATCCGTTGAACGTCATTTACTTTACGCAACTTCATAGTCCGAACCGTTTGGTTTGTGATAGTCATTTAACGGTCCGGATCGTTTGATCCGTTGAATGCTATTTACTTAACGCACCTTTAAAATCCTGGTCGTTTGATTCCGTTGATACCGCACTTTAAATACTGTCATTTAGAAGTCCGAGCCGTTTGACTCGTGATAGTATTTACTTATCAAAGTCCGAGTCGCAAAACGATTCGTTGATCGCATATCATTTAATGTTTTTTTCCCATAAAATCACTAACAATGTAATGCCCGGTTTAAAACCGGAGTTCGACATTCGAACTCTCTTTCAAAATGCGCAAAATGACGTTTGGCATCCAAACGATCATCTTCAAACTCAAAACCCGACATTTGACATTAAAATATCATTTAATGCTTTTTTCCCGTAAAATCGCTAACAATGAAATGCCCGGTTCAAAACCGGAGTTCGACATTCGAACTCTCTTTCAAAACGCGCAAAGTGACGTTTGGCATCCAAACGATCATCTTTAAACTCAAAAATCTGACGTTTGACATTCAAACGCTCCTTTCTTAAAAGTCAACATTTGACATTTAAGTTAACAGTTCAAAATTATCACTCGCACCACTTTTCCTAAAAATTCCAAACCCGACGTTTGTCATTCAAACGCTCACTTTTTCTAAAAAGAATCACAAAATCAACGTTTGACATTGAAATCAAGATTAAGCTTGTCATTCAAGCCCCCATTTTCAAAATGCAAACACACACACACACACACACACACGCACACATTTTTGAGAAAGGTAGAAAGACTCGTCATACGAGGCATTTCGGGTGATCTCAAAATACTCTTCCCGAAACGTAACGTGACCTCCAAACCTAACAATCTCTGGTACTAAAAATGCACCTACGAAATATGATCGGCTTGATTCCCGCTCGGGATACGTAGGAATCCTTTCGCTAAGGGTCCAGCCAGCTGACCTCTCAGGTCTCTTCAAGTAAGGCATCCCCCGATTTGGATCCTTATCATTTTCAACGACCCCACTTCCTTCGAAAATGACGTCGCTGAGGGGCTAACTGTAAGTAACCAAATCCGGATCGCCAAAATGCATTAAAAGTTAACCGAAATCCGTAACTGGTCCACTCCAGGTTAACCGGAATCCATTAAGCTCCCCGTTCTCAAGCCAACAAGACGTCCCGGAACTGCCCCGTGCATCCCAACGTCAAAGCGTACTCAACACACGTTGTCATACGTAAAAGTACAACTTCTCCTAAAAAACGTACTTTCCCGCACTTTTCGGGGGCATTTCAGACATTTTCCGGACAGTTATTTAAAAAACGGACAAAACTGGGAATAATGGCACGAAAACCCATGCCCTGGTGAGTCACGGGGGCACGTGGCACGCATGCCACAGCCCCCTAGTCAACATCAATCAGATTTCAGGGTGAAAAGACCAAAATACCCCTGGGATGCTATCAGAGTCCGTCCGAACTGTTTTTCAGGCAAAACAGAGTTGCTAGCAAGTCCCCCCAATTTCAAAAATACCACAAAACCCCTTGAAATTCAGGTTAAGTCCGTCCGAACTCTTTTGCAAATTTACCCTATAAATACAGAGGGCTGTCAAAACATTTGAGAGAGGAAAATTTCATCCATTTTTCACCACAGCCACGGCCCAAACCCTTTTCACCCTCTCTCGAGCCCCGTTTTGCCTCGATTTGCGTGAAAACTTCGTATTTCAACCAAAAACGAACAAAACAACCTCGAAACACCATTCCAAACACTAAATCGTATCCCGTATACGCCTCCTGAGCCAAATGAGTCAACCCCTAGCCATAAGTAAGACTCTCTCTCCCTAAACACTTGTTCCGTATCGGTTTACGCGCCAGTCACTACAACCATTTCGGACGAAAGTCATTGAAATGCAGACGTCACCGTCAACGAGGTCCAATATGTTTTAGTCGAAGATCCTCTTCTCTTCCCGTAAGAGAAGTAATCTCGGGTTAAAACGGCGTTCCGGCCCCGTTCCTTTACTTTTAATGTCATTTACAATTCCGGATCGTTTGATCCGTTGAACGTCATTTACTTTACGCAACTTCATAGTCCGAACCGTTTGGTTTGTGATAGTCATTTAACGGTCCGAATCGTTTGATCCGTTGAATGCTATTTACTTAATGCACCTTTAAAATCTGGGTCGTTTGATTCCGTTGATACCGCACTTTAAATACTGTCATTTAGAAGTCCGAGCCATTTGGCTCGTGATAGTATTTACTTATCAATGTCCGAGTCGCAAAACAATTCGTTGATCGCATATCATTTAATGCTTTTTTCCCGTAAAATCGCTAACAATGTAATGCCAGGTTCAAAACCAGAGTTCGACATTCGAACTCTCTTTCAAAAAGCGCAAAATGACGTTTAGCATCCAAACGATCATCTTCAAACTCAAAACCCGACATTTGACATTAAAATATCATTTAATGTTTTTTTCCCGTAAAATCTCTAACAATGAAATATCCGGTTCAAAATCGGAGTTCAACATTCGAACTCTCTTTCAAAACGTGCAAAGTGACGTTTGGCATCCAAACGATCATATTTAAACTCAAAAATCCGACGTTTGACATTCAAACGCTCCTTTCTTAAAAGTCAACATTTGACATTTAAGTTAACAGTTCAAAATCATCACTCGCACCACTTTTCCTAAAAATTCAAACCCAACATTTGTCATTCAAACGCTCGCTTTTTCTAAAAAGAATCACAAAATCAACGTTTGACATTCAAACCAAGATTAAGCTTGTCATTCAAGCCCTCATTTTCAAAATGCAAACACACACACACACACATGCACACATTTTCGAGAAAGGTAGAAAGACTCGTCATACGAGGCATTTCGGGTGATCTCAAAATACTCTTCCCGAAACGTAACGTGACCTCCGAACCTAACAATCTCTGGTACTAAAAATGCACCTACAAACTGCGATCAGCTTGATTCCCGCTCGGGATACGTAGGAATCCTTTCGCTAAGGGTCCAGCCAGCTGACCTCTCAGGTCGCTTCAAGTAAGGCATCCCTCGATTTGGATCCTTATCTTTTTCAACGACCCCACTTCCTTAGAAAGTGACATCACTGAGGGGCTAACTGTAAGTACCTAAATTCGGATTGCCAAAATCCGTTAAAAGTTAATCGGAATCCGTTAACTGGCCCGCTCCAGGTTAACCGGAACCCATTAAGCTCCCCGTTCTCAAGCCAACAAGACGTCCCATAACTGCCCCGTGCATCCCAACGTCGAAGCGTACTCAACACACATTGTCACACGTAAAAGTATAGCTTCTCCTAAAAAACGCACTTTCCGACACTTTCCGGGGGCATTTCGGACATTTTTCGGATAGTTATTTAAAAAAGGGACAAAATCGGGAATAATGGCACGAAAACCCATGCCCTGGTGAGTCACAGGGGCACGTGACACGCATGCCACAACCCCCTAGTCAACATCAATCAGATTTCAGGGTGAAAAGACCAAAATACCCCTGGGATGCTGTCACAATCCGTCTGGACTGTTTTTCAGGCAAATCAGAGTTGCTAGCAAGTCCCCCCAATTTCAAAAATACCACAAACCCCCTGAAATTCAGGTTAAGTCTGTTCGGACTCTTTTGCAAATTTACTCTATAAATATAGAGGGCTGTCAAAACATTTGAGAGAGGAAAATTTCATCCATTTTTCACCACAGCCACGGCCCAAACCCTTTTCACCCTCTCTCGAGCCACGTTTTGCCTCGATTTGCGTGAAAACTTCGTATTTCAACCAAAAAATGAACAAAACAACCTCGAAACACCATTCCAAACACTAAATCGTATCCCGTATATGCCTCCCGAGTCAAAAGAGTTAACCCCTAGCCATAGGTAACACTCTCTCTCCCTAAACACTTGTTCCATCTCAGTTTACGCGCCAGTCACTACAACCATTTCGGACGAAAGTCATTGAAATGCAGACGTCACCGTCAACGGGGTCCAATATGTTTTAGTCCAAGATCCTCTTCTCTTCCCGTAAGAGAAGTAATCTCGGGTTAAAACGGCGTTCCAGCCCCGTTCCTTTACTTTTAATGTCATTTACAATTCCGGATCGTTTGATCCGTTGAACGTCATTTACTTTACGCAACTTCATAGTCCGAACCGTTTGGTTTGTGATAGTCATTTAACGGTCCGAATCGTTTGATCCGTTGAATGCTATTTACTTAATGCACCTTTAAAATCCGGGTCGTTTGATTCCGTTGATACCGCACTTTAAATACTGTCATTTAGAAGTCCGAGCCATTTGGCTCGTGATAGTATTTACTTATCAATGTCCGAGTCGCAAAACAATTCGTTGATCGCATATCATTTAATGCTTTTTTCCCGTAAAATCGCTAACAATGTAATGCCCGGTTCAAAACCAGAGTTCGACATTCGAACTCTCTTTCAAAAAGCGCAAAATGACGTTTAGCATCCAAACGATCATCTTCAAACTCAAAACCCGACATTTGACATTAAAATATCATTTAATGTTTTTTTCTCGTAAAATCTCTAACAATGAAATATCCGGTTCAAAATCGGAGTTCAACATTCGAACTCTCTTTCAAAACGTGCAAAGTGACGTTTGGCATCCAAACGATCATCTTTAAACTCAAAAATCCGACGTTTGACATTCAAACGCTCCTTTCTTAAAAGTCAACATTTGACATTTAAGTTAACAGTTCAAAATCATCACTCGCACCACTTTTCCTAAAAATTCCAAACCCGACGTTTGTCATTCAAACGCTCGCTTTTTCTAAAAGGAATCACAAAATCAACGTTTGACATTCAAACCAAGATTAGGCTTGTCATTCAAGCCCCCATTTTCAAAATGCAAACGCACACACACACACACACATTTTCGAGAAAGGTAGAAAGACTCGTCATACGAGGCGTTTCGGGTGATCTCAAAATACTCTTCCCGAAACGTAACGTGACCTCCGAACCTAACAATCTCTGGTAATAAAAAAGCCTTTTCCTCATTTTTGCTACCAATAAAAATGACACCCCGTTTCAAAATCTTTTTCTAAGTTTTTGCTACCAATAAAAATGACACCCCTTTTTCACTAAGCCGTTTTTCAACGTTTGGGCTCAAAATACAAAACCGCGTGGCGACTCCTTTCCTTCCCGAAAGCGTGGTCTCAAACACCAATCCGCGAAAGACAACCGCGTTCGCCGCGCTTGAATCTCGGGTAATTTCACTTTGTCCTATTTATGAGCCTTAAACTTTCTAGTCACTTACAAAAATTTCCGCTAGAACCCCTTTTGAGCTTGAAATAGAATGAAATCTCTCACAAAGTGAGAGTTTATCTTAGACCACCATTCGCCTTCATTTTTACCTATATTATCCTACCCTTTAAACTTATACACTATTTTCTCACCTTTTCAAGAAAGTGAAACTAGGGATTGATTGGGAAATTGTGGGTTATGTTTTGGAAATCAAAGGGTTGAGTGGTGAAAGGTCAAGAAAAGAAATAAAACAGGGTTATGAATTGTATTGAAAAGAGGTGTTTGAGCAAAGTAATTAAGGCATATTCTTTGTAATATATATGTGCAAAGCAGAAGAAAAGAAAAAAAATGAAAAAGCCTTGCCCTCTCTTGTGTTGAAGTGGAAAGTGACCAAAAGAAAGAAAGGTGATCAACCCCATGCATAAAAGTATGCAAAATCATAAGTTTGGGGTTTGACTCAATGGGTTGGCAAGGAGCGGAGAGATAAATTCAAAGTGAGGATGTATGATGAAGTCTTTATAGTTTCACTTGCTTGACTTCGTATGTCCTTATTTTGTTTTGTAATCATAAAACTAGTCCGCTTTTATCACGATATACTACAAGCCATAAAGCCATATTTGATCCATAAAGAATAGCCGGGTTGATATTTTTGTTTAAACATTCATATGAGTGTCCTTGTGGATAAATTTCATCATATTATCATTGATTTAGAGAAGGATATAAGTAACCCTATAAACTATCTCATTTTGGCGACATTGATCTCCCATCTATTCATTCATGATATCATTATGTGGTGGAGAATTGTAAGTTAGATGAATCCATGTAAGTGTAATCCAATATTCATGAAAATACTTTTATATTATGTGTGTTGTAAAGATCAGAGACTTATTGTGACAACAACCTATTATATGAATTGAATAATCCCAAAAATATTTTCTTTGTTTTAGTTAATTAGTTAGTTTTATTTTGTTTTAATTTTGTTTTACTCGAGTACGAGTAAAAGATAAGTTTGGGGGTCTCTGATGGATGTGGTTTTACCCATCCAAATATATATTTCCAAGCCTATTTTCTACTCAAAACCTTGGAAATTTAATGTATTTGTTAGTGTTTTGAAAGCATAGGGGCTGAAGTGCTATTAGGCAAAAAATGGAGGAGATAAGCTATGTTTTGAAAGTTCAGGGACCAAAGTGCAAAAGAAGGGAAAATGAGGGACTAAACTGAAAAGAAAGAAGGGAGCGAGCGCTCCAAAATTGGAGCGGACGCGCGGCAATTACAGAAATCAAGGGCGACCGCACCATGAAATTTCTGACGGATTATTGTAATGGAATCTAATCCGTATCCAAATTGAAGGTGGATCATTAGCAAATTGTGACGGACTTGTGACGAATTCGATGCTGAATTACTAGTTTGACTAGGATTTGGACATATTTTGCTGCAAATTATAATCTCCTTCTCCTCCTACTATATAAAGAACCTCTATTATATTTTTGTATCTCCTCTTATATCTCTTATCATCTTTCAAATAGTTTAATACATAATTAGGTATAAACAAGATAGAGATATTAATGTTTTAATCTTATAATGTTATAATAGACTTAACAGAAGCTATTAACATTTTAACTCTATATTTTTGTGAACGAAACCTTGAATGAGATTAAATCCCTTTTGCAAGATTTAAATAGCATAAAGTGACAATTGGTTTGATCCCCAATCCATGAATCCCTTACTCTCTTGATTTCTTTAATTGTTTTATTTGCTTTCTTAGATTAATGATTCAAACAATCAAACCCTCTCTTGATTAATTTTATACATTAATAAATTATAATTGTTCCACACTCATCTATGTAGATTCGACCCTTGCATGAGTGCATATTACTACATTGGTAACTAGTACACTTGCTAGGTTATTATTATAATAGGGAGATTTCCTCCATCATATTGTCACAATAGATTGGATAATTTCCTTTTGTTAGAACCCCGATCTGGGACTAGCTTAGGTTACGCCATATATCCTAGGGTGTTCTCATCATACACCCAATGCTTCGAGAGGTCAACCTCAAGTTGTTGGGTATACATACTTTAACTCCCCTTGCCTTAGCTTTAATTTCATTGATACCATAACCTCATTTCTATTTTCTGGACTTTAGGCCCATTTGTAATTAAGCTTAGACTTCAATTTTTTAGTGCAAGTCCAATTTATAGAATAGGTTTATTTAGGCTTGAAGACTGGCAAAAATACATTGGACATGAAATTTCAAGTCAAGAGGTTTTAAAGTCATGCAAAACTACAGTTCTAGTGCAGACCACAACTATGAAACCGCACATAGCAAATTGCTGGTGCAAATCTCATCTTGAAACCACACTATACAAACCACATGTCAAACCACATTTGTGAGACCGCATCTCTTAGACCGCATCTCACCAACCTCATCCAATGGTTGAAGACTTGAAGAGTTGGACCACTTTTGACTGATGAATCCATGTCATCAACGTTAAGTCAACTGCAGGTTACATCACATGACTAACGGTCATTCAGAACCTAAATTTTTTTGAAAAGGTGACAGATGTCCTTCATCTCAGAATATCAGCTGAGGTCCTTACAACCTTATCAAAAACTTCTGACCAAAAGGACAAAAGTGGACACGTGGACCAATTAGATTGCGCCAACACTATACTTGCTACAACTGTACCAAACGGCTACTTTTTGGTGCTTGGGTATAAAGACCCCCATTCTTCATCATTTGAAGATTGCTTGTGAGTATTGATTTTAAGAGTCCTTTGAAGATTTGAAGATATTTCCCAGAAATTCATAATCCTTTGAATCTTCATCTTCAACCTTCATTCCTTCAAGAACAAATCTCCAGCCCAGAAACTCAAGCCTTGTAACACAAATATTTACTGTGCTCTACATCATACAGATTTGAAGAACCTTGAATCTTGTTAAACACACACACACACACACCTCACTTGATTAATCACATAGATTAAATCATTTGAGATACACCGGTTATAGTCTAGAATTTGCATCATTGTTTAGATTTTAGATTTGAGTTTGATTCTTGTAATCTTGTAATCTCTCTCATCTAATATAAAATCTAGTGTTTAGAAAATCTAAGACTAAACATCTTGGTAGTGATGTAGATTGTTTACGATTGAACCACTTCACATAATGTGTTCTTTAATTTATGCATTTCTCTTTACTGTTCATCAATCAAACTAATTTGTCTTATCTGTTTGATCTTTATAGGTTGTCAAGATTTGTGAATTGTGTTTATAGTTAATCATTGTCAAACCTCATTTTACTGTTTTGTAAACCGCACTACTAAATCACACTCACTCACTTCAGAAATTCCGCTGTGCATTTTACAAACCTCACTTGCTGTTTTGATACACTGCAAGAGCGGTTTTGTAAGCAGAGCAAACACCTTTATAAAACTCTTTTGTTTTTCAAGCTTAACAACTTGGGTGCTGATTCGTGCAAACTCAAAAACCATGACAGCGATTAACTACTCACACATTCCTTTACTGGACGAAGACCTCTTCGACATCTGGAAGACCCGAATGTTAATTCATTTGGAAACCACTGATGAGATGCTAGTGGACTGCGTGATCAGTGGCCCTTTTGTTCCCATGAAGGCCAACACCAATCCAGCCACCAACACTAAAATTCCAGAGGTCCAAAAGCTTAAAGCTGAGTGGACGGATGAAGAAAAGAGATTAGTTGCTTTAGACAGCAAAGCAAGACATATCATTTCTGGAACCTTGACTATTTCAACACTTCAAAAAGTCATGAAATGCAAAACCGCCAAAGAGATGTGGGATGCAATTGAATGCTACCTTGAAGGAGGCGATCTTTGCAAGGAAAACAAGAAATTTGCTATTGAAAGGAAATACAACAACTTCAACAGAAAACCAAACGAAACCTTGCGTCAAACCTTGCGTCAAACAGAAATTTGCTATTGAAAGGAGGCGATCGTTATGAGGTTCGATATGAGTTCGATCATATCGAACCTCATAAGACATAAGCGGACTCTAGCAAGCCATTATGTCTACACAAAATAATGTAACGTAAGAGTTCACGTTTCCATTGGTATACTTCCATTTCTCCCTTTGTCTCACGATGTTATATTGAACACAAGTCATGGTCCTCGTCAACTTGTTATTGTTCAATGCTTTCTCGATTCTTGAGTATAATGATAATTCCAATCATATTGGGGTACGGCCATACACTTTCATCATTATCACTCATCGAGGGGCCCGAGCAAAACATCTCTCTTACGAGGGACAAATTCCTTCTTGACTTATCATCCTTCCCATCATGAATCCGATCATGCCAATGATAGTCTTTATAGATATCGTGTTAAGATATCGTTTGACTAAAATCAAACATGACTTTCATCATATGTAAGGTCATGATAATCTCAGGTCTAGGGACTAAATGAAGTAACCGTATGAGATTTAATTATGACATTTGACCATGACATAAATCTCATGCGGGTCATGTCCAGTCACTTGTTCTCTAACAAGTACCCATAATTTCAATGCGCATCTCTATGCATATAATCATCACATGATTATCCATTAACAATTATACTAATTATTCTCTTAATAATTAGGGACGGAGATTATTATAAACAAATATACAAAACATATAATAATCAAATGATAAACATCTCATATAATAATAAATAATGTCAACACATAAGTCTATCAATCATAGGCCTAGGGCATAACACCAAGAATGTCACCACTGCCTAGGGCATAACACCAACAATGTCACCACTGCTAGCATTGGAGGAAATAGATACACTTTAGTAGTAGTGGATGATTACTCAAGATTTATGTCGGTTGAAATGATGATCACGAAGGATGATTGCTATGAAATTCTAACCTCACTCTTTAGACGACTCCTAACCCAAAAAGAAGATGACATCGCTAGTGTAAGGTCAGATAATGGAACATAATTAAAAAACAACGGTGTTGCTCAATATTGTGATAACCATGGAATTGATCACAATTTTTCTACTGCTGGTGTTCCATAACAAAATGGGGTTGTGGAAAGAAAGAACAGGTCATTGATTAAGGCTGGAAAGACAATGATTTTTGAAGCCAAGCTTCCTCAGTATTTTAGGACTGAAGCAGTCAACACAGCGTGCTTCACTCAAAACCGCTTCCTCATTAACAAAACTCCATATGAACTTTGGAGAGGAAGAACCCCCAACATAGCCTTTTTCAAAATCTTTGGCTGCAAATGCTTTATCCTCTGCAATGGAAGAGAAAACAGAGGTAAATTTGGAGCTAAGGCTGATGAAGGTATTTTTGTTGGGTATGCTAAACTTTCCAAAAATTTTCATGTTTTTAATAAATCTAGTTTAATGATAGTAGAATCTGTCCATGTTACTTTTGATGAACATTCTCTCCTTGAGCCACATTTGGCTCCAAATGTTGCTGATGATTTTGTTGAGACTAATGAAACAGGTGAAACTTCCAAAACCTCATCTGAACCAAATCAAGAACCGCAAAATCAATCTACTTAAGGAAATCCATCAACCTCAACTGAATTTCCCTCAGAAAATTTTGAAACCGCACCTGAAGTTCCAACTCCAGATGCAACCTCAAGGGAAGATTTTGATGAGAATTCACCCATACAGCATATTGAACCTCTTCATCAACTTACATTCAATGACTTCACTAAAGGTTCTAACGATGTACCAATAGAAGATCTTCAGCAAACCTCAGTTCAACCAGATTTACCCCCCGAGGTTCGTGAAGTCAGTAATCACCCACTCTCAAATGTCATTGGTGATTTATTTGCTGGAGTTCAAACAAGGAGATCAAATTGATGAGCATACTTCTCTATTATCTCAAATTGAACCCAAGAAAGTTGATGAAGCACTCCAAGATTCAAGTTGGGTTGTTTCTATGCAAGAAGAACTCAACCAGTTTGAAATATGCAAGGTTTGGGCATTAGTTTCTGGACCTCACGATCAAGGATTTATAGGTACAAAATGTTTAGGAACAAGATGGATGAGAATGGAAGCGTCACCAGAATAACGCAAGGTTGATTGCACAAGGATATAGGCAAGAAGAAGGAGTTGACTACGATGAAACATTTGCTCCAGCTGCAAGGCTAGAAGCAATCAGAATTTTCTTGGCCTATGCATCTTACAAACGTTTCAAGCTTTATCAAATGGACGTTAAGAGTGCTTTCCTCAATGGTGAACTTCAAGAAACCGTGTATGTGGCTCAACCTCCTGGATTTAAAGACTCAAAATTTCCAAATCATGTCTACAAACTCCAAAAGGCTTCATATGGACTCAAACAAGCTTCAAGGGCATGGTATGAAACTCTATCAAAATTTCTACTAGAAAAAGGCTTTAAATGCGGTAAAATCGATACAACTCTATTCATTTCTAAATATTATAATCATTAATTACTTGTTCAAATTTATGTTCATGATATTATTTTTGGCTCTACTACTGAATTATTGTGTAAGCGTTTTGAAAAGCTAATGAAAAGCAAGTTTTTTTTTTCCACTACTCACACACACACACACACATGCACGCACAGAAGCGCCTAGGAGATAAATCATAGGGAGAGAAAGCCTTCCCTCTAACTTCTGGGGGGATCAAACCCATGACCTCCAGGTTGGAAGCCATGAGCTCAAGCCAGCAGGCCAAATCCCCATGTGCTAATGAAAAGCAAGTTTGAGATGAGCATGATGGGAGAATTGCCATTCTTCCTTGGGCTTCAAATCAAACAATGTGATGAAGGAATCTTCCTCAATTAAGCCAAATACACAAAGGAGTTAATCAAAAATTTTGGACTGGAAAATGCTAAAGCATATGATACTCCCATGGGTACTGGCAATATGCTTGATAAAGACCTAAATGGTAAAATGGTTGATCAAACCTTATATCGAGGTATTATTAGCTCATTACATTATTTAACTTCTAGTAGACTAGATATTATGTTTAGTGTTTGTGTTTGTGCTCGTTATCAAGCTGATCCTAGAGAAGCATATTTAAGTGCAGTCAAGCGTATAATCCGCTATCTCTCTGGAACTACTAATCTTGGACTTTGGTATTCCAAAGATTCGAATTTCGAACTTGTAGGTTATTCAGATGCAGATTATGTAGCTTGCACAATAGACAGGAAAAGCACTAGTGGAACTTGTCACTTCCTTGAAAATAGACTAGTTGCTTGGGCCAGCAAAAAGCAAGCCTCAGTTTCAGTTTCAACTACAGAGGTTGAGTACATTGTTGTTGGAAGTTGCTCTTGTCAAATACTCTGGATGAAGCAACAGTTGGTGGACTATGGAATCAATGAAGGAAATTGCCCAATCATGTGTGATAATAACTCAACAATTTTAGTCTCCAACAACCCTATCATGCATTCAAAAACCAAACACATAGACATCAAGTATCATTTCTTCAGAGACCATGTGGAAAAGGGGAACATCCATTTAGAGCATGTGGGGACAGAAAATCAAAACGCTGACATCCTCACAAAGGCTCTTGACTCCAAAAGGTTTACGTTCCTTAGAGGAGAAATGGGTATGCTTGAACTTAAATAAGTCCATATGCTTTTTATTACTAACTTGTGTGTTAAGTATGTTATTTAGGTCAAAATCCTGTTGAGGTTTCAAAACCTCACCCTTGTTGAAACCGCGTGAACAAACCGCATGCAGTCAACCTCATGTTCTCAACCGCAAAGACCGCATGATCCAAACCGCATTTCAACACTTATTAAAAAAAATTTATTATTTTTGTTAATATCAAATTGCATGCCATGTGGACCCAAGTAAGTTTCCTATATTTATTATTTGGTTCTTGTCTCTTTTGAGAAAAATTAATTGCATAAGGATACTTTTGCAATTATTTTCCCACATTATTTCAAAATTTAAATGCATTTAATGCAAAAGGAATATTTCCTTAAACCCTTCACATCAGCCATCATTGGGCTGAGTGAAGAAGGTGAAGGGGTGGAACTGTTGAGGTGGTCTACTTAGTGGGATAATGGAACCATCATCACTTCCTATTTTCACTCCACCCTAGCACAAATACAAGTTTCATGCTACACTTCCTACTCTTCTGCACACTCTTTGTCAAACGTACTTCTTGTCCTATTCACTCTCAACCACTTTCTCTCTCTAAAATTCTCTCACTTAAAACTGAACATTAATGGCTCCCAAAAGGACTTCTGAAACTGCATTTCCAAGAGTTCCTAGAGCTCCCAAGAAACCATTCAACGACATGGTACATTTCTAAACCTTCAATCTTTGATTTTTGCAAATCACCATTGTTGAACAGTAATAAAACCTTCATATGCCTTAACTGATTTTGCATATTTAAATCATCATTTTGAATGATTCGTATTGGATTTTGCTCGAATTGTTGTTTAGATTGAAGTTATGAACTTTATTTCAAGATCTATACACATCTAGGATGTTAATTTGATGATTTACAGTGATGGGGTTTTCGAAACCAACTTTGTGTTTTTCATGATTTCTTGATGATTCTGAACAAAACTTGTGTTTTTGTTGTTATATTATTGTTCTACAACTTTTTAGGATTATTTTGATATGTTATTTGTTGATTTTGGTGAATTTTCATCATATCTCTGTTCTTCATGTTTTTCGTGTTCTTCGTGTTCTTTGTGTGTTCATAAACTGTTCATGTTCATTTTCAGAAAATACTCTATATGTTGGATTGTATGATTCCAGAATTATGTTTTCCATACTTAGAAATTTTTTGAAAATTTTGCATTGAATATGCCTTAGAACCTCAACTCTCAAGACTTCCCATTTTCTTGCTTAAAACAACATGCTTCCTTAGAATAAAAACCGCATAGGTTAAACCACATGTTACTATTCATCTAAACCGCATGCTATTTCTCACTCCTATTTTTGCCTGTGTAAAATTCACAAGTTCACTTTGGAGTTGAGAAATTTCATTTTCTCAATCGCACTATTGCTAAACAGCACTTGTGCTTAAACCGCATGTGAACTGTGACTTCGTAAAATGGATCTAACTTTGTAACTTTTATTTTGTAGGATCCTCATTTCTTCTTACCAGGCTGGGAAGTAAGAGAAGATGATTTGAAGCAAGATGCTTTAGGTAGAGAGATGATAAGGAAGATGAAGGCTTCAGGAGTTCTACCCTTGTTTAACAAGAAGCAGCTCTACACAATTCCCTCTTATGTGGACCAGTTCTACTCCAATGCAGTTTCTGGGAAGAGAGATATAGGACATGGAAAAACCATTCCTTGCTTGACCACAAACGTTCAAGGGATGGACGTAACCATTGACTATATGGATATAAGGGACACCTACAAATTCCATGTCCCCAAAGCTGAAGAAAGAGTGTCACAATAAGTGCAAGATGCAACCGCGTCTACTACAGCTGGAATTCCAACTCTGACTGGGAAGTACAAGGCAGTCCCAAGAAAGGACTTTGAAGAGCTAATGTCCCATCTTTGCTTCCTCACTGGCAAATCCATCTGTGGTAAGAATGTAAATCACAACAACTTCACGAGCTAGCTGTGGATGTACTGCTCAGCCATCTATTCAGAAATTCCACTTCATTGGCTAAAGATTCTGATAAGAGAGCTATCCTCCCATATTGACACTTACAAATTAAAGGAAAGAGGAGTTGATCAGAGGTGGAGGCCATTCTGCAGGCTCCTGACCGCTATTTTTGCAAACTATGAACACTTAGAAGAACACAGGTAGCTGAACCCTGAGCTTATGGTGGTTTGGTCCAAAGGTGAGGAATCCCTTGGCTTGAGTGTATTCCATGAATTCAGGTACAAAAATGGGGATGACACCTACAAGGAGCTTTGGGATAAGGATTCCTTTCCATCCAAGGAACCATATATTGTCATTAACCCAGACACTACAGATGCAGCTATAGGAAAAGTGGTTAGAAATGTCAGAAAGGGAAAGAGCAAGGCTCAACCTCCTCAGAAGAGGCCCAAGACCGCAGCTGCATCTAAACCGCAGGTGGTATCCTTTGGAGGGCCAAGCAAGGTCAAGAAGTTGAGAAAGAAAGTCTTGATAGATGAGCCTATGGAGGATATTGAAGACGACTTTGAGAATGAGGGTACATAGGAAGAGGTTGAAATTCCTTCCATGGCAACTGCTGCAAAGATTTCCTTGGAAAAAATAACTACTGATGAGGATCTACTGAAATTCCACAAGGAGGAATTGGAGAGGTTGGAGAAGAGATATGCAGAAAGGAGAGCTGCAAAGGGAAAGGAGACTATCCACCAGTCTAAACCGCATTCTCCTCCCCAACAACAACCCTCTCCCCAATCACCTTCTCCCCAACCACATTCTCCTTCCCAATCCCAACCATCTCCTAAACCGCAGTCACCACTTCAATCACAACCTCAATCTTCCCCTCAAACACAATCCTCCCCAAAACTTCAAACAACCCAAACCACCCCTTCTAAGAAAAGGTTCAAAATAGCGGTTAGAAAAACCTTTACCAAGGGCAAACTTCGAAAAACCATTGAAAATGTAAAGAGAGGAGTCCATAGGATAAACTACATTGCCAAGAGGTTGGCTGGAAACTTTGGAAAGTTTGATGAACTTGGGAATCTAATCAACCCAATGGCTGGGAAGACTGACTCCTATTTCAACAAGGATTCCTCCTCATGCTCCTCTTCTGATTCTGATCTAAACCGCCCTGACCATCCTCTTGATTACAAAACCCCCCTTCCATGCTCCCTACCCTCAACTAGACTGCAATTTCCACATATACTAGGAGAGGTCATAGTAATGATGATGAGCCACACCCATAAACCTCATCCCTTCAAATCCAACCCTATTAGGTCCAAAATGGAGGATTGGACTGAGGACTCAGTATTTTTTGCTGAGCCTCCTCCTCAATCTCAAATCCATATGTCCCCTCCTAAATCAAACCTAAGGGAACCTTCTTCTGAAACCCCTTCTCCTTCTCCTCCACCCCAACCTCAACCGCAACCTTCACCCCCAATTTTAGTACATACTGCCACTCCCTCAAATTCTTCCTCAGGATACTCTCCTTCCAAAACTGCGGTTCATTCCTCTCCCCCACCTCAAACCGCAGTTCCCCCATCTTACTCTATTCCTCCTCTAACCCAAACCGCTCCAACCAAAACACTTCCCATCCTAATCCTTCCTACCCAACCTCCATTCCTATATCCAACATATTCCAAACCTTTCCTCCCATATAAATCAAACTGTACCCCCTACCAAACCCCTCCTATAATCCAAACCGCACCAATTACCTCAACTGCACCCCAAGTTACCTCTACTCAACCTCCTCCCATCTTCTTAGATATTCCCTCCACTTTAACCCCTCCAACTAATTACTCTCAAATCCTCTCATCTCTTCATGTGATCCAAGCATATGCATACAAATCAGGGTCACATGATCAAACTATCCTCTGCAAACCGCTCCCTTCAAGACTAGGTCCATGCTCAAACCCTTGAATTGGCAACTGTTAAAGCCTTATTTGTTGATGCCATTAAAGGGGAGAGTGCGACCGCAGCTAAAGCCTGCTTCAGTGCATTCAAATAGGGATTAGTTGATAGGGTTCTTCAGGCTTTGGGTGACAAGGTTTCCAAAGAACAACTCATAGATATACTTCATCAGGTATCTGATTTATTTTTTGAAACTGTGGACACAGACCTTGGCAAACTTAAAACTGAAATTCTTGAAGCTATGAGGAATTCCAGACCACAGCAAGATTCAGATTTGAGATCAGTATTGGACTCCATTCAAGCTAACTTATAGAATGATGCTGAGGTCCTAAGGGAAGAGCTAAAAATGAAGATAGATGTGGTAGGTGACAGTCTAACCGCAAGGTTAGCTAGTCTGACTAAAGAAGTGAGGGACAGAATGGATGACCTCAAAGAGAGCTTGAATGACAAGATCAACTACATATTTCAAGAGTTGGATAATAGCTTGAGGGGAAGCTTTGCAGAGTTAGAATCAAATTTTCAATCATTTCAGATCACAAATGCAACTGCAATCCAGGAATCAATTCATACCTTCTACAACACCCTGAATGCTTCTATCCACTTACAACTCAATGGAATTCTTGATGAGTTCAACATAAAACTTGATGAAAATGCTTCAAAGATTGATGAACTCAAAGAGCAGACTGAAGACAACTCTAGAGCAGTTGGAGCTAACAACGCAAGATTAATAAATATAGTGAATGCTGTAAGAGATGTTGAAGCTGCTCAAGGGAGAACTGCAGATGAAATCAGAAGACTTAGAAGAACCTTGAGAGTAGAAAACTCAGCCTTCAACTACGTTGGACCGCAAGTAGCAGATCAAGTCATGAATGGAACGCCTGCTCAGAACTTCATGGACTTAGACCATCGCCTCCTCAGTAAAACCGAATTTCTTTGCAATTTTTTTGCTTTGTTTTACTGTTTGATTTTCATTCCTATCTGTAACTGTAAATCTCAAACCTTTAAAGGTGGTAATGAAAAATTCATCATTTTTTATTCCAAAACATTGTTCATTCAAACCGCCTGTTTGTAGAACAATGAATGTATAACTCAAACCTCTTGCACAAATACTTTTTAACTTAAAAACTCATATTTTGTGTTTGATGTTTAAACATTCAATTTAAATAGCATACTTAAACTTAAACTCATATTTTTCATGTATGCACTTAATATATTTCTATACTTTCAGCTTGTAAGCTTACATCTTTCAATAGTATAGAAATCTATAACTTAGGCTAGTGTGTGCATTGACTTGGGACATGATTTACCATGTTAATTCTTATGGATATATCTTTACCAAGTACAATGTTTGCCTTTGCTATCGTAGGTAATGGTATCAATCAAATAGGGGGAGATTGTTGGGTATGCATACTTTAATCCTCCTTGCCTTATCTTTAATTTGATTGATACCATAATCTCATCTCTATTTTCTAGACTTTAGGCCCATATGTAATGAAGCTTAGACTTCAATTTTTTAGTGCAAGTCCAATTTATAGAATCGGTTTATTTAGGCTCGAAGACTGGAAAAAATACATTGGACATGATATTTCAAGTCAAGAGGTTTTGAAGTCATGCAAAACCCCAGTTCTAGTGTAGACCGCAACTATGAAACCGCACATAGTAAACCGCTGGTACAAATCTCATCTTGAAACCGCACTATGCAAACCGCATGCCAAACCTCATATGTGAGACCGCATCTCTTAGACCGTATCTCACCAACCTCATCCAATGATTGAAGACTTGAAGAGTCAGACTACTTTTGACTGATGGATCCACGTCATCAACGTTAAGTCAAATGCAGTTACATCAAGTGACTAACGATCATTCAGAATCTAAAAGAATTTTGAAAAGGTGATAGATGTCCTTCATCCCAGAATGTCAGTTGAGGTTCGTACAACCTTATCAACAACTTCTGACCAAAAGGACAAAAGTGACACGTGAACCAATCAGATCGCGCCAACATTGTACTTGCTATAGCTGTATCAAATGGCTACTTTTTGGTGCTTGGGTATAAATACCCCCATTCTTCATCATTTGAAGATTGCTTGAAAATATTGATTTTAAGAGTCCTTTTAAGATTTGAAGATATTTCCTAGAAATTCATAATCCTTTGAATCTTCATCTTCAACCTTCGTCCTTCAAGAACAAATCTCCAGCCCAGAAATTCAAGCCTTGTAACATAAAGATTTACTGTGCTCTACATTATACAGATTTAAAGAGCCTTGAATCTTGTTAAACACACACACACCTCACTTGATTAATCACATAGATTAAATCATTTGAGATACACCAGTTATAGTCTAGGATTTGCTTCATTGTTTAGATTTTGGATTTGAGTTTGATTCTTGTAATCTTGTAATCTCTCTCATCATCTAATATAAAATCTAGTATTTAGAAAATCTAAGACTAACCATCTTGGTAGTGGATGTAGATCACTTACGATTGAACCACTCCATATATTGTGTTCTTTAATATCTGCATTTCTCTTTAGTGTTTATCATTCAAACTAATTTGTCTTATCTGTTTGATCTTTATAGTATGTCCAGATTTGTGAATTGTGTTTATAGTTAATCATTATCAAACCTCATTTTACTATTTTGCAAACCAAACTACTAAACCACACTCACTCACTTAAGAAATTCCGATGTGCATTTTACAAACCTCACTTGCGGTTTTGATGCACTGTAAGAGCGGTTTTGTAGGCAAGAGGTTTAGTTTTCAAAAAGAGTCAAAAATTTTGTAACAACTATTCACCCCCCCCCTCTGGCTGTTTTTCACCCTTGTTGCCTCCTTTGGGACCAACACAAGTCATTACGGGAGGGTCTTAGATAGAAAAGAAGCAATGATGAACATATTCTATAGTTTTTGTAACTTAGAAAATTCACCATAAATTAACCGTAAGTCCAAATCTTCATATATTACATGGTTGGAAATTTTATTCTATCTAGTTTCTAACACAATTTTCGGGTATCAATTCTGAGTTGTGCAAAGAAAGTTATGGTCATTTTCGTGCGATTGTCAAAAAATGAAAAACCTAAGCCGCCCAGACTGGCCGGCTGGCAACACGAGTCCAGATCGCGGATTTCAGTCATTATAACACATTTTTTGACGGGGTAAACCCCTGTTTTGATAATTGCAACCTAAGTACGGGAAATTCGCCCAGAATATCAATTTTCCCTACAATTTTGACATTTTTAACTTAGGAAATACTCAATTTTTCTTGGAGACTACTCATGCCCCTGCGTTATAAATACTACCCATCCATAACTCTTGAAAACACACAATGGATAGTCAATCAATTCCATTCACACCTAAAACTCTCTAAACATGCTCTCTTTCTTAAAGTAAAGTGAAATTACTCTAGCTAATTTTTCCGAGAATGTTAACTAGTCCACCCATTAAAGTAAAGTAAAGTTCATTTATAAAGTTCATCTAAAATGAGACCGCTCTCTTTGAGATCCCTCCCATCACCGTTGAAGAAAGCCAAAGAAATTGGAGCCAATCAAGGTCCTACTGCTTTTCATTGATATCCAATCGGCACCAAAGTCAGGTATAAATTGCTGCCTTTTTTATTTATGTTAAATCCTAAGAACACCATTTCATTCTAACACACGCACACACACTAGAAAAACTGGTCCTAACAGATCGGGCAAGGTGGGTGCCTAACACCTTCCCCTTCTGTAACGAGACCTGCGAACTTAGAATTCTTTATAGAGTTATTTCTGTTGTTTTTTCCTTAAAAGTAGTGGTGTCGACTCTTCTGAATTAAATTAGAGTTAAACCACTATAATATTCAAATCAATAGCACAGAGAGAAATTCCTCGCCTCTCCCATGACGGATCAGGTTATTCATAGTGGTGACTCCACTGAAAACTGAAAACATTCATTAGTTTTCTTAGTAGGTCTGATTTTCGTTAAAGTTTGTGTGTGATTTGTGTTAAAAATGCTCTATTTTGTGTAAATTTTTATAGTCTACTTTATGTTCAAAGTATCTGGAAAGTTTCGGGATAAAAGATCGCTTGGTGGTCCTGCTGGTCACGCCTGGCTAGCTGGCTACTTAAAGCCTGGCCGGACGGCTACCCCAGCCTTTTCGGTCGGCTCCCCTCTTGCTAAATAAATCCCTGACTGCCTTCTCTAGTCATTTTGGCCCTAACTTGGTTATTTTTGCTTTAAATATCTCCCCAAATTCACCCCAATGCATATTTTACTTCCTAAATAATGATTAGGGTTATTTTTGTCAACGTTTTAAGAAGGAATTTAAGAAATTTCCTTGTTGGGAGTTTCATAAATTTGGAGTAATGAGGAGAATAATTGCTCTTTTCCTTCTTATTCGTAAATATTCTTGCATTCTTATATATATGCTTGCTTCAAAATATTGAAAAATACCAAAAATATTTTATCTTTATTTCTTTTTAAATATAACATTGCATTGAATTGCACACTACTATATACATGATTGTTGTATATTTTCTTGCAAGGCATATCAACAACCCTTTACTGTCTCGGGGCTCCCAAATAGTTGTTGGATTCTTATCCCTATTAGCATACTAATCTCTGCATCCGGATGCTCCACCCATCACGAGCACCTCAGTATGATGACGGGAGGAACCACTGAGTCTTGCCTAGAAACCATGCATATAGGTCTTGGTTAGATTAGGATCACTCCTTGATCGGCTGGTTCAGACCAATGTAATTATTTACACTAAATAATAAGCTTGCTGTTTACACCTTGTCAAGACACTCTTATAGGCTTTAAATGCCTTAAATGATTTATGGTATGATACCACCAAGGAATAAATCAACAACCATATTATTTAATTTAAATTAAATCATAACTAAAGTCTTTAGGTTTTGATTAAATATATTCTAGCTATGACGTGGGGTCTCTACCCAAGACAGTCCATCTTGACGCAGAGATGGCTCGAGGGTTCCAAACGTTATAGAACAATGAATCTCCCACATGTATAATTGCATGCAAAATGGATTTTCCCTTCCAACCAATTTAGGGTAAAATAAAATCTTGTCTGTCTTGGATAATAATATTAGTAATTAAATAAAAAAGGAGAGGATATTTTCTTGCTTTTTACATGTTTTGGTCAAATTTAAGCAATTCAACTTCTAAGGGATGAAATTGGACACAATGGAATATAATACTTCAAGATTCAAGATGTAATAGACTTGATATTTAACGAGGAAAGCCCTTGAACAACTTGTTCACTGGCATAAAACTTTGAAAGATGGTATTTTATTCAATATGGTGATGGATCTGTGAGTATGAGTACAGAGAATACTTTCAGGTGAGCATGTGTGTATACATGTGTTGTCTACCTTTATATATATGAAAAATACAAAAAGATATTGATTTTAACGATTGCTCAAATCCCAAATGCATTTGTTGAGCTTTGATTCCTTATTGACGTTGAAGTATGCTGGAAGACTGATTCTTGATTTGGTCCATAACGGCCGATATTATCTCTTGGAAAATAGGTCTTGTAACGGCCCTGCAATTACATGCTTTTAATCAAGTTGTACTGTCAGGTTGTAAAATCAAGATGTCACGCCAGGATGTGGATTTTCTTATCCCAAACAATTGCCCCTGGATTTTAAAAGTAAAAAGGAAGTTTTTTAATTTTGAAAATTCCCCATTTAACCGCTGGCGCCCACTAAGTTTTTAAGTTTGAACGGGGTAATGAAGCTTGGCGGTTAATGTGGCTCTAGGCGCTGAAGTCATGATGGGATTCTATGAAGCATCTAGACTTCCCTTATTAAACCATGATACTAAGCCTGACGGTCTAACTGCTACAAAGGAAGGGAAGAAATTTCTACAGGTATGGCTTTCTCTTTCTTTCTTCATCCTTTCTTTTTCTTGTAAAAATGAAGGGCCAGAATGCTATTTTGCCTGATGGTTTTTCTTCTATGGGTTTGTTCAATAAGACTCAAGAGGAGCATTATGAGCTTAACTTGTCAGACATCACTAATTTGATGGGAGCTTTTTCGGAGGGTGCAGTATTTATGAACCCTAGTCCTAGCTTGGCCTCAGATTGTGTTTCTCCTGAATGGTTGTGTTTCTTAGAGTATCCTTTCATTATAGGTTTAAAATTCCCCTTTTCCCCTTTAATCACACATTTCTTTGAGGTTACCCAACTTGCTTATGCCCAACTGATGCCGGTAGGTTGGAGAATTTAAGAAACGTTGGACAGATTAAGTGCTTTAACTGGCTTGAGAATTGGGATAGAGGAATTAGCCTGCTGCTATGACATAAGGTCACATGGATCTTCTAGATAAGGGTTAAGTCTAGGGCACAAGGTTCATTAGCTGAATCCTTAGATAAAGATAGAGGTTGGAAAAATAGGTTTTTCTATGTGAGAAGGGACAGTATGGCTGGTGGTGATGAAATGGTGTTTGAATGGAGGAAGGAAGATAGTTACTTTGCTTTAACTGTTTGTTTGCTAACTTTATCTGGCTATTTTGTAGTTCCCAAGTTGGCCAAACTTTTCCCGGGTCATTCAGACGGTTTGGAAATTGTCAAACAGGTTAGGGCTTTGTCGGAGAATCTTCAAAAATTTGTTTCACAGTCTGTCGTGTTGAGCGTTGAAAAATAGTTTGGTGAGCCAATCAAGTTGCCTGAAGAGTGCATCCATAAAATGTCTTCTGGTAAACTTTTTCTTACTCTTGAATTTTGTGCTTGTAATTCCAGTTGTGTTAACACGTTAACCTCTTTCTTTGTAGTGACTCGTTCTCAATCTGGATTTGCAGCAAGTGAATTGGTAGTGAAGTACAAAGGCAAGGTGAAGGCTGAGGGAAGTAATGTGCCCCAGGTGCCTAAACTAGAAGTTGGAGACAAGGTGATGGTCAAGCGAAGGAGGGTGCAAGAAGTGGTTGATCTAGAGATTGCGTAGCCAAGCAAGGATGAGCTCGAAATGAAGGTAATGTACTATCCCTCAGGAATTTCATTCTTACTTCTGGCTTTGACTGAAACTGTTTGTTTTCTTTGAGACAGATTGTAGCTGCTACAAGCTTAATGGCAAGTGAGGTTAAGTTGTTAAAGGAAAAGGCTGAGTCTTCGTTTAAGGCAAAGATGGAGGCGGAAGAGAACCTCAAGGTTGCTATGGTCATGTTGAAGAAGAAGAATGAGGAGATTGAAGCAAAGGACAACGAGTTAACCCAGTGGGTGGTTAGGGTGGCTGAACTATGTAGGAGGCATAACAAGGAGGTGGAGTCTATTCATAATGGTTTGATGGCTGAAGCTGCCAAGTCCATTTTTGAGGCAAGGATTGAGATGATCAAGGAGCACCTGGCCGGCAAGCATACTGAATGGGATTTAGAGGAAGAGTATGTGGCTTTAAGGAAGATTGTTGGTGAAGAAACTGATGAGGTAAACTCTAAAAGGTGCAGGATGTAGAGAAGATAAAACAGGTTGGGGAGACTAAAGAAAAAAAAATGGAAGAGGGTAAGAATGAACAGGTTGACAAACTATCTTAATTTGCCTTGGATGTTTTTGAAAACAATTTAAATTTATGTTTTGTTTCTTTTAATTGAGGGGGTGTCCTCAAAAAACAATTTATGGTTTGTTAACTTGATATTTTTGCCGAGGGGTTTATCCTCGCTTTAGACAATGGATTTTCTTAGGAAGTAAGGTTTTATGCATGTTTGTTTGGACATGTTTTGGGATGTTTTGATCATAAACGATAGGATCAAATTTCTGGATATTTTGACTGTAAGTAATAGTTGGATTTCTAGGTATAACATGTTGATGTTACAACCTGGAAATATTTTTGGGAATGTAATAGGATAGGAATGACTAGCATGTGATGCTACGCAATGGAATGAAATGAATAGATGTTTTCCATCTACAAACATTTTTACTTGTGGTAACATGTTGATGTTACAACCTGATGTTTCGACTTGAGTTCATAATTTTAATTAAGTGTAAGAAGGTAATCAATATATACATGACACATTGACCCACCTACAACTTAACTAAATCATGAAAATCGTGCGCCCAGGCGAAGGTGTAAATAACCTTAACAAATTAAGAAAGATGTAAAATCTTTGAACCTTTAGAAAGGTGTGTACCTTTTCACCTTGATTGTAAATATTGAATAGGCATAAATCTGACCCAGCGTGCAACAACTTGAAAACTGGTTGTGTAAGGATTTAGCAATTTTGATATTTTTGCAACATAAAACACCAATTTGTCATCTTGGGTTATTCTGCAACCTGAGTTGATCATGTTGAACATGTTTTTTTGAGTATAGCCCTTAAGATGTCTTGCAAAATAGAAACATTTTAGGAGTGGGTGTTAGCCTAGCTAACACCCCTATGATGCTTAAGTTAGTAAGAGTTTGAGAAATATAAATTAAGTTGAAATAACATAATTGAAATAAAGTACAGTAAATCATACCTGATTCTTGGAATTGAATAGACAAGCCATTACTTACATGAAGTACAGCTTGAGGTGGATTGTATTCCAATTTCTTGGAATCCTAACACCATCTAAGGTTGACAGACTATATGCCCCCTTTCCAACTTCTGTATCAATCAGATAGGGACCTTCCCACTTGGCTGCAAACTTGTCTGCATTTAGCTCACTTATATTTTGCAAAACTTTCCTCAGCACCATATCTCCAACTTGAAACCTTCTAACGCAGAAATTCTTGTTGTAAGACTTAGCTATCCTCTGCTGGTAAGCTGCCATTCTGATCTTGGCCATATCTCTATGTTCATCAATAGTGTCTAGATTTTCAGCTAGAACAAGCTGGTTGTCTTCTGGGGTTGTTAGACCATATCTAGTTGTTGGGATTGTGAACTCCACAAGAATGACAGCTTCAGCATCGAACACCAAGGAATAAGGTGTTTGTCAGTTGCACTCTTTAGAGTAGTTCTATCAGCCCAAAGTACTAAGGGTAGTTATTCGGCCCATCTTCCTTTCTTTTGGCCAGGACGTTTCTTCAAGCTCTAGGTGATGCATTCTGACGCACCCCAGACGGACCAACTTGAAGAGCAGAAACTTCTTGTTGAAGCCTGGCAATGTTGTTCATTAACATTGTAGAGTTGTCTGTCTGTAACTTATCTGTCGACTCAATTCAGCCACCGTTCTTTCCAAGCTAGAGACGATATCCAACAGAATTTCTTGTGAAGCTGCAACTGATGTCCCTCCTTGAACTTGGATCAATCCTGCAGTGAAGCCAACATTTTGGCTTGAAGTCAGCACCCCGGTGGTGGCTCCAACTGAAGTCATAGCAGATGATATTCCGGTAGACATCTTGAACCTTTTCAATATTCAAAAGACCAAAGTTCCCACAGACGGCGCCAAACTATTTTGGTCAAATTTAAGAAATTCAACTTCCAAGGGATGAAATAGGGCACAATGGAAAATAATACTTCAAGATTCAAGATGTAATAGGCTAGGATTTAACGAGGAAATCCCTTGAACAACTTGTTCGCCGGCATAAAATCTCGAAAGATGGTATTTTATTCAATATGGTGATGGATCTGTGAGTATGAGTACAGATAATACTTTCAGGTGAGCGTGTGTGTTACATGAGTTGTCTACCTTTATATATAACAAAAATACAAAAATATAATGATTTTAACGATTCCTCAAATCCCGGATGCATTTGTTGAGCTTTGATTCCTTGTTGTCGTTGAAGTATGCGGGAAGACTGATTCTTGATTTGGTCCATAACGGCCGATATTATCTCCTGGAAAATAGGTTTTGTAACGGCCCTGTGTAGCGATGCGCGGAAAAACTCAGTTTTCCTGAACTATTTGTTTTTTTGTTTTTTAGAGTCTCCACCTATATTATTGATTGGAAACATAGAAAAACCATTTTTTGAAATATTTTGGGTTCGGGGCTTAGGTTATGGAATGGGAAGGTCAAGGAGCACCCATTCCACCCAATATGGAGATTGGTCTTGCTAAAGGGGGGTTTTCAAATAAAAAAGACATTTTAAATAACAATTCAAATATCCATTTAACGAGGTTAAACAAAATATAGGATCGATTGCTTCGAGACCGTCCCCTTGATTTGGAGAGGCTCTAGGCCGATCCTAGGTTCAATGTTCTATAAAATGCGATCATGGCAATTGAAATTCTAATAGACTTCGACATTGTAACTGGCAAAAAGGTTTCAACATAGTCAATACTATGAATTAACCTAAATCCCTTTGCTACAATCCTTAGTCATGAAAGTACACACCTTCCCATCCATGTCAGTCTTGAAGACCTTCTTGCATCCCTTTGGTTTTTACACCTTCAGGTAGCCCAATCAAGTTCCAAACTTGATCATCAAACATGGATTGCAATTCGGAATCCATGGTTCCTAACCATTTATCCAAATTAGAAGTGGATATCACCTCAAGATAGGAAGTAGGATCGTCATTCTTAATGAATTTCACTTCATTAATTTTCGATACGAGAAATCTATATTTCTTGAATTCGGATCGTAATCTATCAAATCTACGATGGACTTGTGCATCCTGAACCGGCACCACAACTCTTTGTGAACTTGGTTCCGTCTCTACTCTTGGTTCCATATTATTTTCGGGTTCTTGAACTTATCAAGATTAATTTTACTCCCACTAGATTCTTTATTGAGAAACTATTTCTCAAGAAACAAATCGTATAGAGCAACAAACGTTTTGTTCTCTTTTGCGGTTGTAAGATTAATTTTTGAAAATAATCTTGTCAGATTTTGTGCTAACTTATAAGAGACAAGTCTCTTTTCATAAGATTCGCAACCCCAAATCTTCATGAAAGACAAACTAAGTTTTCTTCCATGCCACATCTCATGTGGGGCCTTAGGAACCGATTTAGTAAGAACTCGATTCAGTGTAACCGCATTATTTCTAATGCATATCCTCGAAAGGAATTTAGGAAAGTCTACTTGACACATCATCGAATGAACAATGTCTAACAAGGTTCAATTCCTCCTTTCAGACACATCATACAATGTGGTGTTCCGGGTGGAGTCAACTCTGAAATGATTTCATAGTTTTGAGATGATTGTCAAACTCTTGGCTCAAATATTCACCACCTCGATCTAATCGAAGTACTTAATAGTTTTGCCAAGTTGTTTTGTACTTCATCTTGAAATGTTCGAAACATCTCAAATGATTCACCTTTGGACTTCATCAGACAGACATAGTCATATCTAGATAAGTCTTTAGTGAAATGCAATGAAATATCGAAGTCTTCCCCTAGCAATGCTACTTAACAGTCCATATACATCTCATGTATAATGACCAATAAGTCACTATCCCTCCCACTACTCTTAGTGTAGGGTGGTTTGGTCAACAATCTCAATAAACAAGATCCACATTCCTCAAATGATTCATCGTCATATGAGTCTAAAAGTCCATATTAATGGAGTTTAGATATATGTTTCTTATTTATCTGACCAATCCGACAATGCCATATGAACTCGTTGTTCATATTATTCGGTTTAGATTTCCCATTTATATTATAGATATCTTCAATATTATTTTGTTTCTCATCATCAAGGATATGAAGACCATCCAATGACATATGCAATACAATAAGGCATATCATTAAATAAATATAAAATTTCTTATTTTCAATAAGAAAATTATATCCTTCATCATCCATTTAAGAAACGGAAATAATACTCCTACTCAAATCCGGAAAGTAGTCGTACTTGTTCAAAACAAGTACTACTTCACAAGGTAAAGTGGCTTCATAAGTCCCTATGGTTAATGTAGCAACCCTTGCTTCATTTCCACGCATAGGTTTAATTTACCTTCTTTGAGTAGCTTTCTGTTCTCTGTTCCTTGCACATTTAAACAAATGTGGGATCCGATCCGGTATCATATACCCAAGAACAAGAAGTCAAAAGGAAAATATCTATCATATAGATACTTGAAGTAGTAGCAATTATATTGCCATTCTTCACCTTTTAAGCCTTCCTAATAAGCGTTGCAACTTTGCTTCCAATGAACAATATCATTGCAATGGTAGCAAACTGCATCCTTTTGAGGCACTTTGGGTTTAGCCTCTTCGGCTTTGACAACTTTCGCCCTCGGTTTAGCAACCTTTGCTTTACCTTTTATTTGTGTTTCCTTTATGAACCCCTTTCTTGTGTTAACTATTAACATATTTGCGGTTTGCTCCTTTTTCATCTCATGAATTAAGAACTTTCACCACAACATACATCTTTTGCCTGGTTTGCATTTGGAACATTTCCTTTTGCGTTGTGCTAGAACAAAAGTAACTTTCATGTGTTCAAGGTTCTTCATAAGAGACTTTAAACACGGTGGCAAGCATAAGGCAAGCAATACTATTAGAATCATCATCATGTTTCTAATGTTGCTCCTTATTTGCCCTTTGCAACATTTGCAGTGGGTTCAGCAGGAACGGATTCGTCAAGAACGTACACATTTACCTAAGAACCATTCTTTAGGCTTCTGATCCAATCAGAATTATTTGTATCATTCTTTTCGAACTTTGTCCTTCATAAGGATGAATCGCAATTATCATTATGTAATGCTACTTCTACAACAAAATATACAAATTATATGAACACATATCAATACCAACACATTTATCATCTAAGAGCAAATGATGTATTTTACAAATACTCCCACTAAATCATACACCTTCTAATGCAAATAAGCATAATATGTATTTAATGGGCTAAGATCCAACTTTAATTTAATCTCAAGTACGCTATGGCGCACCGCTCAAGATTAAATTAATTAGGTAGAAAACATCAATCATATCGTATATGACTCTTAGATCTTTTATGAGATTTATTTAAGACATCATATGTCTAAGCATATTTTAATCTCATCTTATGCCTTGAGTCCAAAACCATTTTGATAACCCAATTAAGTTCATCCACTTTAAATGTATATGAACCACCATTTCCTCATCTTGCTCGCAAATGAAATAGAATCAAAGCACCTTGCTATGGCAAGCCTACCCAAAACTATCTGAGTGGTCTCAAGTGTTTTAATCATGGATTGTCATAAAGAACTTAAAAGTTAAATGAAGGTTCTTTAAAGCAGATTATAAGCATATCAACAAAGATAATCATAATGTACACCAGGTAAGTTCCCAAAAAAATAGGTGAGCCACAAGGACTGCTTAAACACCAAATCCTCCTTCTACAGAACTCTCCTAGTCATGCACTATTATACTATCAATTTGAATGCAACATAATCAATACTTTGTATACTGACTTGTTTCTCATAAACAATCAGACTCGTTCAAATTTTGCGTAAACTGACTTGTTTCTCATAAACAATCAGAAAACCAAAATTTAATGTTTCAACTAAACATTTAAGGAAATTATGAATAAATGTTTCAACTAAACATCTAATAAAATTCTTAACATTTAAGAACACACAATTCATGCATCGCAACAATTAATAAAAACACATTTAAATTAATTAAGCATGCATAAATAATGAATTAATCTAGCAAAGCCCTATAAATTTAATTTCCAGAAATTTATAGCATCCAGATTAACACATAAACATATCAGATTACAAACATATTCACAGATTACCAGGATTATGAACCAACCTGATTTTGCCCAGATTTGACTTGGAGTGTCGCGTGACACAGATCAACTATGTCTTCAGAGGCACGATATGTCGCGCGACCTAGAGAAGCCACCAGACAACCCATGGCCAACTCTGTCGCGTGACACAAACCAACTGTGTCGCGTGACACAAGTTGCCAGATGCAGATATCCAATTTCAATCAATTCTAATCATAAAGCAATTAAATCAATAAAACAACCCTTTTACAGATTTAATTCAGCATAATCAGAAGACGATTTACACATTGTTTCACATAAATAATAAGATTCTACCGCATATAAAACATGCAATAAGCATATAAACAATTTATATCTTAATTCTAGCATGCTAATTAAAATTTAACCATACGAACGGGGCTCTGATACCACTGTTGGGTTTTATGGGTCCATGCGCAGCGGAATTAAGCATCAAATTAACACAAAACCCAAGCCCTAAGATCCGTTCTATACGATTAAATTGAATTTCTATGAGATAGAATTTACTAACCTTAATTGCTTTCCGGTCTTGAGCTATCGAACAATTTATTGGTGTGATTTTGAATCACAATCTTCGATCTTCAAAAACCTTTCAATCTTCGGATTGGAACTCTAGGCCTTGATCGTCAAACGAGCGAAGACCCTCTATTATTGTATCCACACGTAAGAATGAACCAAGAACGGTTCTTGAGGATTGCTAGATCCTTAAACCCTTGGAAGAAATTTGAGAAACCTTTTAGTGTGATTTTTCTCTTGAAAAATTTCGGCTAGACTGATTTAGGGTTTACAGACTTTAATATGTATACTACATTAGTATAGGTATTAGTTTCCTAATCGTATTAGGAAAGTCTGTCAAACCGCTTCAGACTTACTATGTCGCACGACCACAAGTAGCCCATGGGCAAGTTGTGTCGCGTGGCGGCTCAAGTCATATCAGGAACTCTCAATCAATTCTTCCTTTGGTTTAACCAATTCATTCTAGTTGTGTGTGACCCAATAAGATTATATTATCTTGGCAATGAGCTCGATCATATCGATCCTCATAAGACATAAGCGGACTCTAGCAAGCCATTATGTCTACCCAAATAATATAACGTAAGAGTTCACGTTTCCAATGGTACACTTCCATTTCTCCCTTTGTCTCACGATGTTATATTGAACACAAGTCATGGTCCACGTCAACTTGTATTTGTTCAATGCTTTCTCGATCTTGAGTATAATGATAATCCAATCGTATTGGGGTGTGGCCACACACTTTCCATCATTATCACTCATCGAGGGGCCCAAGCAAAACATCTATCTTTCGAGGAACAAATTCCATCTTGACTTATCATCCTTCCCATCATGAATCTGATCATGCCAAAGATAGCCTTTATAAATATCATGTTAAGATATCGTTTGACTAAAATCAAACATGACTTTCATCATATGTAAGGTCATGATAATCTCAGGTCTAGGGACTAAATGAAGTGACCATATGAGATTTAATTATGAAATTTGACCATGACATAAATCTCATACGGATCAAGTCCAGTCACTTGTTCTCTAACAAGTACCCATAATTTCAATGTGCATCTCTATGCATATAATCATCATATGATTATCCATTGACAATTATACTAATTATTCTCTTAATAATTAGGGACGGAGATTATTACAATAAATATGCAAATATATAATAATCAAATAATAAACTTAAACGATAAAGACGATACATAATGGTTTTAAGTTAAACATAACTAAAGCCTAGGGCATTACACCAACACGATTCGCCTGTCTGGGCTTCGTATCGGGCTTTTGTTGGGGATGACGATTCACCTGTCGGGGCACTGAATTGGACTTTTGATTTGACGATTCACCTGTCTGGGCTCTGAATCGAGCTTTTGATTTGACGATTCACCTGTCTGGGCTCTAAATTGGGCTTTTTTATGAGGATTCACCTGTCTGGGCTCTGAATCGGGCTTTTTGATGACGATTCACCTGTCTGGGCTCTGAATCAGGCTCTTTGATTTGACGATTCACCTGTCTGGGCACTGAATCGAGCTTTTTGATGACGATTCACCTGTCTGGGCTCTGAATCGGGCTTTTTGATGACGATTCACCTGTCTGGACGCTGAATCGGGCTTTTTTGATGACGATTCACCTGTCTGGGCTCTGAATCGTGCGGGATGACTTGATCTCTGGATCAATCATTTTTGGGTGACTGGATGCCGTATTGGGCGATTGTGCGCATGCCACGTTTGGCTCGTTCCGTGACTTGCAGTACCGATTTTTCCATGTTTCCTTGCTAGGGTATCCTTTCCAAGGGTAAATATGTCAAAATTTTGAATGTTGACGTTGCTCAGACTCTTATTGTCGAGGATAATTTTGTACTTTTCCAGGGGGTTTGTTTCGCGCGGGACATCCTGCATCGCGCGGAACAAGGACTGTCGAGGCAATATAACAGCAGCTGTTGTTTATTTCAAAAATACCCATTTTCAAACTTTTCTCTGGAAGTTCGAGCCAAGGCATTTTCTATGAGATTTTTTGTGTGTGGTTTGTTGATTTCTTTTCTCAATCAACATTTCAATCTTTCTTTCTTCCATTGTCCATGGCTCAAGAGAGGAAGAATCCAACTTTTGGTAGCTATTTGCTTGGGAAGGATTACCCGCGGGATGACCTTACGTTCGATCGGCCTTCGCACATTTCCCATGCTATCCACGAGGGTTTGGTAAGAATTTCTTTCTCAATCTTGTTTCAATGCTTGCCATTGCGTCGAATCCCTGTTTTAAGTTCCCCAATTCATCAAATTGGCTATTTTCTTTCTTTGTCTAGAACTAGGCTCTATCATTGCATGCTTCGCTTTTTGTTGATGTTGTTGAATGTTGTTGTTGTATTAGTGTGCGTATGAGTTCCCTACACATCTTGGATTGTAGGAGGGGTTGATTCAGGTAGCCAAATGCTTCCTTGAACATGAATTTCTAATGTGTACGCCAAGTGTTTGATGAAATGTATCGATGAAAATTTTCTCTATTTCCTTGAAATTTTTCCATGGGATGATTTCTGACATTGCTCTCTTGTCCTTTCTCTGTTTTGCACCGTATAAGGCAACCAAGAACTGTTGGGGAAGACCCAAATTTGCCAAGACTTTGTGGGACAAAGTCAAGGGTTTGAACGGAGTCCGGTTTAGGGTGGCTCAGACGGGCCTCCTTACTTTTGTTGATAATATTCGCGGGATGAGGCGGACTCCTCAAGTCCTTCAAGCTATTAGGGAGAGGTGGTGGGACACTACCCACACGGTACATCTTCTCTTCGAGAAAGCTATGATGACCCCGACTGATTTTCTTGTTATTACCGGGTTGGAGTTCACTGGCGTTGCCCTTCCGAAGACTGCGGGTTTCAAACCTGCGAATCCAGCTGAGTGGCGACTGTTGATTGGCTTTTCCCCTAACAAGGTTAAGGGATTTGCTGCTGAGTTGTTGCCTTTTCGCGTTCAGCTCGAGGCTTATGCTGACAAGCCTAATGCGGACACAGATCGGTTGGTGAGGGGTGCTCTCTAGTATATCTTATCAGAGACCATCTTTTCTAATCATTCCTCCACGGCTCGCCTTGCTCTCTTAGGGCTACTGGGGGATCTGGACTTGGTGAGGACCTATGATTGGGGCTCAGCCGGACTGGCCTTCTGCTACCATGCTATGGATGAGGCATGTAGGCATACCAAGGATACCATGTCAGGGTATTCCTATGCTTGGGAGGTACATTTTCTGCTTTTCTTTGTCATTTATCTGTACGTTTTGCCTACGCTTTTGTACTGAATTTGCCCTATTTTCTCGTACAGATCTAGGGGTATGCCGTCTTTTCGTTGCACAAGTTTGAGCTGGACGATCGCAATCCCATGTTTCTGAATATTTGGAGGTGGTTCCATTCCAACCGGCCCATGGACGAGGAGGCGGGGGATCAGGACTGGACCCTGACCGTTGAGAAGGCGCGGGCCTTGCTGGATAGCTTCGAGTTTGAACGGCTAGGCTTGTATCCGTGAACCTTATTGGAGAGTGAGGTTCACCGAGCGTGGAATGTCACCGATGTGCAGAGGATCTTGGTATCTTTGGAGGGGGATACCATGTATCTAGGTGAGAGAGTCTTCCCTCAGCATGGCCGGGGTTCACTTCCACATAGGGTGCCGGAGGATCCGCCTACGGCGATGCACCCTACCCATTTCATCCCTGACGGGGATTATGCCCATCTTGTGAATGGCTATGCGATGATAGATTGCATTTTCCGAGGGGCTTCATATGAGGAGTTCTTGCCTCGCTTGATGGGTGCCCTTATAGTAGGTGGCAGGCGGTCACGTGCTCAAGCTTCTGCTTCTGCCTCAGTGTCTGGCTCGTCATCCCCCAAGCTCTTCATCACAGTATGCGGGGTCCTGTGACTTTTGCATCGGATTATGGTCCTCTGAGCTATACATACATAATAGGAGGTATGCAGATGGTGGGTCATATTGCGACCCCGGATCAGGTTCCGGAGGGTTATCGTCGCCCTCCCCATGCATCTTTGGTACACTTCTATTTATACAGTTTCCCGTATTCGTCCATATATGTGTATATGTTCGACTTCCTCTGAGTATCTCTCTTTGTCTAACAGGTCACCATATCCGCGGAGGATTATGATCGCAGTGCGAGCAGGATGGCTGGCTTGATGGCCATGGTATCGGACCTGTCCGAGAGGCTGTTTCAAAAGGCGGCTTCGGCGGCGTCGATGATAGCCTCTGCAGTGACCCCCACTTGTGGAGCCAAGTGGTAAAGGAGGGAAGGTAGCCACGGCAGTAATGATGATTGAGGTGCTGGCAGCTCGGGGAACTTGATGGCGTGATCCCCCTTTTTCTCTCTCCCCATTTATCTCTTGAAAACTTGTAAATATTTGGCTGGGTGGACCCAGACAATTTTGTTTTCTTGTACCTGTTAGCACGTAGGGAGCACAGCAACAAAGTTTTCTTAATTCCTAATCCTAGGTCTAATTAAATTTTTAATTTTCTTGACTTCCGTGGTGGGATGAAATGACCATTCAAGTCAAGGTCTTGAGCCTGGTTTTGATGCCTGCACTGCATATTAGAGACTGTTCTTGCAGGTTTTGAGACTTGCTTCGGCAAGTCGGGGCTAGACATTCGTTTGTGCAAGAGGGCTGCTGATTTTCCGAAGGGTTGTATCGCGCGGGACAAGGTATCTCGCGCGAGACACGCTACTCAGGAAGAGTTCTTTTCTTCTTTGAACAGGATTTTGTCAGTTTTCCCCTATATAATCACCATGTAGTCCGGCCAGATAACTTATTCAGGCCTTTAAAACTCAGGAGATATTATGCTAGGGTCGAATTCTTGCATTCTCCTTCAACCCTGTGATCCATGGCTTCCAAGAAGATCGTTCCAACGTCCATGATTGTCGATGATTTTTCTCTGCCGTCTAATGTAGTCGAAGCATTCAAGCAAGCATCAAGGAATTTTGTGAGGTCATTTCATAACCGATCTCGCAATAAGTTTATTGCAGAATTCGGATTCAGGGCGCTACTCGATTGGAATCTTCTGCAGGGCGCTACTCGATTTTGGGATCCCTCTGTTCATCTCTTTAATTTCTCTCTTAATGAGATGGTTCCTACCGTTGTGGAATTTGCTATCATCTTGGATATGCCTTTGACTGGTGAGATTGTTGTTCCTAAATTCGATAGGAACCATTCAGAAGCTTTGAACGAATTGTTAGGGATCCCCCTTGACGCTTGTTATGAGTTGGTTCCCCGCAGATGGGTAGATTGCTCTTCCTTTCCTGAACACTTTAGCGGAGATTCGAATGATGAGACCTTCCATGTTTTCAAACGGAATTTCTTAACTCTTTCTCTTTTTGGAGATGTTTTGTTCACATGCAGGGATGGCTTGGTTGACTCCCAATTGCTGGAAATCGTTCTGCAGGCTAGGAAACGTTCTAGGAACATCATTCCGCTAATCTTGGGTGAGACCCATCATGGTCTTGATGAGCTGCATAAGACCGGCGACATGAATCAAGGGAGTCCTCTTTTGTTGACTATTTGGCTCAGGGAACATCTCAAGTTGGTAGATCCTCCGTTGGATTATCTCCCTTCATGTATCATGTGAGGAAGTTGTTGATCAAGGATCTTTCGGTAGATGAGTGGGCTAAGCTGATGGCAAAGGCCACCACTGCATATATTATTTGGTGCCCACCTTTTGGAGTTTGAACAAGTATGTCGCCAATACCAAGGGTTTTGACAGGGTTGTTCTTCCGGGTCTGCGAGATTCCTCTTTCTATTTTCCCAAGCGGGTGCTTCGTCAGTTCGGCCAAAAGCAGGACACTTATCTTTTCGAAGGAGCCTCTCACGAAGTGTTCTATATTGGTGTGGAGTTTGCGAAGGTGCTAGCTCAAGCATGGGGTGAAGGAACTAATCGAGATCGTTGGTCGAACCTTCGGATTTTTGATGCAAGTGTCTTCTTATCTGACAAGTACTTAGATTGGTTCCTTCATACCGGTCACCCAAGTGTGAAGAAGATTGATGATCTGCGGCTTTCACTTCTAGGAGATTCCTTCGTGATGAGCAGTATTTTGAGAAGGAGCGAGGCTCAGTCTGATCCTGCTAATGTACGGACTGATCCAACCCAAAATTTTCTTGATGGGGATTGGTATGAGAGACGAAGTAAGGGTCTTCCTGGAAAGATGCAAGCTTTGGATAGGCCCAATGTCTTCAAGAGGCTTTCAGAATCTATTTTCACTCGCCTTGAAGGATGTTCCGCTTCGAAGGGTCCAAATCGCAAGAGAGATCGAGATGATGAGGACAATCATGTCCGCCGGCCTACCAAGTCAATGAAAGGCTAGATCCTAGAGAGTACCAAGAGATTGCTTTGATAGATCAATAGTTTTATTTATTAGTATGTTTTTTTTCAAGATTGTTAGCTTAGCAAATTAGTCGTTGTTGTTAGGATTTCCCTTTTGTCATTAATAAAATGCATTCGATTAACGAAAGGACAGGATTTGATTTATTATTTGATTAGACAGAACCCAAAGGCTGCCTACGTTCCTCTTTTACCGCAATTAAATAAGAGGCTCAGGTCTAACGTAATTCATTTTTGAGAGAAAAAGACGAAAACTCGATTTCAAACCGAAGGGGAGTCTTGCGTGGGACAAGGCCTCCTCTATTTTTTTTTTCAATGCACACCCTTGCTTTTGCCTAGACGCCCTTTCAGGTTTTCAATCTAGCGGGCTTCTTTTCTTGTGCAAGCTCTAATTTTTGCCTAGGTCGTCCCTTTCGGGGATTTTCAACCTAGCGAGCGATTTTATTTTTAGGAGACCAAGTCACGCGAAGTACTTTTTGAGCTTGTCCATGTTGACCGGCTTTGGTAGTTGATCTCCGTCTAACTCCACCAGCTAAAGGGCTCCCCCAGAGAATATCTTCTTTACGATGTAGGGTCCTATCTATCTCGGTCCCCACTTGCCTAGGGGGTTAAAAGGTCCAGGATGGCATTCGCGAAGAACTAGTTCGCCGACCCTTATGTTCCTTGTCTTGACCTTTTTGTTGAAAGCTCTTGCCATTCTTCTTTGGTAAGCTTGAGTGTGCTCAGCTGCTTTCAGCCTTCTTTCGTCTAGCATGGCTATTTCTTCGTATCTTTTTTCTAACCAGTCGACTTCATTCACTTGGTTTTCTAGGAGAACCCTTAGTAAAGGTATTTCTAGCTCTATCGGCAGGACGACTTCCATTCGGTATGCAAGGGCATATGGGGTTTCACCTGTAGCTGTTCAGACTGAAGTGAGGTACCCCCAAAGTGGGAAGGGTAGTTTGTTGGGTCAATCTTTTTCAGTGACTGCCATTTTTCTGATGATGGTCTCAATCGATTTATTTGCGGCTTCAACTGCTCCATTCGTCTGAGGCCTGCAGAGAGAAGACTTGTGCCTTACGATTTTGTATTCTGTCAAGAGAAGATCAGTCTCTTTCTCAAAATGGGAGCCATTTTCGGATATCATCTCTTGGGGCACCCCATATCGGCAAATGATGTTGTACTTGATAAATTATGCTACCTTTCTGGTATTCAGGACTTTGTAGGAGGCGACCTCAATCCATTTAGTGAAATAGTTGATGGCTACTAGAAGGAAACAGTGCCTGTTGGTTCCCGTGGGTGTGACCTTTCCAATCATGTCTATACCCCATGTTGAGAACGGCCAAGGGGATGTCATAGGATACACCAAGGAAGGCGGTGCATCCTGATGGTTAGCGTGTATCTGACACTTATGGCATTTCTTGACCATGTTGGTACAGTCGTCTTCCATGATTAGCCAAAAGTATCCTTGTCAGATGATCTTTTTGGCGTGCATGTTTCCGCTCATATGGGTTTCGCACACTCCTTGATGAACATGGTCCATTATGTCTTGGGCCTCTTCTTTGGTGGCGCAAAGGAGGTTCCTCTGGGAGTATTTTTTGAATAGACGGTCGGCAATGATGACATAATTGGCTGCCAGTCTTTTAAGGGCAACTTAAGTTTTCTTGCCGGCCTCAGGCGGGATGGTTCCATCTAAGATGAAATGCCAAATTTCATAGTACCATGGTTTCTTTTCGGAGTCCTCAATGGTGGCGCATCCGGATAGCCACTTGTCTTTGCAGTCATAGAGGTCTATGATGGCACAGTAAGCAGGAGTTGCTCGCCGAGTTACTTTGAAGGGTTTTAATGCCTTTCCTGTAGGGATTTCGACCAAGGAAGCAAGTGTAGCCAATGCATCTGCGAACCGATTTTTGTCTATAGGGAGGTAGTGAAATGAGACATCTTGGAATTGTTGCACCAACTCTTGGAGGTGGGCACTGTATCTTTGAAGGGTTGGATCTTGAATCCTCCACTTCTTCAGTGTCTGATTGATGATCAACTGGGAGTCCTCAAATACTTCGAGTTCGATCACGTTGCGTTCTAGGGCTGCTTCGAGTTCTGCTATACAAGCTTCGTATTCGGCAGTGTTATTAGTAGCGTCAAAGTCAAGACGTACTGCTAGCGGAGTATATATGTCGTCGGGATCTATTAATAGCATTCTGATGCCATAACCTTTCTTATTGGCAGCGCCATTGAAAAATAACTGCCAATTATTTTCGTCCTCTATACTCATGATGTCCTCATCAGGAAATCGGGGGTCTTCCCCCTTCACTTCGTCACTAGGAAATACGGCCAACTGATCTGCGAATACACTAACCCTGACAGATTTCTGAGTGACATAAGTGATATCATACCCCACGAGCATGAAATACCACTTGCCTAGGCGTGAAGACAAATCTGATTTATCTAGGATGTACTTCAGAGGATCCATTCGCGTGATGAGACGAACTGGGAATGCTTTCATGTAGTGTTTTAGTCTCTGTGTTACCCAGACGAGAGTAGCACAAGACTTGTCGAGCGAAGCGTAGTTGACTTCACTGCTTGGAATAAATGGCTGACAAAGTATATTGCATTTTATGTGTGTGAAGCTGGATGTTCTTGAGCAAGCATAACCCCTAGTACATTGTCAGTAACCGTGAGGTATAGTTTCAAGGATTTCTCCTTGTGTGGTGGAACCAGGATAGGTGGGGAAGTTAAGTAGTGCTTGACTTCCTCGAATGCCTCTTGACATTCCTTGGTCCATTCTTGAGGTGCATTTTTCTTAAGTAGCTTGAAGATAGGATCGCACATTGTATTCAGTTAATTGATGAATCGGCTGATGTACTGGAGTCTGCCCATGAATCCTTTCACTTCTTTCTGTGTTCTCGGCGGTGGTATGTCTATGATGGCCTTTATCTTGGCGGGATCTGCTTCTATGCCACGTTCAGTGACCATGTATCCCAGGACTTTTCCTTTGACCACCCCAAATGAGCATTTTGCGGGGTTGAGCCTCATCTTGTGTTGTCTCAGTCGATTGAAGAATTTTCCGAGATCTCTAAAATGCTGACCATCCGTCCCCTTTGAGTGGATAATCATGTCGTCTACGTAAACCTCTATTTCTTTGTGGATCATGTCGTGGAAGAGTGTCGTGACTGCCCTTTGATAAGTAGCCCCAGCGTTCTTCAGACCAAACGACATGACCGTATAACAGAACGTCCCCCAAGGTGTGGTGAACGCTCTTTTGTGTTGGTCTTCCTCTGCCATGAGAATTTAGTTATACCCTGCGAAACCATCCATGAATGAGCGGACTTCGTATGTTGCGGTAGCGTTGACAAACATGTCTATGTTTGGTAGTGGAAAGTCATCTTTAGGGGATTCCTTGTTCAAGTCTCTTAAGTCGACACAGACTCATATTTTCCCATTCAATTTGGCCACTTGCACTGTATTGGCTAGCCATTCTGGATATTTGATCACCTTGATGAACCCTATATTCAGGAGTTTCATGATCTCATCTTTAGGGGAGAACTGATTTAACCTGGCATATCTTTGTAGGACCAAGCGAAGACATCGACATTTTCTCTGAGGAGGTGCGTTAAGGTTTCTTTGTCTTCCCCCTTGAAGAAGCTGCCAATCTTGGATTCTCTGGGGGGTCTTCTGCCGTCCCAAGATTAACCGTTTGCATTTTCTCATTGTCAACAGGGTCATTCTTTCCACAACGACCTACTTGCTTTGCTAATTCTTTTAAAATTTGTTCATTTTCTTGATCTATCTCATCATATGATTCATTATTAACTTGTTTGTTATATTCATTACCATTAGTTATTTCATCATTCACGATGTTAGCAATCTCAGGGTACTCGGAAAGATCAATGTTTTATTTAAGGAAGTAAGGGAATACATGCCCGGCCACCGCCTCAATTTCCTCTCGAGTGAGTTCATCGGAGGTGGATCCTGACTCTAAAGTGAAAGCTATAGGGCCTATCTTCCTGCGGGGATGGGGAGTACAACCAAGCTCTTTGATCATGAAGTCTTCATCAACAATTGGTCCCCCGGTGACATGCCAGTTTAGAATTGGCTCATCACATTTCTGGATTAGCTTCGTGTAATCAATAGTTGGAGCGTCCCCTTGGATATTGCATGGATCTCACTGTCTTCTAGCCGGCACAGGTTCTCGAACTGTCGCAGCTTGTCTTCTCCCAACACAAAGTCTCATTCGCTGGTCATTTCTGCCTTTGTGCCCCACCAATCTTTAAGGATTAGTGGGACGGGTTCTGTTTCATTTGAAGAAGAGTTGTAGTCATTGAATATCTCAAAGCCCGGAGGCGCTTTCCTTTATCGTCAGTCCATGGTTCTGAAAAGATAAAGTACGGGATGCTTTCCCCTTCTCGAACGAAGTAGCCGTTGAGCATCTTTCAGTATGGTCGAGGTTGCAGTCTTTGGCCTTTGGGTTATTGTAACTTTTGTACGCGATTCCTTCCCACTTGATCTGAGTGAAGTCGCACTCCTCTTCATCACTTTCATCGTGGACGGAAATGATGTATTCAAGGTCATACTTTGTGTGTAGTGGGGGAACAGGTGGTGGCTCTGTTACCCCTTGCAAGTGTTTGCCAAGTCCCAAGCCAGGAAAGTACCCTTTCGCTTGTATCATTCTCCAAACAGGAAGGTTTCCGGAAAACCAAAGTGCTTTAGAGTAGTCATTCTCGTTGCAAGTCTCTATGACATTCACGGTGCTATCTTTCTCAATCTCAAAGCCACTGAATAAGTAATCAGAAGTGAAAGGAAAGATACTGACTAAACTGTTATTGAAAAGCAACTTGATACTCTTGCCCACAAATGAGGATTTTAGGCTAGTATTCAAACTGAAACTAGACTACCATTGTTCTTCTTGCAAAATAAAAGTAAATGACTGAAAGGAAAAAAGATCTCATTTATCTAACTCTTCCAACTTATGCCTCCGCTAGGAGCAACATTGACGATGTCGTTGTCAACTAAGTCTTGGACTGCATTCTTCAGGTTTGAGCAATCATCGGTATGGTGGCCATGGCACTGATGGTAGTAGCAGTAGAGGTGTGGAGCTCGACCTTCCCTCTTAGGCTGGTAGGCCTCCATTGGGCTCATCTTCCCATCCTTGAGAAGACTTCTGAAGAGATGACCGAGAGATATCCTTCCAATGTTAGTGTAAGTCCTCCCATTCCTTCGTTTAGCCATTTAATTATGGAGGTCTCGGATATGGTTCTCATAGTACTGCACAAAGGTGTTGTGTCGGGAGCGGTATTCTTCCTCCATTTGTTCTTTGAGATCACGATAAAGGGTATTGAGGCAATACTTGACCCTCTCATCGATGTCATCTTCAATATGGGCTTCGAGGTCATTACACTTCTGAGTCATAGTCTCGAGTTCGCCTTTGAACTCTTCAAGCTCATCAATCAGCATGCTTGTTTTGTTAGCTTGGATGGACTCTTTTAGGTTATGCCATGCATCATTGTCTTCCATCTGTCGCAGGGCTTTGGCAAGTTGAGCTTTGATGTCACTTATCTCATCTTGAACGGATGATCACCCACTGTCGGAGTCACTTTCCATCCTCCGTAAATCCCTAGCAATCCGGGTGGTAGGTACATCGAAGGCTTCCCTCCAACCTTCCACATAATCCATTTTAGTGATGAGGGATTTGGTCATTTCTCGCAGATCTTCCTCCTCAAGGTCCTTCTTGGTTACGAAGTACTTTTCTGTAGACATTGGGTTGGGAGTCTTGAGGTTGAGTAGCTTTGGAAAACTGACAGAGAAGATGCAGAGATTGAATCAGGATCAGATCTAGCCCCAACGAGTCATAAGAAGGCTTAAAGGGTTCAGGCTCAATCACAGCAAACAGAAGAATTGTCCCGCGCGAGACAACCACACGAAAAGTCAATTTTTATTAAACCTAATTTCTGGTCGGAACGAAGAATCCGTTTTGAGGGGTTTCTAAGGCCTTTATCCAAACCTAATGACTAAGTAATTAGTCCGATTTTTGTAAAATAAAGCCATGTGAGATTGTTAGAAGGATTTTTTTTTATTTTTTTAAAAGGGACAATTTTCGAAAGGGTCATTCCGAAGGGACTTTTCCGCGTCCTTCTTTATGGTCAATTTTACATGGCTTTATTTTGATAAAAAAACAAGATGGATTACCAAGTCGAAACCGACCGGTTACAGAGTAATCCTAAAACGACAAGCTATATGGTATGTGGTGATGCAGGGTTGGAAGGCTAGGCTCCCCGCGATATGACAATCTAGATGGATTGAATACGCGGAGTGGGATGATTCAACTTCGGAGAGACCGGCGACTAGGTAGTTACCGTCATTCGTCCTTAGTGTGGGTCCCGGGTTAATCCGGGTATGTAGTGCAATGACAGATATAGAATTAGTGCGCGTGTTGAGAGTTCATCTAGGTGATAGATAAAATAGAGATTTTTTTGGAAGAATAAAAAGAAAACAAATAATGGCCGCACCAAGTGGTTGCCTACGTTTCTCCCAATTGAAGGAGACTCAGGCCGTCGTAGTTCCACTTAATGAGAGAGAGAGAGAGAGAGAGAGAGAAATAAATAATTTTAAATTACAACTCCTGAATCCCCAATGGACCGGACTTTAATTCAAAAATCCAATTGCACGCAGTTATAAATAATAATCAATTATTTAAACAAAATACGGATTCGAGTTCTACATCTTAAGGGAGGCCTTAAGATGAAAGAACTCTGCAGATAATGTAATCAGGAATCTCTCTTACGTGTTCGACTCTTATCTCGGATCTCAAGACAAACGGGAAAACCAGAACACAAACAGAATACCGAAGCATTATCTCGCGCGAGACAAAGAGTTGTCTCGTGCGAGACTAGATTGAACTGAATAAAAAATGATTTTTTTTAAAGCCCCTCTTATTAACGCAAGTTTAAGCCACTTTACATTCATAAGTCCCCAGCGGAGTCGCCACTGTAGCGATCCGCGGAAAAACTCGGTTTTCCAGAACTATTTGTTTTTTTGTTTTTGAGAGTCGCCACCTATATAATTGATTGAAAACATAGAAAAACCATTTTTTGAAAGATTTTGGGTTCGGGGCTTAGGTTATGAAATGAAAAGGTCAAAGAGCACCCATTCCACCCAATATGGAGATTGGTCTTGCTAAATGGGGGTTTCCAAATAAAAAAGACATTTTAAATAAACAATTCAAATATCCATTTAACGAGATTAAATGAAATATAGGATCGATTGCTCCGAGACCGTCCCCATAATTTCGAGAGGCTCTAGGTTGATCCTTGGTTCAATGTTCTATACCACTCTAACAATCAATTAGAAAGGGAATGAAGATTACCTTTTGAGAAGAGATTTGGACAGAATTTCCACTCAATCCTAGGCTTGAATCTTGACGCGGACAGAGCTTCGCCTCAATCTTTGATTCGGACTTCAATGTTTGTTGATCAACAAGGTTGATAAACAAACTTTAGGTGATTTAGGGTGATTTTGTAGGAATCTTTCAGGGAGAGAAACCCACAAAATGTGTGTGTTGTGTTCTTTGGATCAGGGATCCGGGATTGTCGACCTCTGAAATACTGAAAGACATCAGGTATTTATAGGAGGTTGGAGTGGTTAAAGCGGAGAGGGAAATCACCCTAGGAAGGTTTCAGAACTCAACTGCTATTGGAGAACTGAATGATGATAAGATTTATTAAGAAAGAGGTTGAAATCGACGAGGAAACTGGTTTCTGCACGCCTGCAGGAGCTTAGTCTCGCGCGAGACACGCGATGTCTCGCGCGGGACAAGGCTGCTCTGGACAATTCTGTCCTCCCTTCGTTATCTCGTATGCAGTTCAGTCCAAACTAACGGTCGTTAGTTAAAACTTAACGAAACATGACGAAATGGTGGATTACTACTCTTGACTCAAGGCGAGACTTAGAGTGGTATTACTCTGCTCCGATGTGTTCAGAATGGGGTGTCTACACCCTGCAATTGCATGCTTTTAATAAAGTTGTACTGTCAGGTTGTAAGCTCAAGTTGTCACGCCAGGATGTTGATTTTCTTATCCCAAACAGTACATTTCAAAGTCTGTAAATAAAGAAAAAAATATTCTTTCTTGCTTAGTCCATCTTTGATTAATAGTGTCCGTAAAAAAAGGTCTCATCTTTGTTTGTATTAAGATTATCAAGTCTAAAAAAATGTGTTTTTTTAGTCAATTTAATTGAATATTCGTTCTCATCCTGTCCGTCTTGGAGTAAAAAAATAAATAAATTTTAGCCTCAAGTTGGCAACCTCTTGCTCGATCAAATTTTTAAATATTTTCTGTAAATATCATGTTTTCGAAATTTGAATAAGCCATTAAGAGTTTGTGACACAATTAGAATCAATTTAATTAGGGGCCCTGCTCATCTTTAATTCTATTACAGTCAATCCGCCAAATCCTTAAGCCATGTCAAAGGAACCGAGCTTCAGAACTGTGGAAAAATTTAATAGTTACTAGAAAGCTTAGATGGAAGAACAGAAAGGATTGCACTAGGCACAGATGCAGTACTTGATGGGTTAGTTAAAGGGGTTAAGTACAAGAGCATTAGGTTTGAACAGCAATGGGCAGTATCCCATTCAAGCTAGTCAAGATGAAGCTTATCCAACCGGGACGAAAGTAAATTGCGCTCCGCCCACTCCTCTTACATATGGGCCGACCCATATCCAACAGTTCAAAGCACATCAAGTTCGACCAAGGCTACAGTGACAATCCCTTCTCCAGTCAATCCAAATCAGGCAATTATCTATGCCCAATGTGATGCCATCCAGAAAAGAATAGATAAGCTCGATAAAGACTCAAGCATTAGTGCTAGAATGTTGAGTACCGCCCCACTCTGGGTGATGCCCGCCAAGTCCAAGATGTAGAAGGTATAGAAATTTGATGATCATGATTGTCCGAAACTTTGTCATAGCCATGAGTTCCAAAGACATATCAAAGGAAGGCCTGACAAAATCCTTCCACTTAATCTCAAAGACTTTGCACTGAAGTGGTACATGAGCCTAAATCCTGATGGACTTCTACATGGGAGAACATGGTTAATGTAACGACCCAAATTTCCTTTTAATAAATAATATTCATATATATGAATAAATACCCAAATTAGGGTCCCAACGGATACTTAAAATTCAAATATTCAAATCCAACAGTAACTTAGTATTCAACGTTATATAAGTGCGGAAATATCAAATGTAACGACTAGTATGACCTATATACTAGCTTTATTTAAAATAAACTAAAATTCAGGATTCTTTGATAAATTTTCCTATGACTCCTCCGTTATCGCTGTCCTTCCTACAACGATCTTCCCTTCTTATTCCCATACCTGGAGGAAAAATAAGAAAGTAGGAATGAGCGAACGATGCCCAGTAAGTCATTACGTGATCTCCTTGAGTTTATGAGGAGATGACCTAAATGACGGATCAATCGAAGCATTTCAATGAAAGGTTAACACAATAAAGTTCATACAAGAAATGTGGCATTACAATTCCATATCATAGTTTTGATTCAGGATATACCCTACTTTGAGTAATTCCCATCCGATCACCTACATTGATGTCGCGTGCGCATAAAAAATGTATAGACAAGTACGTAACAATATCATACAAGTCCAATATCATTTCATATAATCTTGACATACATGTAACATTCATACAAGTCTAACATATAGTGCATTCATATTAAAGCAAGAATACACATAAGCAAAGTCAATACTTTAGGTATCCATGAACAATACATATCATATATAAGATTCTCCAAAAGACGCTTCATGTCCAGGAAATATTTTATAAAACACTATCGCCACCTGATAGTATAGCTTTTGAAAAGACTCGATAGAGTTTTCAAAGAATCGATACACAAGAGTGTTTAGGAACGTAATTTCTTACCTTAGCTTGCTTCCTTTGCACTTCTTGTATAACCTACAGTCATGCAAAGATACCATTTTAGGTACAAGAAATTGTTTATTACTTTTTATGTACCTTCAAGTTGATTTATCTTTAGTTAATTTATGAGTTACTTTTTGACTCATCTTATTAGTTAACTATTTTTCTATTTTAGGTAACTTTCCTAAAATGGCAACTTTCTATTTTAGGTAACTTTCCTAAAATATTATCCTTCTATTTTAGGTAACCTTCCAAAAATAGTAACCTTCTATTTAAGGTATCTTCCTTAAATAGTACTCTTCTATTTTAGATAACCTTTCTAAAATATTTACCTTCTATTTAAGGTATCTTTCTTAAATAGTATCGTTCTTATTTTAGGTAACCTTCCTAAAATATTTAACTTCTATTTAAGGTACCTTCCTTAAATGGTATTCTTCTATTTTAGGTAACCTTCCTAAAATAGTGACTTTCTATATTTGAAAACTTTTTCCCCTTTTTTGAATCTTTCCATTATTCTTGGGCTTACACTTCCTATTCTTAGAAGTTGTCTTTATTTTACTTGGGTTCTTCTTCTTCATCTTTTAAAAGTCTTTCTTTCCTTAGAAGTTACTTTTAAAAGCCTCTACTTTGAGTATTTATAAAAAGGTCATTTAACTTTCCATAATTTACAAAGAAGTCCTCTAATTTTTAGAAGTTTGCAAAACAGTCCCTCAACTTTCAAATTTATAAAACAGTCCTTTGACTTTCAAAAATTACAGAACAGTCCCTTGACTTTAAAAATTACAGAACATTCCCTAATTTCCAGATTTACAGTTTGGTCACTAGGGTTTTTGAAAGTTGATTTTCAGCATTTTAACCTTGTTAGATTTCTAACCAAAAACATTTTTATTCAAGATTAAACCCTTTTTGATACCAAAGTATTTATCCAAAACAACTTTGTAAACAAGTTTTCGATCAAAAAACATTAACCCAATACACACAAACATACACAACACAACACACACACACACACACACACATAATACACATTCAGCACACACGAAAAACACACACCCACACAAAACCCTAATTCATTTTATTTCTTTCTTAGCATGCAAACCCTAGTTTTCAATTCTAGATTATCATGCCCGGATCCCTTTCATTAGGAATTATTTCATCTTAAAATAATATCAATAATCCTACTTGAATTAAACCAAAATCATATGCTTTCAACCTAGGATTTCGACTTTTTAAAATTATCAATATAGAAAATCATGAACTAGAAGAATCGATTTACCTTGGTTGATCCTTCTTGCTTCTTCCTTCTCTTTCTTTCTTCTCCTTCTCTTCTTCTCCTCCTCTCTCTCGTTCGCTCTATCTCTCTCAATCGGTCGCTCCCTCTCTTTTGCGTTGGATTTATTTTTTTGTGTCGTTTGATTAAATGAGAGGTTTAGGGTTAGGGTAGGAGTTTAAATATGAGAGGTAATTCCAATCCTAACCTAATTAGGATTTTACTAATCCAACCACTCAATGGATTAAATTTACTTAGGCCCAACTTCGAGCTCATTCTAAAAATTCACAGCCCAATTCCATGTAGCCCATCTTAACCTTAATTATTATTAGTCTAATTAATAATAATAACTATAAAAAAATAAAAAAAAACAAAAAAAATCGGGTCTTTACATTCTTACCCCCTTAAAAGAGTTTGGTCCTCCAAACTAAACGACTCTAGCTTTCGAATAGATTGGTATACATTTCCCGCATTTCACTTTCGAGTTCCCATGTCGCTTCACGTTCCGTGTGGTTGCTCCATTGCACCTTCACGTACGGGATAACTCGTCTTCTCAGATTCTGATCTTTCCGATCTACGATCTTTTTGGGCTTTTCGTCATAACTTAAATCAGCACGAAATCTCAACTGCTTGTATTCAATTACATGACTCGAGTCTTCCATATGCTTCCTCAACATTGAGATGTGAAATACGTTGTGCACTCCAGATAGTACAGGTGGTAGTGCCAATCTATAGGCCACATTACCGATTCGGTCCAAAATTTCAAAAGGTCCCACGTACCTAGGGCTTAGCTTCCCTTTAATACTGAACCTCATAACACCCTTTGTTGGCGAGATTTTCAAGAATACGCGATCTCCTACTGGGAACTCTAGATCACGCTGTCGATTATCTGCGTACGACTTCTGCCTACTTTGTGCAGTCAATAACCATTTGCGAATTTGTTGTACCTTATCCGCAGTCACTTGAACAATTTATGGTCCAGTTAATTTCCTTTCACCTACTTCATCCCAGCAGGTAGGCGATCTACATTTACGTCCATACAGTGCCTCATACGGAGCCATACCAATACTAGCGTGAAAGCTATTACTATACGCAAACTCCACTAGTGGTAAATGTTCATCCCATGTGCCTTGCCAATCTAATGATGTAGCCCTTAGCATGTCTTCCAAAGTTTGAATCGTCCTTTCTGACAGTCCATCCGTTTGTGGGTGAAAAGCTGTACTCATCGTCAACTCCGTCCCTAATGCCTGTTGCAAACTTTTCCAGAACTTCGACGTAAACCTAGCATCTCGATCGGACACTATCGAAACTGGAATTCCATGTAGTCTCACAATTTCATCAACATATAACTTAGCCAACTTCTCAAGCGAGTCTGTCACCTTGATTGCTAAGAAGTGAGCGGACTTGGTCAATCGATCTACTATGACCCATATAGCATTCAGTCCTCTTAGTGTCTTTGGCAATCCAACTACCAAAACCATTGAAATATGTTCCCACTTCCATTCTGGATGGGTAACGATGGTAGTAGTCCCGTCGGCTTCTGATGTTCACTTTTCACTTGTTGACACACCAAACATTTTGCCACGAATTCTGCCACGTCACTTTTCCTATCGTTCCACCAAAATGATTCCTTCAGGTCTCGATACATCTTCGTACTTCCCGGATGTACGGAGAATTTTGAACAATGAGCCTCCCTTAAGATTTCCCTTTTGAGCTCATCACTGCTTGGTACCCATATCCTTGACTGATACCTCAATATTCCATCTTCGCCCATACGAAGATCTTTTCCTTGTCCTTTCCCTACCATAGTATCTCTCTCATCGTCTACACCTTGAGCCTCCTTGATTCTCTCCAAAAGTGTAGGTTGAACAATTAACTGAGCTAGATACCCTCTAACTCGCACTGCTAAGTTTGAAACCTCAATGTTATTCCACACACTTACCCCCTTAGAAATCAACGCCGCTAAGGTTCCTCGATTCTTCCTACTCAATGCATCGGCCACCTTATTGGCCTCCCTGGGTGATACAAAATGGTACAATCATAATCCTTAAGTAATTATAATCATCTCCTTTTCCTCATATTAAGTTTCTTTTGGGTGAAAATATATTTAAGACTCTTATGATCCCTATAAATCTGACAAGTCATTCCGTACAAGTAATGTCTCCAAATCTTTAATGTAAACACTACTGCTGCTAACCCTAAATCATGAGTCGGGTAATCCTTCTCACGGTTTTTTTTCAATTTCCTTGATGCGTAGGCTATAACCTTATCATTCTGCATTAATACGCAGCCTAATCCTTTAAGCGAAGCATCACTATAATTTACAATTCCGTCTGATCCAGATTGTAACGTAAGAACTGGTGCAGACACTAATCTTTGATTCAGTTCCTGAAAATTCTTTTCACATTCTTCTGACCAAACGAACCTTGCTCCTTTCTGCGTTAACCTAATTAACGGTCCTGAAAACTTAGAGACTCCTTCAACGAATCTCCTATAGTAACCAGCCAATCCCAAGAACTTCTTATCTCACTAACTGTGGTTGGTCTTTCCCAATTCACTATAGCTTCTAGTTTTGTTGGATCCACTACAACTTCTTCCTTAGATATCACATGTCCTAAGAATACCACTTTCTCTAGCCAAAATTCGCACTTCTTGAATTTAGCATACAATTGTTGTTCCCTCAGAATTTGCAGCATTAACCTCAAGTGCTCTTCATACTCTCCCTTGGTTTCTGAATATACCAAAACATCATCAATGAATACAATCACACATTTATCTAAGAACTTCTGAAATATCCTATTCATCAGTTCCAGGAATGTTGCTGGCGCATTAGTCAATCCGAACGGCATAACCAAAACTCGTAGTGACCGTACTTTGTCCTAAAGGCTGTCTTTGCAATATCTTCTTTTTTTTTACTCTTAACTGATGGTAACCAGACCTCAAATTTATCTTCGAAAAGTAACATTCTCCCCGATGTTGGTCAAATAAGTCATTCATCCTAGGTAACGGGTACTGGTTCCTTTTCGTCATATGATTCAATTCTCGATAGTCGATGCACATCTTCATCGATCCATCCTTCTTTTTCACAAATAGTACCGGTGCACCCCACGCTGTAACACTCGACCTCATCAATCCTTTATCCAATAGTTCTTGTAACTGTTCCTTCAGTTCTTTAAGTTAAGTCAGCGCTATTCTGACGATGCCTTAGATATCGGTGTGGTTTCTGGTGTCAAATCTATATAGAGAATTCCACTTCTCTTTATGGCAGTATTCCAGGCAAATATTCTGGAAACACATCCTTGAAATCTCTGATCACTGAAAGAGATTCTATACTTACTTCTTTCTTGTCCATCTCACCAATATAAGCTAAAAACCTTCACATTCTTTTCTTAACATCATTCGGGCTTTCATCGCCGAAATAAAGCTCAATTGGGTTCTAGGATTCTATTCTTGGTAATAAAACTCTTCTCCAGATGGTAATCTGAAATAAATTTCCTTCTTAAAGCAGTCTATCTTGGCATGGTAAGAAACTAACCAATCTATCCCCAAGATGATATCAAATTCATTTATTTCTAACTCGGTAAGATCAACCTTGAGTTCTCTTTCTCCTGTTTTCCAAGGACAACACTTATGTGCATATGAAATAGGAATTGACTCTCTCGTCGGAGTACCTATGACCTGAGGTAATTCTAACGCTTCAAGTTCCAAGTTCATTTTATTTGCCAAACAAGCACTAATAATTGAATACGTAGCACCAGAATCAAACAATGCATACACATCACTAGAATAGAGTTGAATTGTATCTTCAACAAAATCATTGGTGGTTCTTGTGTCCTTGACAATCATGGTAACACTCGTCCACAACCACTACCGGTTCTTTTATCATCTTTTTCTCCTTGAGCAATTCCAGCTTCCTTTGGTTCTGGGTACTTCCACTGCGAATGTCCCATCTTGTCACAATTGTAACATTTCTTTTCCTTATACCAGCATTCATCAGTCTTGTGGTTCCTCTCACATATAGTGCACCTGTCAACTGCTCTTATCATTGCCTTCATCCACAGCTTTCCTGTTATTGTTGAAGCCATCCTTATTCTAGTTTCCAGTGGCACTTTTTGGTCCACTAGCATCTTTGATAAGTAACAATAACTATAATATTTAGTTTAACTAACTCACTACATATATATACGTAGCCGTCTTGCTAGTTAATACTTTACGGTTCCGTCTCAAAAGACTAACTTCGGTTTTATATTTTCGTCTCAACAGACTGTAATTAAATTTTTGTTTTCGTCTCAACAGACTATAATTAATTTTCTTATCTCTGTCTCAACCGACTAGATTTTAACTTTTGAAGATTTTCCGTTTCTAAAACACTTTAATAGTTCTTCTTGTTAACCTACGAGTTATTCTTGACTCCTTGGTTTGGTTAACTAAGCTTTCTATTTTAGGCAACTTTCCTAAAATAGTAACTCCCATACTTTCTACCTTATACTTTCTATTTTAAGTGCTTTCCTAAAATAGTAATTTCTATACTTTCTATTTTAGGCACTCTCCTAAAATAGTAACTTCTATACTTTCTATTTTAGGCACTCTCCTAAAATAGTAACTTCTCTACTTTCAATTTTATACATTCTATTTTAGGTACTTTCCTAAAATAGGAACCTTTATTCTTTCTATTTTAGGTACTTTCCTAAAATAGTAACTTTCTAAATTCAGTAACTTCCTAAATTTAGTAGCCTTCCCCCTTCGGACATTATAGTTAGGGAAAGTATAACTTCTTATGAGTTTATTACTTAGCTAGTTATCTCATTGAAGTCCGTCTCCAAGGATTTTAACTTTTTCCTTTTAATCATCGTTTCATTAGATCCTTGGTCATTTCAATAGACCACTTATCAAATACCGGTCGTTTCACTAGACCCAAACTTAATTACATTCGATCGTTTCAATAGGCCGTTCATCTTTTCACATTGGTCGCTTCAGCAGACCAATCATTGTTCTCACTTGGCCATTTCAATAAGCCAAATACTTTTCACACATGGTCTTTTCACTCGACCAATAGGTTAGCACACACGCTTAACACTTAAGAACAAAACACAAACACTAAACTCTTTAAATTAACCAAAATATCTGGAGTTCGTTTAGAACTAACTACTCATTTTCTCTACTCATAAATAACTCAACGTCCCAATTTTCAATCGTGAAACAACACCTTCCTAGGTCTTTCCCTAGGTCTTCCACTAGGTACCTTTGGTGTCTTTTTAGAACCTCTTGGTCTTCCTTTAGACCTTCTTACTGGCTCTAACTCTCGATCATCATCTTCAATTACAATTGGAGTAGCTTCACTACTCCCAATCTCTTCAGCTTGTATCTCAAGTATCTCCACCTTAGGAATATCATCCTCTATTACCTCGATAACTGCCTCGTCTTTCTCTATAGATACCTTTGACTCTTCTAGATCATAGTACCAGCCTAAACTCAAAGAATATTTTCTGATCATCTCCTATAATCAAGACAGATCATCATTAGTACATCTTCAATACATAATATTTATATACTTAAAGTAAATATGATTTAATCTTCCAAAGTAACGAGTAAGTTATTCCTTTAACTTTTCCACTTAGCCTACCTCACTCACATAATAATCCTAGAGCAAGACATGCCTTAAATCTAAGTTCAGGGTTGCCTTCATTCAAGTAAATTCTTAGAACTAAGGTTTCATAGAGCTAAAGGTATTCTTCCCATAAGACCTAAAGCCAAAGCTCTGATACCAACTGTAATGGCCCCGAATTTCTTTTAAATAAATAATATTCATACATATGAATAAATACCCAAATTAGGGTCCCAACGGATACTTAAAATTCAAATATTCAAATCCAACGGTAACTTAAGTATTCAACGTTACATAAGTGCGGAAGTATCAAATGTAACGACTAGTATAACCTACTAGCTTTATTTAAAATAAACTAATATTCAGGATTCGTCGATAAATTTTCCTATGACTCCTTAGTTATCGCTGTCCTTCCTACAACGATCTTCCCTTCTTATTCCCATACCTGGAGGAAAAATAAGAAAGAAGGAATGAGCGAACGATGCCCAGTAAGTCATTACCTGATCTCCTTGAGTTTATGAGGAGATGACCTGAATGACGGATCAATCGAAGCATTTCAACAAAGGTTAACACAATAAAGTTCATACAAGAAATGTGGCATTACAAATCCATATCATAGTTTTGATTCAGGATATACCCTACTTTGAGTAATTCCCATCCGATCACCTACATTGATGTTGCGTGCGCATAAAAAAGGTATAGACAAGTACGTAACAATATCATACAAGTCCAATATCATTTCATATAATCTTGACATGCATGTAACATTCATACAAGTCTAACATATAGTGCATTCATATTAAAGCAAGAATACACATAAGCAAAGTCAATACTTTAGGTATCCATGAACAATACATATCATAGATAAGATTCTCCAAAAGACGCTTCATGTCCAGGGAATATTTTATAAAACACTATCGCCACCTGATAGTATAGCTTTTGAAAAGACTCGATAGAGTTTCCAAAGAATCGATACACAAGAGTGTTTAGGAACGTAATTCCTTACCTTAGCTTGCTTCCTTTGCACTTCTTGTATAACCTACAGTCATGCAAAGACATCATTTTAGGTACAAGTAATTGTTTATTACTTCTTATGTACCTTCAAGTTGATTTATCTTTAGTTAACTTATGAGTTACTTTTTGACTCATCTTATTAGTTAACTATCTTTCTATTTTAGGTAACTTTCCTAAAATGGCAACTTTCTATTTTAGGTAACTTTCCTAAAATATTATCCTTCTATTTTAGGTAACCTTCCTAAATAGTAACCTTTAAGATATCTTCCTTAAATAGTACTCTTCTATTTTAGGTAACCTTCCTAAAGTATTTACCTTCTGTTTAAGGTATCTTTCTTAAATAGTATCTTTCTTATTTTAGGTAACATTCCTAAAATATTTACCTTCTATTTAAGGTACCTTCCTTAAATGGTATTCTTCTATTTTAGGTAACCTTCCTAAAATGGTGACTTTCTATATTTGAAAACTTTTCCCCCCTTTTTGTATCTTTCCATTATTCTTGGGCTTACACTTCTTATTCTTAGAAGTTGCCTTTATTTTACTTGGGTTCTTCTTCTTCATCTTTTAAAAGTCTTTCTTTCCTTAGAAGTTACTTTTAAAAGCCTCTACTTTGAGTATTTACAAAAAGGTCCTTTAACTTTCCATAATTTACAAAGAAGTCCTCTAATTTTTAGAAGTTTGCAAAACAGTCCCTCAACTTTCAAATTTTACAAAACAGTCCCTTAACTTTCAAAAATTACAAAATAGTCCTTTGACTTTCAAAAATTATAGAACAGTCCCTTGACTTTCAAAAATTACAGAACAGTCCCTTGACTTTCAAAAATTATATAACAGTCCCTTGACTTTCAAAAATTACAGAACAGTCCCTTGACTTTCAAAAATTACAGAACAGTCCCTAATTTCCAAATTTACAGTTTAGTCACTAGGGTTTTTGAAAGTTGATTTTCAGTTTTTTAACCTTGTTAGATTTCTAACCAAAAACATTTTTATTCAAGATTAAACCCTTTTTGATACCAAAGTATTTATCCAAAACAACTTTGTAAACAAGTTTTCGATCAAAAAACATTAACCCAATACACACACACATACACGGCACAACACACACACACACATGGCACACACACAATACACATTCAGCACACATGAAAAATACACACCCACACAAAACCCTAATTCATTTTATTTCTTTCTTAGCATGCAAACCATAGTTTTCAATTCTAGATTATCATGCCCAAATCCCTTTCATTAGGATTGATTTTATCTTATAATAATATCAATAATCCTACTTGAATTAAACCAAAACCATATGCTTTCAACCTAGGGTTTCAACTTTTTAAGATTATCAATATAGAAAATCATGAACTAGAAGAATCGATTTACCCTTGTTGATCCTTCTTGCTTCTTCCTTCTCTTTCTTTCTTCTCCTTCTCTTCTTCTCCTCCTCTCTCTCGTCCGCTCTATCTCTCTCAATCGGCCGCTCCCTCTCTTTTGCGTTGGATTTATTTTTTTGTGCCGTGTGATTAAATGAGAGGTTTAGGGTTAGAGTAGGAGTTTAAATATGGGAGGTAATTCCAATCCTAACCTAATTAGGATTTTCCTAATCCAACCACTTAATGGATTAAATTTACTTAGGCCCAACTTCGAGCTCATTCTAAAAATTCACAGCCCAATTCCACGTAGCCCATCTTAACCTTTATTATTATTAGTCTAATTAATAATAATACAATTAATAATAATAACTATACATAAATAAAAATAAATAAATAAATAAATAAATAATTCGGGCCTTTACAGTTAAGGTGTTCCTTGCTCGTTATAAGGGTCACCAACACGACAGACTTGAAGAGTGTGAGACAACAAGAAGACGAGCCATTCATAGACTTCACGCGAAGGCGGGAAAGGAGGTCAACTAAATTGATGTGTGACCTTATGGAAGAAGAACGTAAAGACATCTTTGTGAGTTTCCTGGAGCCAAAGTATTAGAAAATACTCAAGATTGGTTACTTCACAAGCTTTAGGAAGCTGATCAATATAGGAATTTGTGTGGCAGAAAGACTTCAACAAGAAGAGCCCAAAGATGAATACTATGCAGCGGCTACCCACCCCTAAAAAAAGAATCATTAAGTCTTTAGGTTCTTGAAATTTTCTTTTAGAGTCTTGTTGGATGTGATGGCTCGATGTCCTGGCAAAGGGGTCGGGGCCTGGTAACGGGCCTCAAAGGGGGGTGCGGGGGCCGATGGATTACGGAACATCAGCAAACGTGGGAGCTTCAGCAGCAGTGGGGCGGCCGCCTGGTAAGGCTGAGGCATGCGCCTCAGAGGTAGTAGCTTGGCCTGTGCTTGAAAAAGTTTCAGGCGGGCGCATGGATGCAGGCGAGGCGGGCGCCTGGGCTCCAGAGGTTATTGACGTTTCTGAAGCGACGCAAGGCTGGCGCCTGGAAGGAAGCCAGGCGGGCGCCTGGGCTGTCGGGGCTGAAGATGTCTGCGGGCTTTGTTATTCGTTTATCTTTATTAGTTTGGCTAGGTTTTGTTTCATATATATATGATTGTAACCCTATGTAAACTTAAGAAGATTATTGCACAGAGTTATAAAAGTGGCCGAAATTCATAACCCCAAAACAATTCATCTCTTTCTTTTTCGATTCCCAATTGCTATTGTGTTTATTATTGTCAATTGCTTCCGCTGCATTGCAAAACAAGTCTGTTATTAAGTCCATCTGTATGTGTCTTTCTTTTTTTCTTGCACTTGAGTTACTACTTGTTTAGTCCATTTTATTATGAATAAAATTGTCTTGTTCTTCATTATCCCAAAATTCAACATGATAAATATCATATTAATTATGAATCATTAAGGGATGAATGGACCCGCAAAGTAAATTATAAATTTTAGTTTTGACACAGATAATGTCTTGTCAAATTTGAGAAAGGAATCTGTCAATAGCAAATTTGGGTTTATCATACCCCATACACAAACCTAAAGATGAAGATTGCCACCTGCATATGTATCCCAAAATTAACAGAAGACAAGGGGCTGCAGTTGACCGAAACCTAAGAAAAGTCAAGGGGTTGCTATTACCCAAATTCAGAAAAGACAAGGGGATGTCTTTGCCCGAGTTCAGTGAAGTCAAGGGTCTATCATTGCCCAAGCTCAATAAAGTCAAGGGGCTGCCATTGCTCAAGTTCAGAAAAATTAAAGGGGTTGTCATTGCTCAAGTTAAGGAAAAGTCAAGGGGCTATCATTGCCAAAGCCTAGAAAACTCAAGGGGCTGCCATTGTCCAAGTTCAGTAAATTAAAGGGGCTGACGTAGCCCAAGTTCAGTAAAGTCAAGGGGCTGGCGTTTCCTAAGCTCAGAAAGGTTAAGGGGTTGCCGTTGATTGAAGCTCAAAAAAAAAAAAAAAAAAAAAAAAAAGAAGAAAAAGATCGCTAGGTTGAAAACCCGCAAAAGGCACCCTAGGCAAAAATGGAAAAACTTCATTTTTGTCCGTAATTCTTTGGGGCGTGTTTCACTTTTACCATCGAACTTTATTTTTTTTTTCATTTTTACCATCGTACTAAAAACAATGATGTCGTTTAATACCCAAATATGTTACTTAAACACAATTTTATTTGATTTTTACCATTGTACTAAATACAACATTGTCACTTTTAACCCAAATTTGTTATAAAATGACATCAGTGTTTGAAGTACGGTGGTAAAAATGAAAAAAATAAAGTTCGATGGTAAAAGTGAAACACATCCCAAAGTACGATGGACAAAAATGATTTTTTGGGCAATAATTAGCGTAAAGCACAAAAAAAGCCACCTAGATTGAAAACCCGAAAGGGCGATCTACACAAAAAAATAGGGTTTGCCATAAAAAAAGCAGAAGAAGAAAGAAAGAAAAAAGAACAAGTTCGGGGATTCTCTCTCTCCGATTTTACCTCATGCTCTATCTCTTAAGAGGAATTCATCTTGGGAAACAATGGTCAAGAAGCTTAGCAAGGCTTGGATTCGCACCAAGTACTCGATTGCAACCAACCACCACTACCTTTTAAACTGATCCATAAAAGAAGATCAGTTATCGCCGCATGGAATATCTATAGACAGAATCAAAGATTTGAATAGCCAGCCTCTGTAAGAACTACGTAAACATGAGCCTCACATTGAGGAACGTAGGAAACCATAAATTGTCAGGTCAGATGCTCATACAGAACCCATTCGGTCTCAGATTTGCTATTGACATATTTCTTTTTGGAATTGATAAGACATTAGACAATTTAAAATTAATAAAAAAGTACTGAAAAGATAAACTCACAAGGGTCCATTCAAAATAGCAATCTCTTGGGCGACTCAAGCTCGTATTCTGTCACACATTGTCAAAAAGATCTCTTATTAATCTATAGTCAAGCAGATGGCTTTCCCCTTTTTTTGGTCATTGCCCCTCTCCGTAGAGTCTATAAATAAAAATCATGTCAGTATAGATGGGACCTTTTCCCGCTTTCACAACTCCCCTTCCTCATGCAAATTGTTATGTGTGTCCAGTTAGTAATGGTTCGGAAGATAAAAGAAAGGCATAAAGGAGACAACCGCTAGATTGAAAACCCGTAAAGAGCGGTCTAGGAAAAAAATGGAGCATGCCAAAAGAAAAGAAAAAAAATCCCTCTAGGTTGAATACCTGAAAGGGCGGCCTAGGCAAAAAATAGGATATGTCAGAAAAATATATAAAAACATATAAGAGGGGTGGGTATGCTCATTCACATAAAAACCGATTCATGAACGAGCATTGTAGTCATGCCCCTCACACTGAATAGAAGAAGAACCTTGATCTAAGGGTGGCACATATCTAAATATGATGGAAAAGTTCTGCCCTTCTCTAAATGGGTCGCTCATCTCCCACAACTAAAATAATTTTACTCCTGAGATTCGGTAGAAAGTCTAAAGCGGACTGGTTCTAACAGAATTAAAGCCAGCTAAGACTACTGAATTAAACTAATTCTTATTGGTCACAAGGGTCCCTTAAAATGCTTAGGCAATAAATGATATAGAGAAAAGCAAAGATAAAAAGTAAAGAGTCATTCTTTTTCTGTTGATTTCTTGTTGAGGTCATCTCAATTGAAAAATAGCTTGCAGACTAATTTGTAAATAATTTGTGTTAGTCATATTTCTGATTTGTATAGATCATGTCTTCTCTATATTGGAGAGCATCTCCCTTGAAAGTGGTGAGTAAAGAATAAAGCATTTTGTGCATGATGCCTGATTCTGAATTTTAGAACTTGTCTAAAATAAATTTACTTGCCAAGAATGTCTGATGCGTAATCCTAGATGTTTGGGATGGAAAATCTCCAGCAATATGTTACAGTTCCACGTCTCATCCTGGAATAACAACTTGAAGTACCAACCTGATTGACTGTACATATTACCGAAGTTATTGTGTGGCGATATTTTAGGAACTGTTACCACAGCTCCACCAACGTTACGGACCAAGTCAAAGGAGCTATCTACAAACGTTTACTTGCAAGATCATAACGGATACCTTATCCATCAACTACCTATGAGATTCTTGGCACGAAAAGGGGGATTTCATTTACTTTGTTACATCCGTTATCCTTCTTTGTATTTAAATTAGCATAAGAAAACACATGTATACACACACTCACGTATGACAATCACTTGCACTCTTTGTACCTACGACCACACTCTATCATCATCATCATACTAATAATATTTCATTATTCTGAGGTTTTATGTCGACGAACAAGTTGTTCAAGGGTGTTCCTCGTTAATTCCTTCGTCTTTACGCCTTGAATTTACATTATCATATTCCATTGTGCTCAATTTTTCATCTTTGAAGTTAAATTGCTTGAATTCGACCAAAATAGTTTGGCGCCGTCTGTGGGAACTTTCGTCTTTTGATTAAAAGAAAAATTCAAGATGTCCACTAGAATGTCATCTGCAATGACTTCAGCCAAGCTACCACCAGAGTACTAACTTCTAGCCAGAATGTTGGTTCCACTACAAGTTCAACCCAGATTCCAGGAGAAACATCAGTTGCAGCTACACAAGAGATTCCGTCAGATGTCATCTCCAACTTGACGAATACAATAGATCAATTGAGACGACAGATGATGGTACAGACCGATACCTCCACGATGCTGATGAACAATGTAGCCAGGTTGCAATGTGAAGTTTCCGCTCTCCAAGCTGGCCTTGTGGGATGCTCCAGAACGCATCTCCCGAAGTTTTCTAGGGTGTAAATCCTAACATGGGTTTCAACATGTTCTCTCCATTCCAACCTAGGAGGCTCGGCTTTGATAGGGATACGAGGACGTTAACTGATAATGTGGGATTCATACCCATGAATAACGCCACTACGGACAGTGTGGTCACCAATCCTGAGGCTGCCCAAACCTCTACGGCGACATCTGTGACCCCTATCCAAGGACCATCAGGGAGTGCTAATCCACAAGTTGATTTTAATACTTATTATGCTGCTGCTAACCCCGATGCAGGAAACCCGGTGAACAGACAATTGCAGAAATTGAGGAAAATGGTGATGAATATACCTGGAATCACGTTTCCGTACCACCAGGCTTCCCCAACCTGTTATAATGAATCGCGCTTTACCCCAGTTATTGCCAACATGGTGATACCAAAGAAATTCACCATCCCTCACATGAAGTAGTATTATGGGACGACGGATCCATTGGAGCACATTTCCTTGTACTAGGAAAAGATGGATGTGATTCACATCCCTTTGCGGTTTAAGAAAGCTTGCCTCTGTATGCTCAACTCATTAATATGTTTACTAATCAGTTTTCTTGCAACAGGGTCTTTGAGAAACTAACCAGTGATTTATACAGGATAATCCAACAACTTGACGAATCCTTGAAAGACTATTTGAGCAGGTTCAACAAAGAAGCTGTTGACATCCCCAATATGGACATGTCTACAGAAACGGAGGCCTTCAGGATGGGACTTAAGAAAGATTCTCCTTATTACGAGGAACTGGTGATGACTCCATGTAGGAGACTGGAAGAGGTCAGAACGAGGTCCATAAAATTCATCAGGTTGTGATGTGAACCTTACCCCGAACGACAAGACCCAACGATCCAAAAGGAAGCCTAGATCGCTTCTAGATGGAGAGTTGTTGATAAATTGATGGAAACCTTGACCCAACGCCCCCAAGTGACGCAAACCAAGGACTTAGTATATTGAAATGGAATGGTGGAACCAAGACCTTCGTTCCCAATGTAACGACAACCTTGGACTAGGTGAATGATGCCACAAACGGTGGTGGAAATCCGTTTGATAAGTCGGAGTTTGAACGCATAAGAGACTAACTTGATAAGTTCAAAGATGTTCAAGAAGAACAAGAGAAATTCACTCACATATATGAAAATTCGATGTCTTACAAATGATGAAGCAATTGGTTTATATAGTGCTCAATTACATAATAAATATCACCCTAATTAATATATAATAAATCCTAAAGTGTGTTCAAACTCCCTATTTCATGTATGGAATATGATACTGTAAGTACGCCAATCCAATTCGCAACCCTTTTAGGTGCATTTTAATATGATAAGATTGCATTAATGGGTGTTTTGGTAAATTCCCGGTCTATTCCGAGACTTTCGGAAACATTCCATAAGTTTCTCGCGAAGGAAGTACTTTTTTGTACTTTGCTCACGCCAAGGGACCTAAAGGGAATAAATCTATTTTGGACCTTATGGGTATTATCCCATAATGTTCCAGAACCAGATTTGGCACCAAAAACGGTTGGTGATACCATGTGTCACGCGACAACTCGAAGCCTTGGAAAGTGGTTAGAGAGTGTCGTGCGACATAAGGTGACCATGATCAGCAGCTATAATTAAGACCCTCCCCCTCTCAGAAATGGATCCCAATTCCAACTCCATAACGTCACTCTACAGAAATCACTCCAGAACCTCTCTCTCTCTCCTCCTTCCACACAAAAAAACCAACCAATTCCCCCTCCAATTCCTTCATCCCTCATACATCCCCTACCCAATTACCTTCATACTTCCTAAACACCTTGAAGATCTCAATCTAGCACTCCATCCGTGTCTAAACCTCCACTTCAGTAGCTGAATCGAAGACTTTTGCACCTAACTTGGTGTGAAAGTTGAGGACTACAAGGGTAACATCTCCTTCCATCTCTCTCTCTCTCTCTCATTTATTTGTTTCATTATAATTCCTTCCCTTCCACTTGATAATCAGGCTCCATCCGCCTTAGATTATCAAGTGGCAACTGCCATCTCTCTGTTAAAATTGTGTTTACTTGAATCCAATTGCATGTTCATGATGTGATCTACTTGTAATTGCAATTTGGGTGTCAAGGGAGTGTGGATCTCCCATATCCACACTCCTTTGGTTGATCTGTCTCTAATTCATGTTATTGTGATTGGCTTTGGTATAATTGCTTGATCTGGTTTGGCATCTGTTGAATCTGTCTCTCAGTTGTAAGGTTCCTGCAGATGGTAAGCATGTGTCACGCGACACGATTGGACATGAGGAGTCCTGTGTCACGCGACACATCGTGACCATCTGCAGGGATCATCCTTCAGTTGTAAGTTGTGTTAGCTAGTTTGTTTGACATTCAGTTGAGGTGACTATGCTGCTTTAATGTTCAATCTAGTTTGTAATTGTGCTTTGTGTTCATTGAGATTGATGTAATTTGGGTGTTGCAAGTCTCTGCAAGGTGACCATTGGTGTCACGCAACACATTTGGACATGAGGAGTCCTGTGTCACACGACATAAATGGCCCTTTACAAAAGGCTTGATTTCAGTTGTAATCTGTTCTCCTTGTTGTAATGGGATGTGGCCTCCCGGATCAATCAGTCTACAAGTCGTAATAATCTCATTCGTTTAATAAAATTCATGTTTACCACACTTGCCTATTATCTTTGTTTGCACATATTTTGACTTATTTGGATGTCTAATTAGAAAGACTCGTCTACGGACGAGGCGTGTTGGGTGAACTCTCGGTTCTTCCCAACACGTAACTTGACCCCCGGACCCATTTCTCTTTCAAAAGGTTTTTCAAAGTGTACCTTTAAACATGGCGTGGTGACTCCTAACTTCTTCATTCGAAAACCGAAATTTCTTATTTTTCGGGCGAGCGCACATTCAGTGGCGACTCTGCTGGGGACACACTTTTGAAAGCCTATTTTTCAAAACTAAGAGGGTCATGCTTTCGCTCACTTAGACATCCAATGCATTCATTTTATGTGCATTTTTGATGATCTTCTACGGTACATGCATTTTCATGAGATTTTTACGACTTGTGTGCCTTTTGTGTGCTTTCTTGTGACTATTATATTATGCTTTGTTGTGTTGCTTTGTTCCTTGCCGAGGAGAGGCAGGGCTAATTTCATTTTGCAGGGATTCTGGTTCAGTGACTGTCCTGGTCGTGCGACAGCTTTGTTCCTTGCTGTCCTGTGTCACGCGACAGGAATGGTTACTGAACATGTTTCAGGTGCTGGTTTGAGGGCAGTCCCTTGAATCAAAGTTGGCTCAGTTGATTGTTGTTCCCCTTGTTCCCTGTGAGAGTGTGTGTGTTTTCTCTTTTTCTTTTTAAAGTAAATAAAATAATAAAATAAATTTTTTTTTGCTTTTTAAAAGAATATAGTCATCCGCACACTACACCACATAGATTTAGAACCCTCGGGTGCGATTGACGGCATCGCGGATGGCCATGAATTTCGCCTACGCTTGAGCGCCTAATGTCAAACCCATCCCCCTAGCGCGTTATAGGTGGCGCCACACTTAAACCTTACCCACGGTTGGTTTTTGATACAACGTTTTAATCACACCAAAATGAATTGTTTTATTTTGAAATTTGCAATAGGTCCTTATACCTTCCCCAAAACCTTGCACCTTGTGGGCATGTTGCCAATGTAACATGGTTTCACGTGGGGACATGTCACTCTTGTGGCGTGTCCTAAATGAGAGATCATGTCGCATTGTCACCGTGCACCGACGAGAGGTCATGCCGGATTTTTCTTGGAAATTCTTCGAGAATACCTGTTATGCTGCCCAAATTTCCCCAGAAATTTGGACCACTCGTCCGTCTCACATCGTGTTAGGTCTTGTTTAGGTATCATTACCTCCTATTAATTTCAAATGCAAAACATTTTGTGTGATTTGAATGTTGCGTCCCTAGGCTTCCCCAAGGTGTAGTTCGCATAAATAAAGGCTTCTCCTTTCCCAACCGTACTTAGGATTAAAACACTGATTTATACTTGAAGATAAATAATTTGTTTGCGCGAGTCTGTCCCTCCTTTCCTTTCCCTCTCCCATATTCCCTCAAGATCCTATTTTTCCCCACCTCATAAACCCATATCTACCCTCTGTAGCGGTGACAAGTTGGGTGCATGCTCTGATATCCAGTGGTCATTGGGTTCTTGTCTCCAAAGCATTTTCCGCGGAGCTCTCATCTGTTCTGCTATTCGAGATGTCTGGTGCAAGAGATATGCCATCCGCTCGGTCTGGAATTCCTCTCACTTCAGGCCAGCTGGACATGAATGATCTGTCAGTAGCAGAGTTGCGAGCTGCTCATGAGGCTGCCATGGTTCGTGAATGCAAGGCTCAATTGCTTACCCAAGTTGCCAAAGCCCGAGAGGAAGAGACGAACGCTAGGTTTGTAGAAGCGATGCACATCCGAGGGGTCACAATAATTCGTCACGAAGATGGATCGTACGAGGAAATCATCGGTGCTAGCAATGTTGGTCATGGGAATGGAAGTGTAATGAAAGGGATAAATGAAGGTGAGCAAGATAAGATTCTTCCCCTGGAACCTCAAGTAGTCCAAACTCAGATTAAGGATGAACAAGCGATCCCTGAGGCTTTCAGTTTTCCTAATCAATTTGACTTGAAGAGTCAGTATCAGCAAGACTCCCGGGGGTCATGTCATCATGTGAACAGTTATTCCAACCAGAAGGGACCACTGTCATTCCACTCTGACCAAGCTCCCCTTCAAGGAAGTGTCTCCCAACTACTAATGAGTTCATATGGCTTCAACTTAACACCTCCGCATGATCAGCGTTCAGGACCAACCTCATACGTAACTGTATGAATCAATTTCTCAAGGTTCTGGTGAGCGGAGGGCTGGTTCAGCCACTAGTCAATTATAGCCCTCCTTATCACAACATAAAGTTGGATCCAAGCAAATATTGTGACTACCACCAATATTCGGGACACACCACTTGTGAATGCAGACAGTTGAGGGTGATCATCTAGGAACTCATTGATGAAGGGAAGATCGAAATGGGCTCCCAGGAAGAAAGCAACATCCGGAATCGCAGTCAGTTTCCACCACTCAAGCAGCGGGAGTTCGATGACCTTGGGATAACAACTGAGGAAGCTTTCAATGGATTGATGCAAAAGGGAATGATAAAGCCGCTTGATAACTACCATCCCCTCAAACCCAATCCGAGTTTGGATCGCAGCAAGTATTGTTACTATCATCAGTACCCTGGTCACGTCACCAACGATTGTGTTCCTCTGAAGTTGTTGATTCAAAGGTTGGTTGATGAAGGTAGGATTGAGAAAGCTCCTCCCAAGATGGTTACCGACCCTCTTCCGCCATTCCAAGGGTATCCCGTGTGAAGAAATCAGTCAGTCAGTCATTATAGGGTCCAGATTGTCTTTTATTTTTGATAGCAAATGTTTCTTTTGTGATGTGAGTCTGCTACGTTCATGTTATGAGTCTTTTTATTTCATTAATAAAATATTTATTTCTATTCTTGCTAGACTCGAGACATTACTTGCATACCCACGTTACATTTTATTAAAATGGTTTTATTCTACATAATCACTTGTGCTGCTCAATTACTGATGCTTTGAAATGATTAATGTTTAAATTGATCGGAGTGAGAAAATTGACTGATATCATTCTCAAATTGGGGCTCACCAACTCTCCATCTTGTATCATATGCTCACATATCTCTCGTCGTCCTCATCATCTCGTCGCTCAATGAATTTGCATGAATCTTCCTCAATAAGCTCAAGCGAACAATGAAGGCTCAAACTCGTTCGAGTTATCCTATAGGGACTACGGTTAAAACCCTTCACCCTTAGGAAAACCATCACCCTGCCCTTACCTAAACAATATCCTTTCATTTCAAGATCGGCACGTTTTGAAACCCGTCTAACCATCTCCAGAAGAAGAGGGACTATCCTTGAGACTCCCGTGAGTCAAAAGAAGATCGACCATTTCCAAGCTCAAAGAACGACGGAAAACAATGATCCATCCTGGGGACTAACTGAAATTCTCTCTCGAAAAAATATATGTAAAAAAAAAGAAAGAGAAAGAACAAAAAAAGAGATAAAAAAAAGAAAAGAAAGAGAGCATAGTCCCTAGAGATCCTCTCAAAAGCAAAAGTCAAAGGATCCGGTCGTTACTCAAGAGGAGTCTCAGAGTGAATAAAGAGACAGCACGGATGTCCCTCACCATTACCTCTAACCAATTCTGGCCATCCTCTCGATTTTTAGAGGATATTCCCATTACCTTGACCAATCCCAAGTCGTCCTCTTGATTTTAGAGGATATTCCCATTACCATTACCCTTGCCCTTGGCAAAGCCAAGATTGACCTCTCATTCTTAGAGGCATTAAAGATGCAATCATGGATTCCCTCACCATAGAAATCCCAAACACATCCCTGCAAGCCAACCTCTCATCTTTAGAGGTTCAGTCAGGAAAAGGCCTAGCTGACCTCTCATTTTAAGAGGTCATGACATCCCGAATCACTCAAAGACTGATCGAAATCCCGAAACCCAGTCGCAGTTCCTACCGGATAGCAGTTCAGGTCATCAATTGAAGATTATGCAAATTCCATTCGTTCATTCGACACTCCATGTGAGCATATTTCATTTCTCCTCCGCAAAACACCTCCCGTGAACGTCCCACTGGGGCTTCACATTCGTATCCTTCACTGACACTCCAAAGAGACGTGTGCGTCAACACTCTAGATCTCAGAGGATCCGGTCTCCTCAAAGACCATTCCCATACACTTTCCATCCTTCAGAGTTTAATTCTCGATATCAGTCAGCTTTCTCCTCACGATTAATTGAAATATTTGTTCATATCAGCTTTAGTGTTTGAATAACCCGAACATCAATAAAGGGTTTTAAGCAGCCTTGTGATCATCACGAATAAGACAGGTTTTCAAGTGTCTTGGCGAGTCTTCTTCTCTAAATTTTTAGGGATATAGAGCTAAACACTGTATTCCTGTCAAGCAGGGGCTTCCATACACTTTCCACACCTTGTGTTACTTATACTCTCCCAAAAGAGTCAAACCTAAAGTGAGGATGTCATACACAAGTCCGGGAGCCATTCCCACCTTTCGAAAAGATGTGCCCCTGCACGTAAAAAAATTCTTAGTTTTTGTCCGCTGACTGATTGACTGAAATCAGAGAACAATCTCCTTCTTGGTTACGTGATGTGTTATCTACAATGAGGCTACGTGTCAGACTGGGGTTTGGTCAAAGAAGAAGGTTGATGGGTTCATTTGTGCAAAATACTGGGGCTAGCTTTATAATCTCGATCCTTGGGTATGGATGGGTTACTTAAGGCCCACTTCATGTTAGGGCTGCTGCATTTCTTGCCCTAAGCAAAAGGGAGAGGTCTTGGGGTAATGAGGAAGTCTGATTTTGAAGACCTATCAGCATGACTCATTGTGTCACGCGACAGAATATGTTCATGTTGTCCTGAGTCGTGCGACACCATGAAGTCCAACACCAGACATCAGCAAGCTGCAATCTGATCTGTACCAGGGCATGCCCCGACTTGTCCAAAGCTGTAAACAACAAAGCCACCACCCTGCAAACGTCCTGGGAGAGGGATTCATTCAACTAGTATACGCTCGATTTATGAAGCTCGAGGAAACTATGTAAGTAATTGCCGGCAAGCTTTTCTTGGTACTCTTCGCGGAGGCATTGAAGTAGGATATGAATTTGTTTGTCTAGGCTTGGCCTATCAGCGATTTCAGTCAGTTTGGCCCTCCATCTTTTGACGAATTCTGTGAATGACTCATTTTGTTGTTGCTTAGTTTGCTCAAGGTCTCTCCTAGTAGTGCGGTAGGTAGTGTTATCCTTAAATTGCTCTTGGAAGGCACGACTGGCGAGTGGCCAATCAAGCCTTGTTGAGAGTGAAAGAGTCATGTACCAATCTTTAGCAGCACCATCAAGGGTTTGAGGGAAGCATTGAACTAGCAAGTTGTCATCGACACCCATAGCTAGCATGGCCCAAGAGTAGATTTCCAAATGGGATTTTGGACAAGTAGTACCATTGAATTTTGCAATGTCGGGTGTCTTGTACTTTCTAGGAAGCTTTGACATGGATTGACGAAGGGTGTCATAGTCAATAGAGAGCGAGGCTCCCTTGCTCACATCGAGGGATGCGAGTTTCTTTTCTAGCATTTCCATGGTGAGGGGCTCACTTGCCTTTCTATTTTCCTCCTTTATTTCCTTCTTGAAAGTTTGGCTTTCGTTATCGAAGGAGGAAGATGATGAGCTAGACTCATACACCTTTTTCTTGTGCTTGCGGTGGCTTTTAGCCTTCTTAGTGTATGATGATTCATCATCGGAAGAGGTTCCATTTTCTTTCTTCTTTGAGCTTAATTCGGCCATTTTTAGTTTCATGGCTCGGAGTTCATCAACCATTGCTTTCATTTCTCCGGCTTGGATTATCCTTTCAAGTTCTAATCAGGCCTGCATTTCATCGACTTGGGCTTGTAGCATTTCTTCAGATTGATTCCTTTGATCCTCAATTTCCTTTTGAGTGCTTCGGGATTCATTGTGTCAGAAAGAAATTGAGCTGTTACCGTTGTGGAGGTAAGTGAGCTTGACGACCTTAGAGATGAACTAGAGATATTCCAACGAAACGCATTTTAGAATATTAGCCCCAAACGATCCTAGGTGGAGAAAAGGATGATGGTTAAAATTACCTCACGAGCGATTTTTTTGAAGTTTTATTTTTATTAGAGATGGAGTTTTGACTCAAAGAGGGAGCGCACATCGATTATCAATCACAAACACATATTCTGCAAATAAAGTCTCGCGCGAGACAAGGTTGTCTCGTACGAGACAACCATTCGGAGAGATGTATTTTTTTTTTCTTTTTATTTCCTAAATTCATGGTCGTACGGACAAAGATCAGTTTTCTATCTAGTATCCTAGGTACATCTTATAGGTATACATAATTCGAACCAAACCTAGTAAAATTACCCGGATTTTTGCGCGTGGCGAAAAGGCGGTTGTCTTTTGCGGGAGATGTTGGTGTCTGAGACCTCGCTTTCGGGAATGAGAGGAGTCGCCACGCGGTTTTGTATTTTGAGCCCAAACGATGAAAAATGGCTTTTGTGAAAACGGTGTCGTTTTTATTGATAGCAAAAACTTAGGAAAAAGCTTTGAAAAGGGGTGTCATTTTTATTGGTAGCAAAAATGAGAAAAAAGCTTTGAGTACCAGAGATTGTTAGGTTCGGAGGTCACGTTACGTTTCGGGAAGAGTAATTTGAGATCACCCGAAATGCCTCGTATGACGAGTCTTTCTACCTTTCTCGAAAATGTGTGCGTGTGTGTGTGTGGGTTTGCATTTTGAAAATGGGGGCTTGAATGACAAGCTTAATCTTGGTTTGAATGGCAAACGTTGATTATGTGATTCCTTTTGAAAAGGCGAGCGTTTGAATGACAAACGTCGGTTTTGGAGTTATTTGTGAAAAGTGACACGAGTACTTATTTTAACTGTTTAACTTAAGTGTCAAAGGTTGACTTTTAAGAAAAGAGCGTTTGAATGTCAAACGTCGGATTTTTGAGTGTGAAGATGATCATTTGGATGCCAAATGTCATTTCGCGCATTTTTGAAAGAGAGTTCGAATGTCGAACTCCGATTTTTGAACCGGGCATTTCATTGTTAGCGATTTTACGGGAAAAAAGCATTAAATGATTTTAAGTGTCGAAAGTCGGATTTTAAGTTTGAAGATGATCGTTTGGATGCCAAACGTCATTTCGCGCGTTTTTTGAAAGAGAGTTCGAATGTCGAACTCCGGTTTTGAACCGGGCATTACATTGTTAGCGATTTTACGGGAACAAGCATTAAATGATATGCGATCAACGAATTATTTTGCGACTCGGACTTTTGATAAGTAAATACTATCACGAGCCAAATGGCTCGGACTTGTAAGTGACAATATTTAAAGTGCGGTATCGACGAAATCAAACGACCCAGAATTGTAAAGTGCGTTCAACGAGCTAAATAGCTCGGAATGGTAAAGTTGCGTAATAGTAAATGACGATCGACGGATCAAACGATCTGGATTTTGTAAATGACATGAAAGTAAACGACGTTCGACGGATCAAACGATCCGGAGTTGTAAATGACATAAAAAGTAACGGAACAGGGCCGGAACGCCGTTTTAACCCGAGATTACTTCTCTTACGGGAAGAGAAGAGGATCAAGGACTAAAATGTATCGGACCCCGTTAGACGGTGACGTTTACATTTCAACAACGTTCGTCCGAAACGGTTGAAGCGACTGGCACGTAAACCGAGATGGGATGAGAGTTTAGGGAGAGAGAGCACTACCTATGGCTAGGGTCGGCTCCTTTAGCTCGGTGGGCTTATACGGGATACGAAAAAGTGTTTGGAATGGTGTTTTGAGGTGGTGGGGGTTGTATTTTATTGAAATACGGAGTTTTTATGCAAACCGAGGCAAAACGGGGGCTCGGGAGAGGGTGAAAGGGGTTTGGGCCGTGGCTTGAGAGGGAAAGGGAGTAATTTTTGTGTTGTCAAAATGTTTGACAGCCCTCTGTATTTGTAGGTGAATTTTGCAAAAGAGTTCGGACGGACTTGGGCTGAATTCCAAGGGTTTCTGTGAAACTTTGGAAACTGGAGGGACTTGTTGGCAATTTTGGATTCTTTGCAAATAAGTCCGGACGGACTGGGACTGCATACTAGGGATATTTTAGTCTTTACACACTAAAATGTGATTGAAGTTGACAAGGGAGCTGTGGCATGCGTGCCACGTGTCCTGTGAATCACCAGGTTCATGGGATTTCGTGCCATTATTCCCGGTTTTGTCCGTTTTTTAAATAACTGTCCGGAAAATGTCCGAAATTCCCCCAGAAAGTGTCGAAAAGTGTCGAAAAGTGCGTTTTTCAGGGAAAGCTGTACTTTTACGTGCGATGACGTGTGTTGGTACGCTTTGACCTCGGGATGCACGGGCCAGTCCCGGGACATCTCGTTGGCTTGAGAACGGGGAGTTTAACGGGTTATGGTTAACCTGGAGTGGGCCAGTTAATGGATTTCGATTAACTTCTAACGAATTTTGGCGATCCGGATTTGGGTACTTACAGTTAGCCCCTCAGCGACGTCATTTCCGAAGGAAGTGGAGTCGTTGAAAAAGATAAGGATCCAAATCGGGGGATGCCTTACTTTGAAAGACCTGGGCGATCAGCTGGCTGGACCCTTAGCAAAAGGATTCCTATGTATCCCGAGCGGGAATCAAGCTGATCATAGTTCGTAGGTGCTGTAGACACCCCATTCTGAACCAATAAATCATGATTACACTACTCTCAGTCTCTCTTTTATGTTTTGATGAAAGCGTATCAGTTTCGTCATGTTTCGTTAAGTTTCTAACTAACCTCGTTAGTTTTGGACTTAACTGACTAACGGAATAACTGAAGAGGGCAGAATTGTCCACAGACTGCTTTGTCTCGCACGAGATATCATATCTCGCGCGAGATATCCCCTCGACAGGATGTGCAGAAATCACTCTCCTTCTCCGTTTCAACCTCCTTTCTTGATAAACCTCATCTAATCCGGTTCTCCAATCAGAATTGAGTTCTGGAAGCTTCCTAGGAGTGTTTTACCTCTCCACCTCTACCTCTTAAACCCCTATAAATACTTGGTGACTTCCACTGTTTCAAGGTCCAGATTTCCACACAACACACACAATTTGCTGGTTTCTTTCCACGAAAGACTCCTTCAAATCACTCACAAATAACTCATAAATTCGTCCTTCAACCACGTTGATTGACGAACATCAAGGCTCAAGCCTAGCATCAAGGTGAAGCTCTGTCCGCATCACGACTTGACTCTCATATTGAGTCGAAACTCTGCCCAAATCACTTCTCGATCGAGAAGACATCTTAGAACCACGTTCTAAATCAAATCCTCCCTAAACTAGGTAAACTCCTATACTTTTACTCTTCTCTTCTCAATCTCTCTATTGGCTTTTAGAGTAGTGTAATCCCATCAAAAGGATTAGCCTAGAGTCCCTTCAATCGATGAAGGCGATCTCGAAGCGTACAATCCGACATTCCTAATCAAGAAATTGATTAGGGTTTTCTTGTTATTTATTTAATTAGTAATTAAAAAGATTGATAATACTCAATTGGCAAGACCGATCTCCGGATTGGGTGGAATGGATGCTCCTCGACCTACCCATTCGATAACTTAACCCCCGAACCCTCAAATCTCTTTTTAAGGTTTTTCTTATTGTTTTCCTAAATAAATGATAAGTGGCGACTCTGTTATTCGAAAAATTCGTGCATCGCTACAGTTTGGCGACTCCGCTGGGGACAATTAATTAAGAGGGTTAGACTTGCGTTACAATTGAGTATTATCAATCTTTTTATTTTTCTGTAAAAATTCTGACTTTTCTGGATTTTTTGAAATTTTTCGGCACTGTTTTAAAAAAAAAAACTGTCAGAATACTTATCCCGCGCGAGATATACTAATCTCGCGCGAGATTATTACACGGCTTAAAAAAAAAGCCAAAAGATTCCTCCTGTGGCGGCGGACAGTACAAGATTAAAAAAAAAAAAAGGGTTTAGGTCAACAGAGCTTTCTATACCATTAAAAAAAAAAAACATATATAATAATAATAATAAAAAAAAATGGTTAGATTGATTGACTTTTTCAAGCATTTGAACGAACAGAAAGTTACTTGGCTTTAGTTGACTTTTCAACAAAACAAAATTCAAAAACAGTTTCCAAAATTTTTCAAAATAAAATCCAGAAAATTCAAAAAAAATAATTATTATTCTTATTTTACTTGTGCTAACTTTATTTTGCAGGGTAGAATAATTTTAATTACTCGAACTATATACCTGCGTGCGATTGGTTTTTTTTTTAATTTAAAATCCGGTCCATGGAGGATTCGGGAGTTGTAATTTACTTATTTATTTCTCTCTCTCCTTTAAGTGGAACTACGACGGCCTGAGTCTTCCTAAATTGGGAGAAACGTAGGCAACCACTTGGTGCGGCCATTGCTTGTTTTCTTTTGTTTTCAAAAAAAAAAAAAACTTTCTATTTTACTCTATCACCTAGATTGACTCTCACACACGCGCACTAATATATAACTGTCATTGCACTACATACCCTCTATAAACCCGGGACCCACACTAAGGACGGATGACGGTAACCACCTAGTCGCCGGTCTCTCCGAAGTTGGATCATCCCACTCCGCGTATTCAATCCACCTAGATTGTCATATCGCGGGGAGCCTAGCCTTCCAGCCCTGCATCGCCACATATCATGTAGATTGACTTTTTAAGACACTCCTTGACCGTTCGGTTTGATCTTGGAGTCCTTGTAATCCCTTGTCAAGATCGTTTTGTGCAATAATCCACGGAAAAGAAATCAATAAATTGTCGCTTCGAAATTGTCCCTTCGGAAACGTCCCTACGGTTGTCCCTTCGGATTTGCCCCTAAAAAGAGAAAATTTTCTCATCAAAATTATTGCACAAAACTTGATGTTACTTTGGATTACTCCGACCCCTAGGTCCCTAGGTTTGGTTCTTGAACTTTAGAAACCCCCAAAACGGATTTTCCGTCCGACCAAAATTAGGATTAAAATTAGAAAAATTGTGACTTTTCGTGGTGAAGTCTCGCGCGAGACTACTTGTCTCGTACGAGATAAGTGTTCGGTCTTTTCGTGTTTTGGCCAAAACCTTCAAACCTTCAAGCCTTCATTAACCCTATTCAGCCGACTTGTTGGGACTCGATCATGGTTTAACACGGTTGCTACACGTCTAGGTTCTTCGCCAAAGCTCGACACGATGTCTGCTTCTCCTTCTACCACCGAGGCCGATTTCAACGATGCTAAGGTTCAACTCATCGAAGCCATGACTAGGTTGGATGAACAAAGTAAGCAAATTGATGAGCAAAACGCCCAAATGGCCGCCCTCATGAAAGAACTCCACGAGTTGAAAGTCAAGAAAGGCAGAAAACAAAAGCAGAAAGAGGAATCCTCCTCCGACGAAGAGGAATCCTACACCAAAGTGAATAGAAAAACCAAGAAGTCAAGCAAGAAAAAGGAAGAATCCGATTCATCCTCTTCCTCATCATCCTCCTATGACGAAGGACATACCTCCAAGGGCACTAAAACCAAGAAAGAAGGCAGTGGTGAAACTACTAAATTTGGTGATCATGTTACTAAGAACTACCTCGAAAAGAAGCTTGCGACTCTTGACACTTCCAAAGGGTCATTCGTTCCATTTGATCCCGATGCTCTTCAACAATCCATCACCAAGTTTCCTCGCAAGTACAAGACACCCGATATTGCCAAGTTCAATGGTACTACCTGTCCTCGAGCTCATGTTGAGACCTACACTTGGGCCATGCTTCCGATGGGCGTTGATAACAAAATCTTGGCCCAATGCTTTCCTCAAACTTTAGAAGGTGCTGCAAGGGATTGGTACATGTCTCTTCCTACGACTACAAGGCTCGATTGGTCATCCGCATGTTTAGTCTTCCAAAGGCAGTTTGAAGACAACTCCACCTACCGCCCTACTAGGAGGGATCTTGAACAAACCAAACAACATGCCAATGAGTCCTTTGCTGAATTTGCTAGAAGATGGAGACTCAAACTCACTGAAATCGTCGAAAGGCCTACTCTCAAAGAGCAAATCCACATCTTCCTTCAATGCATTCGTGATGAATTTCAAGAGAAGCTCACCGGTAACTACTTTCCTAGTTTCAATGAACTCCTCGAGTCCGGAATTAGGGTTGACGACTTCCTAAAAAGCAAAAAGAAGGAAAGTACTTTCCGCTACAACAAGCCCACCACAAGTAAGGATGCTTCAGTCAACGCTATTGCACTCAGCCGCCCCAATACTGGCAAGTATTCTGCTGTCCCTCCTCTCGAAAAGAAAACGAGGCACTACGACAAAATTGAAGGAATCACTCAAGAAGAACTCTTCGATGTGCTTGTCCAGAATGAAAAAATCAAACCAAGGGAAGGTGGTCCTCCGAAGGATATGGGTCCGAATCATGCTCATCACTTATTCTGCAAGTACCACAACTTCACCGACCATGACACTAACTCCTGCCACCACTTGAAGGACATCATCCAAGACCTCTTTGACAATGGAGAGTTAGAACGTCCTAACGTCATCACCAATCCTCTCCCTCGTACTCCATGAAAAAGATGAAGCTCCAAGAAGAAACCTACACTTACCACTTTGGGGCTACAACTATCCTCTCCCTTTCTCCTTTGATAGAAGTAGATTAGGTTTTAAATTTCCAAGTATGAACTCGAAGAGTCGTTCTGTCTTTCTAGTACTCCTCACCTCATCTAGTTTGTGTCTTCTAAACTATCGAGTCTGTTCTTAAATTTCTCAAATAAATTAAAGTAATTTCTTTTCCTAAACACTTTCCCTAAAGTTGTTCTACCTCATGAATATCATTCAACTCATGCAAAATAATGGACCTTCCATTCCCTAAATCATCGCAAAAATAGAAACTTCTAAGTGACTTTAAAAAGCAAGTTATCATTAGGAGGCTTAAGGGTTAAACATTACCCCTACTGAAAGTTAGAGACCAACAAGCGAAGAAAGCCAAAGGTGCTGCTGTCAACATTCATCCAAAGAAAAGTGGGGCTACTCAACTCAAGGCTTTGAGAGTACCAAAAAAAATAAAACACCATCCATAAAAAGCTCACTAGGACGAAACTCCTCAATTCGTCATAGGCAAAAATAGAGAATCAAAAAAAAAAAAAAAAAAAAAAACTCTCAAGCCTTCATCGCCCCACAACAAGGATGAAATTTCAACAACGGCAAGAAGGACTCTCCCACAAAGAAGAGGAGTCAAGTGATACCAACAAAAGAAAAGAGGATTTCTCAAAATCCTCCTACATCAAGTGAAGAAGACTTTCAGTATCAAGAAAAATGTTTACCCTTAAGTCATACTAATGATTGGCTTTCTCCTCAATCTTGTTTAGAAATTTCTAGATGAAGCAAGGTCCATTAAAAGTAGAACAACTTTTCTAGACCTTTGAGCCATGTAGCGTTCTTTGTTGAGTCTAGGGGCTTCCTGTTAGCCACTCTCATACACACTCTTGAATTCCAAGCATCAAAACTGGGGCTTCCTCACCTTTCCTCCCCCAGTCAATCTCTATTTCAAACTCTTCAAAATAATCAAATCTGCATCAGGGGCTTTCCTCTTTGCTTCTCACTCTCATCATTATAAAATTCACCTCTCCAAAGAGTCAATGCTTGGATCACCTTCCAAAGAATAGAGTCCATCTCTCCTCAACTAAACTTGAGATCTCATTTCTCTCTCCTCAATAAGATTTTCTCTCTCTGAGTTCTCTTCGAGTTACATACTATTCAAAAAAAAAATGAAAAAAAAAGAAGACGCAAAAGAGATGCCCGCTAGATTGAAAACCCGAAAGGGCGGTCTAGGCAAAAACCAGGGTGCGCACTAAGAAAAAAAAATCAAAGGACAAAGGGAGAGTATTCTTCAACCTTCTTCATCGAGCATCATTCGATCTTCTTCAAATTAAACCAACAAGGAGAGTCTTCTTCGATCACCTTCAAATCAAGAGAGCAGCTTCACAAGCCTGTTCACAAAGTCATCTACCACTTTCAAGCATCTTGGGGCTTGAGACATCAAAGGGCCTTAGACATAGAGACATCACGACAGTTGACAGATTTGTAGTCGTTTGCCTCCTAGAGACACGACTCAAAGGAGAAGTAAGAATGAAAATTCTCAACAGACCTAGATGTGTTCACACAAGGATACTCATCGAACGAAATTCTACAACAATACAGCCTCGCTGACTAGCAATAAATTCTGCATAAACCTAATTTGGTCCCAACTTGTCAAACACAAGTTCACCCATACAATTCACCCATCTCAAATACAAATCCATACACACATGTCCCTACATGTTCATATACCATATTCTCATACATAAACTCACCACCAAAATGTCCGACCGGCCATTTACACGAACAGACGTGAGCACCACCACGTAAGTCCAGTCAAACAACTAAAATCTGAAAAAAAATCTACTTGGAATCTTTATGTGCTGACAGGTACAGAAAGGTAAGAATCATCCGGGTCTATCCGAAACCATTGTGCATATATCCTTGCATTACAGGGGCCGACAGAACTTTCATCTCAATCGACAACTTCAAGTCCGTGACCTCGGCAACACCAGCAAAGTCTGCGATGGCAGCAACTTCAAGACCGTGACCTCGGCAACAATATCAAAGTCTGTGACGGCAGCAACTTCAAGACCGTGACCTCGGCAACAATATCAAAGTCTGTGACGGCAGCAACTTCAAGTCCGTGACCTCGGCAACAACTTCAAAGTCTGTGACGGCAGCAAACTTCAAGTCTGTGACCTCGGAAACGTCAACAAAGTTCGTGACCTCGGCAACAACGGCAACGTCAGTAACCTCGGGTGGCGCACTTCAACAAGTTCATCAACAAACCGGGTATCATCAGAATTGGGTCAAGTCCTTGCTTCCTTAGTATGATTTTACCTTTTAAAAAAAAAAAAATCCCTCCTCAATTTTCAAAAATGATTTTCAAAATACCTAAAATAGCCTTTTTAGTGTTTTGGAGTCGAACTACGTTTGGTCTGATTCTCTCTTGGAGATACGTAGGCAGCCGTGCGGCACGACCATCCCAATGTTCAGAATGATGTCTTTTCTATCGACGACACTTCTTCTTTCATAAGACCTGTTGCCGAGGGGCTCTGTAGACACCCCATTCTGAACCAATAAATCATGATTACACTACTCTCAGTCTCTTTTATGTTTTGATGAAAGTGTATCAGTTTCGTCATGTTTTGTTAAGTTTCTAACTAACCTCGTTAGTTTTGGACTTAACTGACTAACGGAATAACTGAAGAGGGCAGAATTGTCCACAGACTGCTTTGTCTCGCACGAGATATCATATCTCGCGCGAGATATCCCCTCGACAGGATGTGCAGAAATCACTCTCCTTCTCCGTTTCAACCTCCTTTCTTGATAAACCTCATCTAATCCGGTTCTCCAATCAGAATTGAGTTCTGGAAGCTTCCTAGGAGTGTTTTACCTCTCCACCTCTACCTCTTAAACCACTATAAATACTTGGTGACTTCCACTGTTTCAAGGTCCAGATTTCCACAACACACAACACACACAATTTGATGGTTTCTTTCCACGAAAGACTCCTTCAAATCACTCACAAATAACTCATAAATTCGTCCTTCAACCATGTTGATTGACGAACATCAAGGCTCAAGCCTAGCATCAAGGTGAAGCTCTGTCCGCATCACGACTTGACTCTCATATTGAGTCGAAACTCTGCCCAAATCACTTCTCGATCGAGAAGACATCTTAGAACCACGTTCTAAATCAAATCCTCCCTAAACTAGGTAAACTCCTATACTTTTACTCTTCTCTTCTCAATCTCTCTATTGGCTTTTAGAGTAGTGTAATCCCATCAAAAGGATTAGCCTAGAGTCCCTTCAATCGATGAAGGCGATCTCGAAGCGTACAATCCGACATTCCTAATCAAGAAATTGATTAGGGTTTTCTTGTTATTTATTTAATTAGTAATTAAAAAGATTGATAATACTCAATTGGCAAGACCGATCTCCGGATTGGGTGGAATGGATGCTCCTCGACCTACCCATTCGATAACTTAACCCCCGAACCCTCAAATCTCTTTTTAAGGTTTTTCTTATTGTTTTCCTAAATAAATGATAAGTTGCGACTCTGTTATTCGAAAAATTCGTGCATCGCTACAGGTGCAAGGAGTCGCGCGTGGGGACCTTGACCTGAGAGAGACTGTTGTGAGGCGTCTAAACCTGAGATTACTGAAACCTCCGAGGGCGTGTGGTGCCTCAGACCGAGATTGCTGAAACATACGATGGCGTGTGGCACCTCAGATCGGAGTTACTAATACTTTCGAGGGCGTGTGGCGCCTCAGACCGGAGTTGCGAAGATGCTTTTATCCTGAGATGAAGGCGTTCGCGCCTTGAGTGCTGGACTCATGATGACAGCCAGGTTTATCCGCTGGGGATAGGGTAGCAATGATGGGAACGGTTGAGTTAAACTGACGTTATTAACAACACGGAAGGATTGACGTTCTAACGATGGGGTTAGGAACGGGATGTGGTCTCGGGAGAGACTGACACATTGCTGGGGAAAAGCGTCCAGAGTTATGACGGGGTCACTTAGGAACTGAGGGGATTGATTGACGTTTATTTGTAGACGGGTGGTCTTAGGATCCTGCTGGGGAGGAATGTTCGGGCTTACGGTGGTGGACGAAGAGGAATTGTTGTGCGGGCTTACCTTGATGACCGCTGAAGTGGGCGATCGGGCTTACAACTGGCGGCCAGAGAGATGAACGTTCACTGGCTGGAGTGAAATGGTATTCGGACTTACGAGGATGGCCGAAGTGGGATTGTTGTGCGGGCTTACCTTGATGGCCGCTGAAGTGGGACGATCGGGCTTACGACTGGCGGCCGGGGAAGTAAATGTTGGTGAAAACCAATGAGAATTTTGACGTCGGGAGACGGAACTGTGATTTGATGTCCGAAGACGGGGCTGAGTGTTTGAATGTCAAACGTCGATTTGGGATAGCAATGAGGGTTTGAATGTCAAACATCGATCTAAGACAGAAATGAGTGTTTGAATGTCAAACGTCGATCTGGGATTTAACGTCTGGAGACGAACGTTAGTGAAAACTAACTGAAAATTTAGCGTCGGGAGACGGATTTGTGATTTAACGTCCGAAGACGGTTTGAAATTTAACGTATGGAGACGAACGTTAGTGAAAACTAACTGAAAATTTAACGTCGGGAGACGGATTTGTGATTTAACGTCCGAAGACGGGGCTGAGCGTTTGAATGTCAAACGTCGATTTGGGACAAAAATGAGCGTTTGAATGTCAAACGTTGATCTGGGACAGAAATGAGCGTTTGAATGTCAAACGTCGATCTGGGATTTAATGTCTGGAGACGAACGTTAGTGAAAACTAACTGAAAATTTAACGTCGGGAGACGGATTTGTGATTTAACGTCCGAATACAGTTTGAAATTTAACGTCAGGAGACGAACGTTAGTGAAAACTAACTGAAAATTTAACGTCGGGAGACGGGGCGTTAGCGAGAAGCTAACGGGACTTGACCTCGGGGGAGGGGGTGTTAGAAAGGTCTAACTTGGGGTAATTTTACACTTTTGGGGGCCAAAAGGGGTAAAATTGAAACTACGAGAAGCTGAGGAGCCAAATTGGCAAGGAATCTTTTCAGCTGCAAAAGAGTCTGGCCGAACTTGGAGTGAATTTGACCAGATTCAAATCAGCGCCAAGGCCGACGCAAACTAAACCATTTTCACCATTTTTCCAGGCGAGGAGGAGAGAAAGGAGAGAAAAAACTCTTCCCATTTTGTGAGTTTTGCTCAAATTTTCAAGGAAAAATCAACATGGATGCCGGTTTGGGACCAATGGCTCGCCATAGGAGGACCGACAACGAAAGAACGAGGTTGGTGAGGACCATTCGAACCACCGTTCTACCTATGGATCCGTCGGAGTTTTATCCGACTAGGGACACTCACAAATCCAAGGGAGGGATCGAAAGACATGTAAACTTCCTCTAAATTCCGTTAATTTAAGAATGTGCATTCTTTAAATGTTAGGAATTTGGCTAGAAATGAGTTAGGGATTTTGATGCCCGAATTGGGGCTTTTGACTTTTCTATGCGCCTTGGTCGAAATTGACTAGAGTGTAGTTCAATTGACACTACGGGTAGATGACATAAAAATTTTGGTTGCAAAATTCCATTCCTAGAGGTGTTTTCCGAAATTAAAGTAAGTTTAATTCGGGACGGAGTGATTTTTCGAAATGTTCGAAATGTTTTGAAAGTTCCGACTTCGACGGAATTTTCGAGATGTTTGGAAAGTTCCAAATTCGACGGATTTTTCGAAGTGTTTTGAAAGTTCCGGGTTCGACGGAGTTTTCGAAATGTTTTGAAAGTTCCCAATTCGACGGAGTTTTTGAAGTGTTTTGAAAGTTCCGGATTCGACGGAGTTTTCGAAGTGTTTTGAAAGTTCCGGATTTTTGGACCGTTAATATTCCACCTGGGATGGACATACAACAACAACAATAACAAAGCCTTAGTCCCAAAATAATTTGGGGTCGGCTAACATGAATCCTCATATGTCATCGTGAAAAAAAATTTATAATAAATAAAATATAAATAAAAAATAAATAAATAAATAAAATAAATAAATAAATAAATAAATAAATGAAACTCATATATGTGTTGCATCATTTCGATATGCGTTCGTACACTCTGTTGATGTCATTTCTGTATTAACGTATTCTTGCCGTGTTCACCTGTAGGGGCGAGGGACAGTTGATGTTCACAACTTGAAGAGCCGGGGAGCTTTTGAGGCAGTCAGATCGCTGTGGGAGATACTCCCAGACGAGGCTCGGGATGGAGAGAGGAGTCCACAGCAGTATGTGGTTGACTCCGGTTTGGCTGGATTCATTAGCGCAGTGGCTGCGGGGAGAGGAGAACACCTTATGCTGCTTTGCATTTGCTTTGGATGTAAGTTCCCGTCTTTTTCTCTTCCTTGTCTCATTTTGTACTCGTATGTATCTGCTCTGTAGCTGACATAATTTTCCATGTGCTTGACAGGGGTGGGGTTTGGAGGTGTTCCACCCGCAGAGATGGGAGATCAAGGAGGCGTATGAGTCCTTGTTCCCTGCCATGTTGATTTGGCAGAAGGAGGCGAAGAAGCCGGCGTCGTCGAAGGTGGGTACTCGGCTGACATACGAGGAGGTGTCTCTGGCCCTGAGCCGAGAGTTTTCCGAGCGGATCCGGCTGACTTGGTGGAACCAGATTAATGTCGTTGTGGTTCAGGCTGCTAGAGAGGTCACACGTCGGCGAAAGTTGCTGGTGGGGCTTCACTGTGACGCGATGTATCTGGGGGAGAGGGTGACCCGTCAGCATGGTCCGGGGTCCCTTCCTTTGGTGCCGATGGACCCACCTCTGCACATGCAGCTGTGAATGTGGTACCCAAGATTAGCGGCTTTTTTTTGTTTTAGATGTTGAACTGCTTTCTCGTGTAAGGGGGATCACCGCCTCACATTAGTTTGGAAACGTCCGGTTTAATTTGAAAAAGGGAGTCGCCATGCCATTTTGATTTCCTCAAAACTTTGAAAAAAAGGATTTGGGTCCGGAGGTTAAGTTACCCTTTGGGAAGAACGGATCGTCGTTCACCCAAAGAGCCTTGCCGAAGCAAGTCTTCCAAGATCCGATTTTCATGATTGCCTTAGTGTTTTCGTGTGTGGGATGTGTGCTTTGAAAAGGAAGGAATGTTCCAAGTGGTCTTCCGGACGTATAAACCATGAGTTGGTTATCGCTCGGGATTCCTTGGATTTTCATGTGTTTGGATTTTGGTCCCGTTCTCATCTTGGACTTATGATCATCATGATGAGACCTTGGGTCACACGTGATCAAGATAGGGACACCGTTTTTATAGTCCAATGATGAGACTCTTTAGAAAGGAATGACCTTTGCCTATCAATCCTACATCTTGAGACGATTTGGACTTTTCGGGACATTTATGCTCGTCTCAAGTGATGATCGGAGATATGTAGCTAGGGCTCATCCTTTTCTAAAGGATAATCCGTCTATGGCATCTTTAGATGGAAGAAATGATGTAAAGATAGGACCTTTACACCATCTCGTTCCAAGAGATGCTCCAAGTACCAAGGGGGACTAAGGAAGGGGTATAAAGATTGGATCTTTATACTCATCCTATGCCTTTTTGTGCCTTAAGAAGGTCACTAGGCAATCCTAGGAGAGAGATCCAACCATGAGGGACATGGGGGATGCATGTTTAAGCTAAAGATGACACTTTTAATGAAAAAGATGACATTTTAAGTGCAAAGGATGCTACTTGGTTACAAAGGATGCTTCTTTGACGCAAAGATAACGCTTTTAATGCAAAGGATGCAACTTTATGTATAAAAATGTATTTTATGTGCAAAGGATGCTACTTGATGTGCAAAGATGACATCTTTAATGCAAAGGATGCTATTTTGATGCAAAGGATGCTACTTTATACATAAAAATGTCATTTTAAGAGCAAAGGATGCTACTTTATATGTAAAGATGATATTTTAAGTGCAAAGGATGCTACTTTTCACATCACCATGTGAGAGATCAACCCTAGAACAAGCCTTTTTTGAGGTCTTTTTTGTTCGTCCTTGGGTTGGATCCTCCATGGACCCTATGTGATAGGGAAAAGGGGGTAATAAGATTTACATGCCTAAAGATATGATCTTTAATGACAATATATCAAGTCCCAAGCAAGTATATAGCAATATGTAAAGCAAGGAGCAATATATCACATAATGACAAGTATAATACAAGATAAAGGGGAGGAGAGGTTATCAATGGTGGTGTCCCTCTTTCTCCTTGAAGTTTGCCTAGGGAAGGACCAACTTTGGAAGGTTTTGAAGAGGAGGGAGGTGGGTTTTGACACTCTCAGCTCTCTGGAATTTCGTGGTGGTATTTTGGCAGAGTAACACTGCTTAAAATTCTCTTTCAAAATGGGTAGAGGAGGCCTCTATTTATAGGCACTCTGGCAATGGCTAATGAAGCCGTGCGGCTGTAACCTCAAGGCAAATGAGGTCGTGCGGTCTTATCCCTTTTTGACTCAGCTTATTTCTATAACCATGCAAGGTGGCCTTCTAGAAGGTCTTTTCCAACGAAGGACTATGTAGAATTTTAATTCCTAGCCAGTCCTTCACCCCTTGGAAGGTTCTAGAAAGTTCCCAAATTGCCCCTGAGCTTTAGGAAAGTCCGGGGAATTGCCGGGAAACTTTACCGGAAGGCATGAGCCAGATTTGGGTACTTACAGAAGCCCCTCGGCAATGTCACTTGCAGGGTGAGTGGGGTTGTCGATAGAAAAGGATTTGATCTGGCGAATGCCGAGACGGATTGGGTGACCAAGGTGGTCGAGCGACTGAACCTTTGGAAGGCTATCTACGTATCCCGGAGGAATCAAGCCATAATCATAGTTCGGAATCCACTGGGGAAAAGGGGTGTCATGTGTGACGAGTTGGCTGAACATAAAGTAGGCTACCTACGTATCCCAGAGGAATCAAGCCATGATCGTAGTTCAGAAAAAAAGATCCGCTGGGGAATGGCGAAGAGAAACTGGTCTCTTGCTAGGGAAATAGAATGGAAAGTGACCTAGGAGGTTAAGTGACTGATCCTACTGGGGATATGCTAGATGAAGAAAGTGACCTATGTGGTCGGATATCTGGACCTCTATGAGGGGCTACTTCACCACTGAGGAGTGATAAAGGAATAGGGTGTGACCAATGTGGTCGAATGACTGGACCTTTTATGAAAGGCTCATGCACCACTGAGGAGTGATGAATGAAAAGGGTGACCAATGTGGTCGGATGGCTGGACCTTTTATGAAAGGCTGTCTCACCACTGAGGAGTGATGAAGGAAGAGGGTGACCAATGTGGTCGGATGGCTGGACCTTTTATGAAAGGCTACCTATGTATCCCGGAGGAATCAAGCCTTGGTCGTAGTTCAAGTCTCACTAGATAGTTAGGAACGATGTCTAGGATCCTTGAGATTTTGACAATTAATGGAGGAGTCTCCTGATTGACAATTAATGGAGGTTATCACCTGGTTGACAATTAATGGAGGTTGTCACCTGACGTTATTCCGTTATAACGGAAGTAACGGAGGCGACTCGGGAGGAAAGTCTGCTTGCTTAAAGATAACGGATATCCCTTGGGAAAACAACGTTACCTTAGTTAAAAGATAACAGGAGTTATATGCCTAAGTGGAAGGTCCAGGGGCAAAGATGCAATTTCTGCTCAGGGCAAAAGAGGCCGCCCGGCATGAGACGAAGGCAAAAGAAGCTGTCCGGCTAGAAGTTGATTTTCACCAGATTATTTAAAACTGGAATTGAACGGGCAAACAACATTATTTTGCTTGCACCGAGGAAGAGGAAGAGAGGAGAGAGAAAAAAATTTGAATTTCTTCAATTCTCTTACTTTCTTGGCTTAGAATGGATCCGGAAGGGAACCCAATGCCTAGGCAAGCACGGAGGAACATATCCGAAGCCGCTAGAAGGAGGAGGAGGGAGCTCGTTCGCACGGAGAGGAAGTATGACTTCAACACGCCTCCATCGGAGTTTTATCTGAGTAGGGGAGAGCACAAATCTACTAAACCTCAATCAGTTGGGGTAAGCATTCTTGATTTGCTTGATTCTGTCAATTTTGATTGACTTAGGGCTTGACCCGATTTTTTAGGAATTTTTTCGAATTTTCCTAGGATTTTTGTTGATGATTTTGGGATTTGGATGATTAACCTATGAGGCTAAGGACACAAATGAACATGCATGTGTGATTTATTTGAAAAATAATGAGAATGACCCATTTTCCGAAAATAAAGTAAGAAAAATAATGTCTAAAATGTGACGGAGTTCTTGCATGTGCTAGAACTAGGTCAATTCTTGATCATGAATGAGAAAACGGGATTTTGGACGATGAAAAGGATTCATGCATGCCATTTTTTGAAAGAATTAATGCTTATATGCAAAGAATGTTGAAAATTGGAATTTTTGTGTCTAGGAGAGCAATGTGCATGACATGACGTGTTTCAAGTGATGAAAGACACGTTTTCTAGGCAAAAGATGCTAGAAATCTTTTATGAATGTTTTTCTTTGAAAACATGTGCACATTTTGAATATATGCATGCTTTTGAAATGAGATGAAGGACTGACACATTTTTTTGTTGTGTTTTTCTACAAGAGAATAAGTCGAGGGGACCTTCTGAGGTTGCAGTGAAGCTATGGGAGAGGATGCCCAACTTTGAGAAAGATGGGGTGAACCTCAAGCAGCTTGTGATGGCTATCGGCCTTGATTTGTTCATTGATGCCATTGGCAGAGGTATTCACGTGACCTCCAAGAGTAAGGGGCTAGTTCAGGCCCTCTCAGAGTTCTGGTGGGACACCACCCACAGCTTTCACCTTAGCTGGGGGGAGATTACGGTGACGCCTGCCGATTTCACTGCTATTACAGGCTTGCAGTTCACTGGGAGGCCTGTGACTTGGAGGGACCACATCACAGCAGAGGAGTTCAGGGCTCTGGTTGGGTTTGACCTCCGTCCTAAGGTGCTCGGGATGGAGACGAGGAATGTGGAGGTTTAGGATTTCTTAGAATTGATCTAGGAGGAAGAAAACAAACAATGAACACTTTTTTATGCACAATTTATTTGTTTTTCATTTTATTTGGGCGCCGATGGGGCGAAAACAATGTATTACTCTTTTATTTGCTTTTCTATTTTATGCTTTATGAATTTGCATATTACTTGAGCCTCGGGGCAGTTTTTTGCTTGGAATTGGGGCTGAAACTGGGCCAAAATGGTTTGTGATGACATATAACTGTATGGTTGGTGTTTGGACATGTTTTTGTACATGTTTCATTGAGAAAGTGGGGTAATAACTCCACTTGGGCAGCAACTTTGATTGCTGCAGACTTTTTTTCTGCAGATGGCAAATGAGGCCGTCCGGCCTAGACCTGGGGAAAATGAAGCCGTGCGGCTGACAGTTCTGTCTGAACTGGTTTTTTTCAAAATAAAACCAAGGCTTGGCCCTTTCATTTTATTTTCACCCTAGACTTGTCCCAATTGATCCCAGAGCATATCTCTGACCAAAAGACATCAACTTTGATCGTTTGCAATGGAGAAACCTGTCAGATTGCAAAAGGGGAAAAGAGACCGTTTTCTGTCCGATCTTCAATCTTGGATGAGGCATAACTTTCAATCCAACAAGAGGCTGTTTGATACCACCTTCAAGATCAAGTCTTTATGGCATTTGAAGGATCTCCCGCCCAATTGGGACCTTTTGAGGGCCACGGCGAGGTTTTGGGACGTCCGGAGACATGTTTACTGCTTTTCTTACAACGAGCTCGTCCCAACTTATGAAGACTTCCGAGTATTGATTGGGGGTCCAGAGATTGAGGCCATATCGATTCCTCTGATCGAAGACGTGCCGGTAGCAGTAAAGTTGGCATCTTTTCTGCAAATCTCTCTGGGAGAGGCTGAGGGGATGATGGTAGCCCCTGATCGGATTGACCTTTCTGATATCCTGGGCAGGTTTGGGTTCCCGAATACGGCTACGACCACTGTGGCTATGGACGCCTTTATCCTCTGTGTGTTCTCATCTCTGTTCACGGCCGAGTCTTTGGGGATTTGTCATGGTGGCCTCTTGGATATGGTCAAGGATTGCAGGGCTGGGAAAGACATTGTCCCATTGGTTTTGGGTGAGACCCTACATGGCATTGATAGGATGGCTAGGGGAGACCATTTCATGAGGTCTGGGAGCCCGATTGTGTTGACTTTGTGGCTGCAGGAGAGGCTTGGGGCTTTGCCAGGGGCTTTGCCTACTCAGTGCCCTTGGGTGATTTCCCAGAGAGGTGCACCTAGGCAGCAGGACCAAGGTGACTGGGAGCTGATGATGGCTAGGTTATCCACTTCGGATATTCATTGGTGGGTACCTCATTGGAGGCTGCAGACCCAGATGACATTTCAGGAGTCCTATGTGGTGAGGGTTCCAGGGCTTTCTTGGTCATCCTTCTACATACCCTGCTTGGTATCCAGGCAGTTCGGGGTCTTACAGGAGCCGTTGGGCGATTGGGAGGACATCCGTACCATGGAGGTGGTGTCTTTAGACATGAGAGATCCAGCCAGCTTCTCATTCTTCTCGAGGGCTTGGACATATACCTCTGTCTCACCCAGGGCCATTCTCAAGAGCAGGAAGAGTACCATACTGACCACGGCCTACTTGGATTGGTACGAGAGGGAGATGGGAGCGACTCAGGTCATTCTGGGAGAGAGACGTCAGGCTTTATTGGGGGCTAACTGCGACTCGAGCAGGATTTTGAGGGAGAGTGAAGCTAAGGCGAGTCGTCACAACCAGTCGGGTGACCTTATCAGGGATATGGAGGCTCGATACGAGAGGTTTCGGAAGTCGCTCCCTTGACTGAGGCTCAGAGGGAGGAAGTACGTGCTCGTGCCCGGGTTGAGAAGGCACTTATTGATACGGGTCTGATGGAGGCTCCAGTGAGGATACCTGAGGTTGGGATGAGGGAGACCGACATCATTGAGAAGAAGAGGAAGAACACTCGACGAGGTCGAGGTAAATGGAAGAAGACCAAAGAAGACTCAGTGAATGACAGATGATAGATCTTTTCTTAGGATTCCCTTATTGCCATTTGCAAACACAGTAGTTTATTAGGCCTTTTATTGTATTTTAGATCTTTGTATCAGGTTCGCAGAGTCAAGAGTAGACCGTGCTTGAACTCATCAAGAAGTTTTTAACTTGTAATGAACAAGAGATATTATCTTAGAAATTATAAGACACATTTCATGGAAACTTTTATTGTCTTATTTATTATTTAGACCGAACCATTGCTGGCTGCCTATGTTCCTCTTTTACAAGAAAGACTAAGAGGCTCAGGTCTTCGTAGTTCATTCTGGTGAACTATCGGGATTTTTGTTCTTTTGATCTTTTTTTTTTTTTATGTGCAGCCCTGTTTTTTGCCTAGTACCTGCGGAGCTTATCACCGTTGACTGGGTGGATAAAAGGATTGCCGTCCAGGTCCGCAAGCTTCATTGTTCCTCCCGATAGTATCTTTTACACCACATATGGGCCGATCCAAACGGGTTCCCACTTTTCCAGGGGGTTGTCTCTGGTAGGGGGCTTCACTTTCAACACTAAATCACCCTCTTTGATGTCCCTGACCTTGACTTTCTTGTCGAATGCCCTGGCCATTCGCCTCTGGTAGGCTCGGGTGTGCTCCATGGCTTTTAGCCTTCTTTCGTCGAGCAGGGCCAATTCATTGTGCCGGCTGCGCAGCCACTCTACTTCGTTGACACTGTTTTCCAGGAGGACCCTTAGTGATGGGATTTCCAACTCCACTGGCAACACTGCTTCCATCCCGTAGGTTAGGGCAAAGGGAGTTTCTCCCGTAGCTATTCTGACAGACGTTCTGTAGCCCCAGAGTGCCAGATACAGCTTTTCAGGCCAGTCACGACCACGGGTGGCCATTTTCCGGATGATCCGTTCGAGCGTCTTATTGGCAGCTTCCACGTCTCCGTTAGTCTAATGTCTGTATGGGGACTAATTGTGGCGAGTGATTCTGAATTCTGACAGCAATCTATCGCAGTCCCCTTCAAAGTGCGACCCGTTATCTGAAATGACCTCATTGGGCACCCCATATCTGCACATAATATTTTCTTTGATGAACTGGGCCACTTTTCTGGAAGTGAGGACCTTGTAGGACTTGGCCTCTACCCACTTGGTGAAGTAGTTGACTGCTACTAACACGAATTCATGCCCATTGCTTCCTGTTGGGGCTATCTTCCCTATCACGTCAATACCCCAAGTTGCAAACGGCCAAGGAGTCATCATGCAGTACAGGTCATGCGGCGCAAGATGGTTGAGGTTGGCAAACCATTGGCATTTGTCGCACACTCGGACATGCTGGACATAGTCTGTTTCCATGGAGATCCAGTAGTAACCCATTCTGAGGATCACTTGCATCAATACTCTGGCATTCATATGAGGACTGCAGGGACCATTGTGGACTTCGGTCATAAACTCTCTGGCCCTTTCCTGGGTGACACACAGGAGGAGTGGCCCCTGGTACCATTTCTTGTACAGGTCGCCCCCTAGAATGACATAATGGGAGGTCAACCGTTTCAGGGCTTGCAAGCTCTTAGCTTTAATGCCTTCCCTTGGTCTACCTTCTTCGTCTCTCTGAAAGTTGACTCTCCATCTTTGAGGAACTAGTAAATCTGACTGTACCAGGGTTCCTTGACAGGCTCGGATCCCAAGTCTACTTCTCAACAGAAAGCCGGGGCTTCTCTTCTACCCACTCTGAAGGGTTTTATTGCCTTTCCCTCGGGGATCTCTACCAATGAGGCTAGAGTAGCTAAGGCATCTACAAATCTATTCTTATCCCTTGGCAAGTAATGGAAGGTCACTTCTCTGAACTGCTCAGTCAACTCTTCCTTGTAGGCATGATACCTCTGAAGATTAGGGTCCACAGTCTTCCATTTATTGGAGACCTGGTTGATGATCAGGGCTGAGTCTCCATAAACTTCGAGCTCCTTGACATTTCTTTCTAAAGCAGCCTCTAAACCAGCAATGCAAGCTTCATATTTGACGACATTGTTCGTGGCAGGGAAATTCAACTTGAGGGCTATGGGCGTGTGCTCATCTTTCGGATCGACCAGTAGCATCCCTACGCCATTTCCTCTCTTGTTGGCAGCTCCGTCAAAGAATAGCTGCCATCGATTTTCAGGCTCAACTACGAAGATCCCCTCGTCTGGGAATCGGGGTTCAAGCCTACGGTCCTCATCGCTAGGGAAGTTTGCCAGATGGTCTGACAACGCTTGACCCTTGATAGCCTTTCTCGTCACATAGTTGATGTCATACTCAGCTAAGAAGAAGGACCACTTTGCTAGGCGCATCGAGAGGGAAGGCTTGTTGAAGATGTACTTGATGGGGTCCATTTTCGAGACCAAGTTCACAGAGTGGGCTTGCATGTAATGCTTCATCTTACTGACTACCCAGACCAGTCATGCACAAGTCTTTTCACACGCTGAGTAATTGAGCTCACTTCCTTGCAGCTTCCGACTGACAAAGTAAATGGCGTTTTCTACCCGAGAGTCCTTTTTCTCCTGAGCAAGCATAGCCCCAACTACCATATTAGTGACAGTGAGATAGAGCAGAAGAGGTTTCTGTCTATGTGGGGGGCATAGTACCGGAGGATGTACTAAGTATGCCTTGATTTGGTCAAAGGCATCCTGGCATTCCTCGGTCTATTCCGTGTCTACATTCTTCTAACCCTGATACAGGAAGTAGACATAAGGATGAGCAGAGCAAAGATGACCTCCTTTTCGGGTTAAAAGATCTCTATGAGGCGTTGCTCGTTGAATGGAATAAAGAGAACAATTTGGTTAAGTCCTTAACCAAGAAGAATGAAGGACTCCAGGCATATGTGACTCATATGGAGATTCAAGCAACCAAGAGAGAAGTCGATCTTGAAAGAGTCAAGGGCAAATTGACTCTAGCCAAAACAACCTTGAAGAAGCTCAACACCGGATCTACCAAATTGGATGAGATCTTTAACTTAAGTACACCTCTCAAAGCAGGTATTGGTTTCCATGAAACTTTGAATAGTATTATTTCTACTTTGTCTAGGAATGATAATGAGAATTGTTTTGTTAAGGAATGTTTTTTTTTTGATAAAGATTCTTCTTCAAAAGAACCATGTGACAAAGGGAGAGTGTGTCAATATTGTCACACACCTGGACATTTTAAAAATAAATGCCATGTTGTTTCGAAAAAACTGTCCAGACCCTTGGTGTTACCCAAGGTGTTGCCCAGCACACAGGATAACACACCCAGTCAGAATGGTAAAAACTTAAAAACGGTGTGGAAACCAAAAGCTAATCTGAGATGTGATGTTGTTTACACTACTTTAAAAACAAATATTGATGGTTCTTGGTACTTTGATAGTGGGTGTTCACGTCATATGATAGGAACAAAATTGTTTTTAAAAGACTATGAAACGGTTCATGGGGGTAGTGTAACATATGGTGGTGGGAGCAAGAGTAATATCATTGGGAGAGGAACACTAAATGTGTCTGGATTTCCAACCTTAAAGAATGTCTTACATGTTGATGGACTTGTAACTAATTTAATTAGTATTAGTCAACTTTATGATGACAACTTAGAGGTGAAATTTAATAAAGATACTTGTGAAGTTTATGATAAGACTAACAATTGTGTGATGACAGGTACAAGGTCTAATGATAATTGTTATCTTGTTGAAGACAAGCAAGTATGCCATTCGGCAAAAATTGATGACACTACATTGTGGCATCAAAAGTTGGGACATGTTCACTTTCGTAACATAGAAAAGATAGGTAAACTAGATATTATCCAAGGCATTTCTAGTCTTGATCTTAAACAAAAAATTGTTTGTGAGGATTGTCTCAAAGGGAAACAAACTCGTGTTACCCATAGTGCTGTCCAACACAATGAGAAACACAGTGGTACGACACATCATTTTCAACTCTTGCATATGGATTTAATGGGTCCACTTGAGACAGAAAGTTTTGGAGGCAAGAAATATACATTTGTCATTGTTGATGATTTTTCAAGATTTACTTGGATTTATTTTTTAAGGGAAAAATCTGAGACTTTTGAAACATTCAAAATCTTGCACTCTAAGATCAAAAACATGTTTTGTGCTTCAATTTTTCAAATTAGGTCCGATCATGGGAGGAAATTTGAGAATGTTTCTTTTTCAAGTTTTTGTGAAAGAAAAGGTATTCACCATGAATTTTCAGCTCCAAAAACACCTCAACAAAATGGGGTAGCTGAAAGGAAGAATAGGACTTTACTTGAAATGACTCGTGTGATGTTATTTTCAAAAAGAATTTCGAAAAGATTTTGGGCAGAGGCACTAAATACGGCTTGTCACACAGCCAATAGAGTTCTAAGACCCGGCACAACCATGACTCCATACGAAATCTTGAATGGTAGGAAACCAAAAGTTCATTAATTTCATGTCTTTGGTTGTGTGTGTTACATTCTCAATGATCGGGACTACTTAGCAAAATTGGACTCTAAGAGTGATAAGGCCATTTTACTTGGGTATGCTTCAAATAGTCATGCATATAGGGTATTTAATCTAAGGTTAAAAACCATACAAGAATCTATGAATATTGTTTTTGATGATCACTCAAGTATTGCAGGAGAAAGTGTTCAAGAGACAGCCTTGGAGCTGTTGGAAGAGGTCAGTCCAGAAGGTGTTACCACAGGTGTTACCACGAGTGCTAACACTGATAGTAACATAGAAACAGAGCAGGATGTTATCACTGATGAGATAACACCTCAGATAGCACCTGATTCCAGTCCAGCGAATGAAGATCAAGAAGGAGTTGAAACTGAGGTTCACGAGAATGTGAGAAGAGATCCTCCACCTAGAATCAGTAGGAATCATCCTACAACTCAAGTAATTGGGGAGGTGAATGAAGGTGTACAAACAAGATGTAAGGATCCCATTAGTTACCGTGACATGGGGAGGTATGTGTGCATGTCTACCACATACTCAAAGTAACTTACTCTTGTTTTACTTCATCCGTAGAACCAAAAAATGTGATTGAAGCTTTAAAAGATAATTTTTGGATTCAAGCAATGCAAGATGAACTTGATCAATTTGCTCGTAACAATGTTTGGTCTTTAGTACCCCGTCCCTCAAACACTAATGTTATTGGGACAAAATGGATTTTCAAAAATAAGACCGATGAATATGGAAACATTGTTAGGAACAAGGCTCGTCTTGTGGCTCAAGGCTATACACAATTGGAAGGTGTCGACTATAATGAAACCTTTGCACCCGTGGCTAGAATTGAGTCAATAAGACTTTTATTGGCCATTACTTGTTTTCTTAAAATCACATTGTTTCAAATGGATGTTAAAGCAACATTTTTAAATGGATACTTAGATGAGGAAGTTTTTGTTGAACAACCAAAAGGCTTTGAAGATCCATTTCAGCCAGACCATGTGTATAGACTTGATAAAGCTCTTTATGGGTTAAAGCAAGCTCCACGTGCATGGTATGGTAGGTTAACTAGTTTTTTACTTGAGTATAGTTTTACTAGAGGAGAAGCAGATAGGACTTTGTTCACTCTTAAACATGGAAAAGAACTTGTCGTGGTTCAAATCTATGTTGATGACATAGTATATGGCTCTACATCAAAAACTTGTTTAAATGATTTTGTAGAGGCTCTGACATCAACATTTGAAATGAGCATGATGGGGGAACTTAACTTATTTCTAGGCTTGCAGGTTAAGCAATCAAGTGAAGGGATTTTCATCTCCCAAAGCAAATATGCAAAGAACCTGGTGAAGAAGTTTGGGTTGGAAGGATCGAAGAGCTCAAAAATTCCTATGGGAACTTCTCTCAAAATTGGAAAGGATCAAGTGGGAGAAGATGTTGATCCAACCCTATATCGTTCCATGATAGGTAGTCTCCTTTACCTTACTTCTAATCATCCTGATTTGATGTACAGTGTGTGTGTATGTGCTAGATATCAATCCAATCCTAAAGTGTCTCACCTAAATTTTGTGAAAAAGATCATTAAATATGTATCTGGAACTAGTGATTTAGGGATTTGGTATAGTAAAGATACTAATACTAATTTAGTAGGCTTTAGTGACTCGAATTGGGCAGGGGATATGGATGATAGGAAAAGTACAAGTAGGGGGTGTTTTTACTTGGGAAATACTCCCTCCGTCCCACGTTAGTTGAGACTAACTTTTTGGGCACACCAATTAAGGAAAAGTAAGTGAGAGAAAAAGTGAAAGAAAATGTTGTGAGTATGAAGAATTAAATAGGAGAGAGAATGAGTGGGAGGAATAGTTAGGAGAGAGAATGTTGTGAGTGTAAAAGTGAAATAGGAGAGAGAATGAGTGGGGTAAATAGTGAAGATTCCTTTGCCATTTTGGGCAGTCTCAACTGACGTGGGACGACCCAAAAGAGAAAGAAGTCTCAACTAACGTGGGACGGAGGGAGTAATTTAGTATCATGGTATAGTAGAAAACAAAATTGTGTTTCATTATCCACGGCTGAATCAGAATATGTAGCAGCTGGTAGTTGTTGTTCACAACTAATTTGGCAAAAACACATGCTTGATGATTATGGTCTTGATAGTAATATTTTGACCTTATACTGTGATAATTTGAGTGCTATTAATATTTCCAAAAATCATGTACAACACTCCCGTTCCAAATATATTGACATCCATCATCATTTTTTAAGAGATATGATAGATAAAAAGATAATAAATATAGAGCATATTGATACAAAGTATCAACTTGCTGATATTTTCACCAAACCCTTAGACCATGATAGATTCTCTAGTCTAAAGAGATCTCTTGGTCTTTGTATTCTCTAAAAAATGTCCTCTGTTGTAAGGTGTTACCATGAGTGCTGATAACACCTGGGGTAACACATGTATACTAGTGCATATTTTTTGGTTGTTTGGTTTTATTCTCTGTGCTGTAAGGGTTCCCATAGTTCTCTGAGCTATGAGAGTTCTCACGCCTGCACATGCTGACCTTTTTGTTGTGGTAGGATAACACCCTGAATAACACACTTGCTAAAACTCCCTTTGTGCTCAAATTGAAAAAGTCACTAATGTTGGTATGTGATAAATATAAAGGCAAAAAGGCAATTCTTATACCATACTATTCTCTCGAGCTCAGGGCACGGCGTTCGTGGCGACAATGCACTCTTGCCAATAAGAATGTATGAAGTGATTTGTACTTAGTATTAGGGACATGGAGCTCGCTACTACAGTGTACTCTACTTGAACGGTATAAATCAATAAAACTTTACACTTGAAATAAAACTCGGGGCACGGAGCTCATTACTATGATGCTTCCTTGTTTAAAGAAGTGTAAAAGAATTTTATAAATAGCTATGCCTCGTGGTCTAACAAGCTTGTTATGCCTGAAGTGCCTGAAAATGGCTAAGCTTGTTATGCCTGAAGTGCCTGAAAATGGCTAAGCTTGTTATATCTTAAGTGTTTGAAAATGAATATATTTATAAAGGGGGTTTTATCATATGTGTTATCATAGATGTTACCATCATTGCCATTAACATATTAGTATGTGCTACATTATTTTTTTAAATCTTTATTTTCGATTTTGTTATTTAAATTTTTAAACTTTGAAAGTCTTTTTACCTTTTATTAAGAGTTTAGAAAGTTTGAAAAAGTCTTTAACAAACCTGTTTTATCTTTGATAAACAACTCAAATAACTAAGTCCTAAAATTTAGGGATTTGATTTTCAAAAACCATATGGACTTGGTATATTTGTTTTGTTTATTACTTTTATTTCTATTTTTTTATATATACTTAAAAATTAAAAAAAAATCTGAAAATTAAAAATTTGAAATATAAAAAAAATATATATATATTTTTTCAAAATAATGGTCGGATGTTAATTTTTGTGTGAGGAGTTTTGTATTTGATTTATTGTATGTGGCCTAGAAAATAGGGGGAGTAAATTATGAATGTAATTGATTTTTGTGTGGCTAGAAATAAGGGAGGTTAGGTAAATATTTAAAGTAAATATTTTTTGTGGCTAAAAAATAGGGGAGGTTAATTAGAGATAAATGAGTAAGTGGGATAAGTCTTGTCAAAATTAAAATCCTAACTTATCTCCTATTTTTACTCTCTCTCTCTCTCTAAGCCAATGCCTCATCCCCCTTCTCTCTCTTCATGGTAAATACCCCCCTCCGTCACCGTCACTCTCTCTCTCTCAAACCTTCCAAAATTTCAAAACCTTCCTAAACCCTAACCATGGCAACCCCGTCCAAGAAGCAATCCGCCCCTTTGGAGGTGTCTCGGGGCGTTGGTTCGAGTGGTCCAAGCCAAATGGACACTTCGACCACCCCTCTCAATGTGTCTCCGGCAACGACAATGTCAGTGGATGATCCTCCTTTGGTGACAACAATGGCTCAACCCTTGCCCATTGTGACTCTACCACCTCTTTCACCCGTTCTGTCAACCAAGAAGACCAAAAGAAAGGCCATTGCTCACAAACCCTCGATCCATGTCGCCAAAAAGAGGAGCTCGAGTAGACTCACTGCAATGAGGAACAAAGGTACTTCTAAATCCAACACATCTGCCGATCCAGTTGAAGTTTCAGAAGAATCCTCTCTTGGTCTCTCCTAGGATCATGTTTTGGATGAAGATTTCCATGCAGACGCTGAAAAGAGCCAGTCTGTTGAGACATTTGAAGATTGGGAGATTGAGGAAGAAGAGCCCTTGTATGAAGTTGTGAAAAGAAACATTAAAGGCAAAGGCAAGCAGGCTGTTGTCAAAGATGTTACCCAGAAAGCTGCAACACCCAACGTAACACCTTCTATTTCTAAGGCTTCGAAGTCTTCTATCAGTGAGTTTTCATATTCTGAGTCCTCTGATTTTCTTGAGAAAGAGTTTGATGATGTGAATGTTGCTTTTCCAAAACCTTACTTTTCATTGGAATTTTATCGAAAGGAAAATATGGAGTTTTGGTTGAGACATAGTGACACGAAAATTCTCAAAGAAAAGTACATTGACGAGGTTGATTTCAAAAAGCATGGTGTATTTCAGTTCTTGGAGGATAGAAATTTTTTGAAAGCTAACTTGCACCCTTCGAAATTTGTTGAAGCTATTGTCAAAAATTTCTATGCCAACCTAGAAAATGAGAAGTCCGATCAATTTGGAAAGGTGTTTTTAAGAAACATAATTTTTTCTATTACCCCCTCTTTGATCAACAAGACTTTGGGACTCCCAAATATGGATGATGATGGTCCTATTGTTCATAAGGATGAAATTGCTAGGTTTATCTCACACAATGTCGTGCATGAATGGCCCAAGAATCCCAATCCCAAAACCAAATTTCATTTTCTTGCTTCCCGTCTCACTTCACTCTTTGCCGTGCTTCACAAGCTTTGTATTTTAATTGGGTTCCTACTTCTAACGAGCAATATGTCACATTGCAACAAGCTGAAATCTTGTACAAGTTAGGAAAGAACCAAAGGGTGAACTTGATAGATTGATTTTCAAACAATTTGCTTTGTGGGATAGAAGAAAAGACATTACCATGTTTCCTTACCCTTCTTTAATTTTCCAAATTTTGAAAGCTCAAAAAATTCCCATTGAAGAGTCGGATGAGTACACGCCCAGTCTTGATCTCTATGCTATAGATTCTCAGCTGACTAAGAAGAACACCAAGAGTGTGAGGTACACAGGTGATCTTCCTTGGTCAAAGATAAATGAATTTGGGTCAAGTGATGTGGTTCATGCTCAGGGTGTTACTCATACTGTTACCCCAATTGTCACTCCGAAATCTCCAAGTTTTTCAGGTACAGATGCAGCTAATGTTCTTGCAAATGTGTATAATTTGTTGGGGAATGCTTCACCAACAATACCGAAGACAACAGTGTTGGCGTTTCTCCACAAATAAACTACTACCATTGCCGAGATTGTGCAAGGATAGGCTAAGCTCAAGGAAATTACTGATGAGTTTATCCGGCAGGTTTCTTCCCAAACTGGGGGAGATAATAGTGCTGATGGAGCTGGTCCAAGTGGAGGTGGTGGTGGAGATGCCAGTGGTGCTGCTGCAGATGTTACTGAAGGTGCTGCCACAGATGCTGGAGATGAAGAAGGGGAAGAACAGGAGGAAGAAGAAGCTGATGATGAGCAAGAAGAGTGATTGCAATACATTTTCCTGACGATTGATGTTGCCACTCGTATGGTTATGGTACTTTGGTGGTTGAAAAATAATTTACTTTTATGTTTTTATTCGGAACATGTTTTAAATACTTTGGTGGTTTGTTTTATTTGCTTTTGGTTTTAAACTTTTAGGGTTGTTTGAACATGAAGTAGCATAGTAACTTTGGTTTATCTTTGGTACGTTAGGTTGCTAGTTATTTGGAAAACTTATTTTTAAAAATATGTTTTGATATCTAGTATTTTTGTGATAAATAATTGTGGTTGTTAATTCCTTGATTAAGGGGGAGATGATAACCATGAAGTTACTCTGTTATGGCTAACTATTTCTTGCAGGGATCAGTACTTTAGAGTTTGGAAAGAAATTATAAATTATGGGGGAGATTGTTAGTACAGACTGTGGGTGTTACCACAGGTGCTATCACTGGCAGTTGGGTGTTACCCGAACTGGAATGATTTGTAATTTAATAATCCTTTCTATATTATTTTATGTCCTAATGTCTAATATTATTTTCACGATATTTGTGTTTGTTGGTCTATATTTCAGGTTAATACATGGTTGGATTAATTGCTAGAAAAAAGGAAGAAGTTGTTGAAGGAGTTATTCGTAAATGGGAGATTTACGGATAACTTTGCTTGGTCCATATTATTTGTTGATAAAAGAAAAACATGGAAAGACCAAGTCTTGGAGTTGTTTCTGATTAATTGATGAAGTACAATGCCAAGAAATCAAGGGAGTACAAGGTGATAAAGCAAGAACTTGGGCATCAAGTTTCGGTTGCTACATTTAAGGGGAGTTGGCGCATGAAGAGGAATTCAAGCCAAGAAATCTCTCCACTCCTCTCACACGATCTGAAGGTCCAAGGCTGTTATTTTGGAGTAGCCTCCAAGGCATTTGAAGGCATTAAATAGGCTAGGTGTGGTTCATTTGAAGTATGCCAAATACTGAATATCAAACACACACACCTTAGCACAAGAGAGACAAAGTTCTTTTGGTTCGTATAATCCTTCCTCCCTTGTGATTATAGCTTAAACACTGAGTGTTTAAGAGAGTGTTGGCTAAGGATAGGATTCGTGCTTTGTCTCATTAGTTCCATAGAGCATTATCATTGTTTTGGCTATAGGGAACTTTCGGCTTTGTAATTGTTCTATATTGATTATAAAGTCTTCGCCATCCAGGCACACTCAAATTATATATTTATGTAACTTGAGAAAATTATATCTTGTGTTATTTATTTTCACTGCACAAAGTTTTTACAAACTATTTATTTTGGTGTGTGTGTGCTTTCCGTCAGTGTGTTATCCAAGGTGTTGGGTAACATCTACGGTAACATCTCTTTCCAATGAAGTCATTGACAATTTCATGGACTTTAATCAAAAAACCCAATCGCACGCAGTTCAAATAATAATCAATTACTTAAATAAAATAAACTACCAAGGCCTTGTCTCGCACGAGACAAAGGGTAGTCTCGTGCGGGACATGCCTGAAACTGAAAGAGAAAACAATTTTTTCTTTTGAAAATCCCCCTTAATTGACACAAGTCTAAGCCACTTTAATTATAGTCCCCAGCGGAGTCACCACTGTAGCGATGGTGAATTTTTTAACATCTAGAGCTGCCACTTATTATTTATTGATGAAAAACAATAAGAAAAACCATTTAAAAAGATTTAGGTTCGGGGCTTAAGATATGGAATGGGAAGGTCAAGGAGCACCCATTCCACCCAATCCGGAGATTGGTCTTGCTAAAGGGGGGTTTTCAAAGGAAAAGACATTTAAATAAACAAATAAAAGAATCCATTTAACTAGGTTAAATGGAATATAGGATCGATTGCTTCGAGACCGTCTCCATGATTTGGAGAGGCTCTAGGCTGATCCTAGGTTAAATGTGCTATACCACTCTAATAATCAATTAGAAAGGATGAATGAAAGAAGGAAGATTAACTTTTGTTTGAGAAGAGATTCGGACGGAGTTTCGACTCTATCCTAGATTTAAATCTTGATACAGACAGAGCTTCGCCTCAATCCTTGACATGAATCTCGATTGTTTGTTCATCAACAAGGTTGATAAACAAATTTTAGGTGATTTAGGGAGTGATTTTACAGGAATCTTTCGGGGAGAGAAACCAGTAAAATGTCGGAGGTCGACCGGGCTGAAATACTAGAAATCATCAAGTATTTATAGGATGTTGGAGAGGTAAAGGTGGAGAGGGAAATCACCTTAGGAATGTTCCAAAACTTAACCGCTATTGGAGAACCGGATTGATAAGATTTTATCAAGAAGAGAGTTTGAAATCGACAAGGAAACTGGTTTCTGCACATCCTGCAGAAGCTTAGTCTCGCGCGAGACACTTATGTCTCGCGCGAGACACTTATGTCTCGCGCGAGACACGTATGTCTCGCGTGGAACAAGGCTACAGTGGACAATTTTGTCCTTCCCTCGTTATCTCGTATGCAGTTTAGTCCAAACTAACGATTGTTAGCCAAAACTTAATGAAACATAACGAAATGGTGGATTTCTACTTTTGACTCAAGGCGAGACTTAGAGTGGTATTACTCTGCTCCGATGGGTTCAGAATGGAGTGCCTACATATACCGGCCACAACTTAGCCAATGCCAAAAGCTAAGGCCCCTCGCGAAAGCGAGTCATGAGAGCTCATACCAAAATTTCGGCATGATTTCTGCCTTAACTCGAGGATGTTGACTTTGACCGTAACCTGCATGGCATATGCATTGAAAGTTTACATGACCGGCTAGCCTTAAGTTCACTTTTCCTTTTATCAGTGGAATCTGCTTGCCCTATAGGACCCTCGCTCGGGATTGTCCGTCCCGAGAAAAGGATTTACAAGTGAAAGACGAGGGGTCTATAGACGTAGTGCCGGGATCCACTGATTCAAGACCTAGAATAGTTGCGAAGAAGAAGAGCAGTCTTTTCCAACCATTTAGGACTCTGAGAAAACGCTTTTTAAGTAAACTTAAGCGGTAACTGCATGTTGCATAAGCCCAAAGCCTTGAGCCAAATACCCCTTCTGAAACCTAAGCCCTACCTTTCGTTCCCTGCAGCGAACAAAGAGTGGTTCAGAATTTCGGGTCAGTGCCTCGCCAGAATTCCAGTTACGGAAGCGTCAGACAGTTCCTCAGTTTCCTCAGTTCCTACAGCCAGATTCTCCGATATGTCCGACTCGCCGAGAAATCGTGATGGGAACAGAACCCCGCCACCGATAAACGACATGACACTGGAAGAAGCCATTCGGGCCTGTGAGGTTCACAAGAAACAGAAAGAAGATCAGTAGAATTTTATGGTACAACTTCTGAATGAGCGAGGTATAGCAGCTATCCCCCAGTCAGATGGTACTTTCATCCTAATCGAGGACGACGATCCTCCCCAATCAGTTCCCCAAACCTTCAACCAGGTTCCTCCGCCTTTGAATTACGAAAATCCTTCAATCCAAGGAAACAGCCGACCGAGGCTTCATATTGCTACTTCTCAAGGCGCCCCTATCATACACGGCTAAGCCGGTTCTACCCCCTTCACTCAATACAAACAGTGCAGCGCTGGACCATCTCAAATAGATCCTAATATCCTCCCGGGTTCAACCCGTTACCTATATATGAACCTCAAAACAACGGGACAAAATACCGGTTTAACCCAGAAAAGGCCCCCGCCTATCCAAATACCTCAAGCCTGCCACCTTCAATTATTGTCTCTCTGATAGCAGCACTCGACACCGAGCCTCAAATTCCACCATTGGATCCAACCCTGGCCTGGATGGTCGAATAAATGAAAGATCTGAGAGCTAGCATGGGCAGCTCCAAGAAAGAGACCCTCAAATCTACAGATCCGGGAATGGTCACGCCTCTTCCCGCCAAGTTCAGAATGTCAGAGATGGACAGATTCGACGGAACTGAATGCCCAAAAATTCATGTTGACACTTATGTTCTCGGAATGAGAGCAAAAGGGGCTACCCTCCAATAAATGGACGACCATTTTCAGCACCCTCTCAAGAGTTCAACGCTATGGAGATTCCTAAGGGTGGGGCCCGAAGACCACCATACTTGGGATCAGATCAGCAAGATCTTCCTCGACCGGTACCGGTCCAACCTGGAATGGGAGACAAGTCGTGAAGACTTAATCACCACCGAACAGAAAGCAGATGAAAGTGTCGGGGAGTTCTATAAAAGGTGGAGCTGGAAACTTTCCAAAATCATGGAACCTCTTTCCAAAGATGAACAGATGCGGATCTTCAAGTCCTGCTTGAGGCAATCCATCAGAACGCTCATCAGCCACCACTTCTTCCCTGATCTTCGTGCTATGGTCAATGCGGGTTCCCAGTTCGTGAAGGACTTGAAAGAAAAGCTGGCTATAGTTCCATTTTACAGATATAGAGTAACAACTGCATTCAACCCTGTACCAGCCCCCGACAAAGGAAAAGACACTATTGTCTACTATATCCATCAGGGACATCAGTCAAGCAACGGGAGCACAGCCCAGCAAAGCAACGGCTCTTCCAGGAAGCAACCTTTCATGCGCCTCGACAAGCTAGATATGCCTCTGACAAAGATGCTGGGGGGACTAGTCAAAGAAGGCCTACTCAAGCCTGTGGAAAACTATAAGCCAAAGAATCCCGCAGCCAATGCCGACAGAAGTAAGTACTGCGCCTTCCACCAGTACCACAATCACACAATTGATAACTACCTCGATCAGTGGTATGAAATCCAGAAGCTGATAGAAGAAGGAAAGTTGGAACGTCCTCATGGCCCTAACATAGTCGGGAACCCTTTCCTGAACAACAACAGTGTAAACTCCATTAAATGGGTGCCAAAGAAAATTGTTGTTGAGCTAGTTCCTCCGCCTCTCCCAGTTAAACCCTCATCAGACGTACACATCTGGTATGACTTATGTGACTGCTCAAAATTCCTTGAATACGAGTTCCAAGACATGATCAGAGGGGATTCCCCCAAAAAGAAGAAGAAACAGTCCTCTCAACAAAAACTTAAGGAGAGATTCGAAGCCGGAGACACTAGCGTGGGTAAACTCGGAGAGCCCTCTGGAAGGTTCGATTACTACGTCCTCTACTCCAGCCTACTGACAACGAAGTTCAGGCCTCGGGACACAAGAATGTCTTAAATCCCGGCAACCCTACTGCCAGCAAGGAGCATTATCCCCAGAAGGATCAGCCAAAGTTCAACTTGTCAAACTCAGAGCACGGGCCGGCAAAGGAAAGTCAAAGAAAATCGGGTACCGCACTCAATCAACGTGCTGACAAAGGGAGGCCACCGCCACAAGAAACCTCAATGCAATCCTGAGGCACCACTTGTGATGATGTGCCACCAAAATTTTTCCGAAAGGGTTTGCTTTGAAATTTTTGTTTCTTTGAAAACCAATCGAAAAAAAGACCAGAGTCGCCACGCCATTTTTATTTTAAGGGCCAAAACTTTGAAAAATGCCCGAGATTAGAGATTTGGGTTCGGAGGTCATGTTACACGCCGGGAAGGACGTTAGTGTGCACCCGGAATGCCTCGTAAAACGAGTCTTCCAAGCTGAAAATCATTTGTGTGTGTGTGTGTGTGTTGGCCAAAATAAGTTGAAACTCAGAAAAGTAAAAATTGGGATATCTTTTTAAGACTTTAAACTGATCTCATGATTTTTTGGAAGATTTTTGGGTTGAGATTTGGTACTCAAAAGACCTTTTGAAGTTGAGAGTCACTTCTGCCAGAATGAAAAAGGCAGTGAACCCTTGATTTTAAAATGGATTCAAGGGTCTTAAAACTTCATAATCTGGATAAACTATGAGAATGAAATTTGTTCCAGACACCTTAAATAAGATTTGTGCGAAGTAATTTTCCATTTTGGAGAAGATTTGAGGGGTCAAAACCTTCTGGAAATCTCAGATATGAGATCTGGATTTCCAGAAGCTGATGAACTGGCCTCTAAAAGAAAATTTGAAAAGAGGAGTTTTACTCACCCAAAAAATAAAGTAAAAATATTTCTGGAAATCTCTGGATGTTGGCTACAAAAAGTGTTTTGTAGTCAACACCAAATTCCAAGTTTATCTGTGTCCAAAAATTAAGACAATGGACTGGGATCTTGGAAAATTGCTACTGGACAGCAACTTCTCAAGAAAGAAAATATGATTTAAAAGGGGGTTTTGCATCCATGCTTGTCCCCATTTCCCTAGGTTTTGGTTAGTGATCACTTGACATTTTAGTGGTGAATCAACTATACCAAACCATCCTTGGGGTACATTAGGACTAAGCACTTCATTTGCTTGGGGAGGGGAATTTTATCCTTTGAAAATGAGATTTGGTGCTTGAAAATGGTTTTTAGGGCTTTGAAAATGTGTTTTCTTTGCAAGAAAGTAAGAACACTTTGGAAATAATGTAGATCCTTGTAGAAGATCATCCATGGAGATGAACTTCCATGGTGATCTTCTTGGATCTTAAGACAAGAAGATGAATGAACTACATTTTGTAGTTTGAAAATGCATACATGGATGAGAGATTTAGGGTAAGAAGAGGGAGGTTATACCTATCTTCTTTGTGCTTTGTGTTTGAAGGCTTGAATGCAAGAGTGTTTGGGTTTGATTTGAGTGAGTGAAAGTTGGGAAGATTCAAGAGAAAAAGGTGACAATTCTTATAGAATTCTCACTGTTTTCTCGAGTATATTCGCCAAATACTGTGAATTGTGTTCCTGTTCCTCCTTTATTTTTGTGACTGGAGGGCTCAATTTATAGCCCTCTGAAAAATACAAAGTCATCCGCGCGGATAGGATCAGTCGCGTGCACTGTTCATTAAATGCTGCTTCAGGCTTTGGACACAAGGAATAATCTTTTTTAAAATTCAAATTAAACAGCCAGATTATGTTCCAGCCATTTCTATTTTTGGTTTTTGACCATTTCTTTCACTTTTTTGATTCTTTTCCTTGGTTTATCCTTAAATAACAATGCCCATTTTGCCCTCACTTTGTTAGAAATGTTAGGATTGTTAGGAAATGTTAGTAATTGTTAGTAATTGTTAGGAATGTTATAACTTTCGTTAATTTTCTAACGAAAATACTAACAAGCTCAAATTGGAGCACTTACAGTAGCCCCTCGGCGACGGCGCTTTCGAAGGAAGCGGGGTCGTCGATAAGAGTAAGGCTCCATATTTGGCAGGATGATCGAGTGATCGAGTGGCTGAACCTAGCGATAGGCTACCTACGTATCCCGAATGGGAATCAAGCCAGTCGTAGTTTGGGTCTTCGACCCTGGAGATGATGGCATTTTAGGTGCCTCGAACCTGATGAGCGAGTTCTGCAGTCGGTTGCTGGAGAGAAAATCTGCTGGGGATAAGAGATGACCATTTTCGGTTTGATGGCTATCCGCTCTGCTTGGGATAAGAATGACCATTTTCGGTCTGATGGCTATCCGCTCTGCTGGGGATGATTGTGATTTATCGTTTTCCTAGTGTTTGTGTGTGATAGCGTCTTAGGTGCCTCGAACCTTGGAGATGGCGTTTTAGGTGCCTCGAACCTTGGAGATGGCGTTTTAGGTGCCTCGGACCTTGATGATGGCGTTTTAGGTGCCTCGAACCTTGGAGATGGCGTTTTAGGTGCCTCGGACCTTGATGATGGCGTTTTAGGTGCCTCGAACCTTGGAGATGGCGTTTTAGGTGCCTCGAACCTTGGAGATGGCGTTTTAGGTGCCTCGAACCTTGGAGATGGCGTTTTAGGTGCCTCGGACCTTGATGATGGCGTTTTAGGTGCCTCGAACCTTGGAGATGATGGCTTTTCGGTGGACTTTGTCTGCTGCCGAAGGAGAGGGTGACCATTTTGGTCGAGGGGCTGGACCTAGTGATAGGCTACCTACGTATCCCTAGTGGGAATCAAGCCCTTTCGTAGTTCGAGATCTTCTCGAGATTTCGTTGGCTTTTGGGATTCCGTTAACTTTGCTGGGGATTTTGTTAGCCTTTGCTGGGGAAAATCAGACGTATTCGTCTGGGAAATCGGTCTTACGTTTGACTGTCGGGGGTAATTTTGATGAAAGATACGGGATTCCGTTATCTTTCTCGGGGGGATCGGTCTTACGTTTGACTACCGGGGAATAATTTTGATGAAAGATACGGGATTCCGTTATCTTTCTCGGGGAAATCGGTCTTACGTTTGACTGCCGTTTGATGATTTTCTTGACAAGGGGCTGACTTTGGTTAACTTTGGTTGACTCTGTCAAGTTGGGGACTGAATTGCAGAGTCCTGGAATTTTAAAGGGCAAAAGGGTCATTTTGACCCTGACAATCCTATCCGCGCGGAGGGGATCTGAAAGTCAGAGGGTTTTAATGAGGGGCCAACGCCCTTCTTCTTCCCCATTCAGTTTTTTGAAAATTACGAGAGAGAAAGAGAGAAAACGCCCCAAGCCGCCATTGTTGTCCAAAAAGCTTCAAAAATCTTCCGATTTCTTCGATTTTTTGAGCAATGGAACACGGGGAAGGTGCTTTCCAAGGCCAAGGACGTGGCCCGGTAGCGGAGAGACGATTGGAGCTCGTCCGAATGAGGAGGCATTATACTCTTTCGCAATCGATTGCGGAGGAGCCATACCCCGATGCTTGGCAACATTGGGCTTCTGATCCGAGTCTCCGAACGGTATACTTCGAATCTTTTCATTCCCTTTGTTGATTTCTTGCTTGAATTTTGAGTGATTTTTGAATTTTTTTTTTGAAAATTCGAATGATTGATGTTCTTGGCTTTGAATCTTGATTTTGATGCTTTGCATGTTGTAATGATTATGTGGGTATCTCAAAATATGCATTTTGCTTGGAAAAAAGAATTGGCATTTTCGCCATTTTTTTTAGTATCCGAAAATTGTGATTTTTTGAAATTTGAATATTGATCTGGATGATATGCATGTTGCAATGAATTTGTTGGTGTTCCAAAATGTGCATTTTGCTTGAGAAAAGAATTGGCATTTTGCCAACATGTATGATTTTTTGATTTTTTTTTTTTTGAAAAGTGGGACGAATTTTTCCTCCCGTTGATTGAATGCATGTTATTTTATGAAAACGGGACGGAGTTTTTACATCCCGTAGGAATGCATTTTTTTTTTGATGAATGCATGTATGTATGTCTTATGAAAAATGGGACAGAGTTTTTGCTTCCGTAGGATGTATGAATGTAGGATTTTTTTTTTTTTGAGATGATGGATGATATGCATGCATGCATAGGAACTTCTTTTTTTTTTGAAAATGGGACGGAGTTTTTACTTCCGTAGGATGTATGAAAGATTTTTTTTTTTTGAATGTTGATTGGGATTTGCTGAAAACTGTCTTTTTTGTGCGAGAAAAATGGGGCTATGCTCATTGTATGCTGTTATGCTGTCGAATTTTCTTTGAAATTTCATGATGCATATGTATGCTCTTTTTTTTTCGTGCAAATGCAAATGCAATTTTTTTTTTGACATTTTCCCCTCTTTTTTTTTTGTTTTATTGCAGGGTGGAAATAACTACGTGACGGAGCAGCTGAATAAGATGAAGACTCGAGGATCGGTGGAGTCTGTAGTTGACTTGTGGGACCGGCTTCCGAATGCGGGCCGAGGAGCTTTGCCGAGTCCGAGACAGATTGTTGTTGAGACCGGGCTTTGGGAGTTTGTTGAGTGCTTGAGGGGATTGGTCAAGTTCCCTAAGAGCAAGGGCTTGATGTTTGCTTTAGCGCAAAGATCGGTGGGATGTGACCCACACGTTTCACTTCTTCCGGGGCGAGGCTACGGTTACGCCTTTCCGACTATGCCGCGATCACGGGTTTGTCCTTTAATGGACGCAAAGCATTGAGTGGCGGGACGGCTACGGCGATGCGGATCTGTGCTCTTCTGGGATTTTCCCCTATTCCCAAAAAGGGGATGGGGATGGAGTATGCCGTGGTCTACGGGAAGATTGTGGAGACCATTGTGAGCTATGAGGCTGGGGAGGAGAGGATAGGCGCCGATCAGATTGCTAGGGCCTTCTTGTGGTTTGCTTTTTCGAGCACCCTCTTCGGACATGCTGAGGGGACGGCAGTCTTTGCCTTGCTGAGGTCCTTGGAGGACATGGAGATGGCTGGAGACGTCTCCTGGGGAGAAGCCGGGCTGGCAGAGCTTTACTTTGCTCTTGATAGGTACAGCCGGAAGGCTGTGAGCTCCTTGTACTGCTTTGAGTTTGCCCTGGAGGTATAAGCTCTCTCTTTGCTTTCCTTTTTTTTTTTGGGCACACACTTTTCTTTTGCACTGGATTGATTTGATTTTTACCTTTCGCAGGTATGGGCGTTGGAGTTTTTCCACGTCACGATGTGGCGACAGCCGGCGGAGTACGTCGGGGCGTATCCGGCCATGCGCTCTTGGTCCAAGCATGCCCGGGAGAAGATAAGCTCCAGGGGGCGTACGACTCTCAGATATGCGGATTGCCTTCCTTTGACGGAGGCTGAGACGGCTGAGAGGATGATATTCTATCCCTGGGATCGTTTTGAGGTGGGGCAGCTGAAGGGCGCTGAGATTTGACCGTGCAAATGGAGGATTCTCGAGAGGCCCGACTGCGATGCCTATTATCTCGGGAGAGAGGGTGATGCGCCGCATGGCGCGAATTCGCCTTTGATGACACCGGTGGAGCCTCCCGCCGATATGATGCACCCGAGTGACATATCTCGCGACTGGGATGATTACCGAGCCGGCCAAAGACTTCTCGGCATTTGTGGCGACTGAGCCATATCCAGTATTTGTTTTGAGGAGGCTGAGGATGCCCCAGGTTCTGGATAGAGAGGGGTTGGGGGTCCCGCGATACCCTCGGACGGACTTTTCGTATGTCCAGGATGGGGTCCGATTGAGGGTGCAGATCCCTCAGCCTGAGCGGCTTCCACGAGCTTTTCGGCCTCGTCCGGGTATGAAGGTATGGCTTCACCTTTTCCTCTTTTTTTTTTTGCTTTTGTCTTTTCTTTTCTTTTCTTTCCTGTCATCATTTTTTCGCTTCAACTGTTTCTGACGCTTTTGCTTTTGTGCAGTTTTCGGAGGTGGTCGTCGAGAAGCTGACGAAGCAAGTGATCGGAGCTAAGAGATTCATCAGAGGATGGTCGCTTGCGGGCTCCTCGTGCTAGAGCGAGGCGACCACGGCCGGCGCCCGTCGCGGGAGGCTTCCCCTATTCGTTCAGAGACTTCTTCAGAGACTCCTCTGTCTCCTCTCATTGATCCCCGCGCGGTGCTGCCTTCGGATCACGTCATTCTCGTGGATCCACACGGACAGGGACACGTTTGGCAGCATGGTGGGTCGTCTTCGTACGTCCAGGAATCCGACGCCTTCACCTTCGGATATGATTTTTTCGCAGATCTTGGCTTGCCCTATCAGAGCGTGCCGGTTGGTCCTGACGAGCCTCTTTCTGGAGACGAGGACGATTCTGAGCCCGAGATCTTCAGGGCTCCTGAGGAGGCGGGCCCGAGCCGCAAGAGGGATCAGGGCGTACATCGGGCGCTAGAGACTCCGATTGATTTTTTGAGATTTGAGATTGAGATTTGAGACTGGGATTGAGATTTGTACAGCTTATGCACACATTTTTTTTTGCTCTTTTCTCTTTTCTTTTTTTTTTTTGGGATGTAATAATTTAGGATTATTGATGTTTGTTTGTTTTTTTTTTATGCACACTCTTTTTTTTTCTCTTTTTTTTTGGAATGTAATAATTTAGGATTTTATTTTATGAATGCAATGCAGTATGAATGCAGTGTTGCATGAGCCTTGTTTTTTTTTGGCAAGGGTGTTAGTGTTTGGTATATGGACTGGTTTGGGGAGGTTTTTGCACAGGTTCCGAGCAACCGGGACGGAATATTCCTCTTTTGGTGTAGCAGCTTGGACTGTTGCAGATTTTTCTGATGGAAAGCAAACATATCCGCGCGGATAGGGACTGCATCTGACATTGTCCTTTAATTTTGCTACAGATCTGGTTTTGCTTTATTTCAAATTCAAATATCTTCTTCAACTTCCAGTCCAAACAGCCATTTTCGGGGAGAAAGAGAGAAAACCATGGAAAACCTTAGAAAAGCTCCATCAAAATTGTCCCAAGAATCCCAAATGTCATTCTTCAACAAGTTCAAGGATTGGTCCCGGGAGATTATGCATGAGAGGAGGTCCTTCTTTGAAGAAAGGTACAAGGTGAAGTGCTTATGGTCTCTCAAAGAATTGATTCCGGACTACGATCTTCTGAGGGCTTCTTCCTCATTTTGGGATACTAGGAGGCATGTCTTTTGCCTTTCCTTCAACGAGATTGTTCCGACCGTCGAAGAATTTCGGGCCTTGCTTGGTGGTCCGGAGGTGGAAGAGATAGCGGTTCCTTTGCCCGGAGGGGCTTCTTTCGTTGACAGATTGTGCAACCTCCTTCATCTTTCCCTGGAGGAAGCGCAAGGTATGATCCGTGGTCCCGATCATTTTGATATTTCCAGTCTCCCTGATAGATTTAGGGGCTTAGGCTTGCTCGACGATGCCTATTGGGATGCCTTTGCACTTTGCATGTTCGGGGCCCTGTTTATGGTCTATTCTTTTGGGATCCGCCATCGGTCTCTCGCTGGATGTAGTCGTTCATTGTCGCTTGGGCAGAGATGTTGTACCTCCGATCCCGGGGAGACTTTCCATGCTCTCGATAGGTCAAGCTACGGAAGCGGTATATGCACGGGGGCAGCCCGTTCCTCTTGACTGTGGGCTGATGGAGCGTTTGGGGATTCTTCGGGAAACTCCCGACATGATCAAGCCTCGGACATTTGCCAGAGGGGGGTTGCTGTGGATTTCGATGATCGTGGCTCATGGGAGCGTTGGATGGCTGGTCGCCGCACGTAAGATATCGATGGTCGGTGCCTTGTTGGCGGGTGGAGACTCGCAGAGTGCTTCAGACGGGTCTCATGTGGTCATGCTTCCGGGCTTTCTCAGCCCAGCCTTCTATACTCCGTCCTTGGTTCCGAGACAGCTCGGCCCGGAGCAGTTCCTTTGAGAACTTTGATGATATAGCCATCGTGGTGGTGGCTTCTGTTACTATTGATGATCCCTCGGTTTTTCCATTTCTTTCCCGAGCATGGAGGTATGACGCCTTTCCTCCTCGGGTTATTCTCAGCATCCGAGACCCGTGTTCCTCGACCACTTGGTACCCGGATTGGTACGAGAGGCATTTAGGAGAGACTCGATGGCTATTTTGAGGCGGCGTGAGGCCATTGTGGGTGCGGAGGACCCGACAGCTTCCGAGAGGAGGAGGGCCGAGGCGAGGGCCAACCCTCATGACAGAGCGGAGACGCCGTGACCGACTATGAGGCTTACGTCAAGAGACATGAGAGGAGGGCTCCTATGCTACCGCCTAGGCTATGGAGATGAGAGATGACGCTAGGGCTACTAAGGCCCCGACAGAGGCCGGTTTGATAGATCATGTTCCTATACCGTAGCTTGGTAGGAGGAAGACCGACATTTTTCCGGCTCGAAGAAGAAGACTCGAAGGGGGAAGAAGAGGGGAGAGGCCAGCTCGAGTGGCATGGAGTGACTCCGAGGTTTCCGAGTATCCCTTTCTTGTCATGGCGTACACATTAGTTTGATTATGTATCTTAATTTCCTTTAGCAGGTTGCCGCTTGTAGGAATGAATCGGGCTTAGACTCATCAAAAAGCTTTTAACTTGTAATGAATATTTGAATTGCTTTAGAGTTTTTCGAGACGCTTTCATGGTCTCGATCGGTTGTATTGATGTCAAAGTATGACTTTTATTTGTGTTTTAGACCGAACCGTTTCCGCCGCCTACGTTCCCCTCATTTTGAGGAGCTCAGTCTTCGTAGTTCAACCCGATTTTTTTTTTTTTTTTTGTTTTGTTTTTTTTTTGTTTGTTTTTTTTTGTTTTTTTTTTTTTTTTGGTGCAACCCCGTTTTTTACCTAGGCCGCCCTTTTCGGGTTTTCAACCTAGTTGGGTATTACTCTTTAGCACTCCTTCTTTTTTTCTTTTTTACGCGTAGTATCTGCGCAGCCTTGTCACCATTCACCGGGTGTACAAAGGGATTTCCGTCGAGGTCTGCAAGTTGCATGGCTCCTCCGGAGAAGATATTTTGGACGACATATGGCCTGACCCAAACAGGCTCCCATTTGCCAAGCGGGTTGATACGGACCGGGGGCTTTTCTTTCAAAACGAGATCCCCTTCTCGGCTCTCCCGATGCTTTAGTTTCTTGTCAAAGGCTCGCCATTCTTCCTTGGTAGGCTCGGATGTGTTCCATTGCTTTCAATCGGCGTTCATCTAGCAGGGCCAATTCATCATGGCGACTCTGGAGCCATTCGACCTCGTTGATCTGACTTTCCAGCAGTACACGGAGCGAGGGGAATTCCAATTCGATTGGGAGCACGGCTTCCATTCCGTATGTGAGGGCAAACAGTGTTTCCCCAGTTGCCGTTCTCGACGGATGTCTCTCAGTAGCCCCGCAGTGCCAGTGCAACTTTTCGGGCCAATCTTTGCCTCGGACACCATTTTCCTGGATAATGTTTTCCAAAGTCTTGTTTGCTACCTCGACGGCTCCGTTGGTTTGGGGTCCGTAAGGAGATGACTTGTGACGGGTTATTCGGAATTCTCGCCAAAGAACTCCGTCACATTCCCTTCGAAGTGGGATCCATTATCTCGAGATGATTTCACCGGCAACCCGTATCCGCATATGATGTTTTCTTTGATGAAGAGGGCAACTTTCTTTGAGTTGCGGATCTTGTAGGATTTTGCAGAACATCCTTTCCAGTCCCTTCGAAGAAATCACCAATCTGCGTCTCTTTAGGCTCTTCCGCAGCTCCTGCATTCACACTCGTCAAAATCTCTTCCGCAGCTTGGGCTCGATTTTCCTCTTTCCAGACAACCTGCTTAAAGATCCTCTTTTTTTTTGTTTGATTTTTTTTGTTGTTTAATGTGTCTGCTTCTTTATCTAATGAATTATTATTAAAAAAAAATTTATTAATTAATTCATCATTAGTTAAAGTGGCAATCAATGGATACTGTAAAGGTTCGTCATTTCATTGAAAACGAAAAGGAATACATCGCTTGCTACGTACTCGTAGTCTTCAGCGTAAGGCCGTCTGGACGACTCTAGAGACTCGACCTTAACAATGAAAGACTCTGAGGACTTTTCCTAGGTTGACACAAAGGGATGGGGGACCAATCCAGGCTTGGTGATCATTTCTTCTTTGGTTGCGGACGGGCCTGAGAGAGTTTTCCGATTCTTTAGCGGCATTGTCGTTGCTGGCCTCATGACTCGGAGCCGTCTCCCTCGATCATTGCTACCATTTCTTTGATCGAGCCGAAATCAATCAGATCCGGCACTGGATCTCTTCCCCGAACAACCGCCGCATGATTGGGCCATCCCAATCATCTCGAAAAGACTTCGTGGCTTTGGCTTTCGGCACGGTTAATTCGAATTCGTGTTTCGGACCTTCATGGGTAGTAGGAATTGTGGTTGTGAATTTCTCGAACTGTTCCACTAGGCTTGGCACGCCTTTGAAGGTGTACTCACTCTTCATGGTAGTGGTAGCCCCGGCACTTGGGTAGGTCCAGAACATTCTGCGGACCGGGTTGGCTTTGGCTCCCCGAACTTGTTGAGGCTATCCCGTAGCTTTAGCCATTCTTCTGTAGAAGTGGGCTCTGTGATGTTACCGGGTTGTGTGGGACCCTTTACAAAGTAGTCAGCCAAATTAGGACCGAAGGGGAGAGATTTAGGGTCATCGACCGGGACCCTTCCCGTGGCGCCTTCAAATCTTTTTCCTTTTGCGTTGTCCACCGAGGAGGCCTCATATCCTGTGCCGTGGCGAGTATTCTCGTCCTTTCACCTCGATGAGTTTGTGAGTTCCTTGTTGGTGTTTCCCCAGACCGAGGCTAGGTAGATAGCTCATCCTTCTCATCATTTTCAGGACCGGAGGGATTTTGTCCCGGGTGACCGTCAGATCAACGTTGCACACTTGGGCCTTAGGAGGCTCGACCGTGAAGCCCGTCGCATGAGGCCGTCCTCATCATGTTTGATTTCCAGTAATAGGTATTCCGCCCGTATCCGTGCCCTCCAAAGTGACTAAATCCCCGTAAATGGTTGTCGATCCCCATTCGAGACGAATTTCACACACCGGTGGAGGCTTGAGGCGACCCCCTTGACCTCGGTGCAGCCAAGGTCTTCCCAATAAGGCATTAAAAGTAATCGGGATGTCAATAACCCGGAATTCCACAGTATCAATTTCGTCCAAACCAGAGGTCCAAGGTAGCGACTCCAAGGACTCGCTCGAGATGTTGAGTCGTAAGCTTTGATCGTGAGGGAGGAAGGCTTCAAGTCTCGTAGTCTTGATATCAATGTGCTCATGATCTTTGCCGGAAGAATGTTCATTCCGGACTCATTATCAACCAGGACCCGAGGGAGGCGTCGTTCATCCAACCGGACCGTGATGAAGAGAGGCTCGTTATGATCACCCCAAATTGAGGGAGGTCGAGATCTCGTGAAAGTGATTATATTCCCGTAATGGATGTTTCCAATTAGCTGTACCACATCATCGGGAGTAGCATCAATAGGCACTAGAGTGCGAGCCAGGCTTTCTTCCAGCTTTAGCTTATGGGGATAGGACGAAGTGAGTAGAGACCAGAGGGAAATGTTGGCCTGTGTTTGCTTCAACTGGGTGAGCACGGGATCCTCTTTTCCGGGGTCAAGAGTTTCGGCTGTCTTATCATAGGGGCGACGATCTTCTTTCGGTGTTTGATCTGTGGCCTTCTTATCTGCCTTGGGATTCCCTTGGAAGATTTGCCCGGATCGGGTCAACAGGTTGACTTCCTCATCAGTTACTTCTTGACTGGATTTCTTCAATGCTTCTAAGGTCAACGGGGGAGCCCTTTTGGCTATTGGCCACCGGCCCGACGGAGTCTAGCAACGGTGAGGGGCCGAGCCGCACCGGCTCCTTCCTGGGCGGCCCTTATAACTGCTTCCCAAGTCACAGGCTTTTGAGTCTGGGGTTGTGTTGTTGCCCCTTGGATGGCCCACAGAGCTAGGGCGTCCTCCGATTCACTCTCATGGCCTGCCTTGCTCATAGTTATCATGCAACAAGAGTCGCTATTGTCGGGGCTCGGGGGCTTTTCGATCTCATCCCCTGGATGGCCCACAGAGTTATGGCTATCAGCCTCCATTTCATCGTACATCCTTTTTCTTTCAATCTTGCAAGTAGGGCAGCCACAAGTGAAGGATAGGCAATGTTCCCCTTCGGAGTTTGATGTAGCAGCTCGATAGATCTGTGTCCAAATAAGGAGCACCCGGGGTCCATTGTCGGGCACTGGAGCAATTAGGAAGGCGTCATGTGGATTCATAGGTATGAAGGCCACTGGGGAGACGTTCAGATCAATAACCCTTTTCAGTGATTGCAGGCACTCGCTGCGCTCGAGCGGCCCGGTTGTGACCCTTACGGTTGTTATGCCATCCGTTCTCGGGAAAGAAGAAAAAGATCCGATAACGTTTACGAATTCTTCATCTTCTGGTGGCTGAAACCCTCCATTCTCGACCAGTGCTTCAATGAACCCTTTCCATTCACCTCGAGGTTCTTATAAGGAACGTTGTGTTCTAGGATTTCAGATATGTACGGATCCGGGCGCGGGCTTGGCGGTCCCTCATCCTCTGAAGTATCCGGACACTGACCGCATGTGCATCTTACGAGGTGCAGTTCTTGGGGGTCCACCCCTACTGGCATTTGACTTGCATTTTCCGGTGGTCCTTCATCGTCACTTGCCGACAACCAACCATCGTGCCCGGCTCCCATGGGCTCATTTCCAAAGCATGATTGTTCCAGCATTGTTTCCGGATCTGGGGCCTCAGCTTGACTCTTCACTCTCGTCATCATCATCATCATCGCCGTCATCGGAATCTTCTTCCCATACTACCGGGATTTCGGAGAGGGAACGCCGATCAAACCCGTTAGGGAATATGGGTGCGTGCAGCCGCAAAAATTGTCATATGCTCCCATTCCCGAAGTGGCAATTGTGACTCGATTCTCGTCCCGTAAACCGCGGGGAAGAGTGAGAGGGGGTGGCACGTATTTGACACTGTAGAATGTAGAAGGGTTCTTCCTCCTCTCGATTCTTCAATTTCACCGCCTTCGGGTCGTATTTGACTTCTCCAATAGCCGCTTTGTGGAAGTGTACTAGCTCCGCATGCTCTTCGGCCTCTTTGCCGATAAGCCCCAAGACAGCGCTCGCCGGAAGCTTTCTTGTTCAATTCTTCTCGATTGTTCTAACCATCTTGTGTAAATGGTCCTCTCATGTTTTGACCTGAACAGCCAACTCTTCGCATTGGCCTTCCCTTCATCCGAGAAATAGCGGGCCTCGTATTATTGCAAGGAGTCTCGACATGAGACCAAGATGGGTTGATTCGCTCGATATCCTCAAGGCCGAGGGGAATCCGAATTCAGGATCCTCGACGAGGTTGGCCACGGGTATTTGGGGACCTTCATCAGCATCTTCCTGGGCATGCGAAGATTCTTTGCATTCAATCATATTCACCTGATTATGGTTCCTTGGCAGAGGATTTTTGACTGTATTAGGTCCTTCGGGGCCTTCCAATTTTCCTTGCTCTATTAGCCCCTGGATTGCCTTTTTCAGAGTAAAGCAGCTTGTCGGGCCGATGTTCGTGAGCTTGATGAAAAGCACAATACTTTGTAGTATCCATGGGAGCATTCGGATTCCTGGGTTGGAAATTCTCCAAAGGCCGCAGCAAGCCTTCCTTCACCCCCCCTAAAGATGTCATTCAGAGGCATTCCAAAGTTTTCGAGATTCATGACCCGTGGTCTGGGCTCGGCTGGTTTTCTGGGGGCAAAAGGAGTTGTGTTATTACATTCCTGTCCCCGCGTAGTTAATCACCTCTTTGCCTCTAGCGGGAGCAGGGGCAGTGTTTGAAGGAGGAGCCCGATATCTCGTAAGCAGTGCAGCAGCTCTGCCGATTGTAAGCCTTTTCAAACTTAGCCGCGGAGTTAACCATGGCCCGTAAGTCCGAGTACGGGAAGTGACCGAGGGAGGCTCTCAGATGTGGTTTCGCATGACCGGAAGATGTCCAGCTTGCTCCTCTTCGGAAGAAGGGATGGCCATTTCACCGAGTTTCGATTCCACCGCTTGTAGAAGTCCCCAACATTCTCATCAGACGCCGCACCGTTGTTTGTAGGTCAACTCTATTTGTTTCCCATTCCAAGTTGGCCTTATATTTCTCGTGAAGGCATTGGTAATCCGGTCCCACGTAGTCCCGGCTTCGTGTTTCAAACGGAAGAACCACTTTAAGGCATTGGACTTCAAGGATAGATCAAATAGTCGCCTAACCGCCGATTGGTGCACCCTTTGGCCTTCATCGCCAAGGTATATATGTCCAAATGGGTTTTCGGGCATGCGGTCCCATCAAAGAGATCCAGATTAGGCATCACGAATTTGTGGGGCAGAGGAACAATGGAGTCCGGGTCTCGTAGGCCGGAAGGCGACTTCGCGCCGTTCGGCCGATCCGCGCTTTCATTTCCTTGTGTTGTTCCATGAACCAAGCCAAGTGAGGGTCTTGTGGTGGAACCATGGCATTCAAAGCTAGTGGCCGAGCTAGAGAGAGGAGCTACCACCGGAGGCAGATCGCGGTGGAGGGAACGGCCGATCCGGGACGTAGGTGAAAACCCGCCCGGGCCGAGTTACCCCGGGAGCATGAGTAGGAGCTTGGGCGAAGGGATAGAACCTTGCGGCCCGCCGTTGATTTTCAACTCGGCAAAGTAGGTGGAGGCAGCCCCGATGTAGCCGGATGACTTGGATTTCCGAGAATGGGGCCCGTAAGTAGGCTTAGGTGCAAGCCGCCGTCCCGACTATTGAATTGCATGGCCGCCGAGGCGAGGGTGTATAACCCGGGGGTACTGCGGTCCCGGTGATTCGGATGACACCGGGATGGAGGCTTGGTAACCCATAGAAGTCTCGAGTGAGGAACGGATTTGTGTGAGGAGCAGTTGAACCAAGTATTATTCTCGAGGAGGGGCCCCGATCGTGGCCCGTAACCGAGCCGTGGCGGCATTCCGAACCGTGGCCATTGCCGTGAAGGTCCGGATTGATCGGTTCCGAACCGAGGTGGCATTCCAATTTGTTGGGGCATTCCGAGATAACCCCAACCATGAGAAGACATTCCGCATGCGGCTTTGTCCCCACCGAGGGACCGCGAACCGGTTTGTGCCGTCGGGCCGCATGGATCCAGTGATCTCGTAGTTGGGGAGCCGGGCCGACCCGAAGACCGAGGAGCATGGGTTACGGTAGTGGCTCCATAGGAGGTGGGTGGTGGCATCTGGAGTAGTCGGGCGACCGAGAGTGGGGTTGGCATCCTCGTCTTCTTCCACGGTGAAGGTGCCATACGGATTGAGGCCGGCGGCCGACCATGGCTCTTAATAGCCTCCATAAGGCTGTTTAGTTGTGCTTCTGTCGTAACCTCATACGTTACGCTAGCCGATTCCACTTTGTTGCTCTGTCCGAGGGGTCCGGGAGGCGGAGTGACGTTATCCCCATCATTACCGGCCGATGCGAGACATTACGAAACCGGAGTCGGAACAAACGGCGAAGGCGATGACGCGCTTGACTCTTCCCAACTAATCAAACGATGACCCGGTGCCCGAAACCAAGCTTTGTGCGGAGGCTGCGGGGAAAGGATACAAAGGTTCGAGATGTGCAGGAATGAAGGAGGGTAGATGTTTGGGCTTTAGGCTCATGCAACATGCGATTATTTGTTCACGTTTACTTAAAACATGCTTTATTAACCTAGTCGGTTGGAAAAGATTGCTCTTCTTTTTCTTTTTCGCAAACTACTCGGATCTGGATCGGTGGGCCCCGTCACTACGTCTATAAGCCCCTCGTATTCCACCCGTATTTCGACCTCCCGGGGTGGACGGCCCGGGCGAGGGTCCTATAGGGCAAGCAGGTCCCACCGACCGAAAGAAAAACGATCCTAAAAGTCTGGCGGGTAATCGAGTCTTAACGAACATTCGATGTAAATTACGGACAAAGCTAATGTCGAAAGTCAAGATCATGTCCGAGGGCTCGACGAAAAGTCGGCATGATTTGGAGCGATAAGCGTCCACATTGATCTTGACTTGTCGTCAGTTAAGCCGTAATTAGGCATGGAATAATCATTAATCATTGATGACTCAGTGTCAATGCTTTGGGAGTCGGTGTATAATTTGTGCCGGTCGAGCCGAAGTCAAGGCGCCGGTCAATATCTTGGTCAAAGTCTGCGGCGGAAAACCGGCAGAACTTCGGCGATTAGGGTCCCGAAAGATATTGAGTCGGTATGCCGACAAAGGCTTGGAAGGAAAGGTCTCTACACAGACAGAGCATGACACAGACCAGACTAAAAACCAACAGGGTCTCGGACACAGTGTGTCACGGACAAGTGCATGGTCGACACGAGGCTCCATGGGATGTTTGGGTAGTCTGTGCTCGTCAGAGGCGTAATAAGACCAAACGGACCGCGACAAGGATTTCCCCGGGTTAGGGACGTAGTGTGCAGTGTACGGTCACGTGCGCGTAGTGTGCAAGCAGTCTATATTCTTTTTCTGAGTAAAATAGAAAAAAAATTTTATGTGTCTTAAAAATATGATGCATGATTTTTTTTTTGAAAATTTTCTTTTTTGAAAATCTTTTTTTTTTGAAATTTTTTTTTGAAATTTAATGAACACATAAGCACGTAAGCACGAAAATTCCGACAGTTAGGGACATGATTCCGACAGTCAAAATTTTGACTTTTTCCGAGGCGGCCAAAACAACACGAAAACGTGCAAAAATCAACACACACACACAAATGATTTTCAAAGCCGGGACGGAAGCTTGACCCTCAAAAGCTTTTTCTCTTTTTTTTTTTTAAAACGGTGATACCGGTACGTGGGATTGTTAAATCACAATTTATCCCCGACTCGTGTTAGGAGGCGATAACGGGAAGTTTAATGGTTTCCACCAATATACCAAATATCATATTTTTTTTTAGAAAAAAAAAAGCTTAATTCCCCAGCGGAGTCGCCACTGTGATGATGTGCCACCAAAATTTTTCCGAAAGGGTTTGCTTTGAAATTTTTGTTTCTTTGAAAACCAATTGAAAAAAAGACCGGAGTCGCCATGCCATTTTTATTTTAAGGGCCAAAACTTTGAAAAATGCCCGAGATTAGAGATTTGGGTTCGGAGGTCATGTTACACGCCGGGAAGGACGTTAGTGTGCACCCGAAATGCCTCGTAAAATGAGTCTTCCAAGCTGAAAATCATTTGTGTGTGTGTGTGTGTGTGTGTGTTGGCCAAAATAAGTTGAAACTCAGAAAAGTAAAAATTGGGATATCTTTTTAAGACTTTAAACTGATCCCATGATTTTTTGGAAGATTTTTGGGTTGAGATTTGGTACTCAAAAGACCTTTTGAAGTTGAGAGTCACTTCTGCCAGAATGAAAAAGGCAGTGAACCCTTGATTTTGAAATGGATTCAAGGGTCTTAAAACTTCATAATCTGGATAAACTCAGATAATGAAAGTTGTTCCAGACACATTAAATAAGATTTGTGCGAAGGAATTTTCCATTTTGGAGAAGATTTGAGGGGTCAAAACCTTCTGGAAATCTCAGATATGAGATCTGGATTTCCAGAAGCTGATGAACTGGCCTCTAAAAGAAAATTTGAAAAGAGGAGTTTTACTCACCCAGAAAATAAAGTAAAAATATGTCTGGAATGCTCTGGATGTTGGCTACAAAAAGTGTTTTGTAGTCAACACCAACTTCCAAGTTTATCTGTGTCCAAAAATTAAGACAATGGACTGGGTTCTTGGAAAATTGCTACTGGACAGCAACTTCTCAAGAAAGAAAATATGATTTAAAAGGGGGTTTTGCATCCATGCTTGTCCCCATTTCCCTAGGTTTTGGTTAGTGATCACTTGACATTTTAGTGGTGAATCAACTATACCAAACCATCCTTGGGGTACATTAGGACTAAGCACTTCATTTGCTTGGGGAGGGGAATTTTATCCTTTGAAAATGAGATTTGGTGCTTGAAAATGGTTTTTAGGGCTTTGAAAATGTGTTTTCTTTGCAAGAAAGTAAGAACACTTTGGAAATAATGTAGATCCTTGTAGAAGATCATCCATGGAGATGAACTTCCATGGTGATCTTCTTGGATCTTAAGACAAGAAGATGAATGAACTACATTTTGTAGTTTGAAAATGCATGCATGGATGAGAGATTTAGGGTAAGAAGAGGGAGGTTATACCTATCTTCTTTGTGCTTTGTGTTTGAAGGCTTGAATTCAAGAGTGTTTGGGTTTGATTTGAGTGAGTGAAAGTTGGGAAGATTCAAGAGAAAAAGGTGACAATTCTTATAGAATTCTCACTGTTTTCTCGAGTATATTCGCCAAATACTGTGAATTGTGTTCCTGTTCCTCTTTATTTTTGTGACTGGAGGGCTCAATTTATAGCCCTCTGAAAAATACAAAGTCATCCGCGCGGATAGGATCAGTCGCGTGCACTGTTCATTAAATGCTGCTTCAGGCTTTGGACACAAGGAATAATCTTTTTTAAAATTCAAATTAAACGGCGGATTATGTTCGGCCATTTCTATTTTTGGTTTTTGACCATTTCTTTCACTTTTTTGATTCTTTTCCTTGGTTTATCCTTAAATAACAATGCCCATTTTGCCCTCACTTTGTTAGAAATGTTAGGATTGTTAGGAAATGTTAGTAATTGTTAGTAATTGTTAGGAATGTTATAACTTTCGTTAATTTTCTAACGAAAATACTAACAAGCTCAAATTGGAGCACTTACACCACCAAAACCTCTACCACTCAAGAGAAAGATGGGAAATGGATGGCTCGATGACTCCCCCTCTCCAGAAAGAGATCAAATCTATTATCCCAGACTATACGACAGCATGCTCACGTTTTGTGACGAAGATTTGCCAAAAGGGGTTACAGAACATAACGAAGCCTTGCACATCACCGTTCGGCTCAACACTGTCTCCCTTCCTAGAGTCCTGGTAGACAACGGATTGGCCATCAACGTCCTTCCCCTCAGTATGATGCGAGCCTTACGCATCGATGAAGGTCATATGATCCCATCTTCCCAAACTATCAAAGCATACGACAACACATCTCATCCTATCTTGGAGACTGTAACTCTGGAACTGTGGTTTGGAGCTCAAATGGTACCGGTGAAATTCCAAGTGATGTAAATTCCGTCTGAATTTACAGCTCTGCTGGAACGCCCATGGCTCCACCACATGAAAGCCATAGCCTCCACTCTCCATCAATGCGTAAAGTTCATAAACCGCCAAGGAGACCTCGAGGTCTTCAGAGGAGGCAATTTTCTCATAAGCAACGAAGTCGAAGTGCCAACCAAGTGTGCCCGCAGCCGTACACATGTGCCACCCCCTGCAAACTGACAAAAGGAGAATTGGGGAAAATCTCATCTGAATCCCTCCGAGTCCGGAGGTGCTAATTATGTCAACGCCCTCGAGCAAGAGGAGCCTGGAACAATCAAATTCATCAGATTAACCTGCCCTTTTTGAGACTTGAATCCCGAATGGAAAGAAACATTGGAAACCACAATGATACAGGGACACAAACCTCTCATCTCAGATCAAAAGTTCGTAAGCATTCTTCGAGTAAACCCTCTGGCCCGACCCGACGAAGAAATCTTCACAATAAAGGTCAACAGACACAGGCACACTTATGAAGAATGCATGGCAGTCGTCCGCAAGATCTTAAACATGGAATTCCCTACCGAGCCCCACTGCTCAAGCAGAGGACATGAAGTCTTTCTCGCAGTACCGGCTTCACAGCAAGGCACACGATGTCCTTTGGTTTGGGTCTAACCATTAGACAGAGATGAATCAGAAATCTCTGGAGTGGAAGACGCAACAGATCAGTCGGAAGACTCTTATGTGAACATGCTCAGATTCTAGGATGGCACCAGCTCAGATGAGGTCACCTATGATGAAGGGTCAAATACAATGGAGATCGTGAAACTCAACGTCCCATATAGACAATTATTCGGCGAGTGGAAAAAGATGGTAGACATGACAAAGAACCCGTCTGACAATATAACTGACGACGACTTCGTCAACATCATCTTCTCCAGATACCCCAACAAGACCAGGGATCCAGTCTTTATTATCAAATTCTGCAATGAGAAGGTTACCCTCGACGATTGCCTGATCATGGTAAATGAGGCCCTTGCCAAAAGAGCTCATGGCTCATCATCCCCAAGTGTCCGCACCACTGACAGCCGGCCCATGCCGTCTGTTAAAATCATAGACAAGAACGCCACCAAGGCCGAGTGCATCAATAAAGGAGACAAAGCTCCTCATTTGACTATCCGCCAGATTGACCTCGGGAATGCCTCCAGTAGCAACCCTGAGAACATCAACGATTACTCTCCTAATTAGACAGATCAAACTCCAAGAGAGAGGGAGGACCTCTCAAGTATCAATATGCTCAAGTTTGATCCTCTTCCCAGCCATCACGGTAACGGATCTGAGTAACCCACCGACAAGTTGCTAGCGTTGATAGAGTCAGCTCTTGACCGGGATTACGAGACTATGAGCATTGCAGAATTAAACACACTAGTTGGTTCGATCAATCAGATGTGGGCAGATTTCCTTGTAGTCGAGATCAAAGAAGGCCGCATGGAATGTCCAACTATGATGTCGTCCAATGCTGTTGCAATCTCTCCTGTGGTGGCCCCCAAGTTTTGGTCGATCTGAAGGCATAGCTCGCCTATGATGACTTGGTCGACAATAATTGCATCTATTTTGACCATAATGTTTTGGGAGGGACGTGTCGGCTCAGTCATGACATGGTCATGTGAGTGATAGGTCGCCTCTTCTACACAGGTGATTGTAGATAGTCGTGAAGTTGTGGTGACAGACAGTTAGCCTCAGGAGTTTCAATTTCTAACTCCCTCTTCTTCCTTGTTCAAAGGACGTGATCAAGATAAGCCCGGGCTGTGCTCAAAACGCAGCCTACTCCAGCTAACGTAGGAAACTTTACCTGTTGATGGGGGATAGAGGCCACCATTCCTAGTGCGACCTAGCCAGGAATTCCCAAGATAGCAGCATAATCACGTATTACATCAATAACAATAAAAGTTACCTTAGTCACGACCCTGAAAGGGTGCTGGCCTAAGTCGACCTCCCATTCGACCTACCCCTTGGCCTCCACTCTATGGTTGGTGAAGCCCTCAAGTTGACCATCGTAAGGTGACAACCTTTCCTTTGTCAATCCCATCTCATTGAAGATTCTGTAGTAGAGGATATCCTTGCAAGCCCTTGTATCTACCAATATTCTACTCGTAGTACAACCATCTATCAATCCCAGAATTACCAGAACTTACTCTCTAGCGGCCAAATTGGTAGCTAGCTCGTCGGGGTAGAAACTGATGACTTCGTCTTTGAGGTAGCTCCTAGGTGGCACGTGCGGAGCTTTGGTGAGCTGAAAAATCTTGTGCTTTAGAGAGGTGTTGCTCGCTTGCTTAGTGATTACCCCTAAATTCAATTGAGGTTGCCTGGGTTCAGGCATACCTCCTGCAGCTAGCTCACCTTCGTCAGGTCGAGCTCCCTTTACAAATCTGTCCAGCCTTACGTTGTCGACCCACTTCTGAATGATACGTTTCAGACTCATGCACTCCTCTGTAGTATGTCCCGTATCCTTGTGGTAGTCAAAATACTTGCTGTTGTCCCTTCTGAACTTATTTCCTGAGTTCATTGGGGCATGTGGGCCTAGCTCAACAGAATTCATTATTTCGGTACGACTCACCGTCAGCGGGGTAAAATTCTCAGGCACTCTCTCAGTCGCCCTTGTTCTATTTTTCCCTTATTGTTGTTGCTACCATTCTTTTCTTGGTCCCCTTTATTGGATTCTCCGGCATCGGACTGCTTCAAACCCTTTTCGTTCTTCTTTTCTTTCCTCTCTTCAGCTATGGCCACATCATAGGCCCTTTCAAACAGCTCCTGCCTGGTCTTCACCCTCTTGACCTGTAGCTCATAGTCTAAATCTGGAGAGGAGACCCCATTCCTGAAGCAGATTATCACTTCCCTGTCTGTTAGGTCCTCCTCGATTTGGTCGACCATCTCCTTGAACCTGGTGTAGTAAGTCATGGAGCTTTCATTCTTGTCCTATGTCAGGTTGTTTAAGTCAGTGACCGTCATCTTTCTGGCTCCAGCTGTCGAGAAATGATCTATAAATTTCTTCCTCATGTACTCTGATAAGTGACTATTATATAGTCATTTATCCTAAGTTTTATATACTTTTACATGGATAAATCATCATTTCTCATTTCATTTTAAGTACTTTTTACTTACTTTTTCATATTTATTAGATTTTACGCCTTTGGTATGTTTTATGCATTTTTAGACAGGTTTTAGGGCCTTTTATGTCAAAAGGATGCTTGGGTACTTTAAAGATAAAAGACATGGAGGAGCACCAAACAAAATGAACACACAAAGCTAAATCCAGGTGGAGCAGTCGTGCAGCTAATGGTGGAGCGGCCGTGCACTTAGGCCATGACAGGCCATTTTTTGCCCCAAACCATGGAGTGGCCGAGCCTTGAACTGGGCCTGGCCGTATCAACCTTGGAGCGGCCGTACAGCCATGTTCGGAGCGGCCGTGCAAGTCTTCCAAATTCAAATTCAAAACTGGCGCCAAAGGTGCACGGCCGTGCAAAACCCTTGACACGGCCGTGCAAGGTCGTGACTGCAGATTAAAAGGCACCTTTTGGAAGCACCTTCTTGAAGAGTTCCCTCCCCCTTATAAAAAGACCCCTTGTAATCAGTCTAGGATATAGAATTTTACTGAGATTCCATAGATTTCATCAGAGATTAAACACAAATACTTGTGATATCAATTTCCAAAGATTATTTGAAGATCAAAGTTCATGTTTTGTTCTTGAAGTACTTTGGAGAAAAGCAATAAAAGTGAAGCATTATTTCAGCCATTTGCCTTCTATTTTCATCATAAGTCTTCTTACTCTATCTTCTATTTTTAATTGCTTATATGTTCTAGATGGCTAGTGAGTAAATCCCCCTTGTTCTTGGGGTTGAAAACTCAAAAACATACATGTTCATCATCTTAAATAAATAAAGTCTTGTCTTCTATCTTCATCTAAACAATTTCTTTATATTAATATCTAAATGTCTTACATTTTGGAGACGTCCAACTTGTATGATTCAGTCAATTGAGAGATGGACCTAGCGGAGAATCTCGATTGACGGAACCATATAAAGAAACTAGGTTCCATTGATCACGAAAGTAGTTCAACGGCCTAGGGATATTCATTTAATGGAAAGTATGTTGACTCTCGTTCTTAATGAATTCTTACTAATTATGGTCAGCTAGAGATAAGCCGGAATGCCCGTTTGTGATAGGGCGGGAGAAACATAAACGGAAATCTCAAACAGTTAGGACATAATTAGTGAAGAATACAAACGCTACTGTCTTAACCCGAAGTAGCGTAGGCTTAACATACCATCCTTGATTTTTATGAAATCTATATTTCTAAGACAATGACAATTTGATGAACAAGATTATGTGTATGATTTCCAATCCCGAGAATGCTTCGTTTTATAATAATTTAATTAAAGTATTTTCTGTTTATGTTCTTTCTATTTTCCAAAAACAAACGTTATCTCCCCCCAATCTTTTCTATAACTTTAAAGACAAAAATATTTTCTAAGTAAACCCTGTCTCTATGGGATCGACCCATACTTGCACCCGCTATATTACAATAGCCCGTGCGCTTGCGGATATTAAATAAACCGTTAGGTTAAAAGCCCGACAAGTTTTTGGCGCCGTTGCCGGGGACAACGGTTTACTTTAAGTTTTTGTCTTTACTTCATAATTATTTTTGTTTTATTTTTTCTTTGTATTATTTTGCTTTTACTCCTGATAAATTGTTACGTTTAATCTCTCTTTAAGTGTTTTTCTTATAGTGTATGAAGCGGGCTCGGACATTCTTTGACAATTTTGATCCGGAACCCGAACGAAGTTTTCACGAGAGACTAAGAAGATTTTAAGAGACCTTAAGAAAACATGTGGAAGGAGAATCGTAAACACCGGCTAGGACCCTACGGGACTTTGTTAACCCAAGTACCCCGGGAACTAGATTCCCTATTGTTGTGCCGAATGCTGGAGCGGCACACTTTGAGATAAAGCCGCAACTATTACATATGGTTATGAATAACCAATATAGCGGCACCGCTTTCGAAGATCCTCATCTCCACATCCAAACATTCCTTGAATATTGTGATACCACACGTATTCAAAATGTTACCCCAGAAGCGATTCGGATGCGCCATTTTCCTTTCTCTCTTAAGGATAAGGCGAAACAATGGTTGAATTCGGTCCCCCAAAATTCATTGACAACATGGGACCAAATTCAAGAAGCATTCCTTGGTCGATTTTTTCCCACCAAGCAAAACTGCCCAAATACGAACGAAGATCACTAACTTTTGTCAAACAGATAGTGAGACTTTGTACGATGCATGGGAGCGGTTCAAGGAACTTCTCAGAATGTGCCCCCACCACGGGCTTGAAAAATGGTTGATTGTTCACACCTTCTACAACGGTCTCATATTCAAGACAAGAGAGACCATTGATGCCGCTGCAGGAGGAGCATTGATGAACAAAGGAGTCGATGAGGCATATGACCTTATCGAGAATATTGCATTGAACCATTACCAATGGTCAAATGAGAGGGAGCAACAACAAGGTACGCCCGGAAAATATATGTTGATGCAGTTACTCTTCTCTCTTCTAAGGTTGACATGCTTTTGAAAAAATTTGAAAATCTTAATGTCAATTCCGTAGCTAGTGTAAATGTGTTATGTGAACTATGTGGGTCTAACTCACATAGTACGGATAATTGCGAGTTGCTTGACATTACCTCTAATAATCAAGTGAACTTTGTAAATTCTTTTGGACAAAAGGGGGGATGTATTCTAATACATACAATCCCGAGTGGAGGAATCACCCCAACTTCTCCTATAAGAATAACAACGTTCTAAACCCGCAACCATCTACACAACCCCCAGGATTTGCACCTAAGAACTTCAATAACAATGCAAGTACCTTCCCCCCTAAATCAAAATTCGATCTTATAATGGAATTCGTAGTGGAAAATAAAAATTCCCAAGAAAATATCAATAATGAATTTAGGGAATGCTTTAAACTTTTAAATGCTAGGTTTGATAACTTAGCAGCGCATAATAAGATGCTAGATACTCAACAAGCTCAACAGGATATCCCAACGAGTAGGCCACAAGGGAGTCTTCCCGGTCAACCTCAAAGGTCAAATGAACAAGTTAACATGGTAAAACTAGGGATGAGCAAGAAAAGATAAATGAATGCCCTAGGAATATTAATTTTAGTCCAATCCCTCCGATGATTGAGACTAGTTCGGGGACGGAATCCCCTAAGAAAGAAGACAAGGATTATGATGAATTCCTTGAAAACCTAGATGCCATTAATGTCAACATTCCATATTTCAGAAAACATGAAGATATTCCTTTAGCCATTAAACCTTTGAAAAAATTAATTTTTAAAAAAGAAAGGCTAGAAGAAAATGAGAATGTTATGTTAGCGGAGGAAGTGAGCGCTGTCTTGCAAAATAAAAATCCTCCAAAATTAAAGGATCCGGGTACATTCACCATTCCTTGTTGTGTTGGCAGAATAAACATTGATAACGCTGTCCTTGACTTAGGAGCTAGCATAAGTATAATGCCATTATCGGTTAGCGAGAGACTTGGTATAGGGGAACTCAAACCCACAACCATAACTCTCCAATTGGTAGACCATTCCGTTCAATACCCCGTTGGTATTATGGAAAACATGCCATGTCAGGTAGGGAATTTGATCAGCCCTGTCGACTTTGTGATCCTAGATATGGCGGAAGACCATCAAATTCCCGTCATTCTAGGAAGGCCATTTCTTGCCACTGCGGGGGCAATCATAGATGTGAAGAATGACATCTTTTCCCTAAATGTGGGGAAAGAAAAAGTCGAGTTTAGTATGCATAGATCAGATCTTGAGGATCCCTATTTCGAGACCTACACCCCAAGTGAAGAAAACTACACCACAAGTGAAGAAAACTACACCCCAAGTGAAGAAAATTGGATGGGTGAGGAACCACAATCAAAGGAAGGAATAGAAAATGATCCCATAAATGTTGAACCTTTGATTTGCAATAATAATGCTATAGATATTTCTGCATGTCCCGAAACTAATAATGCAGTGGAAAAGTCAAAAAGAACAAAGAAGGAGGTCACTTCGAATTTTCGAAAGTGCAAAGACTATAGGTCACTTGTTCTACCCAAGAAGTCGGGATGGAAGAAATGACTACCGCAAAAGATACTAATTACTCTGGAAGGATTGCATTGGCAAGTTGTCAATGACAAAAGGCCAACTAAATATCACGCATCTCCTACTACCGGAAAGGGGTCAAGCTAAGGACCTAAAACAAGCATCATCGGGATGGTACCGATGGATTATTTTTGTTTTAATTTATTTTTATTTTATTTATTTTATTTTCTTTCATTTATTATTAGTATTATTTTGCTAACTTTGTTTTGTAGGTATACAAAAAAATAAGAGAAAAAGAAAAAAATTAAAAGTGGTGAATATTGGTTAGCACGGCCGTGCAGCATACCTTGGAGCGGCCGTACAGTTCATATCGAGTCAAGAAGAGTTGACTCAGTAAAAGGGAGCAGCCCTGCAAATCCCTTGACACGGCCGTGCATATCGCCTGGGGAGTTGCGTCGTTTCAGTCAAAGAGACGTGTCTCTCTCCCTCCTCCCTCATTCACTTCATCTTCTTCAACTCTCCCTCAATTCCTCTGCCCCACCTACTTTAAAAACCCACTTCTCCACCATTTTAACTCACAATACAACCCTCAATCCTCCTCAAATCCACCAGTCAACAATTTCCCTTCAATCAAAATCATCCCAAAACCCCTCTAAAACCCCAATTCCGAAAATTCAAGAAACCCTTCACCCATTTCATAAATTCGAAGAGGTTACTCCGAATTAAGGTGCAAGGAAGGAGCTTTTGGGTGTCTTGTCGCTGATCAACAAAGATTTCAAGCCTTTCAACACAAATTTCTCCAGGTAATCTTTCTTTTTGCCTTAACTAGGTTTTGAGCATTTTCCTACAAAATTTTCATGGAAGGAAGGAAGGGAAAAGGAAAAGCTACTGATAGGGGTTCAAAGAGGTTCCGAAAAGAACCATCTCCTACCCCTAATCTGAACCGAACACTCAATGATTTGGGTATTGAGTTTAGAGAACCTTCCGAAGTGGCTAGGTTTATCACCCTTCGTCAAAAAAGGATTAGGACTACCTAATTCCCAGATGTTCCTGCCCTCAAAGCTTTAGATGTTTATTCAAATGTGAGAAAGTTCCACACCGGATTTGGTTGTGGCAATTTTCTCGAATTGCATGCAAAAACCTATGAAAGGATCACTTTGGAGTTTTTGTCAACTATGAGGAAGGATTTCACAACAGAAATTTGTGGAGATACGGGGGAGCCATATCAATTGATACACTTGTATTTTAGGCTTGGTGGAGAGGAGTTTCACCTCACTTCCTTTGACATAAACAGAATTTTGGGTTGGCCCGCTTATACAAATTATGAAACCGATTTTCCCATTGAGTTTAGGGAGAATGTGTTTTCGGAACAAATTATCGGAATCCCATCCTTCAAGTCTAGAACCGCAAAAGCCTCATCTATTATCCATCCCGTTCTTCGGCTTATGCATAGGTTCTACGCATGCACCATTTTTGCAAGGGAATATAAGGGTACGGTAAATAAGAAGGAGTTGTTTTTGTTGTGGTCTTTGGTAAGGGCTCATAGGAGGGTGAATTTGAGCCATTTCTTGATCGAGTTGTTTAGTGACATTGTCTCTCCAACTTTCAATGGGGAGATTCATATTGGTGGTATTGTTACTTTGTTTGCTAACCATTTTCGGCGTGTGATGCTCGATAATGAGGTTGCGGTTTCGGGTTCGACAAAGTTGGATATTCCAACCCTATGAATAATGCAAATGATTTCATATAGAGGATGTGGGGAATACAATTGGTTGGTAGGGCCGGGCAAAATGCCCTACATTGTTTTGCCAAGTCCCATCCTCCCCGTTGCCCGAACCCATCAATTTCAAACTTGGATCTTTCCTAATTCTATGATCCAAGGGGAGGGCCAATCAAGCCAAGCAAACCAAGAGGAGGAAGAAGAAGAAGAGAGAGAGCAACACCATCCCAACCCACCCCAATTGCCGCCGGATTTTAATGATAGATTTGACCGGATCGAGCTTCAAAACAATCAAATAATGACTCGGTTCGACACTTTCAACAATGAATTCCATTACTTCCGGAATGACATACAAAATCGTGTGAATACGATTCAAAGGCAAGTGAACACAATTTTCAACTATGGGGTCAATAATTGGGACGACTTTCCTCAACCACTACCATCTTAGTAAGTTTCTCTTACCCTCCCGGATTTGACATTGTTCCTTGAAACATTGAGGACAATGTTCATTTCAAGTGGGGGGGGGTATACCTATCTTTATTTTATTTTTCGCTTTCTAGTTTAAATTTACTCGCTTTTTAGTTTAGATTTACTTGCTTTCTAGTGTAATTTTTTTCTTTTAACTTAGTTGCATTTTCATTTTATGCATGTATAGTATATAAATATATATATATATATATATATATATATATATATATATATATATATATATATATATATATATATATATATATATATATATATATATATATATATATATATATATAAAAAAAATCCCTATGATGATCCATAATCTTTATCTCTTATGCTTGCTATTTGCCCTAGAATAATGCCATTTTCTTTCCTCTCATATTTTCTATAAACATAGAAATTTATAAAGAGAAAAATATAGGGATATTTTTTTTTAAATAATTGAAAGCCTCATAATTTAGTATAGCAAAATATAGGATTTTATCAAGAAAAAGGCATTTGATTAGAAGGAATCTTTACCAATCTACACTTGGTCATTATTATAAAAAAATATTGAAAATATTTTTTAAGATTGTGCATTTACATATATATATATATATATATATATATATATATATATATATATATATATATATATATATATATATATATATATATAATCCCTATGATGATCCATAATCTTTATCTCTTATGCTTGCTATTTGCCCTAGAATAATGCCATTTTCTTTCCTCTCATATTTTCTATAAACTTAGAAATTTATAAAGAGAAAAATATAGGGATATTTTTTTGAAATAATTGAAAGCCTCATAAGTTAGTATAGCAAAATATAGGGTTTTATCAAGAAAAAGGCATTTGATTAGAAGGAATCTTTATCAATCTACACTTGGTCATTATTATAAAAAAATATTGAAAATATTTTTTTAAGATTGTGCATTTTTAAATTTTATTAAATGTTTATTCTCTTATTAGAAGCACCCTTTGTTTTGCATCCCTTGAATCACACCTCTTCATCAAAATCCCATCTTTCCATTTCCACTAATCAAATCAAGTTTAGGCATTTTTATCTTATTGCTAAAAGAGTGACTTAGTCACCAAGCCTTAAAAGCAAAAAGAAACCTACTACTTCCTAAGTAACTCGGGGCACGGCGTTCGCTGCGACGATGCTTCCTTGCCAAAAGGAAGTAATATCCAAAAGTATTTTTGATCTAAGTATTAGGAACATGTGGTTTGCAGCCACAATGTCTCCTACTTGAAAGGATCAAAAATAACTAAGGTCTTTTGTAAAAATATAACACGTGCAAAAATAAAATAAAATTGTTTAAACTTTGATGAGATTTTTCCACTATCATCATCCATCTCTTTTCCCTTGTGATTCAAGAATGCAATACGATTCTTCGGGAACTTCTAGTTTGTGAATAAATATTTATACTTCCCTTTGTACATTTTAAAGAAATAAATTCATTTCTCTCAAAAATCACTCTAAAGAGTAAAAGCTTCTCTTATACCAAGAAATGGATCTAAGATTTATCCTTCTAGCATGTTTTACTTGATCAAATTCTATATATGCTATATTAGGTTATTGTCTTACAAATTATCTCTTTAAAAATATCCCCAAAATGCTTCTTTCTAAATAATTTTTAAAAGTATACAAAATATGACTAGAAAGATGAAGGCATTATCCAAAAGGCATATAGGGCTTGCTACTTTATTTTCTGAGGGATCATTCTTGCTTTTCTTTTCTTTTTCTCCCTCTCCGTATTTTCATCCTAAAATTGCATGGGGACAAGCAAAAGCTTAAGTGTGGGGGAGTTTGATAAGTGACTATTATATAGTCATTTATCCTAAGTTTTATATACTTTTACATGGATAAATCATCATTTCTCATTTCATTTTAAGTACTTTTTACTTACTTTTTCATATTTATTAGATTTTACGCCTTTGGTATGTTTTATGCATTTTTAGACAGGTTTTAGGACCTTTTTATGTCAAAAGGATGCTTGGGTACTTTAAAGATAAAAGACATGGAGGAGCACCAAACAAAATGAACACACAAAGCTAAATCCAGGTGGAGCAGCCGTGCAGCTAATGGTGGAGCGGCCGTGCACTTAGGCCATGACAGGCCATTTTTTGCCCCAAACCATGGAGTGGCCGAGCCTTGAACTGGGCCTGGCCGTGTCAACCTTGGAGCGGCCGTGCAGCCATGTTCGGAGCGGCCATGCAAGTCTTCCAAATTCAAATTCAAAACTGGCGCCAAAGGTGCACAGCCGTGCAAACCCTAGACACGGCCGTGCAAGGTCGTGACTGCAGATTAAAAGGCACCTTTTGGAAGCACCTTCTTGAAGAGTTCCCTCCCCCTTATAAAAAGACCCCTTGTAATCAGTCTAGGATATAAAATTTTACTGATATTCCATAGATTTCATCAGAGATTAAACACAAATACTTGTGATATCAATTTTCAAAGATTATTTGAAGATCAAAGTTCATGTTTTGTTCTTGAAGTACTTTGGAGAAAATCAATAAAAGTGAAGCATTATTTCAGCCATTTGCCTTCTATTTTCATCATAAGTCTTCTTACTCTATCTTCTATTTTTAATTGCTTATATGTTCTAGATGGCTAGTGAGTAAATCCCCCTTGTTTTTGGGGTTGGAAACTCAAAAACTTACATGTTCATCATCTTAAATAAATAAAGTCTTGTCTTTTATCTTCATCTAAACAATTTCTTTATATTAATCTCTAAATGTCTTACATTTTGGAGACGTCCAACTTGTATGATTCAGTCAATTGAGAGATGTACCTAGTGGAGAATCTCGATTGACGGAACCATATAAAGAAACTAGGTTCCATTGATCACGAAAGTAGTTCAACGGCCTAGGGATGTTCCTTTAATGGAAAGTATGTTGACTCTCGTTCTTAATGAATTCTTACTAATTATGGTCAGCTAGAGATAAGCCGGAATGCTCGTTTGTGACAGGTCGGGGAAAACATAAACGGAAATCTCAAACAGTTAGGACATAATTAGAGAAGAATACAAACGCTACTGTCTTAACCCGAAGTAGCGTAGGCTTAACATAGCATCCTTGATTTTTATGAAAATCTATATTTCTAAGACAATGACAATTTGATGAACAAGATTATGTGTATGATTTCCAATCCCGAGAATGCTTCGTTTTATAAGAATTTTATTAAAGTATTTTCTGTTTATGTTCTTTCTATTTTCCAAAAACAAACTTTATCTCCCCCCAATCTTTTCTATAACTTTAAAGACAAAATCTTTTCTAAGTAAACCCTGTCTCTGTGGGATCGACCCGTACTTGCACCCACTATATTACAATAGCCCATGCGCTTGCGGATATTAAATAAACCATTAGGTTAAAAGCCCAACATACTCCCACGAGGTGATGCAGCCCGGCGTCAATCCACGAAACCAAGTCAATGCTGCACCTGTGAAGCGGGTTAGTGCCTTGCACAACACATCATCCTCGGAGGAGACCAAACACATGGTGGCCTAAAAGTGTTGCATGTGGTTCAGGGCATTGGTCGCACCTGAATATTTATCTAAGGATGGCAACTTGAAACCCACGGGAGGTCGTAGCTCGAGCACTCTCTGGACGAGGGTCCAAGAGTATTGTAGTTTCGTTCACCCTTTCTGTCGTCCTATTTTCTGTCGGCCTCCATCTTTTCTAACCTCCTTCTCAGATTCAGCAACTCCCTAGCATCTGGGTTTTCGTCCCTTTGATAGGAGACATTATAAGATATTTGCCTCTCCTCCTAGAGAGGCTCCCTCCTAGAGTAGGCTCTCTGCCTTTCACTCCTAGGTGGGGTTATCTCTCTCCCTCCCCATTGGGAAACTTCTCTATCCCTTCTTGGTGGCAACCTGTGCCCATTTCTCTCTCGATGGGATTGCAACCTCTCCATTCTGGCAGGCAACCTACGCATATTCCTTTCGACCTCCCTTTGTCGCCTCAAATGTGACTCTGCCTCCTGCTCCCTATTCTGGTTGAGATGACTTCTTAGATCGTCACTTGAAACAGATATGTGGGTATGGATGGGTTGTTCAATCATACGTTGCTCGCCGTTCTGCCTAGCACTCCCATTAAGTTGCCTGTGAGAGATATGGGAGGGAGCTTCTCTTTGCGATCTCCTATCCTCCTGATCTGGAGATTCTGGCATATCCAGTAATTCCTGCAAAATTCTGGCCCATTCCAACAACATTTCCTTTCTACTGAGGTGATTAGTTGAGGGACCTGGATTGTCGCCTGCAACCGTTCGACCTACCAGTAGTCGTTTTGGAGGCGGCTGTGCTTCTGGCTCGACCATAGGCCTCTTTTCCCTTCTGTTATCTGGCAAGCCCCTGCCATCAGCCATGCTATTGGAACGAGATGCTCTCCTAGGAGGATTGCCCGGTGGAGGAGGAGGAAGATTAGCAGTCCTGTTTCCAGTGCCCACCTCGATATTTCTTACCGTCCTACTGAGCGTTGGATCACTGGAGGATGACTCTATCTATCCGTCTGCAGCCATAGTACTCTCTGATTAAATTTCGAGGTCAAAAATCTTCTTTCTCAGTAATGGAACCAAACTGATGCTGCAGGAAATGTGTTGATCAACCTACGACCAGCAACTAGGTTGATCCACTGGCTTTGATTGACCTGAAACAAAGAACCCACGACTAGCCGGAATGGTCTCCGGCGAAGACCCTCGGGGGTGAGAGTAAGTATGGTGTATGAGAGCTGATAAATTATATTGAACAGAAGTATTCAAAATAACAAATAGCAATTACCTCAAAACCGTTGATGTTGTAAAGTATTTATAGGCCTTGACATGAGTTATAATTGTAGTAGGATTGCATGAAATCCCTAGAATCACGGATCAGATTGAGTAAGAGATCTCGTACGTAAATAACTCCTGATTTGTAGGACTTTTATTATGGAAAGAGTTGTAGGCGTAATAAGACTCTGTAGGTCAACATACGCCTTGTAGGTCGAGGTCGCCTATCTGGGTCTAGGTCGACCAGACTGAATGATGTAGCCGGCTAATACTCGTAGGAGAGATATGGATCGTATGTCGGACAAAGCTAGGTCGGGACCATGGAGGTCGGACAATGAGCTAGGTCGACTGATTTTGGCTGATGGGCCTTAGGCCTTATAATAATTGGGCCGACCCACTAAGGATGTGGTGGCAATAATACTCGAATAACTGGGCTTTGATCGTTGGGCCTAGCCTATCACTTTTATTTCGTTAAATTATAATTTACAATTTCTTTGTGTGGCCAGAATTTTTAATTGTTCTAATTGTTTAGATAAATTGGCCAATTTTCGGGACAACTCATCATTGATACTCATTCCACACATCACTCTAAGAGTATCTCACACACATTAATTTTAAACAACAAAAAAAATAGAAAATAATAAAAGAAAACTATTAACAATGCCTAAACAAACTTGTTTTCACACACAAATTCCTGATAACGCCGCCAAAAACATGTTAGAGAAAACTCCACTTGTAATAAAAATATCATAGGAAGCCCACTAGTTACCGGAGCAGTAAAGCACGAAATCGATTTTCAGCAGTTAACAGAAAAAGTAAAAGATGGTTTTTTTTATTGTGTTTAATTTCCTAAGAAAGCAAGTAAAATTCATCTAAGCAGCCAATTAAAATAACAAGTAACGAAAATAGCGAATTTCAAGCCGTAGGAAATCAACCTACTGATTAGATTCACATGTATATCATCAATATCAAAGCTAATAATATTGTCAATAAATGTTGGTGGTTCACTCAATTAAGTAAAATTGGGCATTCTCACGTACACAATTTGGTGCTCCCTAAATGTTATAATTTCTTCTAATTTCGTATAACATTCAAAGAACCCATTAATATCATAGGAATAAAAAAACCAACAATTTGTGAAACAAAACTAATGACTGCACAAATTATATTTATTAAAAAGTTAGGCTTCATATATATTATGCAATCTCATGTTAATCAATATACATGTAATTAGTTAAAAAGTCAACCACATCTACACATACAATTGTATCTAGAAAACTTTGATTGATAACACTTTTTGAAAAAAAAACAACCAACAAAAAGATTGACTATAAGATTAATTAGATATAAAAAAATCAATACATGTTACCTCCAATCCGTACAATTAGAATTTAGCCAAGCATCAATAAATTATGAGTTGATAGCATAAAACCTTGAATTATAATCCTTTAATCTCCTCTAAAACTACGGAAAATTAAAATAAAACGTACAGAAAAATAGTTGCTAGAGTTGTTATATACTACGTATATAGTAGGGTTAAGGAGGTCAAAATTAGGAAAACATAAGAATTTCTTGTTGAAAAAGAAAAATCTGAGCTGTTGGCCGAAAATTCCCCAAAGGTGTTGGGTTTTAGGGTTACAAGCGCATCAGAAGAATTTAACATAAACACAAAACCCTAGCCTTGAATCCGTCTAATATGAACAGATTAAAACTATGAATATAGATTTAATAACCATTGTTGCGAGTTTGTCTTTCGTACACGATTAGTAATTTAGATTTGAATCGTCGACGAAACTTTGATCTTATTCCTTGTTCTTCCTTGGTGATGAATCAACAACGTAGGTCTCCAAGCTTTAGGTGATAAAGCAATCACCCTCTATCGGTAATCCACACGCGAACGAATCAAGATCGAATCTTGTTGGATTGCTAGATAATCCCCCATTGTTGGAACTCTTTTCAATAATCTATGTCTAATATGGAATTGAATCTAGGGTGTTTTGATCTTTGATTCTTAATCAAAATCAAGAGATTTTTGTTTCTCAAGCCCTAAAATTCGTGTGTCATGGCTGAGGCAAAAGGGGCAATTTATACTTTATAAATATCCATAACACTTAGGGAGAAAAGTCCTAATCCAAAGCCAAAATGAAAAAGTGCCAGGGGTAGGGCACGATCGCCCCTTTTGTCCAGAGAAAAGGCGTGATCGCCCCCTCCAATACGCGTGGTCGCCCCTTTTGACCAGAGACTGGGCGCGATCGCCCCCTCTAAGGGTGCGTGATCTCCCCCTCTCAGGGTGCGTGATCTCCCCCTCTCCAATTCCATATTTGGGCCATTTTCAATCCGTTCTTTGTGTGCGACCCTTTAGGAATTATATTTTATGTTGGTAGTGAGTTGAAACATCAACCTCACAAGACATAAGTGGTCTCTAGCAAGCCATTATGTCCATCCAATTAAATATAACATCAAAGCTTGATTCCTTAATAGATCATTGTCACAATCCCTTTGTCCGCGATGTCATATTGAACATAAGTCATGGTCCACATCAACATATACTGTTCAATGCTTTCTCGACTCCGAATATGTTGATAATCCAGGTGCATTTGATCTCTATCAAATCTCTTGAGTGTGGCCACACATTTCATCATCACAATTTATCGAGAGGCCCAAGCAGACATCTCTCTTTACGAGGGACAAATCCCATCTTGACTTATCATTCTTCCCTAAGAGAATCCATTAGTGCCAACATAGCCCTTATTGATATCCTATTAAAGATAGTGTTAGACTACATCAAACACAATGTTCATCATGTGGATGACGATGATAATCTCAGGTACTAAGGATTCTAATGACACGACTATCATGAGATATTATCATGACATATATGACCATAGACCATGTCATAAATCTCATAGATGGGTCAGTCCAGTACCTTGTTCTCTAACAAGTACCCATAAGTGTAATGTGCATCCCTATGTATATAATCATCTCCATGATTATCCATTACCAACTTATACTAGTTATTCACAATAACTAGGGACACATAATATTATAATAAACATGTAAAACATATAATACTCAAGATAAATATTCTCTATTATAAATGGTAAAGACGATTACATAACAGTATTAACTGTGAGTCAAAATAGTTATACGCCTAGGGCATAACACCAACAATCTCCCACTTGGATTAGGCCCAATCTTATATGTATCGTATACCCATGGACCTAACATGACCATCATGCTTTGCTTGTGCGAGGGGCTTTGTAAGCGGATCCCCTATGTTATCATCAGTTGAATTCTCGAATGAGGTAGAAACGTCTAAGTATGTGTTTGGATCGTTGATGTGACCTTGGTTCCTTTGCTTGGGCAATGGCACCATTGTTGTCACAATAAAGTTCCACCGGATTAGTGATACTTGGAACGATTTCCAAATCACTAACGAATTTCTTGATCCAAACTGCCTCTTTAGCTGCATCGGATGTCACTATATATTCGGCCTCAGTTGTAAAATTGACTTTGGTACTCGGCTTGGAACTCTTTCAACAAATCGCACCTCTGTTAAGCATAAACACAAACCCTGATCGCGATCTAAAATCTTTGTCAGTTTGGAAGCTTGTATCTGTGTAACCCTTTAAAACAAGATCATTTTCCATCCCTCCAAAAACCAAGAACGCATCCTTGTCCTTCTTAAGTACTTAAGGATCATCTTAACTTCCATCCAATGGTTTTCACCTGGATCAGATTGGTATCGACTCGTCATGCTTAAAGCATAAGAGACATCAGGTCTAGTACAAATCTTGGCATACATGATAGATTCAATTGCCGAAGCATATGAAATCTCATTCATTCTCTTTCGCTCACCAGTTGTCTTAGGACACTGAGTCTTGCTAAGAGTAACACCATGACCCATTGGCAAGTTTCCTCTCTTCGAATTTTCCATCTTGAATCTTCTAAGAACTTTGTTAATGTAAGTACTTTGACTCAAACCAATCATCCTTTTAGATCTATCTCTATAGATCTTGATGCCAAGGATGTAGGCGGCTTCACCCATATCTTTCATTGAGAAACACTTTTCTAACCAAGACATGACAGTCTGAAGTGCAGGAATGTCGTTTCCAATATTTAAGATATCATCGACATACAATATTAGAAATAGTACTATGCTCCCACTGAACTTCATGTATACACATGGTTCATATTCGTTCTTGATGAAGCCAAACTCTATGATCGATTCATCAAAACGAAGATTCCAACTCCTAGAAGCTTGCTTCAACCCATATATGGATCTTGCATAATTTATTAGAATTTCTTGGATCGACAAACCCTTCAGGCTGTGTCATGTACACATTCTCAAGTAGCTTCCCATTTAGGAAAGCTATTTTGACATCCATTTGCCATATCTCATAGTCGTAATATGCGGATATGGAAATTAAAATTCTAAGGGGCCGTTTGGTTAGGTGGCTTAAGACGGGATAACATTCATCAGGCTTATTAAGAGGACGTTTGGTTGTAAATTAGGCATCCGGATAATTACGCCAATTTATTGGGATTAGGTCTTAATCCCCTCATTAATTATACTGATCTCAGGGAAGTATTATTAATCCCTTTCATAATAATCCCCTCATTAATAATACTGCTAATCCTTATCCGGCAACCAAATGAGCCCTAACAGACTTAAGCATTGCAACTGGCAAAAAGGTTTCATCATAGTCAATACTATGAATTTGCCTATATCCCTTTGCTACAAGCCTATCCTTGTAAGTATGCACCTTCCCATCCATGTCGGTCTTCTTCTTGAAGACCCACTTGCACCCTATGGTTTTTACACCTTCAGGTGGATCAATCAAGTTCCAAACTTGATTATCATGCATGGATTATAATTCGGATTCCATGGCTTCTAGCCATTTATCCGAATCAGGAGTGGACATCGCCTCTTGATAGGAAGTAGGTTTGTCATTCTTAATGACTTCCACTTCATTACTTTTCGATACGAGAAATCCATATCTCTCGGGTTCGGATCGTAACCTATCCGATCTACGATGGATTTGTGCATATTGAACCGGTTCCACAACTCCTTATGAACTTGGTTCTGTCTCTACTCTCGGTTCCATGTTATCTTCGGGCTCTTGAACTTCTTCAAGATTAATTTTACTCCCACTAGATCCTTTATTGAGAAACATTTTCTCAAGAAAAGTACCATATTGAGCAACAAACACTTTGTTCTCATTGTGGTTATAAAAATAATATCATTTTGTTTTCTTAGGATAACCAACAAAAATAACTTTGCCAGATTTTGGTACTAACTTATCGGAGACAAGTCTCTTCACATAAACTTCGCAACCTCAAATCTTCATGAAAAACAAATTTGGTTTTCTTCCATGCCACATCTCATGTGGGGTCTTAGGAGCCGATTTAGTAGGGACTCTGTTCAGTGTGAACGCAGCAGTCTCTAATGCATATCCCCAAAAGGAAATAGGAAGGTCAACTTGACTCATCATCGAACGAACCATGTCCAACAAGGTTCTATTCCTCCTCTCAGACACACCATTCCATTGTGGTGTTCCGGGTGGAGTCAACTCTGAAATGATTCCACAGCTTTTGAGATGATTGTCAAACTCTTGGCTTAAATATTCACCACCTCGATCGGATCAAAGTACTTTAATAGTTTTGCCAAGTTGATTTTGTACTTCATTTTGAAATATTCTAAATATCTCAAACTATTCACTTTTGGAGTTCATCAGATAGACATAGCCATATCTAGATAAGTCATCAATGAATGTAATGAAATATCGAAACCCTCCCCTAGCAATGCTACTTAATGGTCCTCATACATTTGTATGTACTAGTGCAAATAAGTCATTAGTCCTTGCACTACTCTTAATGTAAGGTGGTTTGGTCATTTTTCCCAATAATCAAGATTCACATATCTCGTATGATTCATAATCATGTGAGTCTAAAAGTCCATCTTTATGAAGTTTAGAAATATGTTTCTCATTTATATGACCAAGCCGGCAATACCACATGAATGTGTTGTTCACATCATTCGGTTTAGATTTCTTATTTACATTATAGATATCTTCAACATCATTTTGTTTCTCAACATCAAGGATATAAAGGCCATTAAATGAATTTGCAATACAATAATGTATATCATTTAAATAAATAGAAAACTTCTTATTCTCAATAAGAAACATATATCCTTCATTATCCAAACAAGAAACAGAAATAATATCCATACTCAAATCCGGAACGTAATAACAATTGTTCAAAACAAGTACTAGTCTACTAGGTAAAGTAACTTCATAAGTTCCTACAGCTAATGCAGCAACTCTTGCTCCATTCCCCTCATGTAGGTCCACTTCACCCTCTTTGAGTAGCTTTCTATTCTTTAGTCCCTGCACATTTAAACAAATATGTGATCCACATCCGGTATCCAATACCCAAGAACAAGAAGTAGAAATGAAAATATCTATCATATAGATACCTGAATCAGTAGCAATCGTATTGCCCTTCTTCGCTTTTAGGCCTTCCTTTTAAACCTTGCAGTTCGCTTCCAATGACCAACCTCTTGGAAATGGTAGCAAATTGCATCCTTTTGAGACACTTTGGGTTTAGCCTCTTCGGCATTGGCAACTTTTGCCTTAGATTTAGCAAATTTTGCTTTACCTTCTTTGCCTTCCTTTTTGAACCCTTTTCCTTTGTTAACCATTAACAAATTTGCGGTACTAGGCTTCTTGATATTTTTCTTTGTAGTCTTAAGCATCGCATCCAATTCTGATAGCTTTTTCTCCATTCCACTCATGTTATACTTCATAATGAAATGGCCATAACTTTAAGGCAATGCATTCAATATCGTATCCGTTGCGAGTTCCAAACTCATAGGATACCCAAGCCTATCAAGGTGCTCAATATATCCTTTCATTTTAAGGACATGAGGACCTACCGACTGCCCCTCTTGCATCTTGCATGCATTAAGAGCCTTCACCACATCATACCTCTCTTGCCTAGCTTGCACTTGAAACATTTCTTTTAAGCGCTGTGCTAGGTCAAAAGCTGCTTCCATGTGTTCAAGGTCCTTCTGAAGTGCCTTACACATGGTGCCAAGGATAAGGCAAGCAATATCATTAGAATCATCAACATGTTTCTTATGTTGCTCCTTATCTGCCCTTGCAGCATTGGCAGCGGGTTCTGCAGGAATAGGTTCGTCAAGAAAGTACAATTTCTTCTCTTGCCTAAGAACAATTCTTAAGCTTCTGATCCAATCAGAATAGCCGTTCTCTTTGAGCTTGTCCTTCTCAAGGATGAATTGCAGCGACAATGGTTGATTATTATGAGATGCCATTCTACAATAAGATATACAAACAATATGAGCACATATAAGTATCAAAACATTTACCATCTAAGAGACAAATAATGTATTTCACAAATACTCCCACTAAATTATACACCTTCAAATACAAGCATGTATCATATAATTATAATGGGCTAAGATCCATATTTCACTTAATTTTGGTTTAACTGAGTCAATACCCGAAATCAAGCTATTTAGGTAGATAAAACTTGTCAATTATATCATATATACGACTCTTAGATCTTTTATGAGATTCTAGACATCTTATGTCAACACATGTTTTAATCTCATCTATGTAACGATGTGTCGCCATTTTTTTTTCGAAAGATTGGTGTTTTTCTTTTCTTTGAAAATCAATCGAAAAACACGGAGTCGCCACGCCATTTTTGTTTTAAGGGCCAAAACATTGAAAAATGCCCGAAGTTAGAGATTTGGGTTCGGAGGTCACGTTACACGCCGGGAAGAACGTTAGTGTTCACCCAGAATGCCTCGTAAAACGAGTCTTCCAAGCTTAGAAACCATTTGTGTGTGTGTGTGTGTGTGTGTTCCTTTGGCCAAAATAAGTTCAAACTGAGAAAACTAAAAATTGGGAACAATTTATAAGACATTAAACAAGTCCCATGATTTTTGGTATGATTTTAGGGTTGAGTTTTGGTACTCAAAAGATTTCTTGAAGTTGGAAATCAATTCTGCCAGAATGAAAAAAGGCAGTGGACACTTGATTTTAAAATGGATTTAAGAGCTTTAAAACTTCAAAATCTGGGGAAAGTCCGAGAATGAAAGTTGTTCAAAACATATTAAATAAGGTTTCTTCAAAAGACTTTTCCATTTGGAGATGATTTGTTGGACCAAAAACTTCTGAAAATCTCAGATATGAAATCTGGATTTCCAGAGACTGTTGAACTGACCTTTGGAAAATAATTTGAAAAATGGAGTTATACTCACGGAAAAAATAAAGTGAAAATATGTCTAGAATTCTACTGATATTGGCTATAAAAAGTATTTTGTAGTCAACACCCAATTACAAGTTCTTCTGTGTCAAAAAAATTAGACAATGGACTGAGGTCTTAGAACAATGCTATTGGACAGCAAGATGTTCTTGAGGGAAAATGTGATTTTAAAGGGGGTTTTGCATCCATGCTTGTCCCCATTTCCTTAGGCTTTGATTAGTGATCACTAGAAATTTTAGTGGTGAATCTACTATATCAAGCCATCCTTAGGGTACATTAGGACTTAAGCACTTCATTTGCTTGGGAATGGGAGATTTAGCTTTGAAATCAAGATTTTAGGTATGAAAATGGTTTTTAGGGTTTTGAAAATATGTTTGTAAGAAGTAAAAATAATTTTGAAAGAAATGTTGATCCTTGTAGAGGATCATCCATGGAGATGAACTTCCATGGTGATCCTCTTGGATCTAGGGCAAGAGAATAACAAGTTACATCTTCAAAGTATGAGATGCATGCATGGATGAGAGAGATTTAGGGTAGGGAGAAGGAGGTTTTACCAATCTTCTTTTGTGTTTGAGTTTGAGGCTTGGATTTAAGAGTGTTTGAGGCTTGAATTTGAGAGTGATTAGTGAGTGTGATTTGGGAAAATAATCCAAAGAAAAAGGTGGCAATTCAAGAGAATTCCCACTGTTTTCTCTAGTATTCTCGCCAAGGTGTTGCTGTGAATGAAGTTGTGGCTCCTATATTTCTGTGACTGAAGGGCTCAATTTATAGCCCTCTGAAAATTACAGAATCATCCGCGCAGATAGGAACCTCAGCGTGCACTGTTCATTAATGCTGCTGCAGGCTTTAGACCAAAGGAATTTTTTTGAAAATTCAAACTGGCTATGTTTTTCAGCTTGCCAATTTGGGTTTTTTACAATTTCTTTTCTTTTTAAGATTCTTTTCTTGGCTTAACCTTAAATAGCAATCTCTACTTTACCCTTGTTTTGTTAGAAAAGTTAGGAATTGTTAGAAATGTTAGGAATGTTAAGACTTTCGTTAATTTTCTAACGAAAATGCTAACAACTCAAATTGGAGCACTTACAGTAGCCCCTCGGCGACGGCGCTTTCGAAGGAAGCGGGGTCGTCGATAAGAGTAAGGCTCCATATTTGACAGGATGATCAAGTGATCGAGTGGTTGAACCTGGTGATAGGCTACCTACGTATCTTTAAGAGGAATCAAGCCAGTCATAGTTCGGGTCTTTGACCCTAGAGTGACTGTTTTAGGATGTCAACCTGGCGAGCGAGTTCTGTAGTCGATTGCTGAAAGAAACTCTGTTGGGGATAGGACATGACCATTTTGGTCTGATGGCTAGAGTTGTATATCCGCTCTGCTGGGGATAGGAATGACCATTTTCGGTCTGATGGCTAGAGTTGTATATCCGCTCTGCTGGGGATAGGAATGACCATTTTGGTCTGATGGTTGAACCTAGTGATAGGCTACCTACGTATCCTTAAGAGGAATCAAGCCAGTCGTAGTTCGGGTCTTTCGATGTTGACCCTGGAATGACTGTTTTAGGGTATCAACCTGGTAGTGATGGCATTTTAGGTGCCTCAGACCTTGATGATGGTGTTTTAGGTGCCTCAAACCTTGATAATGATGGCATTTTAGGTGCCTTGAACCTTTGGTGATGGCGTTTTAGGTGCCTCGAACCTTGCTGATGATGGCGTTTTAGGTGCCTCGAGCCTTGATAATGATGGCATTTTTGGTGCCTCGAACCTTGCTGATGATGCCGTTTTAGGTGCCTCGAACCTTGATTTGAAATGGTTTTCCCTTGATGGTTTGGGATAGATGGTCCTCTGGTGGACTTCATTTGAAGGGATCGGTCTTACGTCTGCTGCCGAAGGAAAGGATGACCGTGCTGGTCGAGTGGCTGGACCTATGGTAGGCTACCTACGTATCCCGATTGGGGAATCAAGCCCTTACGTAGTTCGAAAAGCTGCTGGGGGGAAATCGAGGGATCCCTTTGTCTTTTGCTGGGGAAAACGGGCTTACGTTTTACGGCCGTTGATGATATTGATGAAAGAAACGGGATTCCGTTATCTTTCTTGGAGAAATCGGACTTACGTTTTACTGTCGTTTGATGATATCGATGAAAGAAACGGGATTCTGTTATGTTTCTCGGAGAAATCGGACTTACGTTTTACTGCCGTTGATGATTTAGATGAAAGAAACGGGATTCTGTTAACTTTCTCGGAGAAAATCGGACTTACGTTTTACTGCCGTTGATGATATTGATGAAAGAAACGGGATTCCGTTATCTTTCTCGGAGAAAATGGGCTTACGTTTTACGGTCGTTTGATGATATTGATGAAAGAAACGGGATTCCGTTATCTTTCTCGGAGAAATCGGACTTACGTTTTACTGCCGTTTGATGAAATTGATGAAAGAAACGGGATTCCGTTATCTTTCTCGGAGAAAATGGGCTTACGTTTTACGGCCGTTTGATGATATTAATGAAAGAAACGGGATTCCGTTATCTTTTTCGGAGAAATCGGACTTACGTTTTACTGCCGTTGATGAAATTGATGAAAGAAATGGGATTCCGTTATCTTTCTCGGAGAAATCGGACTTACGTTTTACTGCCATTTGATGATATTGATGAAAGAAACGGGATTCCGTTATCTTTCTCGGAGAAATCGGACTTACGTTGTACTGCCGTTGATGAAATTGATGAAGGAAACGGGATTCCGTTAACTTTCTCGGAGAAAATCGGACTTACGTTTTACTGTCGTGAAGCTTTTTTGAAAGGGGGGTTAACTTTGGTTAACTTTGGTAAACTCTGTTAAGTTGAGACTAAACTGCAGAGTCCTGGAATTTTAAAGGGCAAAATGGTCTTTTTGACCCTTCAATTTGGTCCGCGCGGAGGGGAAAGAAGCCCAGATTGGTTTTTAAAAGGCACCGCCGCCCTTCTCCTTCTTCCTCACTATTTTTACAGTTTTTCGAGAGAAGAGAGAGAGAAAACGAGAAATCCGCCATTGTCGACCCTAGGAGCTTCGAAATCTTTCGATTTTCTTCGATTTTTGAGAAATGGAACACGGGGGAGTCGCCATTCAAGGTCAAGGACGCGGCCCGGTCGCGAAAAGGCGATTAGAGCTCGTTTGAATGAGGAGTCATTACTCTCTTTTGCAATCGATTGCGGAGGAGCCATACCCCGATGCGTGGCAACATTGGGCCACTGATCCGAGTCTCCGTACGATATACTTCGAATCTCTCCATTTTCTTTGTTGATTTTTCATTTGAAATTGATTTTTGTGATTTTTCTTTTTTTCTTTTTTGAAAATTTCGAAAGTCATGTTCTTGGGCTTGGATTTTGATTTTGATGATTTGCATGTTGTAATGAGTTTATGGGTAACCCAAAAATGCATTTTGTTTGAAAAAAGAATGGGCATTTTGCCATTTTGAAATATGAGATGATGAAAATTTTCCAGAATTCGGGACGGACTCTCTTTTGCATGTAGGATTTTTTGCAATGAGATGATGCTTCCCTGATTGATATGAATGCGTGCATGCATGTTTTTTGTAAAAGTATGATTTTTTGTGAAAAATGGGACGGATTTTCGTTTCCGTTGATTGGATGAATGAATTGTGAAAGATTGCTTATGCATGCTATTTCATGAAAAATGGGACGGAGTTTTTACTTCCGTTGACTCAAAGTTATTGACATGTTTTTTTTTTATGCATGATGAATGATGGTTGCTGAAAAATCTTTTCTTTTGTGCAAGAAAAATGGGGCTGAGTCCATTATATGCCGTTATGCTGCCGAATTTTCTTCAAAACTTTGTGATGCATGTGTATGCTCTTTTTTTTTTTTTTTGGATGCAAATGCAATTTTTTTTTGACATTTTTTTTTGTTTTTCTTTCCATTGCAGGGTGGAGATCGTTTTGTGACGGAGCAGCTGAATAAGCTGAAGACTCGAGGATCAGTGGAGGCCGTGGTTGACCTGTGGGACCGGCTTCCAGTCCTGGGCAGAGGAGTTCTGATGAGTCTGAGACAGATCGTCATTGGGACTGGGTTGTATGAGTTCATTGAGTGCCTGAGGGGGTTGGTTAAGTTCCCCAAGAGTAAGGGCCTGATTTTCGCTTTGGCACAGCATTGGTGGGACGTGACCCACACATTCTATTTCTTCTGGGGCAAGGCCACGGTTACTCCTTCCGATTACGCTGCGATCACGGGCCTGTCCTTTAAAGGACAGAGCATTGAGTGGATGGATGGCTACAGTGACCTGGAGCTGCAGGATCTTCTGGGCTTTACCCCCATTCCCAAAAAGGGGATGGGTATGGAGTATGCTGTGGTCCACGGGAAGATCGTGGAGAGCATTGAGAGCTACGAGGCTGGGGATGAGAGAGTGGTTGCTGTGCAGATTGCCAGGGCCTTTTTATGGTTTGCTTTTTTGAGCACACTTTTTGGACACGCCGAGGGGACGGCGGTGTTCGCTTTGCTGAGGACGTTAGAGGATGTGGAGATGGCTGGGGAGGTGTCTTGGGGAGAGGCAGGGCTGGCAGAGCTATATTTTGCTCTAGATCGGTATAGCCGGAAGGCTGTCAGCTCTCTGACGTGCTTTGAGTTCCCTCTGGAGGTATAAGCATCTACTTTTTCTTTTCCTTTTTCGCACTTAGTTGATGTAATCTTCACCTTTCGCAGGTATGGGCTCTGGAGTTCTTTCATGTCACGATGTGGTGGCAGCCGGCGGAGCACATCGGGGCATATCCGGCCATGCTCTCCTGGAGCAAGCATGCTCGGGAGAAGATAGGTTTCAGGGGACGCACGACCCTCAAGTACAGGGATTGCCTGCCTTTGACGAGAGCTGAGACGGATGAGGGGATAAGGTTCTACCCCTGGGGCCGCTTCGAGGTGGAGCAGGTGAAGGGTGCCGAGAGATGGACCATGCAGCGGGGGATTTTGAGAGGTTTGACCTGCGACGTGTATTATCTGGGGGAGAGTGTGACGCGCCAGCATGGTGAGGGTGCGCCTCTGATGGCACCGGCGGAGCCTCCTGCCGAGATGATGCATCCGTCTGAGCGATCGGAGACCTGGGGTGATTATCGAGGTGGCCAGCACTTCTCGATGTTTGTGGCGATCGAGGAGTATTCGAGATTTATCTTGAGGAGGCTGAGGATGCCCCAGGTTCTTGAGAGAGAGGGGGAGGGGATTGTGCGATACCCTCGATCGGACTTTTCGTATGTCCAGGATGAGGTCAGATTGAGGGTGCAGATCCCTCAACCTGATCATGTCCCACGAGCTTTCCAGCCTCGTCCGGATATGAAGGTACGACTTTCTACTGTCTCTTCTTCTTTTCTTTCGCATCATCATTTTTCGCATCACTTATTTCTGACGCTTTTGTTTCTGTGCATTTTCCGGCTGTGGTTGTGGAGAAGCTGACGAAGCAGGTGATTGGGGCCAAGAGGTTCCTTAGGAGGATGGTTGCTTGTGGGGCTGCTCAGGGCAGAGCGATACATGCACAGCCGGCGCCTGTGGAGCGGGAGACTTCTCCTATTCCTTCGAAGCATTCTACCGAGACTCCCCTTTCTCCTCTCATAGATCCCGGCATGGAGCTTCCTCCGGACCACGTCATCCTCGGGGATTTGCACGGGCAGGGGCACGTTTGTCACCACGGTGGGTCTTCTTCGCATGTCCAGGAGTCCGACGCGTTCACGTTTGGATATGACTTCTTTGCGGATCTCGGCTTGCCCTATCGTGGCGTGCCGGTTGATCCAGGCGAGCCTCTCTCTGGAGACGAGGATGACGATCCCGAGCCTGAGACATTCATGGCTACTGAGGAGGCGGGCCCGAGTCGCAAGAGGGACCGGGGGAAAGGGACAGCCACTGAGGACTCTGATTGATTATCTTTGATCGATTTCTGAGACTTGGATTGTACCTATTTAGACAGACACAATTTATTTTTCATGCACACTTTTTTTTTGGAATGTAATGATCTAGAATTAGTTTTCTTTTTTTTTATCTACTATGAATGCAATGTTGCATGAGCCCAGCTTCTTGGCGAGGGTGTGAAGGTTTGGTGTATGAATTGTTTGGACAGGTTTCGAGCGAAATATTCCTCCGTGGTGCAGCAGTTTAAACTGCTGCAGTTTTTTTTTGGTAATGACACTATCATCCGCGCGGATAGGGGTGGCATCTGGCAGGTTTCATTTATTTCGGTGGTTGGATCTGGTTTTGGACATAAATGTCATCTGAAACTTCATCTTCTCCAGTTCAAACTGGAATTTCGGGAGAGAAGAGAGAAAAGACATGGAAATGCCCAAAAATTCTCTGAAATTGTCCAAAGAGATCCAAATGTCATTCTTTGAAAAGTTCAAGGAGTGGTGTAGGGAGACTATGCATGAGAGGAGGTCATTTTTTGAAGAAAGATACAAGGTAAAGTGCTTGTGGTCTCTCAAAGAATTGGTTCCGGACTATGATCTTTTGAGGGCCTCCGCTTCTTTTTGGGATACTAGAAGGCATGTTTTTTGCTTTTCTTACAATGAAATGGTCCCGACTGTTGAAGAATTCGGGCTTTGCTTGGCGGTCCCGAGGTGGAAGAGATTACAATTCCTTTGCCCGGAGGAGCCTCTTTCGTTGATAGGTTGTGCAACCTTCTTCATCTTTCCCCGGAGGAAGCACAAGTTATGATCCGTGGTCCCGATCATTTTGACATTTCTGGTTTTCTTGATAGATTTAGGGGCTTAGACTTGATTGATGAAGCCTATTGGGATGCTTTTGCACTTTGCTTGTTTGGTACTTTGTTCATGGTTTATTCCTTTGGGATTTGTCATCGGGCTTTGCTGGATGTGGTTGTACACTGCCGTTCGGGCCGGGATGTTGTGCCCTTGATCCTGGGAGAGACTTTTCATGCTCTTGACAGGTTGGCTACCAGGAGGTGGTATATGCACGGGGGCAGTCCATTTCTCTTGACTATGTGGCTGATGGAGCGCCTGGGGGTTCTTCGTGAAACTTCCGATGCGGTCAAACCTTGGACATTTGCCAGGAGAGGGGTTACTGTGGATCTTGATGATCAGGGCTCATGGGAGCGTTGGATGGATTTTCGCCAGACTGCGGACATCAGGTGGTTGGTGCCTCACTGGCGGATAGAGACTCGGAGAGTTCTTCAGGATGGGTCTCATGTGGTTCTGCTTCCGGGGCTTTCTCAATCCAGTTTTTACATTCCGGCTCTGGTTCTCAGACAGTTTGGCCTGGAGCAGACTCCTTTGGAGGGCTTTGAGGATATAGCTACCAGGGTGGTGGCCTCTGTTTCGATGGATGATCCTTCAGTGTTCCCATTTCTTTCCCGAGCATGGAGGTATAACGTGTTTCCTTCTAGGGTTATCCTCAGGCATCCGGGGCACATATTTCTAACCACTTGGTACTTGGATTGGTACGAGAGGCATTTGGGGGAGACTCAGGCGGCTGTTTTGAGACGGCGTGAGGCCATTGTTGGTGTGGAAGATATGACGGTTTCAGAGAGGAGGAGGCCCGAGGCGAGGGCCAACCCTCATGATAGGAGCGGAGATGTTGTGACCGACTATGAGGCTTATGTCAGGAGACAGGAGAGGAGGACTCCTATGTTACCAGCTCGGCTACAGGAGATGAGAGATGAGGCTAAGGCTAATAAGGCCTTGACAGATGCGGGTTTGATAGATCCTGTCCCTACACCAGAGCTTGGCAGGCGGCAGACGGCAGACCGACATTTTTCCAGTGCAAAAGAAGAAAACTCGAAGAGGAGGGAAGAAGAGGGGAGAAGCCAGTACGAGTGGCTTGGAGTGATTTTGAGGTTTTCTGAGTATCCCTTTCTTGTCGTAGCATACACATTAGTTGAATTATGTATCTTAGTTTCTTTTAGCAGGTTGTAAGTCGTAGGAGTGAACCGAGCTTAGACTCATCAAAGAGTTTTTAACTGTAATGAATATGTAAATTGCTTTAGAGTTTTTCGAGACACTTTCATGGTCTGATCAATGACAAAGTATGAATTTTATTTGTGTTTTAGACCAAACCATTTCCGGCTGCCTACGTTCCCTTCAGACTAAAGGGCTCAGGTCTCCGTAGTTTGACCCGGTTAATAATTTTTTTGTTTTTTTTTTGTTTGTTTTTTTTTGGTGCAATCCTGTTTTTTACCTAGGCCGCCCTTTTCGGGTTTTCAACCTAGTTGGGTATTACTCTTTTAGCACTCTTTTTTTTTATATATATTTTTTTTTGTTGTTTTTTTTTTTGTTTTGACTCAGTGTTCTATGCGTAGTATCGACGCAGCTTGTCGCCATTCACTGGGTGTACAAAAGGATTTCCGTCAGATCTGCAAGTTGTATGGCTCCTCCGGAGAAGATTTTCTGGACGACATATGGCCCGACCCAAACAGGCTCCCATTTGCCAAGCGGGTTGATGCGGACTGGGGGCTTCTCTTTCAGAACGAGATCACCTTCCCTGATTTCCCGATGCTTTACTTTCTTATCAAAGGCTCTGGCCATTCTTCCTTGGTAAGCTCGGATGTGTTCCATGGCTTTCAATCGGCGTTCATCTAGCAGGGCCAATTCATCATGGCAACTTTGGAGCCATTCGACCTCGTTAATTTGACTTTCCAACAGCACCCGGAGTGAGGGGATTTCTAGCTCGATTGGGAGTACGGCTTCCATTCCGTAGGTGAGAGAAAACGGTGTTTCCCCGGTTGCCGTTCTGACGGATGTTCTGTAGCCCCAGAGAGCAAGGTGAAGCTTGTCGGGCCAATCTCTGCCTCGGACAGCCATTTTCCGGATGATATTTTCCAAGGTCTTGTTTGCTGCTTCGACGGCTCCGTTGGTTTGGGGCCTATAGGGAGATGACTTGTGACGGGTTATTCTGAATTCCGCTAGCAGCCTGTCGCATTCCCCTTCAAAGTGGGATCCATTATCTGAGATGATTTCGGCTGGCAACCCGTATCTGCATATGATGTTCTCTTTGATGAAGAGGGCTACTTTCTTTGAGTTGAGGAATTTGTAGGACTTGGCTTCAACCCATTTGGTGAAATAGTCCACTGCTACCAGGACGAATTCGTGGCCGTTGCTGCCTGGTGGTGTGATTTTGCCTATGACATCAATTCCTCAAGTGACGAAAGGCCAAGGGGTTGTCATGCAGTATAACTCGTGAGGAGGTAAATGATTGAGATTTGAGTACCGCTGGCATTTGTCGCGGCTTTTGACAAACTGGATGCAGTCGGTTTCCATGGAGATCCAAAAGTATCCCATTCTTAGTATGATTTGCATTAGAGCCCGAGCATTTATATGGGGGCCGCAGGTACCACCATGTACTTCTTTCATGAGTCCGAAAGCCTCTTGTTTGCCGATACATCGCATGAGGGGGCCTTGATAACGCTTCTTGTACAGCATGTTTCCCAAAAGAACCTAGTGGGAGGCGAGTCGCTTCAGGGCTGAGAGGCTTTTTGCTTTGATTCCTTCTTTATATTCCCCATTTTCATTTTTGAAAGAGGCTTCGCCATTCTTCAAGTACTGATAGATCTGGGTATACCATGGATCACTGGCCAGTTCGGCCTCCGCTTCAATTTCAAAGCAATAAGCGGGGTTCTCTCTTCTCCCGACTCTGAATGGTTTGACAAATTTTCCTTCAGGTATTTCAACAAGAGAGGCTAGTGTTGCCAGAGCATCTGCGAACCTGTTGCGATCTCTGGGCAGGTAATGGAAGCTGATTTCTTTGAATTGGGTCACTAGCTCTTCCATGTAAGTGTGATACTTCTGTAGACCCGGATCCACGGTCTTCCACTTGTTAGAGATATGATTGATGATGAGGGCAGAGTCACCATATACTTCTAACTCTTTGATATTTCTTTCGAGCGCGGCCTCCAACCCGGCTATGCAAGCTTCATATTCAGCAGCGTTGTTGGTGTTTTTCTTTTCTTTGAAAATCAATCGAAAAACACGGAGTCGCCACGCCATTTTTGTTTTAAGGGCCAAAACTTTGAAAAATGCCCGAAGTTAGAGATTTGGGTTCGGAGGTCACGTTACACGCCGGGAAGAACGTTAGTGTTCATCCGGAATGCCTCGTAAAACGAGTCTTCCAAGCTTAGAAACCATTTTTGTGTGTGTGTGTGTGTGTGTGTGTGTGTGTGTGTGTATGTTCCTTTGGCCAAAATAAGTTCAAACTGAGAAAACTAAAAATTGAGAACTCTTTATAAGACATTAAACAAGTCCCATGATTTTTGGTATGATTTTAGGATAGAGTTTTGGTACTCAAAAGATTTCTTGAAGTTGGAAATCAATTCTGCCAGAATGAAAAAGGCAGTGGACACTTGATTTAAAATGGATTTAAGAGCTTTAAAACTTCAAAATCTTGGGAAAGTCCGAGAATTAAAGTTGTTCAAAACATCTTAAATAAGGTTTCTGCAAAAGAATTTTCCATTTGGAGATGATTTGTTGGACCAAAAACTTCTGAAAATATCAGATATGAAATCTGGATTTCCAGAGACTGTTGAACTGACCTTTGGAAAATTATTTGAAAAATGGAGTTATACTCACGTAAAAAATAAAATAAAAATATGTCTGGAATACTAATGATATTGGCTACAAAAAGTATTTTGTAGTCAACACCCATTTTCAAGTTCTTCTGTATCAAAAAAATTAGACAATGGACTGAGGTCTTAGAACAATGCTACTGGACAGCAAGATGTTCTTGAGGGAAAATGTGATTTTAAAGGGGGTTTTGCATCCATGCTTGTCCCCATTTCCTTAGGATTTGATTAGTGATCACTAGACATTTTAGTGGTGAATCTACTATATCAAGCCATTCTTAGGATACATTAGGACTTAAGCACTTCATTTGCTTGGGAAGGGGAGATTTAGCTTTGAAATCAAGATTTTAGGTATGAAAATGGTTTTTAGGGTTTTGAAAATATATTTGTAAGAAGTAAAAACAATTTTGAAAGAAATGTTGATCCTTGTAGAGGATCATCCATGGAGATGAACTTCCATGGTGATCCTCTTGGATCTAGGGCAAGAGAATAACAAGTTACATCTTCAAAGTATGAGATGCATGCATGGATGAGAGAGATTTAGGGTAGGGAGAAGGTGGTTTTACCAATCTTCTTTTGTGTTTGAGTTTGAGGCTTGGATTTAAGAGTGTTTGAGGCTTGAATTTGAGAGTGATTAGTGAGTGTGATTTGGGAAAATAATTCAAAGAAAAAGGTGGCAATTCAAGAGAATTCCCACTGTTTTCTCTAGTATTCTCGCCAAGGTGTTGCTGTGAATGAAGTTGTGGCTCCTATATTTCTGTGACTGAAGGGCTCAATTTATAGCCCTCTGAAAATTACAGAATCATCCGCGCGGATAGGAACCTCAGCGTGCACTGTTCATTAATGCTGCTGCAGGCTTTGGACCAAAGGAATATTTTTTTGAAAATTCAAACTGGCTATGTTTTTCAGCTTGCCAATTCGGGTTTTTTACAATTTCTTTTCTTTTTAAGATTCTTTTCTTGGCTTAACCTTAAATAGCAATCCCTACTTTACCCTTGTTTTGTTAGAAAAGTTAGGAATTGTTAGAAATGTTAGGAATGTTAAGACTTTCGTTAATTTTCTAACGAAAATGCTAACAACTCAAATTGGAGCACTTACAATCTATGCCTTGGGTCAAAACTCTTTTGAAAGCACCAGTTAAGTTTAACCTTTTTCAAACGTATAAGACACATAGAACGATGCACCCAACTGAGTCAAAACTACATCAACCGTTATCTCATCTTGATCCATATTAAGATATAATGATGCACCCAATTGAGTCGAAACTACATCAAAATACCTGAATATTTTACAAGTGTTCTAATCAATGGGTGGCACAAAACTTAAACATTTATGAAAGCTTTCCCATATAGAAACAAACATCGCATGGTTGTATATGAAACGTATGTGTACATAATCATGAACATGGGATTTCACATAATATCCTATTTAGGATCATACAAATAATCATGTAACAAATAACAATTATTAATTACATAATTATTCATTTCTAAAAATTTAAGGATTCAAAAAATCATGTTAATCAAATTAAATATGAACATCAAATCCTAAACAAACAATTAGTTTCAATTTGAGAATTTACTAATCTAATTAATCAAATTAAAGAGATCAATAACCCACGTAGAAGATCAATTACATCAATCAACTATTAATCATAATCAATTTATATCGCATATAATTGTTTCATAAAACAATACACATAAAATCATCAATCTATATCATCAAGCATGTTAAAGCATATAATCCAATTATATCTAGCATGCCAATTTTAACCTAATCATGATTAAACACGGCTCTGATACCACTGTTGGGTTTTGGGGTTACAAGCGCAGTGGAAGAATTTAACATAAACACAAAACCCTAGCATTGAATCCGTCTAATATGAATAGATTAAAACTATGAATATAGATTTACTAACCTTTGTTGCGAGTTTGTCTTTCGTACACGATTCGTAATTCAGATTTGAATCGTCGACGAAACTTTGATCTTCTTCCTTGTTCTTCCTTGGTGATGAATAAACAACGCTCTCCAAGATTAAGGTGATAAAGCAATCACCTTCTATCGGTAATCCATATGCGAACAAATCAAGATCGAATCTTATTGGATTGCTAGATGATCCCCGATTGTTGGAACTCTTTTCAACAATCTATGGCTAATATGGAATTGAATCTAGGGTGTTTTGATCTTTGATTCGTAATCAAAATCAAGGGATTTGTGTTTCTCAAGCCCTAAAATTTGTGTATCTTGGCTGAGGCAAAAGGGGCTATTTATACTTTATAAATATCCCTAACACTTAGGGAGAAAAGTCCTAATCCAAAGCCAAAATGGAACAGTGCCAGGAGTAGGGCGTGATCGCCCCCTACAGGGCGCTCGATTTCCCCTTTTGTCCAGAGAAAAGGCGCAATCGCCCCCTCCAATAACCATTGTTGCCCCCTTTGACCAGAGACTGGGCGTGATCGCCCCCTCTCAGGGCGCGCGATCGCCCCCTCTCCAATTCCATATTTGAGCTATTTTCAATTCATTCTTTGTGTGTGACCCCTTAGGAATTATATTTTATGTTGGTAGTGAGTTGAAACATCAACCTCACAAGACATAAGTGGTCTCTAGCAAGCAATTATGTCCACCCAATTAAATATAACATCAAAGCTTGATTCCTTGATAGATCATTGTCACAATCCCTTTGTCCACGATGTCATATTGAACATAGGTCATGGTCCACGTCAACTTATATTGTTCAATGCTTTCTTGACTCCGAATATGTTGATAATCCAAGTGCATTTGATCTCTATCAAATCTCTTGAGTGTTGCCATACATTTCATCAACACAGTTCATCGAGGGGCCCAAGCAGACATCTCTCTTTACAAGGGATAAATCCCATCTTGACTTATCATTTTTCCCTACAAGAATCCATTCGTGCCAACATAGCCCTTATTGCTATCCAATTAAAGATAGTTTTAGAGTACATCAAACACTATGTTCATCATGTGGAAGACGGTGATAATCTCAGGTACTAAGAAATCTAATGACACGACTATCATGAGATTTAATCATGACATATATGACCATAGACCATGTCATAAATCTCATAGATGGGTCAGTCCAGTACCTTGTTCTCTAAGAAGTACCCATAAGTGTAATGTGCATCCCCATACATATAATCATCTTCATGATTATCCATTACCAACTTATACTAGTTATTCACAATAACTAGGGGCATAGAATATTATAATAAACATGTAAAACATATAATACTCAAGATAAACATTCTCTATTATAAATGGTAAAGATGATTATAAAACGGTATTAACTATGAGTCAAAATAGTTATATGCCTAGGGCATAACACCAACATACCATTGTTGGGTTTTGGGGTTACAAGCGGACCGAAAGGTTTAACATAAACACAAAACCCTAGCCATTAATCCATCTAACATGAATAGATTAAAACAATGAATATAGATTACTAACCTTTGTTGCAAGTTTGTCTTTCGTACACGATTTGTAATTCAGATTTGAATCGCCGACGAAACTTTGATCTTCTACCTTGTTCTTCCTTGGTGATGAATCAACAACATAGGCCTTCAATCTTTAGGTGATAAAGCAATCACCCTCTATCAATAATCCACACACGAACGAACCAAGATCAAATCTTGTTGGATTGCTAGATGATCCTTGATTGTTGAAACACTTTTCAACAATCTACGACTAATATGGAATTGAATCTAGGGTGTTTTGATCTTTGATTCGTAATCAAAATCAAGATATTTTTGTTTCTCAGGCCCTAAAATTCGTATGTCCTGGCTGAGGCAAAAGGAGCTATTTATACTTTATAAATATTCATAACCCTTAGGGAGTAAATTCCTAATCCAAAGCCAAAACGGAACATTGCCAGGGGTAGGGCGCGATCGTCCCCTACAGGGCACGCGATTGCCCATTTTGTCCAGAGAAAAGGCGAGATCGCCCCCTCCAATAAGCGCGATCGCCCCATTTGACCAGAGACTAGGCGCGATCGCCCCCTCTCAGGGCGCGCGACCGCCCCCTCTCAGGGCGCGCGATCGCCCCCTCTCCAATTCCATATTTGAGCCATTTTCAATCCATTCTTTGTGTGTGACCCCTTAGGAATTATATTTTATGTTGGTAGTGAGTTAAAAGATCAACCTCACAAGGCATAAGTGGTCTCTAGCAAGCAATTATGTCCACCCAATTAAATATAACATCAAAGCTTGATTCCTTGATAGATCATTGTCACAATCCCTTTGTCCACGATGTCATATTGAACATAAGTCATGGTCCACATCAAATTATATTGTTCAATGCTTTCTTGACTCCGAATATGTTGATAATTCAAGTGCATTTGATCTCTATCAAATCTCTTGAGTGTGGCCACACATTCATCAACACAATTCATCGAGGGGCCCAAGTAGACATCTCTCTTTATGAGGGATAAATCCCATCTTGACTTATCATTCTTCCCTACAAGAATCCAGTCGTGCCAACATTGCCCTTATTGATATCCTATTAAAGATAGTGTTAGAGTACATCAAACACAACGTTCATCATGTGAAAGACGATGATCATCTCAGGTACTATGGAATCAAATGGCACGACTATCATGTGATTTAATCATGACATATATGACCATAGACCATGTCATAAGTCTCATAGATGGGTCAGTCCAGTACCTTGTTCTCTAACAAGTACCCATAAGTGTAATATGCATCCCCATGCATATAATCATCTCCATGATTGTCCATTACCAACTTATACTAGTTATTCAAAATAACTAGGGACTGTAGACACCCCATTCTGAACTCATAATTACATGATTACACTACTCTCCATCTCTTTTTTATGTTTTGATGAAAGCATATCAGTTTTGTCAAGTTTCGTCAAGTTTCTAACTAACCTCGTTAGTTTTGGACCTAACAGACTAACGGAACAACTGAAGAGGACAAAATAGTCAACCGACTTGTTGTCTCGCATGAGACATACGTCTCGCGCCAGACAATCCCTAGGCAGAATGTGCAGAATCACTTTCCTTCTCCGTTTCATCCTCTCTTCTTGATAAATATCATCCAATCCGGGTATCCAATCATGAGAGGGTTCTGGAAGCTTCCTTGAGAGGAGTCCCAATCCACTTGATTCTTCTAAACATGGTGACCAAGTCATTCATCCACCTCTTAAACCCCTATAAATACTTGATGACTTTCAGTATTTCAAAGGTTCAGAATTCTAGGTTGGAGGTCCCCGATCCCCGATCGAAAACACATAACACACACATTTTGTGGGTTTCTCTCCCTGAAAGATTCCTACAAAATCACCCCTAAATCACCTAAAGTTTGTTTATCAACCTTGTTGATCAACAAACATCGAAGCCCGAATCAAGGACTGAGGCGAAGCTCTGTTCACATCAAGATCCGAATCAAGGATTGAGGCGAAGCTCTGTCCGCATCAAGATTCGACTCTAAACTTGAGTCGAAACTCTGTCCGATTCTCTTCTCAAAGGTAATCATCCTTTAACTTTCGTTTCTCTTCTCAATCCCTCTATTGATTTTAGAGTAGTGTAATCCCATCAAAAGGATTAGCCTAGAGTCCCTTCAATTCATGAAGGCGATCTCGAAGCATACAATCCGACATTCCTAATTAATAAATTAATTAGGTTTTATTTATTTCTTCTTATTGTTCTTAGATTGATTAGATTAATAACACCCAATTAGCAAGACCAATCTTCGGATTGGGTGGAATGGATGCTCCTTGACCTACCCATTCCATAACTTAACCCCCCGAACCCTTTAATCTCTTTTAAATATTAAAAAGGTTTTTCTTATTGTTTTCCATCAATAAATAATAAGTGGCGACTCCGAGATGTTAAGAAAAATTCACGCATCGCTACAGTGGCGACTCAACAGGGAACAATTAAATAAGAGGGTTAGATTTGCGTTACAATTGGGTGTTATTAATCTTTTCGATAATCTGATTTTTTTGGATTTTTTGGAATTTTTTGGCACTGTTTTCATCAAAAAAGAAAATTACTGTGCGACAGCTTATCCAGCGCGGGACAAAGTTCCCGCGCGAGACTTATATTCGAAAAACATGGTCTGTTTGGCGGGGGAGCATTAAACAAAAAAAAAGAGTTAGGTCATTGACTTTTCTAAAGTTTGAAAAAAAAAAGTTTTAAAATAGGATGTTGACGTTTCTTTCTTTGACCAAACACAAAAGGCCTTAGCCCAATTGACTTTTCTTTTAAAAGATTGACTGTTCAATCTACCATTAAAAAAAACAAAAAATTAAAAAAAGTTTCAAGAAAAACTTCAAAAAATATTCAGAAAAATCAAAATAAATGTTATTTATTTTGATTTTTCTGAATTATTTTAATTTTTATACTTAAACTATATACTTGCGTGGGATTGAATTATTTTAATTTTTTACCGGTCATTGGTTGACTCGGGCTTTGTAAGTAATTAATTTAATTCTATCTCTCTCTCCCTTTATTTGGAACTACGACGGCCTGAGTCTCCCTAAATTGGGAGAAACGTAGGCAACCACTTGGTACGGCCATTATTTGTTTTTCTTTTTGTTTTCAAAAAAAATATCTATTTTTCTCTATCACCTAGATTGACTCTCACACATGCGCACTCATATTATAACTGTCATTGCACTACATACTCCGATTAACCCGGGATCCACACTAAGGACGGATGACGGTAACCACCTAGTCGCCGGTCTCTCCGAAGTTGAATCATCCCACTCCGCGTATTCAATCCACCTAGATTGTCATATCGCGGGGAGCCTAGCCTTCTAGCCCTGCATCGCCACATATCATGTAGATTGTCTCTTTAAGAACACTCCGTGACTTGTCGGTTTTGACTTGGTAATCTTTCTTGTCTTTGACCAAAATAAAGCTAATGTAAAATTGTTTATCGAGAAAGGATTCGAAAAAGTCCCTTCGAAAAAATAAAAAGTCCCTTCGGAAATGTCCCTTCGGAATGACCCTTTCGAAAGTCCCTTTAAAAAAAATCCTTCTTGAAAAATTATTTTACATGGCTTTATTTTACAAAGAATGGTCAATTATCGAGTCTCTAGGTTTGGTTCGAATTATGTATGCCTGCAAGATTTACCTAGGATGCTAGATAGAAAAACGGATCTTTGTCCGTCCGACCATGAATTTAGGAAATAAAAAGAGGAAAAATCCATCTTTCCGAATGGTTGTCTCGTGCGAGATGACCTTGTCTCGCGCGAGACTTTATTTGCAGAATATGTGTTTGTGATTGATAATCGATGTGCGCTCCCTCCTTGAGTCAAAACTCCGTCTTTAATAAAAATAAAACTTCAAAAAAAATCGCTCGTGAGGTAATTTTAACCGTCATCCTTTTCTCCATCTAGGATCGTTTGGGGCTAATATTCTAAAAGGCGTTTCGTCGGATATCTCTAGTTCATCTCTAAGGTCGTCAAGCTTCCTTACCTCTCCAATGGCAACTACTCTGTCTACTCTCTATGCAAGTGGTAACCCCAAAGAGGATAAGAAAGTCATAGAATTCACATCCAAGGAAATCATGACCCTCAAGATCTATCTCGAGCAAGAAAAAATGGGTCATATTCAACAAATTGTCACCCTCGAGACCAAACTCAACAAGCTAGAAATCATGGAAACCATGGATTCAAGAGACAAGAACACTCAAAGCAATGACCCTTCCTTGGATAATAACGGTTCTACCTCTAAGGCTAGCCAAACCACAAATGAACGTGAACACAAAGAGGTTGAGTCAATCATTAAGGCATGTATCGCTGATGTGTGATCCCAAACGGAGTCCAACATAAGAGCCCAAGTGGAAGTCGAGTTAAGGGCCCAAATCGAGGATGAATGTCAAGCCTACATGCAAGCACAACAGAGGTACTATGAAGAAAAGATCAAGATACTTCACAAAATGGTCGAACTCAACAAGGAAAGGTCTCGACCTGACAAGGGAGGAAAATATAGAGATCATGCTCACCTTAAGGAATCTAACCAAGAAAGGTTCCATGACCTTAGTAGATTCACCAATTCCAAGTCATTTGTTGCTCCCCATCCTGAAAGAAAGCGAAAAGATAGACGATATGCCCAATTTGAAGGGATTACCCAAGAAGGTCACTTTAACATCCTCGTAGAAGAAGGAAAAATTAAGCCGAGAGAAGGAAATCCTCCTGGGAAAAGCTCTCGTCTCAATCATGATCCCTACTTGTTTTGTAAATTTCACAACTATAGTGGCCATGACACCAATGACTGCCATCATTTGAAGGATACAATCCAAGACTTGTATGAAGCCGGCGAGATCAACTTAAGCACCACCACCTTGGGGCTCCGATTGTCCTCTCCCTTTTTTCCTTTGAAAAAAATTAAATATATATATATATAAATATAAATATATATAGATTAGGACAACTTCCTATTATGTTCTCGAAGAGTCGTTCTGTCATTCTAGTCCATCTCTATCCTCTCTAGTTTGTGTCAAGTGAACTATCGAGTCTGTTTCGAATTTCCTTATCAATAAAAGTTATCTCTTTATCCTAAACACTTTCCCAAAAGTTGTTTTTCTTTATGAGTATCATTTGATCCATGCCAAATAGTGGACCCTGATTCCTCAAATCATCACGAAAAATAGAAACTTCTAAACAAGTTTGAAATGAAACTATCGTTAGAAGGCTTAAGGCTAAACATTATTCGTGTTGAAAGTCGATTGTCAACAAACGAAGGAAGCCAAAGGCGCTGCTACCAACATTCATCCCAAGAAGAGTGGGGCTACTCAATTCAAGGCTTTGAGAGTACAAAAATAAATAAAAAGCTCGCTAGGTCGGAACTCCTCAAATCGTCCTAGGCAAAAATAGAGCATCAAAAAAAAAAAAAAAAGCTCTCAAGCCTTCATCGCCCCACAACGAGGATGGAATTTCAATAAAGGCAAGAAAGACTCTCCCACAAAGAAGAAAAGTCAAGTGATACCAACGAAGAAAAGAGAATTCCTCAACATCCTCTTACAATAAAGCCTGAATGGCAGCACAAATGAAGATGACTTTTAACATCAATCCATAAAAAGGAATGTTTAGCCTTAAGTCGCGCTAATGATTAGCTTTCTTTTCAAACTCGTTAAGAAATTTCTAGATGATGCAAGGTCCATTAAAAGTGGAACAACTTAAGGAATCCAACCAAGAAAGGTTCCATGACCTTAGTAGATTCACCAATTCCAAGTCATTTGTTGCTCCCCATCCTGAAAGAAAGCGAAAAGATAGACGATATGTCCAATTTGAAGGGATTACCCAAGAAGGTCACTTTAACATCCTCGTAGAAGAAGGAAAAATTAAGCCGAGAGAAGGAAATCCTCTTGGGAAAAGCTCTCGTCTCAATCATGATCCCTACTTGTTTTGTAAATTTCTTAACTATAGTGGCCATGACACCAATGACTGCCATCATTTGAAGGATACCATCCAAGACTTGTATGAAGCCGGCGAGATCAACTGAAGCACCACCACCTTGGGGCTCCGATTGTCCTCTCCCTTTTTTCCTTTGAAAAAAAATTTAAAAATTTAAAAATATATATATATATAAATATAAATATATATAGATTAGGACAACTTCCTATTATGTTCTCAAAGAGTCGTTCTGTCATTCTAGTCCATCTCTATCCTCTCTAGTTTGTGTCAAGTGAACTATCGAGTCTGTTTCGAATTTCCTTATCAATAAAAGTTATCTCTTTATCCTAAACACTTTCCCAAAAGTTGTTTTTCTTTATGAGTATCATTTGATCCATGCCAAATAGTGGACCCTGATTCCTCAAATCATCACGAAAAATAGAAACTTCTAAACAAGTTTGAAATGAAACTATCATTAGAAGGCTTAAGGCTAAACATTATTCGTGTTGAAAGTTGATTGTCAACAAACGAAGGAAGCCAAAGGCGCTGCTACCAACATTCAACCCAAGAAGAGTGGGGCTACTCAATTCAAGGCTTTGAGAGTACAAAAATAAATAAAAAGCTCGCTAGTTCGGAACTCCTCAAATCGTCCTAGGCAAAAATAGAGCATCAAAAGAAAAAAGTGAGAAAGAAAAGCTCTCAAGCCTTCATCGCCCCACAACGAGGATGGAATTTCAACAAAGGCAAGAAAGACTCTCCCACAAAGAAGAAAAGTCAAGTGATACCAACGAAGAAAAGAGGATTCCTCAACATCCTCTTACAATAAAGCCTGAATGGCAGCACAAATGAAGATGGCTTTCAACATCAATCCATAAAAAGGAATGTTTAGCCTTAAGTCGCGCTAATGATTAGCTTTCTTTTCAAACTCGTTAAGAAATTTCTAGATTATGCAAGGTCCATTAAAAGTGGAACAACTTTTCTAGATCTTTGAGCCATATAGCGTTCTTTGTTGAGTCTAGGGGCTTCCTGTTAGCCATTCTCATACACACTCTTGAAATCCAAGCATCAAAACTGGGGCTTCCTAACCTTTCCTCCCCCAGTCAATCTCTACTTAAAACTCTCAAGAGTAATCAAATTTGCATTAGGAGCTTTCCCCTTTTGCTTCTCACTCTCATCATTAGAGAATATACTCTCCAAAAAAAAGAGTCAATGCTTGGATCACCTTCCAAAAAAATAGAGTCCGTCTCTCCTCAAACTAAACTCGAGATCTCATCTTTCTCCTTGATGAGATTCTTCCAACTGAGTCCCCTTCGAGTAAACATACTTTTCAGGGAAAAAATGGCTCGCTAGGTTGAAAACTCGTAAAGAGCGGCCTAGGCAAAAGTTAGAGCACAAAAACAAAAGACGCAAAAGAGATGCCCGCTAGATTGAAAACCCGAAAGGGTGGTCTAGGCAAAAACTAGGGTGCGTCACTAAAGAAAAAAAAATCAAAGGAAAAAGTGAGGGAATCCTTCAACCTTCTTCAATTTACACAGCCTCACAAGCCTGTTCGCGAAGTCATCTACAACATACAAGAAATCTTGGGGCTTAGTGTCAAGAGAAGCTTTGGAAAATACGCGCTTTGGATTAGGCAACATAAGTTGTACATAGCAAAAGCCATTGGAGTGGTTTGGACCTTGTTCAGTCAATGATCATCACATGAAATTTGGGGCTTGACGATGAAAAAGTCCTGCGACAACGAAAAATTCTTGAAGTATCCTGACCTTAGCGTTGAACTTGGGTTATCTCAACGAAATCCTATTAGGCGATTGCCTCATTCGATCTTTAGATGGACCTCACGAGTTGGTCTTCTAAACCAAAATCTAAATCACACTAACAATTCTCAATTCTCACATAATAAAACTCATTCTCCCCGCTGATTCTTGGAGTCGAGTGCACATTGATCATCTTGAATAAACAAATGCTTAAGTAAATATATGTTGTTATGCAAATGCTTTCACTAACCCACTTGCAGGAATTAAAGTGCATAAAAGCACGTCAAGTGCCTACTCTCTGATAAAACATGTTGAGTGTTTGGATTTCACTTACCATCTATCAATGCATCCAATTAAGTGCGTTGAGCATCTCTTAAAGCGTCAAGCATCTTTATCGCGTCAAGCATCCATCACGTCAAGTGTCATGCGTCAAGCATATTCCAAACAAAAGCCCGGTCTTGAATCACCAAGATCGTCACCAATTAGGTGTGTCAAGCATCTACAGGTAGTATGTCGAGTACTACTCAACAAAAAGCCCGGTCCCGAATCGCCAGGATCGTCACCAATTAGGTGTGTCAAGCATCTACAGGTAGTATGTCGAGTACTCACCAACAAAAAGCCCGGTCCTGAATCGCCAGGATCGTCACTAATTAGGTGTGTCAAGCATCTACAGGTAGTATGTCGAGTACTCACCAAACAAAAGCTCGGTCTTGAATCGCCAGGATCGTCACCAATTAGGTGTGTCATGCATCTAAGGTTAGTATGTCAAATACTCACCTTAATAAAAGCTCGGTCTTGAATCGCCAAGATCGTCACCTCAACAAAAGCTCGGTCTTGAATCGCCAGGATAATCACCAATTAGGTGTGTCAAGCATCTAGGGTCAGTATGTAAAATACTTACCTCAACAAAAAAGCTCGGTCCCGAATTTCCAGGATCGTCACCTTGACAAAAGCTCGGTCCCGAATCGCCAGGATCGTCACCTCACTTCAGTCTCAAAAAAAAAAAAAAAAACAAACCATTTGAATGCAAAAGGGCCGGGACAGTAAATCTTTGTTTTCTAACATCTTTCCCCACTGTGTTCGGAGCCGGACGATGTGCAAATTTTCGCATTTGCATGTGCATATTCAGAATTGGGTCATGATTTGATTCCTCAGTATGGATTTGCCTTTTCAAAAATAAAATCTCCTCGATTTTCAAAATTATTTTCATAATACCTAAAGCATCCTTTTCGTGTTTTGGAGTCGAACTACGTTTTGGTTTGATTCTCCGATAGAGATACGTAGGCAGGAGTGCGGCACGACCATCCCAAGGTTCAGAATGATGTCTTTTCTATCGACGACACTTCTTCTTTCATAAGACTTATCGCCGAGGGGCTCTGTAGACACCCCATTCTGAACTCATAATTACATGATTACAGTACTCTCCATCTCTCTTTTATGTTTTGATGAAAGCATATCAGTTTCGTCAAGTTTCATTAAGTTTCTAACTAACCTCGTTAGTTTTGGACCTAACAGACTAACGAAACAACTGAAGAGGACAAAATAGTCAACCGACTAGTTGTCTCGCACGAGACATACGTGTCTCGCGCGAGACAACCCCTCGGCAGGATGTGCAAAATCACTTTCCTTCTCCGTTTTAACCTCTCTTCTTGATAAATATCATCCAATCCGGGTATCCAATCATGAGAGGGTTCTGGAAGCTTCCTTGGGAGGAGTCCCAATCCACTTGAGTCTTCTAAACTTGGTGACCAAGTCATTCGTCCACCTCTTAAACCCCTATAAATACTTGATGACTTTCAGTATTTCAAAGGTCCAGAATTCTAGGTTGGAGGTCCCCGATCCCCGATCGAAAACACATAACACACACATTTTGTGGGTTTCTCTCCCTGAAAGATTCCTACAAAATCACCCCTAAATCACCTAAAGTTTGTTTATCAACCTTTTTGATCAACAAACATCGAAGCCCGAATCAAGGGCTGAGGCGAAGCTCTGTCCGCATCAAGATCCGAATCAAGGATTGAGGCGAAGCTCTGTCCGCATCAAGATTCGACTCTAAACTTGAGTCGAAACTCTGTCCGATTCTCTTCTCAAAAGGTAATCATCCTTTAACTTTCGTTTCTCTTCTCAATCCCTCTATTGATTTTAGAGTAGTGTAATCCCATCAAAAGGATTAGCCTAGAGTCTCTTCAATTCATGAAGGCGATCTCGAAGCATACAATCTGACATTCCTAATTAATAAATTAATTAGGTTTTATTTATTTCTTCTTATTGTTCTTAGATTGATTAGATTAATAACACCCAATTAGCAAGACCAATCTTCGGATTGGGTGGAATGGATGCTCCTTGACCTACCCATTCCATAACTTAACCCCCAAACCCTTGAATCTCTTTTAAATATTAAAAAGGTTTTTCTTATTGTTTTCCATCAATAAATAATAAGTGGCGACTCCGAGATGTTAAGAAAAAATTCACACATCGCTACAGGGACACGGAATGTTATAATAAACATGTAAAACATATAATACTCAAGATAAACATTCTCCATTATAAATGGTAAAGAAGATTACATAACGGTATTAACTATGAGTCAAAATAGTTATACGCCTAGGGCATAACACCAGCATACCACTGTTGGATTTTGGGGTTACAGGCGCATCAAAAGATTTAACATAAACATAAAACCCTAGACATTAATCCGTCTAACATGAATAGATCAAAGCTATGAATATAGATTACTAACCTTTGTTTCGAGTTTGTCTTTCATACACGATTCGTAATTCAGATTTGAATCGTCGACGAAACTTTGATCTTCTTCCTTGTTCTTCCTTGGTGATGAATCAACAACGTAAGCCTTCAATCTTTAGGTGATAAAGAAATCACCCTCTATCGGTAATCCACACACGAATGAACCAAGATCGAATCTTGTTGGCTTGCTAGATGATCCTTGATCGTTGAAACACTTTTCAACAATCTATGGCCCATATGGAATTGAATCTATGGTGTTTTGATCTTTGATTCATAATCAAAATCAAGAGATTTGTGTTTCTTAAGCCCTAAAATTCGTGTGTCTTGGCTGAGGCAAAAGGGGCTATTTATACTTTATAAATATCCCTAACACTTAGGGAGAAAAGTCTTAATCCAAAGCCAAAACGAAACAGTGCTAGGGGTAGGGCGCGATCGCCCCCTACAGGGCGTGCGATCCCCCCTTTTGTCCAGAGAAAAGGCATGATCGCCCCCTCCAATATGCCCTGTCGCCCCGTTTGACCAGAGACTGGGCGCGATCGCCCCCTCTCAGGGCGCACAATTCCATATTTGAGCCAATTTCAATCGGTTCTTTGTGTGTGACCCTTTGGGAGTTATATTTTATGTTGGCAGTGACTTGAAACATCAACCTCACAAGACATAACTAGCAAGCCATTATGTCCACCCAATTAAATATAACATCAAAGCTTGATTCCTTGATAGATCATTGTCACAATCTCTTTGCCCACGATGTCATATTGAACATAAGTCATGGTCCACGTCAACTTATATTGTTCAATGCTTTCTTGACTCCGAATATGTTGATAATCCAAGTGCATTTGATATCTATCAAATATCTTGAGTGTGGTCACACATTTCATCAACATAATTAATCGAGGGGCCCAAGCAGACATCTCTCTTTACGAGGGACAAATCCCATCTTGACTTATCATTCTTCCCTACAAGAATCTAGTCATGCCAACATAGCTCTTATTGCAATCCTATTAAAGATAGTGTTAGACTACATCAAACACAACGTTCATCATGTGGAAGACGATGATAATCTCAAATACTAAGGATTCTAATGACACGACTATCATGAGATTTAATCATGACATATATGACCATAGACCATGTCATAAATCTCATAGATGGGGTAGTTCAGTACCTTGTTCTCTATCAAATACCCATAAGTGTAATGTGCATCCCCATGCATATAATCATCTCCATGATTATTTATACTAGTTATTCACAATAAATAGGGACACAAAATATTATAATAAACATGTAAAACATATAATACTCAAGATAAACATTCTCTATTATAAATGGTAAAGACGATTACATAACGGTATTAACTATGAGTCAAAATAGTTATACGCCTAGGGCATAACACCAACAATCTCCCACTTGCACTAGGCCTAATCTTATATGTAATGTATACCCATGGACCTAACATGACCATCATGTTTTGCTTGTGCGAGGGGCTTTGTAAGCGGATCCCCTATGTTATCATCGGTTAATACTTTATATATCTTAACGTCTCCTCTTTCTATGAATTCTCGAATGAGGTGGAAACGTCTAAGTATGTGTTTGGATCGTTAATGTGACCTTGGTTCCTTTGCTTGGGAAATGACACCATTATTGTCACAATAAAGTTCCATCGGATTAGTGATACTTGGAACGACTTCCAAATCACTAATGAACTTCTTGATCTAAACTGCCTCTTTAGCTGCATCAGATGTCGCTATATATTCGGCCTCAGTTGTAGAATCAGCTATGATACTCTGCTTGGAACTCTTTCAACAAATTGCACCTCCGTTAATCATAAACACAAACCCCGATTGCGATCTAAAATCATCTTTGTCAGTTTGGAAGCTTGCATCTGTGTAACCCTTTACAGCAAGATCATCTTCCATCCCTCCAAAGACCAAGAACGCATCCTTAGTCCTTCTTAAGTACTTAAGGATTGTCTTAACTGCCATCTAATGGTTTTTCACCAGGATCAGATTGGTATCGACTTGTCATTCTTAAAGCATATGAGACATCAGGTCTTGTACAAATCATGGCATACATGATAGATCCAATTGCCGAAGCATATGGAATCTCATTCATTCTCTTTCGCTCACCAGTTGTCTTAGGACACTGATTATTGCTAAGAGTAACACCATAACCCATTGGCAAGTTTTCTCTCTTAGAATTTTCCATCTTTAATCTTCTAAGAACTTTGTCAATGTAAGTACTTTGACTCAAACCAATCAAACTTTTAGATCTATCTCTATATATCTTGATGCCAAGGATGTAGGCGGCTTCACCTATACCTTTCATTGAGAAACACTTTCCTAACCAAGACTTGACAGTCTAAAGTGCAGGAATGTCGTTTCCAATAAGTAAGATATCATCGACATACAATATTAGAAATAGTACTACGCTCCCACTGAACTTAATGTATACACATGGTTCATCTTTGTTCTTGATAAAGCCAAACTCTTTGATCGATTCATCAAAACGAAGATTCCAACTCCTAGAAGCTTGCTTTAATCCATATATGGATCTTTGCAACTTGCATACTTTATTAGAATTTCTTGGATCGACATACCCTTCAGGCTGTGTCATGTACACATCCTCAAGTAGCTTCCCATTTAGGAAAGTTGTTTTGACATCTATTTGCCATATATCATAGTCATAATATGCGGCTATGGCAATTAAAATTCTAACAGACTTAAGCATTGCAACTGGCGAAGAGGTTTCATCATAGTCAATACCATGAATTTGCCTATGTCCCTTTGCTTCAAGCCTAGCCTTGTAAGTATGCACCTTCCCATCCTTGTCGGTCTTCTTCTTGAAGACCCACTTGCACCCTATTGTTTTTACACCTTCAGGTGGATCAATCAAGTTCCAAACTTGATTATCATGCATGGATTGTAATTCAAATTTCATTGCTCCTAGCCATTTATCTGAATCAGGAGTGGACATCGCCTCTTGATAGGAAGTAGGTTCGTCATTCTCAATGACTTCCACTTCATTACTTTCCGATACGAGAAATCCATATCTCTCGAGTTCGGATCGTAACCTATCTGATCTACGACGGACTTGTGCATCTTGAATCGGTTCCACAACTCCTTTTGAACTTGGTTTCGTCTCTACTCTCGGTTCCATGTTATCTTGGGGATCTTGAACTTCTTTAAGTTTAATTTTACTCCCACTAGATCCTTTATTGAGAAACTATTTCTCAAGAAAGGTACCATATTGAGCAACAAACAATTTGTTCTCATTGTGGTTGTAAAAGTAATATCCTATAGTTTCCTTAGGATAACCAATGAAAATAACTTTATCAGATTTTGGTGCTAACTTATCAGAGACAAGTCTCTTCACATAAGCTTCGTAACCCCAAATCTTTATGAAAGACAAATTTGGTTTTCTTCCATGCCACATCTCATGTGGGGTCTTAGGAGCCGATTTAGTAGGGACTCTATTCAGTGTGAATGCAGCAGTCTCTAATGCATGTCCCCAAAAGGAAATAGGAAGGTCAACTTGACTCATCATCGAACGAACCATGTCCAACAAGGTTCTATTCCTCCTCTCAGATACACCATTCCATTGTGGTGTTCCGGGTGGAGTCAACTCTGAAACTATTCCACAGTTTTTGAGATGATTGTCAAATTTTTGGCTTAAATATTCACCACCTCGATCGGACCGAAGTACTTTAATAGTTTTGTCAAGTTGATTTTGTACTTCATTTTGAAATATTCTAAATATCTCAAACGATTCACTTTTGGAGTCCATCAGATAGACATAGCCATATCTAGATAAGTCATCAGTAAATGTAATGAAATACTGAAATCCTCCCCTAGCAATGCTACTTAATGGTCCACATACATCTATATGTACTAGGGCCAATAAGTCACTAGCCCTTCCACTACTCTTAGTGTAAGGCGGTTTGGTCATTTTAGCCAATAAACAAGATTCGTATATCTCATATAATTCATAATCATGTGAGTCTAAAAGTCAATCCTTATGGAGTTTAGAAATACGTTTCACATTTATATGACCAAGCTAGCAATGCCACATGAATGTGTTGTTCACATCATTCGATTTAGATTTCTTATTTACATTATAGATATCTTCAACATCATTTTGTTTCTCAACATCAAGGATATAAAGGCCATTAATTGAATGTGCAGTAGAATAAAGCATATCATTTAAATAAATAGAAAACTTCTTATTCTCAATAAGAAACCTATATATCCTTCATTATCCAAACAAGAAACAGAAATAATATTCCTACTTAAATTAGAAACATAATAACAATTGTTCAAAACAAGTACTAGTCCACTAGGTAATGTAACTTCATTAGTTCCTACGGCTAATGCAGCAACTCTTGCTCCATTCCCCACACGCCCTTCTTTGAGTAGCTTTCTATTCTTTAGTCCCTGAACATTTAAACAAATGTGAGATCCACATCCGGTATCCACTACCCAAGAACAAGAAGTAGAAAGGAAAATATCTATCATATAGATACCTAAATCAGAAGCAATCGTGTATTGCCCTTCTTCGCTTTTAGGCCTTCCTTATAAGCCTTGCAATTTCACTTCCAATGAACAACCTCTTGGCAATGGTAGCAAATTGCATCCTTTTGAGACACTTTGGGTTTTGCCTCTTCGGCATTGGCAACATTTGCCTTAGGTTTAGCAACCTTTGCTTTACCTTCTTTGCCTTTCTTTTTGAACCCCTTTCCTTTGTTAACCATTAACACATTTGCGGTAATAGGCTTCTTGATATTTTTCTCTGCAGTCTTAAGCATATCATGCAATTCTGACAGATTTTTCTCCATTCCACTTATGTTATAGTTCATAATGAAATGACCATAACTTTCAGGCAATGAATTCAATATCGTATCCGTTGCGAGTTCCAAACTCATAGGATACCCAAGCCTATCAAGGTGCTCAATATATCCTTTCATTTTAAGGACATGAGGACCTACGGATTGCCCCTCTTGCATCTTGCATGCATTAAGAGCCTTCACCACATCATACCTATTTTTCTCTGCAGTCTTAAGCATATCATGCAATTCTGACAGATTTTTCTCCATTCCACTTATGTTATAGTTCATAATGAAATGACCATAACTTTCAGGCAATGAATTCAATATCGTATCCGTTGCGAGTTCCAAACTCATAGGATACCCAAGCCTATCAAGGTGCTCAATATATCCTTTCATTTTAAGGACATGAGGACCTACGGATTGCCCCTCTTGCATCTTGCATGCATTAAGAGCCTTCACCACATCATACCTCTCTTGCCTAGCTTGCACTTGGAACATTTCCTTTAAGCGATGTGCTAGGTCAAAAGCTTCTTCCATGTGTTCAAGGTCCTTCTGAAGAGCCTTACACATGATGGCAAGCATAAGGCAAGCAACATCATTAGAATCATTAAAATGTTTCTTATATTGCTCCTTATCTGCCCTTGCAGCATTGGCAGCGGGTTCTGCAGGAAAAGGTTCGTCAAGAACGTATAATTTCTTCTCTTGACTAAGAACAATTCTTAAGCTTCTGATCCAATCAAAATAGTTTATACCGTTCTCGCAGCGACAATGGTTGATTATTGTGAGATGTCATTCTACAATAAGATATACAAACCATATGAGCACATATAAGTATCAATATATTTACCATCTAAGAAACAAATAATGTATTTCATAAATACTCCCACTAAATTATACACCTTCAAATACAAGCATGTATCATATAATTATAATGGGCTAAGATCCATATTTCACTTAATTTTGGTTTAACTGAGTCAATGCCCGAAATCAAGCTATTTAGGTAGATAAAACTTATCAATCATATCATATATGACTCTTAGATCTTTTATGAGATTCTAGACATCATATGTCAACACATGTTTTAATCTCATCTATGTCTTGGGTTTTGAAAGCATCAATTAAGTTTAACCTTTTTTAAACGTATGAGACACATAGAACGATGCACCCAACTGAGTCGAAACTACATCAACCGTTATCTCATCTTGATCCATATTAAGATATAATTATGCACCCAACTGAGTCAAAACTACATCAAAATACCCGAATATTTCACAAGTGTTCTAATCAAGGGGTGGCATAAAACTTAAACATTTAAGAAGGTTTTTCCATATAGCAACAAACATCGCATGGTTGTATATGAAACTTATTTGTACATAATCATGAATATGGGATTTCACATAATATCCTACTTTAGGATCATACAAATAATCATATAACAAATAGCAATTATTAATTACATAATTATTCAATTCTCAAAATTTAAGAATTCAAATAATCATGTTAATCAAATTAAATATGAACATCAAATCCTAAACATACAATTTGTTTCAATTTGAGAATTTACTAATCTAATTAATCAAATTAATGAGATCAATAACCCACGTAGAAGTAGGCATGGGCAACCGGTTCCGGTTCTGAACCGCCGGTTCCGGTTCCGGGAAAGGGGGGAACCGAGATGGAACCGCCAAAATCCGGTTCCCGGTTCCGGTTCCTTGATGCCGGTTCCGGTTCCGGTTCCACGGTTTTCCGGTTCTTATGTTGACCCTTTTTTTTTTTGAAATCTGCACACATGGGCGACCGCCCAAGAGAAGTGGGCGACCGCCCAACACCAAATTCAAGGTTTTTAATCTAACAACAGATACAAAGGCAAGAAACTTGCCCCAAACTCTGATAGATTGATGTCAAGATCTTCGAAAAGTTGGCAACTTTTGCTAATTCATAGTCCCCAATCTTATTCGCTACTGCTGTCATGATCAAGTCTTACTATTCACTATGAGCACAACTAGCCTCATTGTTCCTCTATAAAACTGCCATGCATAACCGGTTTAAAGCTCCTCGCATAAAATTATGTACCATTCCTCCTAATGATTCAAATCCTCTAAGCACTAGTTTAAATACTAGAGCATATGGATTTCAAAAATATTGCAACAGGGCAAGCAAATGAAACTGCTATGCATAACCAGTTTATATACTAGAGCATATACATAGGGATGCTGATTCATAACCAAGGCTTGAGTGAAGAAACAAACATTGCAAGGAACAAAAAAAGGCAAGCAAAGTGCATACCTGCTTTTGTTCTAGGTAAAAGCCATGAACTATTATTTGATAGCAGAAACATCAGCAGACATCCATTTGTAAAAAGTCAAAAAAAGGGGCAAATTAGACTGAAAAAGCTGTAAAAAAAGGAGCAAATTTCGTTTTTTTTTGAATTTTCAGCAAGAACCGCCGGTTCCCCGGTTCAGGTTCCCCGGTTTCGGTTCCCCGGTTCCGGTTCCGGTTCCAAATCTGGCGGTTCACGGTTTTCTGAAAAGAGGAACCGAGACTGAACCGTGAACCGGCCGGTTTCGGTTCTTGCCGATTCCGGTTCTTGCCGGTTCCGGTTTTGCCGATTCCGGTTTCGGTTCGGTTCTCCGGTTCTGCCCGGTTCCGGTTTGCCCATGTCTACGTAGAAGATCAATAACCCACGTAGAAGATCAATTACATCAATCAACTATTAATCATAATCATGTTATATCGCATATAATTGTTTCATAGAACAATACACATAAAATTATCAATCTATATCATCAAGCATTTTAAAGCTTATAATCCAATTATATCTAGCATGCCAATTTTAACCTAATCATGATTAAACGCGGCTCTGATACCACTATTGGGCACTATTGGGTTTTGGGGTTACATACGCAGCGGAAGACTTAGAATAATCACAAAACCCTAGCCATGAATCCATCTAATATGAATAGATTAAAACTATGAATATAAATTTACTAACCTTTGTTGCGAGTTTGTCTTCGTACACGAATCGTTATTCACCTTGAGTTGTAAACGAAACTTTGATCTTCTTCCTTGTTCTTCCTTGTGATGAATCAACAATGCTAGGCCTTCAAGCTTTAGGTGATAAAGCAATCACCCTCTATCGGTAATCCACATGTGAACGAACCAAGATCAAATCTTGTTGGATTGCTAGATGATCCTCAATTGTTGAAAAACTTTTCAACATTCTATGGCTAATATGGAATTGAATCTAGGGTGTTTTGATCTTTGATTCGTAATCAAAAATCAAGAGATTTGTGTTTCTCAAGCCCTAAAATTCGTGTGTCTTGGCTAAGGTAAAAGGGGCTATTTATACTTTATAAATATCCCTAACACTTAGGGAGAAAAGCCCTAATCGAAAGCCAAAACGGAACAAAGTCAGGGGTAGGGTATTATCGCACCTTACAGGGTGCGCGATCGTCCCTTTTGTCTATAGAAAAAGCGCGATCGCCCCCTCCAATACGCGCGGTCACCCCCTTTGACCAGAGACTCGACGCGATCGCCCCCTCACAGGGCGCGTGATCGCCCCTCTCCAATTCCATATTTGAGCCATTTTCAATCCATTCTTTGTTTGTGACCCTTTAGAAATTATATTTTATATTGGTAGTGAGTTGAAACATCAACCTCACAAGGCATAAGTGGTCTCTATCAAGCCATTATCTCCACCCAATTAAATATAATATCAAAGCTTGATTCCTCGATAGATCATTGTCACAATCCCTTTTTCACATGATGTCATATTGAACATAAGTCATGGTCCACGTCAACTTATATTGTTCAATTCTTTCTCGACTCCGAATATGTTGATAATCCAAGTGAATTTGATCTCTATCAAATCTCTTGAGTGTTGCCACACATTTCATCAATACAATTCATCGAGGGGCCCAAGCAGACATCTCTCTTTACGAGGGACAAATCCCATCTTGACTTATCATTCTTCCCTACAAGAATCCAGTCATGCCAACATAGCCCTTATTGCTATCCTATTAAAGATAGTGTTAGAGTACATCAAACACAACGTTCATCATGTGGAAGACGATAATAATCTCAGGTACTAAGGATTCTAATGACACCACTATCATGAGATTTAATCATGACATATATGACCATAGACCATGTCATAAATCTCATAGATGGTCCATTCCAGTACATTGTTCTCTAACAAGTACACATAAGTGTAATGTGCATCCCCATTCATATAATCATCTCTATGATTATCCATTACCGACTTATACTAGTTATTCATAATAACTAGGGACACATAATATTATAATAAGCATGTAAAACATATAATACTCATGATAAACATTATCTATTATAAATGGCAAAGACAATTACATAACTGTATTAGTTATGAGTCAAAATAACTATACACCTAGGGCATAACACCAACAATCTCCCGCTTGACCTAGGCCCAATCTCATATATATCGTATACCTATGGACCTAACATGACCATCATGGTTTTGCTTGTGCGAGTGGCTTTGTAAACGGATCCCCTATGTTATCATCGGTTGATACTTTGCATATCTTAACGTCTCCTCTTTCTATGAATTCTTGAATGAGTGGAAACGTCTAAGTACGTGTTTGGATCTTTGATGTGACCTTGGTTCCTTTGCTTGCGCAATGGCACCATTATTGACACAATAAAGTTCCACCGGATTAGTGGCACTTGGAACGACTTCTAAGTCACTAATTGTGAATGTGTGCCCAAATTTGGATTCACGCGAGTTTGAAGACGTCCGGTTTAATTTGAAAAACGGAGTCACCACGCCATTTTGATTTCCTCAAAACTTTGAAAAAAAGGATTTATGGGTTCGGAGGTTAAGTTACCCCTTGGGAAGAACGGATCGTCGTTCACCCAAGGTGCCTTGCCGTAGCAAGTCTCCCTAGATTTCGTTTATCTTGTTTGCTTGCGTGCTTTCTTGTGTGCATGTGTTTGAATAAAAGGGGAGGGAATGTCCCAAGTTGTCTTCCGGACGTACAAACCATTTATTGGTTGTCGCTCGGGATTTCTTGGATTTTATGTATTCGGGATTTTGATCCCGTCCTCATCTTGGACTTGTGATCATCGCATTTTGACCTCGGGACTTGCGTGATCGAGAGAAGGACTCTCTTTTATAGCCCAAAAATGAGGTTCTTTAGGAAGGAATGTCCTTAGCCCATCAATCCTACACCTTAAGACGATCGAGCTTATATGAATGCTTCATGCTCGTCTTAAGTGATAATCGGAGATATAGGGTTCAAGGTTGTCCCTTTCTAAAGAGATTATGTAACCTTTAATGGAAGAAACTATATAAAGATAGGATCTTCATACCGGTCCGTTCCAAGGTTGCTAATGGGGACATGGGAGAATGCATATAAAAATGACATTTTTAGTGAAAAGATGACATTTTTGGGTTGCAAAGGATGCATTTGATTTGCAAAGGATGCATTTTGGTTTGCAAAGGATGCATTTTGATGTAAAGACATGATTTTTATGCAAAGGATGCATTTTGATGTAAAGAAGTGATCTTTATTGCAAAGGATGCATTTTGATGTAAAGACATGATTTTAATGCAAAGGATGCATTTTGATGTAAAGAAGTGATCTTTATTACAAAGGATGCATTTTGATGATGAAGGAATGACCTTTAATGCAAAGGATGCATGAAAATGGATTTTAGGTGCAAAGGATGCACCTTTTTTTATAAAGACATGATTTTTATATGCAAATGATGCATTTTGGATGTAAAGATTGCATTTTTATGAGCAAATGATGCATAACGATGGTATTTTTATTGTAAAAAGGGGGGTTTTAGGTGCAAAGGATGCACCTTTGAGTATGAAGATTACATTTTTAATGACAAATGATGCCTAATTTATGCAAAGGGGAAAAGGGGTATAATAAAGATATGATCTTTAATGAAAACTACCAAGTCCCAAGCAAAGATAATAACAATATATGAATGCAATGAGCAATCTAATTCACATAGAGCAATTAAAATGCAAGGCAAGGGAGTGAGAGGTTACCAATGGTGGCCTCTTCTTCTTTGGGTTGAGCTAGGTGGAAGGACCAACTTTGGGATCTTCAAGGAGGAGGGAGGTGGCTTCTTGGCTTGCTTCTTCAACCTTCTTGGATTTCCAGCAGTATTTGAGTGTATTGGGACTGAATATAGAGTGTATTGTGTGTGTTTTTCGTATGTAAAATGGGTAGAGGAGGGCTCTATTTATGGCGTGCGGATAAGACCAATGAAGTCGTGCGGCCAGAGATCCTTGGCTTATGCAGCCGTGCGGCATTATCCCTTGTGACTCAGCATGTTTCTAGAATCATGCAAGGTGGCCATTCTAGAACCTTTTCCAAATTAAGAAAAACGTGTTTCTTAATTGGTAAGTATTCCCTTCAGCCCTTAGATGATTTGGAACAGTTCCGGAATTGTTCCGGAACTCCAGGAAAGTCTGGGGAATTACCGGGAAAATTACCGAAATTGCCGGGAAATTTAATCGGAAGGCATGAGCCAGATTTGGGTACTTACAGAAGCCCCTCGGCAACGTCACTTGCAGGGCGAGTGGGGTTGTCGATAGAAAAAGGATCCGATCTGGTGAATGCCGAGACGGATTAGGTGACCAAAGTGGTCGAGTGGCTGAACCTCTGGAAGGCTACCTACGTATCCCGGAGGAATCAAGCCAGGCCGTAGTTCTGAACATATCTGCAGGGGAAAAGCGGAGAGAAGCTGGTCTCTTGCCGGGGAAAATTAGAAGAGAAAGTGACCTAAGAGGTCAAGCAATTGATCCTGCTGGGGATATGCTAGAGGTGACCGATATGGTCGGATATCTGGACCTTTATGAGAGGCTATTTCACCACTGAAGAGTGATGAATGAACAAGAGTGACCAAAGTGGTCAGATGGATGGACCTTTATGAGGGGCTACTTCATCACTGAGGAGTGACGAAGGAACAAGAGTGACCAAAGTGGTCGGATGGCTGGACCTTTTATAAAAGGCTACCTACGTATCCCGGAGGAATCAAGCCTTGATCGTAGTTCAAGCATCACTAGATAGTTAGGAACGATGTCTAGGATCCTTGAGGTTTTGACAATTAATGGAGGTTGTCACCTGATTGACAATTAATGGAGGTTGTCACCTGATTGACAATTAATGGAGGTTGTCACCTGAGGGAACTAGAGCTTACGTCACTATCGAGGAGATAGATATAGCTAAAGTTTGGAGAACTTGAGCATACTTCACTATCGAGGAGATAGAGGTAGCTAAAGTTTGAAGAACTTGAGCGTACTTCACTATCGAGGAGATAGAGGTAGCTTAAGTTTGGAGAACTTGAGCATACTTCACTATCGAGGAGATAGAGGTAGCTAAAGTTTGGAGAACTTGAGCGTACTTCACTATCTGTGATAGAGGTAGCTAAAGTTTGGAGAACTTGAGCATACTTCACTATCGGTGATAGAGGTAGCTAAAGTTTGGAGAACTTGAGCGTACTTCACTATCTGTGTTAGAGGTAGCTAAAGTTTAGAGAACTTGAGCATACTTCACTATCGAGGAGATAGAGGTAGCTTAAATTTGGAGAACTTGAGCATACTTCACCATCGGTGATAGAGGTAGCTTAAGTTTAGAGTACTTGAGCATACTTCACTATTCGGTGATAGAGGTAGCTAAAGTTTAGAGTTCTGACAATTCGGAGGTTGTCACCTAGCATTATTCCGTTATAACGGAAATAACGAAGGCGACTGGGGAAGAAAGCTTATTTGCTTAAGATATAAGGGATATCTTTTGAAAACAACGTTATCTTGGTTAAAAGATAACGGGAATTACATACCCAAGTGGAAAGTCCAAGGGCAAAAAGGTAAATTCTGGTCAGAGCGAAAGAGGCCGCCCGGCATGAGATGGGGGCAAAAGAAGCCGTACGGCTAGAAGTCAGATTTTTTCAGATTATTTAAAACAGATTTGAACGGGCATTGGGCATTATTGCCGCCCTTAAACTGCCGAGAAAGAGAGAGAGAAGAGAGGAAGAATTTTCAAAATCCTTCAATCTATTTGCCTTCATTGATTTAGGATGGATCCGGAGGGGAATCCAATGCCAAGGCAAGCTAGAAGGAACATCTCCGCGGCCGCGAGAAGGAGGAGGAAGGAGCTCGTCCGCACGGAGAGGAAGTATGACTTCTTTATACCTCCATCGGAGCTCTACCCGAGTAGAAGGGAGCACAAATCGACAAACCCTCAATCGGTTGGGGTAAGCTTTCTTAGTTTGCTCAATTTCGTCGATTTTGATTGAATTTTGATTGATTTAGGGCTTGACCCAAGATTTAGGAATTTTTCAAATTTTCCTAGAATTTTTGGATGATTTTGAAATCTTGATGATTAACCTATGAGGCTAAGAAGATGAACAAACATGCATGTGCAATTTACTTGAAAAATAATGAGAATGACCCATCTTTTTTCGAAAATAAAGTAAGAGAAATAATTGTCTAAAATGTGACGAAGTCCTCGCATGTGCTAGAACTAGGTCAATTTTGGATCATGGATGAGAAAACAGGATTTTGGATGATGAAAAGGATTCATTCATGCCATTTTTGAGAAAAACTTAATGCTTATGTGCAAATAATTTTGAAAATTATGATTTTGTGGTTAGGAAAGCAATGTGCTTGACACAATGTGTTTCAAGTGATGAAAGACACGTTTTTCACGCAAAGGATGCTAGAAAAAATTTTCATGAATGATTTTCTTTTGAAAATATGTGCACTTTTGAATATATGCCTGCTTTTTTGAAAAAGACTGACACATTTCTTTGGCTGTGCTTGTCTATAGGAGAACAAGTCTAGAGGGCCTTCTGAGGTTGCAGTAAAGCTGTGGGAGAGGATGCCCGATTTTGAGAAGAATGGGGCGAACCCTAAGCAGTTGGTGAGGGCTACCGGCTTGGATTTGTTCATTGAGGCCATCGGCAGAGGTATTCACATTACCTCGAAGAGAAAGGGCTTGGTCCAGGCCCTATCTGAGTTCTAGTGGGACACCACCCACATCTTTCATCTTAGCTGGGGGGAGCTGACGGTGACTCCGGCCAACTTTACTGCTATCACGGGCTTACAGTTCACCGGGAGGCCTGTGACTTGGAGGGACCATATCACTGCCGAGGAGTTCAGAGCTTTGGTCGGGTTTGAGCTGATTCCAAAGGGGCTTGGAATGGAGACGAGGAACGTCGAGGTGGCAGTCCAGAACTGCATGCGGGACTTTGCCGCTAGTGAGGTGACTGCCCACCAGCTTGCGAGGGCATTTGTGTGGTTGATGCTGTCAGTCACTATCTTTGCAAATTCTGGGACTCTGGCTATGACTTGCCTCCTCGACTCTCTGGAGGATGTTGATGGGATTGGGACGGTCTCATGGGGCGAGGCCGGATTGGTGGAGCTATACTTCTCCCTGGATCTGTACAGCCGGAATAAGGCTGCCTCCATGGATTTTTTCTCCTTTGCCCTCGAGGTAGCATCACTTTCTTTTCTCTTTTACTTTCTGTCTTTGAGACTTTTATGAAAGAAAAATGACCCTTTTGATGTTTTGAACATGCAGGTCTGGTTTTGCGAGGTGATCAGGTTCTTTCCGTGGAACCAACGAAGCGATGTCACCATCTTTCCTTCTATGATCCGCTGGAGGGGAGATGCGGGGGATAAGTTCACCGGGAAGACCCGGATCACCTTTGACTACAAGATGGTGAGGCCAGTTATCAACAAGGATGGGCACGATGGAGTGGACTTCTACCCGTGGGGCAGGTATCCAGAGATTCTGCTAGGAGAGGCCGTGGAGGCGACGAGGCAGAGGCGATGGTTGACAGGGCTGACATGTGATGTCATCTATCTGGGGGATCGATTTTCTAGGCAGCATGGCCATGTCCCTCCATTGGATGCCATTACTCCCCAGGATCCTCCAGCACGGATGCTACAGTCCAGAGATTGGCAGGCGGATGAGATAGAGAGGTATCAGGCATGCGTGGCCGCCGAGGAGTACTTTGATCTGGATGCCCCCTATGCTGTGTTTGTGGAGCAGCGACTGAGGACGCCACAGAAGCTGGTGAAGCTGGCGGTCACTCAGGGATATGGGGAGGATGAGCCTTCTGATCCGCTGATCCCTCCTGCTCATCTTTCATATGTAGTCCACGGAGTACCCAGGAGGTTGAGGATACCTGTCCCTGACGCTAAGGAGCCCCAGTATACCTTGCCGCCAGACAGCACTGTAAGTACACTTTAGGGTCTTTTCCCTCTTTCAGATTTCTTTGCTTTTTGCAATTCTGAGATTTTCTGAGATTTTCTTCTCTTTTTCTCGGGTTCCGGTTCGCACTTACGATAGGTTGGTCGGGCGAGAATAGGGTGGAAGGACATGTGTCGGTCCCTTCGAGGAAGGCGCTGCACTTCAAAGGCGGCAGCGGACGTGCAGGAGCCTGGGCGCAAGAGAAGCACGACATCTACCTCTTTAGCCTTGGAGTACTCTTCCAGTGCCATGCCTCGGGGACGGGGACCCAATGCTGACATCTTGGAGCAGCTGGCTGAGTACGAGCACGACAATGTCCACCTTTCCGATGTGAGCGATGCGGAGGATTTGATGAGAGAGGCAACTGTTTATGAGCTGAGCAGCGATGAAGAGGAAGGATCGGAGGCCTAGGAGGTCTCTAGAATTGACTTAGGAAGAAAAACAAACAATGAACAAGTTTTATCCACATTTTGTTTATTTTTTGCTTTATTTGGGCGTCGATGGGGCGAAAACAATGTAATACTGTTTTATTTGCTTTTTCTATTTATGCTTTATTAATTTGCATATTACTTGAGCCTCGGGGCGGTTTTTTGCTTGGAATTGGGGCTGAAACTGGGCCAAAATGATATATAATGATGTAAAAATGCTTGGATGGTCTTTGAACATGTTTTTTTGCACAGGTTTTGGTTGGAAAAGTGGGGTGAAAACTCCCTTTGGCCAGCAACTTGGTTGCTGCAGATTTGACATTTACATCAGGTAAATGAAACCGTGCGGTCTGGACCTGAGGGCAAATAAGGCCGTGCGGCTCACAGTTCTGTCTGGATTGGTTATTTTCAGAATAAAACCAAGGCTTGGCCATTTCATTTCATTTTCAACTTAGACTTGTCCCAACTGTTCCCAGAGCACATATTGGACCTAAAGACACCACCTTTGATCATTTTGCGATGGAGAAGCCCGTTAGATTGCAAAGGGGGAAAAGAGACCGCTTTCTGTCCGATCTTCAGTCTTGGGTGAGATATAACTTTCAATCTCACAAGGGGTTGCTTGATTCTATCTTCAAGATCAAGTCTTTATGGCAATTGAGGGATTTCCCGCCCGATTGGGACCTTTTGAGAGAAGCAGCAAAGTTTTGGGACGTCCGGAGACATGTTTACTGCTTTTCATACAATGAGATTGTCCCAACGCATGAAGACTTCCGAGCCTTGATTGGGGGTCCAGAAATTGAGGCTATATCGATTCCGCTGATTGAAGACGTGCCGGTGATGGCAAAGCTTGCATCTTTTCTCTAGATTTCTCTGGGAGAGGCTGAGGAGATGATAATAGCCCCGGACAGGATTGACCTTTCTAATATCCCGGGCAGGTTTGGGTCTCCGGCTATGGTTGCGACCATGGTGGCTATGGATGCCTTTATCCTCTGCGTATTCTCTTCTCTATTCACCGCTGAGTCCGTGGGGATCTATCACGGTGGTCTCTTAGACATGGTCAGAGATTGCAGGGCTGAGAAGGACATTGTTCCACTGGTTTTGGGGGAGACTTTGCATGGTATTGATAGGATGGCTAGGGGAGACCATTTCATGAGGTCTGGGAGTCCGGCTGTGCTGACTTTATGGCTGCAGGAGAGGCTCGGGGCTTTACCGACTAAGTGCCCTTGGGTGATTTCTCGGAGAGGTGCACCTCGACAGCAGGACCAGGGTAGCTGGGAGCTGATGATGGCTAGGTTATCCACTTCGGACATCCGTTGGTGGGTACCTCACTGGAGGTTGCAGGTCAGGAGGATATTTCAGGAGTCCTACATAGTGAGGGTTCCAGGGTTCTGCTGGTCATCCTTCTACATACCCTGCTTGGTATCCAGGCAGTTCGGGGCCTTACAGGAGCCGTTGAGCGATTGGTAGGACATCCGTACCATGGAGGTGGTGCCATTTGATATGAAAGATCCAGCCAGCTTCTCGTTCTTCTCGAGGGCTTGGACTTACGCTGCCTTCCCACCCAGGGCTATCTTCAGGAGCAGGAAGAGTACCATCTTGACCACTGTCTACTTGGATTGGTACGAGAGGGAGATGGGAGCGACTCAGGTCATATTGGGGGAGAGACGTCAGGCTTTATTGGGAGCTGACTGCGACTCGAGTAGGGCTCTGAGGGAGACTGAGGCTAAGGCGAGTCGCCATAACCAGTCGGGTGACCTGATCAGAGATATGGAGGCTCGATACAAGAGATTGTCCGAGGTCGCTCCTTTGACTGAGGCTCAGAGGGAGGAAGTGCGGACTCGTGCTCGGGTAGAGAAGGCACTTATTGACACGGGTTTGATGGAGGCTCAAGTGAGGATACCGGAGATCGGAATGATGGAGACCGACATTATAGAGAAAAAGAGAAAGAACACTCGAAGGGGTCGAGGTAAAGGGAAGAAGACCAAAGAAGACTCAACGAATGACGATTGACAGATCTTTTCTTAGGATTTCCTTATTGCCATTTTGCAAACACAGTAGTTTTATTAGGCATTTTATTGTATTTTAGATCTTGGTTGCATGTTAGCAGAGTCAAGAGTAGACCGTGCTTGAACTCATCAAGAAGTTTTTAACTTGTAATGAACAAGAAATATTATCTAAGAAATTAATCAAGACACATTTTATGAAAACTCAAATGTCTTATTGATTTGCTCAGGACCCGTTTTATGAAAACTTGAATATCCTTTATTATTGTTTAGGACGCATTTCATGGAAACTTAATCGCCCTTTTTATTATTTAGACCGAACCATATATGGCTGCCTACGTTCCCCTTTTACAAGAAAGACTAAGGGGCTCAGGTCTTCGTAGTTCATTCTGGTGAACTCTTTTTTCTATTTTTTTTTTATGTGCAGCCCTGTTTTTTGCCTAGACCGCCCTTTTTGGGTTTTCAGCCTAGCTGGGCATTACTCTTTTTGCACTAAGATTTTTTCTTTTTTTTTTCTCTTTTTTTTTATGTGCAACCCTGTTTTTTGCCTAGACCACCCTTTTTGGGTTATCAGCCTAGCTGGGTATTACTCTTTTTGCACTAATATATATTTTTTTTATTTTCTTCTTTTTTTTTTTTAATTTCTTAGACATAGTACCTTCGGAGCTTATCACCGTTGACTGGGTGGACAAAGGGATTGCCGTCCAGGTCTGCAAGTTTCATGGCTCCTCCCGATAGTATCTTCTGCACCATATACGGGCCGATCCAAACGGGTTCCCATTTTCCCAGGGGGTTGTCTCTGGTAGGGGGCTTCACTTTCAACACTAAGTCACCCTCTTTGATGTCCCTGGCCTTGACCTTTTTGTCAAATGCTCTGGCCATTCGCCTTTGATAGGCTCGGGTATGCTCCATAGCTTTAAGCCTTCTTTCGTCGAGCAGGGCCAACTCATCATGCCGGCTATGCAACCATTCTACTTCGTTGACACTATTTTCCAGGAGGACCCTTAATGACGGGATTTCCAACTCCACTGGTAACACTGCTTCCATCCCGTAAGTTAGGGCAAAAGGAGTTTCTCCTGTGGCTGTTCTGACAGACGTTCTGTAGCCCCAGAGTGCCAGGTGCAGCTTTTCGGGCCAATCACGACCACGGGTGGCCATTTTCCGAATGATCCGTTCGAGCGTCTTATTAGCAGCTTCCACGGCTCCGTTAGTCTGAGGTCTGTACGGGGACGACTTGTGGCGAGTGATCTTGAACTCTGACAACAATCTACCGCAGTCCCCTTCAAAGTGTGATCCATTATCAGAAATGATCTCATTGGGCACCCCATATCTACACATTATGTTTTCTTTGATAAACTGGGCCACCTTCTTGGAAGTGAGGACCTTGTAGGACTTGGCCTTTACCCACTTGGTGAAGTAGTCGACTGCCACTAACACGAATTCATGCCCATTGCTTCCAGTCGGGGCTATCTTCCCTATCATGTCAATACCCCAAGTTGCAAACGGCCAGGGAGTCGTCATGCAGTACAGGTCATGAGGCGGGAGATGGTTGAGGTTGGCAAACCGCTGGCACTTGTCGCACGCTCGGACATGCTGGACACAGTCTGTCTCCATGGAAATCCAGTAGTAACCCATTCTGAGGATCACTTGCATCAGGGCTCTAGCATTCATTTGAGGACCGCAGGGACCATTGTGGTCTTCAGTCATTAACTCTTTGGCCCTTTCTTGAGTGACGCATAAGAGGAGTGGTCCTTGATATCGCTTCTTGTACAGGTTGCCTCCTAGAATGACATAATGGGAGGCCAACCTTTTCAGGGCTTGCAAGCTCTTGGCTTTGACACCTTCTTTTGGTCTACCTTCTTCATCTTTGAAAGCTAACTCTCCATTTTTGAGGAACTGGTAAATTTGATTGTACCACGGTTCCTTGATAGGCTCGGGTCCCAGGTCTACTTCACAACAGAAAGCTGGGGCTTCTCTTCTACCCACTCTGAAGGGTTTTATGGCTTTTCCCTCGGGGATCTCTACCAGTGAGGCTAAAGTAGCGAGGGCATCTGCGAATCTGTTCTTTTCCCTTGGCAAGTAGTGGAAAGTCACTTCTACTGAAGCTGTCCGATCCAACTCCTCCATATGGGCATGATACCGGCGAAGATTAGGGTCCACAGTCTTCCACTTGTTGGAGACCTGGTTGATGATCAGGGCTGAGTCTCCATAGACTTCGAGCTCCTTGACATTCCTTTCTAAAGCAGCCTCTAAACAAGCAATGCAAGCTTCGTACTCGGCGACATTGTTAGTGGCAAGGAAGTTCAGCTTGAGGGCTATGGGTGTATGCTCATCTTTCGGATCGACCAGTAGCATCCCTACGCCATTTCCTCTTTTGTTAGCAGCTCCATCAAAGAAAAGCTGCCATCGGTTTTCAGGCTCGACTGCGAAGATCCCTTCATCTGGGAATTGGGGTTCAGGCCCGCGGTCCTCATTACTGGGGAAGTTCGCCAGGTGGTCTGATAATGCTTAACCCTTGATGGCCTTTCTGGTCACGTAGCTGATGTCGTACTCTGCTAAGAAGAAGGACCACTTTGCTAGACGCATCGAGAGGGAAGGCTTATCGAAGATGTACTTGATGGGGTCCATTTTCGAGACCAAATTCACAGGGTGGGCTTGCATATAATGCTTCAACTTGCCGACTACCCAGACCAGTCTTGCACAGGTCTTTTCACATGCGGAGTAATTGAGCTCACTTCCCTGCAGCTTCCGGCTGACAAAGTAAATGGCATTCTCTACCCGAGAGTCCTTCTTTTCTTGAGCAAGCATAGCCCCAACTGCCGTATCAGTGACAGTAAGATAGAGCAGAAGAGGTTTCTGTCTATGCGGGGGGCATAATACTGGAGGATGTACTAAGTATGCCTTGATCTGGTCGAAGGCATCCTGGCATTCTTCGGTCCACTCTGTATCTACATTCTTCTTCATGAGCTTGAAGATGGGCTCGCACATAGTGGTCAACTGATTGATGAAACGGCTGATGTACTGCAGTTTGCCCATAAAGCTTTTGACTTCTGTCTGAGTTTGAGGTGGCCTCATGTCCATAATGGCTTTGATCTTTCGGGGGTCGACTTCGATACCTCGCTCCATGACCATATACCTAAGCACTTTTCCCCTTGTCACTCTGAAGGTGCATTTGGCAGGGTTTAGTCTCATGGAATGTTGTCTCAGCCTCTCAAAGAACTTTCGCAAGTCAACAAAGTGCTGTCCGTCCTCGCCTTTGGAGTGGATTATCATGTCGTGTACATAGACCTCAATCTTCTTGTGGATCATGTCATGAAAAAGCGCGGTCGCTGCCCTTTGATAAGTAGCCCCGGCGTTCTTGAGCCCAAATGGCATTACTGTATAGCAGTAAGTTCCCCACGGTGTGGTGAAGGCTGTCTTTTCTTGGTCTTCTTCGGCCATCTTGATCTGGTTGTAGCCTGCAAAGCCATCAACGAAGGATTTGACTTTGTAGATGGTAGTGGAGTCCACCAGGATGTCTATGTTTGGCAAGGGGTAATCATCTTTGGGGCTGGCCTTGTTCAGATCCCAGAAATCTACACAGCAGCGCACCTTCCCATTGGCCTTGGTGACGGTCACAATATTGGACAACCATGTCGGATATTCGATGACTCTGATGAATCCTACCCTTGATAGCTTCTCAATTTCTTCTTTGACCTGTAGAGACCACTCGACTTGATTTTCCTCAATTTACGCTGCGGCTTAGCATGCGGTGCTAGAGGGATTACGTGCTCCACTATTGAGCTGTCTAGCCCCGGCATATCCTTGTATGACCACGCAAAGAAGTCCATGTATTCTCGAGCAGATTAACCCGATGTCCCGTTCAACCCCTGGAAGAAGTTTCGATATGTGTCTCTTTAGGTTCCTCGACGGTACCCAAGTTCACACTTGTCAAAACCTCCTCGGCGGCTTGGGCCCGATTTTCCTCTTTTACGTAGCTTTGCTTAAAGATTTCTTTAATGTATTGTTCATTTAGTGTGTTTGCATCTTGTTCAAATGATTCATTATTAAGCTGTTGTTAAGTTTTGAGTTAATTTATCATTTGTTAAGTTGGCAATAAGGGGATAATCGAAAGATCTGTCATTTCATTCAAAGCAAGAGGAAAGATGACATCGATTACATATTGATAATCCTCGGGCGTGAGGCCTTCGGATGACTCGGAAGGAATGGAATTCGAAGATTCTGACTTGACCCGACTCTGGACCCTACGACTCTGGACCCTACACTACTTATTGACTCGAGGGTGTTTGACAAGGGTTGGACCGGGATCTCACTCCTTCCTGCTGTTGCCACAGGGAGTAGCGAGTCTTATCGGCGTTCTCATTTGGTTGTGCATCCTGTGGATCATTACGCCTTTGTTGTCACCATTCCCATGGGGATGTCCGACTGATCTGTCGCAATCTTCTTTCCGAATCATTTGTATCCATCTGCGCCTCCGGGGTAGTGGGACCAGTTGTACTTTCGGCATCTGAGAGACAACTTTCTTCGTCCCAAAAGTCTTCTGGCTTGTTCACTCTTCTTTCCACCTTTTCCCAAACAGGGGGTTGGGACTGATCTTCAGGAGTAGTAAGAGCCATTACAAACACATTATGCTCATCATGGGTGATGAAGGGTTCCAGAGAGACTTTCATTAACATAGCTTGTTTTACTTCAAACTCGCAGTCTTCATAAGTGAGCCTTTCTTCCGTAATCTTGACCATGGTCACTGGCTCGATATCATAAAAGAGAGGTCGAGCTCTGACAACATTAACGAAATCGGTTCCGACTATGGGCCCAAACTGTCCTTCCATGGCGGCGGCATTAATCAAATCTTTCCACTTTCCTTGTAATTCAGCATAAGGAACATTGAATTTCAGGATGTCTATGATTTCTGGATTTCCAAAACTGACTGCATTGGTCTCCCCAAACTCGATCATGTTGACTCGATTGTTAGCAGGAAGAGGATTCTTGACCACATTGGGACACCGAGGCGGCTCCATCTTGCCTTCTTCAATCAGGCGAGAGATCAGGAACTTCAGATAGGTGCAATCATTGGTGTTATGCCCATGATATTTGTGAAAGCGGCAATGCTTGGTTTCGTCCATCCTGACACTAGGGTTCTTGGGTTTCCAGTTTTCCAAAGGTCTGATGAGTCCTTCAGCTACCAAACTGTCAAAGACCTTCTCTAGTGGCATTTCGAAATCTTCTGCGGTATAGAAACGATGTCTTGGCTTCGTAGCAACTTGGCTTGAATTTTGTCCGACCCTCTCATTCTGAATATAATTGACAGCGCCGACCGTTTCTTTTCCTTTTATAGTGACAGCTGTGGCATTTGAAACTGGTGCTTTGTAGCGGTGGGAATTAGCTGCTCCTGTGGCTGGGGCCATGTTGAAGGCATTTTCAAACTTGGTACCGGCATTTACCATTGCCCGAAGGTCAGGATAGTAGTAATTGCCAATCTGGACCCTTAGTTGAGGCTTCAAGCAAGATTTGAAGATCTCCATCTGTTCCTCTTCATTCAGTGGGGTCATCATTTCACTAAGCTTCCAATTCCATCTCCTGTAGAATTCACTTACTGGCTTATCCGGGCATTGTAGAGTCCCTTGTAGGTCATTCCTACTGGTTTCCCAATTCAAGTTGGCCTTATACTTCTCCAGGAATGCTTCCTTAATCTGGTCCCAGGTGGCTCGGGCCTCTGGTTTTACATGCAGGAACCATCTAAGAGCTGAACCCTTTAATGATAGCTGAAAATGGTCGGCCATTTGCTGATGTGTACAATCCTTGGATCTCATGGCAAGAAGGTAGCTTTCAATGTGAGTCCGGGGACAACGGTGCCATTGAACTTTTCAATCTCAGGCATTCGTAATTTTGGAGGAAGAGGAACAATTTTGCTGGGATCAATGATCTGGTATGCTGCCTTTTTGGTGCTCAGTTCTCCAAACTTCTCTTGCATGGACTTAACCTGTTCCATCAACCAAGTCATGTTGGGGTCAGGTGACGGTTTAGATTTTGAAGCAGGCTTATCAGATTTGAGTGGTAGGACAGTGGGTGACACAGTGGTAGCTGGTACCACGGCTTGGGGATCTTTGGAAGGGAAGTATGTGTAAACTTGGCACAGTCTGTGTTTCCACGAGGGCTGGCCAGAGGCATAGGAATTAGGCTCGTAGTTGCAGAAGTAGGAAAAAGGAGCCTCGTGGGATCCTGTTGGCAAGGTTGGGGGTGGAAGATCTGCTGTGGAAGGGCATAGATTCTGAGGTGGGATAGCTGTGGCGTTTGTTCTCTGTTGGTAGGGAACAAAGCTGGGTCTTATCTGAGGAGGAGAGGGTGTCGGGACCCTGATGGCTTGAGATATTGGAAAAGACTGAAAAGGGACAGTCTTTGGCAATGGGTCATATGTGGATGGAGGAGGGCATTGATTATAGGCTAAGGGAGCTGAGATGGTTACTTCTGGAGTTTCAACTTCTACCATAACCAGGGAACCGTTGGGCTCTACCACTATCTGGACCCCATGACGGCGGAGTGCATCAATGAGCATGGTCTGCTTTTCCTCATGGTCCTTACGACTGTTTTCCAAGGCTAAGGATAGCTCTTCTTCCCTAGTCAGCTGGTTACCCAAACCAGTACTGTTCTCTGTCGAATCGGCCATTCTGACTCTCTGGACTGATAAAACTGAGGATTCTGGCGAACTGTCTGAGAATTCTGCGCTAACAAGTCGCTGACCCGGTGTTCTCACCCACTTCTTTCTCGCTGCGGGAAAGGGATAGGAGAGGTTTAGACTCGGGGTAGGTGTTTAGGCTGAAGGCTCAAGCAATATGCAGATTAAGAATCTTTCAGTTTACTTAAAACAGTGTCTTTTATTAATTTCTATTTGGTTGGAAAAGGGGATTTGCCCTTCTTTTTCGCAACTACTCTAGATCCTGGATCAGTGGGTTCCGTCACTACGTCTATAAGCCCCTCGTATTCCACCTGTATTTCGACCTCCCAGGGTGGACAGCCCCGGGCGAGGGTCCTATAGGGCACGCAGATCCCACCGACCGAGAGAGAAGAACGCTCCTAATGGGTCTAGCGGGTCATAGGAACTTTTAACGCACGAGCGATGCGAATTATAGTCAAGGCAATACCGGGAAATTCTCGTCTTTCAGCCTTGATAGAATTTTGGCAGAATTTCGCTTGCGCGATTGACGTTTTGACTTTTCGGTAATGTCCGAGAAGATAATAGGCATGGGTCGGGTGGTAAAAGCCGGATGACACAGTGTCACATTGAACTTCGTTGCATACGCCGTGCGTGAGTCAAAATCGAAGTCAATGCCGGGTCAAGATCTTGCCAATTTTTCCTTGTCAGAATTTTGGCAGAGCTTCGCTTGAGCGAAAGATCTTTGGATTTTTTGGCAAAGACTCGGTCTCGACTCTTACGCATTCCGTGCAGGTCAAGGTCAAAGTCAATGTCGGAGTCAAGATTCTACCAATTTTCCTTGTCGGAATTTTGGTAGAGTTTCGCTTGAGCGAAAGATATTGACTTCAGTTATGAACTAATGCTTGACCTTTACGGGGATATGCAACTGGGCTATATGATACGGACTAGACCAAAAACCAACCAAAAGTCACGGTTTTTTGAAACGTGTGACACGGACTGTGCATTGGTCGACACTGGCTGCCATGGGGAGTTTGGGGTGATTCCGTGCGTGCCCGGGAGCATCGTAAGGTTGTCCGTGACTGCAGCTGAACAACCACCCCGGGTTTAAAGGGACGTGCGTGCAAAGTGTACAGGATATATAAGGTGCGCGTAGTGTGCGGTCTCCTAAAAATGTTCCTTTTTGAGTTAAAACAGAGATTTTCATAAATGTGTTTTAAAGAAATGATTTTTGGGACTGGAAAAAATGCAACAGTTAAGCACGTAAATTTTCTGGGAGCCCCAGTCAGTCTTGGAACTGAATAGCCCCAAGCTGCTAGGACTGCCAGATAAGCCTCAATTTTTTCTGGTGGAATTGCCACTGAGGCCGTCCGGTCAGAATCCAAGGAGGATTGAGCCGTACGACTGCATGGATCAATTTTCCAGGTTCCACTCCTTTGCTATTTTCGGGTTGTTTCCCGTTCAAAGTATGCACAAATCCCAAGATGCAAATGATGCAATGCAAGGCAAAGAAAGCAAGCAAAATAAATGAAATCCGCGATGGGAGTCTAACCCGCTCAAAGGGAAAAGCTTTCTTTTATTATTTTTTGAAAAGTGATACCGGTACGTGGGATTGTTAAACCACCGTTTATCCCAAGCCCCGGGTTAGGGAGCAATACAGGAAGGTTAAGTGGTTTCCACCTATATACCAAGTATCGTTTATTTTGAAAATGAAAGCTTTTCTCCTTTGGGATATTCTCAGCGGAGTCGCCAAACTGTGAATGTGTGCCCAAATTTGGATTCACTCGAGTTTGAAGACATCCGGTTTAATTTAAAAAACGGAGTCGCCACGCCATTTTGATTTCCTCAAAACTTTGAAAAAAAGGATTTATGGGTTCGGAGGTTAAGTTACCCCTTGGGAAGAACGGATCGTCGTTCACCCAAGGTGCCTTGCCGTAGCAAGTCTCCCTAGATTCCGTTTATCTTGCTTGCTTGCGTGCTTTCTTGTGTGCATGTGTTTGAATAAAAGGGGAGGGAATGTCCCAAGTTGTCTTCCGGACGTACAAACCATTTATTGGTTGTCGCTCGGGATTTCTTGGATTTTATGTATTCGGGATTTTGATCCCGTCCTCATCTTGGACTTGTGATCATCGCATTTTGACCTTGGGACTTGCGTAATCGAGAGAAGGACTCTCTTTTATAGCCCAAAAATGAGGTTCTTTAGGAAGGAATGTCCTTAGCCCATCAATCCTACACCTTAAGACGATCGAGCTTATATGAATGCTTCATGCTCGTCTTAAGTGATAATCGGAGATATAGGGTTCAAGGTTGTCCCTTTCTAAAGAGATTATGGAACCTTTAATGGAAGAAACGATATAAAGATAGGATCTTCATACCGGTCCGTTCCAAGGTTGCTAATGGGGACATGGGGGAATGCATATAAAAATGACATTTTTAGTGAAAAGATGACATTTTTGGGTTGCAAAGGATGCATTTGATTTGCAAAGGATGCATTTTGGTTTGCAAAGGATGCATTTTGATGTAAAGACATGATTTTTATGCAAAGGATGCATTTTGATGTAAAGAAGTGATCTTTATTGCAAAGGATGCATTTTGATGTAAAGACATGATTTTTATGCAAAGGATGCATTTTGATGTAAAGAAGTGATCTTTATTGCAAAGGATGCATTTTGATGATGAAGGAATGACCTTTTATGCAAAGGATGCATGAAAATGGATTTTAGGTGCAAAGGATGCACCTTTTTTTATAAAGACATGATTTTTATATGCAAATGATGCATTTTGGATGTAAAGATTGCATTTTTATGAGCAAATGATGCATAAAGATGGTATTTTTATTGTAAAAAGGGGGGTTTTAGGTGCAAAGGATGCACCTTTGAGTATGAAGATTACATTTTTAATGACAAATGATGCCTAATTTATGCAAAGGGGAAAAGGGGTATAATAAAGATATGATCTTTAATGAAAACTACCAAGTCCCAAGCAAAGATAATAACAATATATGAATGCAATGAGCAATCTAATTCACATAGAGCAATTAAAATGCAAGGCAAGGGAGTGAGAGGTTACCAATGGTGGCCTCTTCTTCTTTGGGTTGAGCTAGGTGGAAGGACCAACTTTGGGATCTTCAAGGAGGAGGGAGGTGGCTTCTTGGCTTGCTTCTTCAACCTTCTTGGATTTCCAGCAGTATTTGAGTGTATTGGGACTGAATATAGAGTGTATTGTGTGTGTTTTTCGTATGTAAAATGGGTAGAGGAGGGCTCTATTTATAGGCAGTCTGGATAAGACCAATGAAGCCGTGCGGCCAGAGATCCTTGGCTAATGCAGCCGTGCGGCATTATCCCTTGTGACTCAGCATGTTTCTAGAATCATGCAAGGTGGCCATTCTAGAACCTTTTCCAAATTAAGAAAAACGTGTTTCTTAATTGGTAAGCATTCCCTTCAGCCCTTAGATGATTTGGAACAGTTCCGGAATTGTTTCGGAACTCCAGGAAAGTCTGGGGAATTACCGGGAAAATTACCGGAATTGCCGGGAAATTTAACCGGAAGGCATGAGCCAGATTTGGGTACTTACAGAAGCCCCTCGGCAACGTGACTTGTAGGGCGAGTGGGGTTGTCGATAGAAAAAGGATCCGATCTGGCGAATGCCGAGACGGATTAGGTGACCAAAGTGGTCGAGTGGCTGAACCTCTGGAAGGCTACCTACGTATCCCGGAGGAATCAAGTCAGGCCGTAGTTCTGAACATATCCGCAGGGGAATAGCGGAGAGAAGCTGGTCTCTTGCCGGGGAAAATTAGAAGAGAAAGTGACCTAAGAGGTCAAGCAATTGATCCTGCTGGGGATATGCTAGAGGTGACCGATGTGGTCGGATATCTGGACCTTTATGAGGGGCTATTTCACCACTAAGGATTGATGAATGAACAAGAGTGACCAAACTGGTCGGATTGTTGGACCTTTATGAGGGGCTACTTCATCACTGAGGAGTGGCGAAGGAACAAGAGTGACCAAAGTAGTCGGATGGCTGGACCTTTTATAAAAGGCTACCTACGTATCCCGGAGGAATCAAGCCTTGATCGTAGTTCAAGCATCACAAGATAGTTAGGAACGATGTCTAGGATCCTTGAGGTTTTGACAATTAATGGAGGTTGTCACCTGATTGACAATTAATGGAGGTTGTCACCTGATTGACAATTAATGGATATTGTCACCTGATTGACAATTAATGGAGGTTGTCACCTGAGGGAACTAGAGCTTACATCACTATCAAGGAGATAGAGGTAGCTAAAGTTTGGAGAACTTGAGCATACTTCACTATCGAGGAGATAGAGGTAGCTAAAGTTTGAAGAACTTGAGCGTACTTCACTATCGAGGAGATAGAGGTAGCTTAAGTTTGGAGAACTTGAGCATACTTCACTATCGAGGAGATAGAGGTAGCTAAAGTTTGGAGAACTTGAGCGTACTTCACTATCTGTGATAGAGGTAGCTAAAGTTTGGAGAACTTGAGCATACTTCACTATCGGTGATAGAGGTAGCTAAAGTTTGGAGAACTTGAGCGTACTTCACTATCTGTGATAGAGGTAGCTAAAGTTTAGAGAACTTGAGCATACTTCACTATCGAGGAGATAGAGGTAGCTTAAGTTTGGAGAACTTGAGCATACTTCACCATCGGTGATAGAGGTAGCTTAAGTTTAGAGTACTTGAGCATACTTCACTATTCGGTGATAGAGGTAGCTAAAGTTTAGAGTTCTGACAATTCGGAGGTTGTCACCTAGCATTATTCCGTTATAACGGAAGTAACGAAGGCGACTGGGGAAGAAAGCTTATTTGCTTAAGAGATAAGGGATATCTTTTGAAAACAACGTTATCTTGGTTAAAATATAATGGGAATTACATGCCCAAGTGGAAAGTCCAAGGGCAAAAAGGTAAATTCTGGTCAGAGCGAAAGAGGCCGCCCGGCATGAGATGGGGGCAAAAGAAGTCGTACGGCTAGAAGTTAGATTTTTCCAGATTATTTAAAACAGATTTGAACGGGCATTGGGCATTATTGCCGCCCTTAAACTGCCGAGAAAGAGAGAGAAGAGAGGAAGAATTTTCAAAATCCTTCAATCTCTTTGCCTTCATTGATTTAGGATGGATCCGGAGGGGAATCCAATGCCAAGGCAAGCTAGAAGGAACATCTCCGCGGCCGCGAGAAGGAGGAGGAAGGAGCTCGTCCGCACGGAGAGGAAGTATGACTTCCTTACACCTCCATCGGAGCTCTACCCGGGTAGAAGGGAGCACAAATCGACAAACCCTCAATCGGTTGGGGTAAGCTTTCTTAGTTTGCTCAATTTCGTCGATTTTGATTGAATTTTGATTGATTTAGGGCTTGACCCAAGCTTTAGGAATTTTTCGAATTTTCCTAGAATTTTTGGATGATTTTGAAATCTTGATGATTAACCTATGAGGCTAAGAAGATGAACAAACATGCATGTGCAATTTACTTGAAAAATAATGAGAATGACCCATCTTTTTTCGAAAATAAAGTAAGAGAAATAATTGTCTAAAATGTGACGAAGTCCTCGCATGTGCTAGAACTAGGTCAATTTTGGATCATGGATGAGAAAACAGGATTTTGGATGATGAAAAGGATTCATGCATGCCATTTTTGAGAAAAACTTAATGCTTATGTGCAAATAATTTTGAAAATTGTGATTTTGTGCTTAGGAAAGCAATGTGCTTGACACAATGTGTTTCAAGTGATGAAAGACACGTTTTTCACGCAAAGGATGCTAGAAAAAAATTTCATGAATGATTTTCTTTTGAAAATATGTACACTTTTGAATATATGCATGCTTTTTTGAAAAAGACTGACACATTTCTTTGGCTGTGCTTGTCTACAGGAGAACAAGTCTAGAGGGCCTTCTGAGGTTGCAGTAAAGCTGTGGGAGAGGATGCCCGATTTTGAGAAGAATGGGGCGAACCCTAAGAAACTGGTGAGGGCTACCGGCTTGGATTTGTTCATTGAGGCCATCGGCAGAGGTATTCACATTACCTCGAAGAGCAAGGGCTTGGTCCAGGCCCTATCTGAGTTCTGGTGGGACACCACCCACAGCTTTCATCTTAGCTGGGGGGAGCTGACGGTGACTCTGGCCGATTTTACTGCTATCACGGGCTTACAGTTCACCGGGAGGCCTGTGATTTGGAGGGACCATATCACTTCCGAGGAGTTCAGAGCTTTGGTCGGGTTTGAGCTGATTCCAAAGGGGCTTGGAATGGAGACGAGGAACGTCGAGGTGGCAGTCCAGAACTGCATGCGGGACTTTGCCGCTAGTGAGGTGACTGCCCACCAGCTTGCGAGGGCATTTGTGTGGTTGATGCTGTCAGTCACTATCTTTGCAAATTCTGGGACTCTGGCTATGACTTGCCTCCTCGACTCTCTGGAGGATGTTGATGGGATTGGGATGGTCTCATGGGGCGAGGCCGGATTGGCGGAGCTATACTTCTCCCAGGATCTGTACAGCCGGAATAAGGCTGCCTCCATGGATTGTTTCTCCTTTGCCCTCGAGGTAGCATCACTTTCTTTTCTCTTTTACTTTCTGTCTTTGAGACTTTTATGAAAGAAAAATGACCCTTTTGATGTTTTGAACATGCAGGTCTAGTTTTGCGAGGTGATCAGGTTCTTTCCGTGGAACCAACATAGCGATGTCACCATCTTTCCTGCTATGATCCGCTGGAGGGGAGATGCGAGGGATAAGTTCACCGGGAAGACCCGGATAACCTTTGACTACAAGATGGTGAGGCCAGTTATTAACAAGGATGGGCATGATGGAGTGGACTTCTACCCGTGGGGCAGGTATCTAGAGATTCTGCTAGGAGAGGCCGTGGAGGTGACGAGGCAGAGGCGATGGTTGACAGGGCTGACATGTGATGTCATCTATCTGGGGGATCGATTTTCTAGGTTGCATGGCCATGTCCCTCCATTGGATGCCATTACTCCCCAGGATCCTCCAGCATGGATGCTGCAGTCCAGAGATTGGCAGGCGGATGAGATAGAGAGGTATCAGGCATGCGTGGCCGCCGAGGAGTACTTTGATCTGGATGCCCCCTATGCTGTGTTTGTGGAGCAGCGACTGAGGATGCCACAGAAGCTGGTGAAGCTGGCGGTGACTCAGGGATATGGGGAGGACGAGCCTTCTGATCTGCCGATCCCTCCTGCTCATCTTTCATATGTAGTCCACGGAGTACCCAGGAGGTTGAGGATACCTGTCCCTGACGCTAAGGAGCCCCAGTATACCTTGCCGCCAGACAGCACTGTAAGTACACTTTAGGGTCTTTTCCCTCTTTCAGATTTCTTTGCTTTTTGCAATTCTGAGATTTTCTGAGATTTTCTTCTCTTTTTCTCAGGTTCCAGTTCGCACTTACGATAGGCTGGTCAGGCAGAATAGGGGCTGGAAGGACATGTGTCGGTCCCTTCTGAGGAAGCTGGCCTGCACTTCAAAGGCGGCAGCGGACGTGCAGGAGCCTGGGCGCAAGAGAAGCACGACATCTACCTCTTTAGCCTTGGAGTACTCTTCCAGTGCCATGCCTCGGGGACGGGGACCCAATGCTGACATCTTGGAGCAGCTGGCTGAGTACGAGCACGACAATGTCCACCTTTCCGATGTGAGCGATGCGGAGGATTTGATGAGAGAGGCAACTGTTTATGAGCTGAGCAGCGATAAAGAGGAAGGATCGGAGGCCTAGGAGGTCTCTAGAATTGACTTAGGAAGAAAAACAAACAATGAACAAGTTTTATGCACATTTTGTTTATTTTTTGCTTTATTTGGGCACCGATGGGGCGAAAACAATGTAATACTGTTTTATTTGCTTTTTCTATTTATGCTTTATTAATTTGCATATTACTTGAGCCTCGGGGCGGTTTTTTGCTTGGAATTGGGGCTGAAACTGGGCCAAAATGATATATAATGATGTATAAATGCTTAGATGGTCTTTGAACATGTTTTTTTGCACAGGTTTTGGTTGGAAAAGTGGGGTGAAAACTCCGTTTGGGCAGCAACTTGGTTGCTGTAGATTTGACATTTACATCAGGTAAATGAAGCCGTGCGGTCTGGACTTGAGGGCAAATAAGGCCGTGCGGCTCACAGTTCTGTCTGGACTGGTTATTTTCAAAATAAAACCAAGGCTTGGCCATTTCATTTCATTTTCAACTTAGACTTGTCCCAACTGTTCCCAGAGCACATATTGGACCTAAAGACACCACCTTTGATCATTTTGCGATGGAGAAGCCCGTTAGATTGCAAAGGGGGAAAAGAGACCGCTTTCTGTCCGATCTTCAGTCATGGGTGAGATATAACTTCCAATCTCACAAGGGGTTGCTTGATTCTATCTTCAAGATCAAGTCTTTATGGCATTTGAGGGATCTCTCGCCCGATTGGGACCTTTTGAGAGCAGCAGCAAAGTTTTGGGACGTCCAGAGACATGTTTACTGCTTTTCTTACAATGAGATTGTCCGAACGCATGAAGACTTCCGAGCCTTGATTGGGGGTCCAGAAATTGAGGCTATATCGATTCCGCTGATCGAAGATGTGCCGGTGACGGCAAAGCTTGCATCTTTTCTGCAGATTTCTCTGGGAGAGGCTGAGGAGGTGATAATAGCCCCGGACAGGATTGACCTTTTTGATATCCCGGGTAGGTTTGGGTCTCCGGCTATGGTTGCGACTACGGTGGCTATGGATGCCTTTATCCTCTGCGTATTCTCTTCTCTGTTCACCGCTGAGTCCGTGGGGATCTATCACGGTGGTCTCTTAGACATGGTCAGAGATTGCAGGGCTGGGAAGGACATTGTTCCACTGGTTTTGGGGGAGACTTTGCATGGTATTGATAGGATGGCTAGGGGAGACCATTTCATGAGTGCAGGGAGTCAGGTGTCTTGACTTTATGGCTGCAGGAGAGGCTCGGGGCTTTGCCAGGGGCTTTGCCGACTCAGTGCCCTAGGGTGATTTCTCGGAGAGGTGCACCTCGACAGCAGGACCAGGGTAGCTGGGAGCTGATGATGGCTAGGTTATCCACTTCGGACATCCGCTGGTGGGTACCTCACTGGAGGTTGCAGGTCAGGAGGATATTTCAGGAGTCCTACATAGTGAGGGTTCCAGGGTTCTGCTGGTCATCCTTCTACATACCCTACTTGGTATCCAGGCAGTTCGGGGCCTTAAAGGAGCCATTGAGCGATTTGGAGGACATCTGTACCATGGAGGTGGTGCCATTTGATATGAAAGATCCAGCCAGCTTCTCGTTCTTCTCGAGGGCTTGGACTTACGCTGCCTTCCCACCCAGGGCTATCTTCAAGAGCAGGAAGAGTACCATCTTGACCACTGTCTACTTGGATTGGTACGAGAGGGAGATGGGAGTGACTCAGGTCATATTGGGGGAGAGACGTCAGGCTTTATTGGGAGCTGACTGCGACTCGAGTAGGGCTCTGAGGGAGACTGAGGCTAAGGCGAGTCGCCATAACCAGTCGGGTGACCTGATCAGAGATATGGAGGCTCGATACAAGAGATTGTCCGAGGTCGCTCCTTTGACTGAGGCTCAGAGGGAGGAAGTGCGGACTCGTGCTCGGGTAGAGAAGGCACTTATTGACACGGGTTTGATGGAGGCTCCAGTGAGGATACCGGAGATCGAAATGAGGGAGACCGACATTATAGAGAAAAAGAGAAAGAACACTCGACGGGGTCGAGGTAAAGGGAAGAAGACCAAAGAAGACTCAGCGAATGACGACTGACAGATCTTTTCTTAGGATTCCCTTATTGCCATTTTGCAAACACAGTAGTTTTATTAGGCATTTTATTGTATTTTAGATCTTGGTAGCAGGTTAGCAGAGTCAAGAGTAGACCGTGCTTGAACTCATCAAGAAGTTTTTAACTTGTAATGAACAAGAAATATTATCTAAGAAATTAATCAAGACACATTTTATGAAAACTCAAATGTCTTATTGATTTGCTCAGGACCCGTTTTATGAAAACTTGAATATCCTTTATTATTGTTTAGGACGCATTTCATGGAAACTTAATCGCCCTTTTTATTATTTAGACCGAACCATATATGGCTGCCTACGTTCCCCTTTTACAAGAAAGACTAAGGGGCTCAGGTCTTCGTAGTTCATTCTGGTGAACTCTTTTTTCTATTTTTTTTCTTTTTTTATGTGCAGCCCTGATTTTTGCCTAGACCGCCCTTTTTGGGTTTTCAGCCTAGCTGGGCATTACTCTTTTTGCACTAAGATTTTTTCTTTTTTTTTTTCTCTTTTTTTTTATGTGCAACCCTGTTTTTTGCCTAGACCGCCCTTTTTGGGTTTTCAGCCTAGCTGGGTATTACTCTTTTTGCACTAATATATATTTTTTTTATTTTCTTCTTTTTTTTTTTATTTCTTAGATATAGTACCTTCGGAGCTTATCACCGTTGACTGGGTGGACAAAGGGATTGCCATCCAGGTCTGCAAGTTTCATGGCTCCTCCCGATAGTATCTTCTGCACCACATACGGTCCGATCCAAACGGGTTCCCATTTTCCCAGGGGGTTATCTCTGGTAGGGAGCTTCACTTTCAACACTAAGTCACCCTCTTTGATGTCCCTGGCCTTGACCTTTTTGTCAAATGCTCTGGCCATTCGCCTCTGATAGGCTCGGGTATGCTCCATAGCTTTAAGCCTTCTTTCATCGAGCAGGGCCAACTCATCATGCCGGCTACGCAACCATTCTACTTCTTTGACACTATTTTCCAGGAGGACCCTTAATGACGGGATTTCCAACTCCACTGGTAACACTGCTTCCATACCGTAAGTTAGGGCAAAAGGAGTTTCTCCTGTGGCTGTTCTGACAGACGTTCTGTAGCCCCAGAGTGCCAGGTGCAACTTTTCGGGCCAATCAAAACCACGGGTGGCCATTTTCCGAATGATCCGTTCGAGCGTCTTATTAGCAGCTTCCACGGCTCCGTTAGTCTGAGGTCTGTACAGGGACGACTTGTGGCGAGTGATCTTGAACTCTGACAACAATCTACCGCAGTCCCTTTCAAAGTGTGACCCATTATCAGAAATGATCTCATTGGGCACCCCATATCTACACATTATGTTTTCTTTGATAAACTGGGCCACCTTCTTGGAAGTGAGGACCTTGTTGGACTTGGCCTTTACCCACTTGGTGAAGTAGTCGACTGCCACTAACACGAATTCATGCCCATTGCTTCCTGTCGGGGCTATCTTCCCTATCACGTCAATACCCCAAGTTGCAAACGGCCAGGGAGTCATCATGCAGTACAGGTCATGAGGCGGGAGATGGTTGAGGTTGGCAAACCGCTGGCACTTGTCGCACGCTCGGACATGCTGGACACAGTCTGTCTCCATGGAAATCCAGTAGTAACCCTAGAACAAGCCACGTGTGGACCCTTGTTCATCCTTGGGAGAGGATCCCCGATGAATCCTTTGTGTGGGGGAAATGATATTTAAGGTACAAATTGATGTCAGATTACAACTGGAAAAGGTTAAAATCAGATTACAACTGAAAAGAGGAAGTTTCTGCAAACTGGCCAATGTTGTCGCGTGACACAGGACTTGCATGGCAAGTTGTGTCGCGTGACACCTTTAGCCATTTGCAGAAACTTTTACAAGCCACATTTACAGACACAGCAAAGCAACAACATAACCAAGTTGCATCACAATTGGATCTCAGAGAACACTAATGCTAGAGAGAATTGAGAGAAGGAAATAAGAAAGAAAGTTTTTATTTCTTCAAGGGATATCTTACAATGAAAACCTTCACCCCTATTTATAGTACTTAGGGGAGAATACAAACAACACACTTTTTTACATGGAGATAAGCACTAACTTATCTTTATTTAGCACTATCTATTCTTTATATTACAACCAAACATAATGCTTTAAAAAGAAATTAAAAGCAAGCTCCACTAGGAAAAGAAAATCAGCCCTCTTAATGGCCTAAGTGCTTCATGACGTAAGCGCTTGCATCATTCGGGTAATGACATCATCATGATGTATGGTGTATGTCATTAAATCTGATTTTACTTCCATCTTGAATCCGGATGAGACGGATCATCTTCATACGGGTCAAAGTAGCATCCTTCATTATCACTTTCATCACTATCATACTGATATGCAGTACCATCTGGTGTCAACTGCTTGGTGAGATGTGATTCATTCCAATCTGCTAGCGCTTTGATCCATTTTGCAGCTACCGGGTGATCTTTCGGCCAAACTTCCGTCCCAAATAATATTGATTCAGGAATTGAGGCTGGATCAATCATATTTGCTCTTGCCATTTCTGCTCTCATACCAATATGGACATCACGATACTTCATGGAAATCTGGATATCATCCCTGTCTAGATTATACCATTCGTGGATGAAAGCGATCGGGGCATGATAAACAAACGATTCTCCTTGATTGTTGATGATTGCCGGTGTAAGGAATGAGCATGGTCTTCGGAATAAAATCACCACATGATCCTTGCGCTTCGGGGTGGTAAGCATTTGCATCCATTGATGAGAAGGGAGAAACCATTCGAGGAGTTTGAACAAATTGCGGGAACTGTTGGGCGTTCGGTCAAAGTGGCATTGGAGGAAGTATGACTAGAGACCGGCGTGCGAAAGTGATGGCTATAGTATACGATTCGAATAAATACCAAAAAAAATAGAGTGCTTCTTTTGGAAGGTTAAACAAGTCGTATATCCTGAAAATGTTAAGGAAAGGGTAATCGGGGTGAAACTTGTAGTTGTCCATGATGATTCCAAACTTACGGAGGATGACAGTGAAAAGGGCTTGGTGGTTTGGGATGGCTCTTTGGCTGAGTGTCATATCTGCGATGACTTCTGTGACTTCTTCAGGAAGTTGAAGGACAGGGAAAATTTCGGGGCCTTTTGTGGATGAGGTATTTGGGGTAGAGGAGGAAGAGGCTTTGTCTAAGGTGGAGGAGGAAGATGTTTCATTTACAGTGAACACCATTGGAAGGATTGAATGGTTTATCTGGGAAACTGGAGAGGGAGTGCATTTCCTTTTATAGTCACCGGGCCTTGAAAGGAAATCAGCAAGGATGTTTGTCGTACCTTTGATATGCTTCACAGTAAATTTCCACTGGGAAAACCAATTTGCCCACCGTAAAAGCTGTGGCTGGGGAAGCACCTTTTTCTTGAATTCTAGCATGCGCGGAAAGGATGACATGACCATCTCGATTTGGAATTCGTGCCCGATTAGATGGAACTGGAACTTTTCTATTCCTCTTTTGACTGCAAGAATCTCTTTGAAAGTGGAGTGGTAGTGCTTTTCTGATTGCTTGAACGTGCCGCTCTTGTATCCACATATTGATCTTTTGTCTTTTTCTTGGACGAATAATACTGCTGCCCAGTGCTCATCACTTGCATCGGTCTGCAATATTCTCTTTTCTGAAGAAGTGGGAATCTTTAAAGGGGGCATCACCTCAGTCAGCTTTTTGATTGCCTTGACTGCTTCTGTTTGTCTTATTGTCCAAGGGGGGGCTCCTTTTTGAGCATGGGGAACAACCACACTGTATGACTTGATAACTTGGGTAAGAAATCAGCCATATAATTGATTAGTCCAAGGAATTGTTGAACTGCTTTTGGAGAGGGCAACTCATCTGGGAATTTGTGCAGCTCTTGAGCTATGTGGGGCTGAAGCTGATATTTGCCATCGGATATGTCCATGCCAAGAAAATTGATAGATGATACTCCAATCTCCATTTTCTTCTCTGATAGCATTATACCATACTTCGTGACCAGGGCATGAAACTTTGAGAGTAAGTCTATATGAGACTTCTCGTCAGCAGAAAACAACAAAATATCATCAATATAAACCAAGGCATTAGAAAGTATAGGTTCAAAAATGGTTACCATTGCCTTTTGGAAAGCAGAAGGTGCATTTTTTAAACCAAACGGCATAACTTTCCATTGGTAGTGATGATCAGGTATGCAGAAGGCTGTCTTTGGTCTGTCTTCAGGAGTGATTCCTAGCTGCCAAAACCCTGACTTGAGATCAAACTTAGAAAGAATCTTTGCATCTGAGAGTGTCTGGAACAAGGATTTCTTATGTGGAAGAGGGAATTTATCATCTGCCAAAAAATGATTTAATGGCTGATAATTAATAACCAATCTTAGTTTTCCTCGAACTTGTTCACTTCGCTTGTTGACATAAAATGCTTCACATGCCCATAGAGATTGAGTGGGCTCGATAACACCTTGGCCAATAAGTTCAGTGCACTCTTGAAGGGCAAGTTGGTAATGGTCTGGGTTCATACCGGAATGGCTGGCCTTGGTAGGGTTTACATCTTCATTTTGCTTGAAGGGCAGGGAGACAAAGAAAGAAGGGTTTAGCCACAAAGGTGATGAGTGTTTGGAAAGGAACTCAATATGGGAAGAAGCACACGAGGTTTGGATAAGCTGGAGTTTTAGTGATTGAATGGAATTGGCAGCTGCCATGAACAGGTGTGAAACTGGGCTCCAAGGGTTTAGAAAGCTTTTGTAACAGAGACCGTTTTGTGTCCATCTTAAGTTGGGTAACTTATGAAGGATATCAAAACCAATAAGGAGGTCTTTTCCATGAGAACTTGAACCAAGTAACTTATGTTTTATGACACACTTTGGAAAGAGACGAATATGGACTGAGACGCTGATTTTGTCTATCAAGAATGTTTCTCCATTGGCTGCGAGAAATGTTTGGTGATGCGGTTTCCAGAAACTTGGGGGAAGGATTTTAGGATTCAGTATGGAAACTGAAGATCCTGTATCAAAGAAAGCGACTACTTGGATGGGCTTAGCATATGTGGAGGTGAGAATATGTACCTTGGCTAATGGGACAGGCTGGTTTTCTCGGATTGGGAGGATGTGGGGAATGTGAGGAAGAGGATTTACCATGAGAACTTGTAGATCTGGGTGGCCATAGGATGAGTCTGTATCAGAACTCTCATCTGATGAGGAGTCAGGATAAGCAATTGTGCAAATGGCAGAATCACTGGGCTCGTCATCAAGTGAGTATAGGGACTCAAGGTCGGAAAGATCAACTGGCTCGATCTGGTTGAGCGTCTGGATTAATGCTTGGGATTTCTTCTTGTCTGGACAATCCCTCGCAAAATGTCCTTTCTTTTGACAAATATAACATCTATCAGACGTTTTGCCACGCTGGGGTTTCTTCCTTATGAACTTCCACTTCTTTTTGGCCTTTGGATTTTTCCAAGAAAACTTCTCAGAGAAGCTTGATCTGGAGATCTTCTTTGAGTGTGCCTTCTTCTTTGTATGGCTGCAGCTACAGCTTGACTTATCTTTGCATTTGATCTGAAGATACTTATCATCACATGCTGAACCAAGATGCTTGCCAGTTTTTTCAAACTCGACAAGGAATTTCTTTTGGTTGCACAACTTATCTACAGCATTGAGTATCAATTGGTAAAGGCCACCAAGAGAGGTTTGTGCCACCGTTGCATTTTTTGCCTCTAACGCTCTGTAGGCTTCATTCCCAAGGGACTCCGGGAAAGAGTTGAGAAAGACCTGTTTGAGATTAATATCATCAATGCCATTGAGGCAATAGAATCGCTGAGACATGCGATTGTAATGTTTCTCAAGATCCTTCTTTTGGAATGAACAACACTTCATTTTCAAAAATTCTTCTCTTGCACGGATCGTATGTTCAACTGGATTTCCAATGAATTCAGAATAGATGATGTTCATGAATTCTTCAGGTGAGGGGCATTGTTGGATTTGCAGTTGTCGGTATTCTCCGAGGCTAAGGTACCAATCCCGAAGGCGACCTTGAAGTCGGGCCAAAAATCTTTTGATAACTATCTCTATGGAATAGTACTGGAGTTCAGCAGAACACCATGTCACCATTTCAACACTTCTTTCTCGCCATTTGGAGGGTGAGATATCATCAAAGGTAAATTGTTGTTTCGTGTCGGCTCGAGGAATGGTCTTGGATTTCGGGTTATTCGGCGGTAGATTTTGGTTTGTGGACTCATCTAGGTCTGAATCAACGAGCTCAGTTTCTCCTTGGAAGGTTTGCTCTAGTTCTGCCATGAACAAGTGTTCAAAGGCATCAAGGGATTCAGGGCTATCATCAATGATTGGTCCAATAAAGGTTGAGGCTAAACAGGATGTTGGAACAGGTCTATCTTGGGTTAGAGAGCGTAGAAAAGATGAAACTGGGTTCATTTTTTCTATCGGGAGGATACTTGGGTCTTCTGGGGAGGTACGGGTATCTGGAAGGCTATATAGGGTAGGCTGGGCTGCAAAGGTTGTAGAGGATGATGGATCAATGGGAGTTGATTTTGGATTTGCAACAGGCAAAGGTACTGAAGCCCAAAGGGAAAGATAAGGGGATGATTCTTTCAGGGAAGAAGTTGGAATTGGCTGTGGATCATATGCGGGCTTGACAAAAGGGGTTGTAGGTAGCCTCCAAGGATCATAAAGTAGGGTTGACACGCTTTGTTGCTTGTGTTGCCTCTCAAGATCTTGAAGTTGGGTTTTGAGAAACTTCATTTCTGCTTCCTTTTGAGAAAGAGCAGCGGCCTGGGATGCTGGGGAAGTCTGAATGATCTGCAGCAGTTTTTGGTGTAGCATCTGAATTCTGTGGCGAATTTCTCCAATCATTCCTTCTAGGTTCTTGATCCTTGAAGAAAGGCTTTCTTGGGTTCTCACAAACCTGGTTTGCTGAGAGATAAGATGATTTAAAGCCTTGTTGAACTCCAACATCCTGTTTAGCCTCAACCTTTATTGGACCAATCATTGATGATAGCCCTGAATCCCTTGATGCCTTCGAACACTTGTTCATGGCAGAACCAGAGCAAACCTTCCAAGGAGAAACTGAGCTCGTTGATTCAGACCTAGATGAGTCCACAAACCAAAATCTACTGCCGAATAACCCGAAATCCAAGACCATTCCTCTAGCCGACACGAAACAGCAATTTACCTTTGATGATATCTCACCCTCCAAATGGCGAGAAAGAAGTGTTGAAATGGTGACATGGTGTTCTGCTGAACTCCAGTACTATTCCGTAGAGATAGTTATCAAAAGATTTTTGGCCCGACTTCAAGGTCGCCTTCGGGATTGGTACCTTAGCCTCGGAGAATACCGACAACTGCAAATCCAACAATGCCCCTCACCTGAAGAATCCATGAACATCATCTATTCTGAATTCATTGGAAATCCAGTTGAACATACGATCCGTGCAAGAGAAGAATTTTTGAAAATGAAGTGTTGTTCATTCCAAAAGAAGGATCTTGAGAAACATTACAATCGCATGTCTCAGCGATTCTATTGCCTCAATGGCATTGATGATATTAATCTCAAACAGGTCTTTCTCAACTCTTTCCCGGAGTCCCTTGGGAATGAAGCCTACAGAGCGTTAGAGGCAAAAAATGCAACGGTGGCACAAACCTCTCTTGGTGGCCTTTACCAATTGATACTCAATGATGTAGATAAGTTGTGCAACCAAAAGAAATTCCTTGTCGAGTTTGAAAAAACTGGCAAGCATCTTGGTTCAACATGTGATGATAAGTATCTTCAGATCAAATGCAAAATAAGTCAAGCTGTAGCTGCAGCCATACAAAGAAGAAGGCACACTCAAAGAAGATCTCCAGATCAAGCTTCTCTGAGAAGTTTTCTTGGAAAAATCCAAAGGCCAAAAAGAAGTGGAAGTTCATAAGGAAGAAACCCCAGCGTGGCAAAACGTCTGACAGATGTTATATTTGTCAAAAGAAAGGACATTTTGTGAGGGATTGTCCAGACAAGAAGAAATCCCAAGCATTAATCCAGACGCTCAACCAGATCGAGCCAGTTGATCTTTCCGACCTTGAGTCCCTCTACTCACTTGATGACGAACCCAGTGATTCTGCCATTTGCACAATTACTTATCCTGACTCCTCATCAGATGAGAGTTATGATACAGACTCATCCTGTGGCCACCCAGATCTACAAGTTCTCATGGTAAATCCTCTTCCTCACATTCCCTACATCCTTCCTATCCGAGAAAACCAGCCTGTCCCATTAGCCAAGGTACATATTCTCACCTCCATATATGCTAAACCCATCCAAGTAGTCACTTTCTTTGATACAGGATCTTCAGTTTCCATACTGAATCCTAAAATCCTTCCCCCAAGTTTCTGGAAACCGCATCACCAAACATTTCTCGCAGCCAATGGAGAAACATTCTTGATAGACAAAATCAGCGTCTCAGTCCATATTCGTCTCTTTCTTAAGTGTGTCATAAAACATAAGTTACTTAGTTCAATTTCTCATGGAAAAGACCTCCTTATTGGTTTTGATATCCTTCATAAGTTACCCAACTTAAGATGGACACAAAATAGTCTCTGTTACAAAAGCTTTCTAAACCCTTGGAGCCCAGTTTCACACCTGTTCATGGCAGCTGCTAATTCCATTCAATCACTAAAACACCAGCTTATCCAAACCTCGTGTGCCTCTTCCCATACTGAGTTCCTTTCCAAACACCCATCACCTTTGTAGCTAAACCCTTCTTTCTTTGTCTCCCTGTCCTTCAAGCAAAATGAAGATGTAAACCCTACCAAGGCCATCCATCCCGGTATGAACCCAGACCATTACCAACTTGCCCTTCAAGAGTGCACTGACCTTATTGGCCAAGGTGTTATCGAGCCCACTCAATCTCCATGGGCATGTGAAGCATTTTATGTCAACAAGCGAAGTGAACAAGTTCGAGGAAAACTAAGATTGGTTATTAATTATCAGCCATTAAATCATTTTTTGGCAGATGATAAATTCCCTCTTCCACATAAGAAATCCTTGTTCCAGACACTCTCAGATGCAAAGATTCTTTCTAAGTTTGATCTCAAGTCAGGGTTTTGGCAGCTAGGAATCACTCCTGAAGACAGACCAAAGACAGCCTTCTGCATACCTGATCATCACTACCAATGGAAAGTTATGCCGTTTGGTTTAAAAAATGCACCTTCTGCTTTCCAAAAAGCAATATCTCATATAGACTTACTCTCAAAGTTTCATGCCCTGGTCACGAAGTATGGTATAATGCTATCAGAGAAGAAAATGGAGATTGGAGTATCATCTATCAATTTTCTTGGCATGAACATATCCGATGGCAAATATCAGCTTCAGCCCCACATAGCTCAAGAGCTGCACAAATTCCCAGATGAGTTGCCCTCTCCAAAAGCAGTTCAACAATTCCTTGGACTAATCAATTATATGGCTGATTTCTTACCCAAGTTTTCAAGTCATACAGTGTGGTTATTCCCCATGCTCAAAAAGGAGCCCCCCCCCTTGGACAATAAGACAAACAGAAGCAGTCAAGGCAATTCAAAAGCTGACTGAGGTGATGCCCCCTTTAAAGATTCCCACTTCTTCAGAAAAGAGAATATTGCAGACCGATGCAAGTGATGAGCACTTGGCAGCAGTATTATTCTTGGCATGGACATATCCGATGGCAAATATCAGCTTCAGCCCCACATAGCTCAAGAGCTGCACAATTCCCAGATGAGTTGCCCTCTCCAAAAGCAGTTCAACAATTCCTTGGACTAATCAATTATATGGTTGATTTCTTATAGAAGACCTATAAGAACAAACATAAAAGAAGACTCAACAAGAACAAACATATAAGAAGAACAACACAAGAACACTCAATAAGAACACTAAAGAACATTTATGCTAGAGAGAATTGAGAGAAGGAAATAAGAAAGCAAGTTTTTATTTCTTCAAGGGATATCTTACAATGAAAACCTTCACCCCTATTTATAGTACTTAGGGGAGAATACAAACAACACACTTTTTTACATGGAGATAAGCACTAACTTATCTTTATTTAGCACTATCTATTCTTTATATTACAACCACACATAATGCTTTAAAAAGAAATTAAAAGCAAGCTCCACTAGGAAAAGAAAATCAGCCCTCTTAATGGCCTAAGTGCTTCATGACGTAAGCGCTTGCATCATTCGGGTAATGACATCATCATGATGTATGGTGTATGTCATTAAATCTGATTTTACTTCCATCTTAAATCCGGATGAGACGGATCATCTTCATACGGGTCAAAGTAGCATCCTTCATTATCACTTTCATCACTATCATACTGAAATGCAGTACCATCTGGTGTCAACTGCTTTGTGAGATGTGATTCATTCCAATCTGCTAGCGCTTTGATCCATTTTGCAGCTACCGGGTGATCTTTCGGCCAAACTTCCGTCCCAAATAATATTGATTCAGGAATTGAGGCTGGATCAATCATATTTACTCTTGCCATTTCTGCTCTCATACCAATATGGACATCACGATACTTCATGGAAATCTGGATATCATCCCTGTCTAGATTATACCATTCGTGGATGAAAGCGATCGGGGCATGATAAACAAACGATTCTCCTTGATTATTGATGATTGCCGGTGTAAGGAATGAGCATGGTCTTCGGAATAAAATCACCACATGATCCTTGCGCTTCGGGGTGGTAAGCATTTGCATCCATTGATGAGAAGGGAGAAACCATTCGAGGAGTTTGAACAAATTGCGAGAACTGTTGGGCGTTCGGTCAAAGTGGCATTGGAGGATGTATGACTGGAGTCTGACTGTACTGAAAGTGATGGCTATAGTATACGATTCGAATAAATACCAGAAAAGGCAGAGTGCTTCTTTTGGAAGGTTAAACAAGTCGTATATCTTGAAAATGTTAAGGAAAGGGTAATCAGGGTGAAACTTGTAGTTGTTCATGATGATTCCAAACTTACGAAGGATGACAGTGAAAAGGGCTTGGTGGTTTGGGATGGCTCTTTGGCTGAGTGTCATATCTGCGATGACTTCTGTGACTTCTTCAGGAAGTTGAAGGACAGGGAAAATTTCTGGGCCTTTTGTGGATGAGGTATTTGGGGTAGAGGAGGAAGAGGCTTTGTCTAAGGTGGAGGAGGAAGATGTTTCATTTACAGTGAACACCATTGGAAGGATTGAATGGTTTATCTGGGAAACTGGAGAGGGAGTGCATTTCCTTTTATAGTCACCGGGCCTTGAAAGGAAATCAGCAAGGATGTTTGTCGTACCTTTGATATGCTTCACAGTAAATTTCCACTGGGAAAACCAATTTGCCCACCGTAAAAGCTGTGGCTGGGGAAGCACCTTTTTCTTGAATTCTAGCATGCGCGGAAAGGATGACATGTCCATCTCGATTTGGAATTCGTGCCCGATTAGATGGAACTGGAACTTTTCTATTCCTCTTTTGACTGCAAGAATCTCTTTGAAAGTGGAGTGGTAGTGCTTTTCTGATTGCTTGAACGTGCCGCTCTTGTATCCACATATTGATCTTTTGTCTTTTTCTTGGACGAATAATACTGCTGCCCAGTGCTCATCACTTGCATCGGTCTGCAATATTCTCTTTTCTGAAGAAGTGGGAATCTTTAAAGGGGGCATCACCTCAGTCAGCTTTTTGATTGCCTTGACTGCTTCTGTTTGTCTTATTGTCCAAGGGGGGGCTCCTTTTTGAGCATGGGGAACAACCACACTGTATGACTTGATAACTTGGGTAAGAAATCAGCCATATAATTGATTAGTCCAAGGAATTGTTAAACTGCTTTTGGAGAGGATAACTCATCTGGGAATTTGTGCAGCTCTTGAGCTATGTGGGGCTGAAGCTGATATTTGCCATCGGATATGTTCATGCCAAGAAAATTGATAGATGATACTCCAATCTCCATTTTCTTCTCTGATAGCATTATACCATACTTCGTGACTGTGGGCATGAAACTTTGAGAGTAAGTCTATATGAGACTTCTCGTCAGCAGAAAACAACAAAATATCATCAATATAAACCAAGGCATTAGAAAGTATAGGTTCAAAAATGGTTACCATTGCTTTTTGGAAAGCAGAAGGTGCATTTTTTAAACCAAACGGCATAACTTTCCATTGGTAGTGATGATCAGGTATGCAGAAGGCTGTCTTTGGTCTGTCTTCAGGAGTGATTCCTAGCTGCCAAAACCCTGACTTGAGATCAAACTTAGAAAGAATCTTTGCATCTGAGAGTGACTGGAACAAGGATTTCTTCTGTGGAAGAGGGAATTTATCGTCTGCCAAAAAATGATTTAATGGCTGATAATTAATAACCAATCTTAGTTTTCCTCGAACTTGTTCACTTCGCTTGTTGACATAAAATGCTTCACATGCCCATGGAGATTGAGTGGGCTCGATAACACCTTGGCCAATAAGGTCAGTGCACTCTTGAAGGGCAAGTTGGTAATGGTCTGGGTTCATACCGGGATGGCTGGCCTTAGTAGGGTTTACATCTTCATTTTGCTTGAAGGGCAGGGAGACAAAGAAAGAAGGGTTTAGCCACAAAGGTGATGGGTGTTTGGAAAGGAACTCAGTATGGGAAGAGGCACACGAGGTTTGGATAAGCTGATGTTTTAGTGATTGAATGGAATTAGCAGTTGCCATGAACAGGTGTGAAACTGGGCTCCAAGGGTTTAGAAAGCTTTTGTAACAGAGACCGTTTTGTGTCCATCTTAAGTTGGGTAACTTATGAAGGATATCAAAACCAATAAGGAGGTCTTTTCCATGAGAACTTGAACCAAGTAACTTATGTTTTATGACAAACTTGGGAAAGAGACGAATATGGACTGAGACGCTGATTTTGTCTATCAAGAATGTTTCTCCATTGGCTGCGAGAAATGTTTGGTGATGCGGTTTCCAGAAACTTGGGGGAAGGATTTTAGGATTCAGTATGGAAACTGAAGATCCTGTATCAAAGAAAGCAACTACTTGGATGGGCTTAGCATATATGGAGGTGAGAATATGTACCTTGGCTAATGGGACAGGCTGGTTCTCTCGGATTGGAAGAATGTGGGGAATGTGAGGAAGTGGATTTATCATGAGAACTTGTAGATCTGGGTGGCCATTGGATGAGTCTGTATCAGAACTTTCGTCTGATGAGGAGTCAGGATAAGCAATTGTGCAAATGGTAGAATCACTGGGCTCATCATCAAGTGAGTATAGGGACTCAAGGTCGGAAAGATCAACTGGCTTGATCTGGTTGAGCGTCTGGATTAATGCTTGGGATTTCTTCTTGTCTGGACAATCCCTCGCAAAATGTCCTTTCTTCTGACAAATATAACATCTATCAGACGTTTTGCCACGCTGGGGTTTCTTCCTTATGAACTTCCACTTCTTTTTGGCCTTTGGATTTTTCCAGGAAAATTTCTCAGAGAAGCTTGAACTGGAGATCTTCTTTGAGTGTGCCTTCTTCTTTGTATGGCTGCAGCTACAGCTTGACTTATCTTTGCATTTGATCTGAAGATACTTATCATCACATGCTGAACCAAGATGCTTGCCAGTTTTTTCAAACTCGACAAGGAATTTCTTTTGGTTGCACAACTTATCTACAGCATTGAGTATCAATTGGTAAAGGCCACCAAGAGAGGTTTGTGCCACCGTTGCATTTTTTGCCTCTAACGCTCTGTAGGCTTCATTCCCAAGGGACTCCAGGAAAGAGTTGAGGAAGACCTATTTGAGATTAATATCATCAATGCCATTGAGGCAATAGAATCGCTGAGACATGCGATTGTAATGTTTCTCTAGATCCTTCTTTTGGAATGAACAACACTTCATTTTCAAATATTCTTCTCTTGCACGGATCGTATGTTCAACTGGATTTCCAATGAATTCAGAATAGATGATGTTTATGAATTCTTCAGGTGAGGGGCATTGTTGGATTTGCAGTTGTCGGTATTCTCCAAGGCTAAGGTACCAATCCCGAAGGCGACCTTGAAGTCGGGCCAAAAATCTTTTGATAACTATCTCTATGGAATAGTACTGGAGTTCAGCAGAACACCATGTCACCATTTCAACACTTCTTTCTCGCCATTTGGAGGGTGAGATATCATCAAAGGTAAATTGCTGTTTCGTGTCGGCTCGAGGAATGGTCTTGGATTTCGGGTTATTCGGCGGTAGATTTTGGTTTGTGGACTCATCTAGGTCTGAATCAACGAGCTCAGTTTCTCCTTGGAAGGTTTGCTCTGGTTCTGCCATGAACAAGTGTTCGAAGGCATCAATGAATTTAGGGCTATCATCAATGATTGGTCCAATAAAGGTTGAGGCTAAACAGGATGTTGGAACGGGTCTATCTTGGGTTAGAGAGCGTAGAAAAGATGAAACTGGGTTCATTTTTTCTATCAGGAGGATACTTGGGTCTTCTGGGGAGGTACGGGTATCTGGAAGGCTATATAGGGTAGGCTGGGCTGCAAAGGTTGTAGAGGATGATGGATCAATGGGAGTTGATTTTGTCTTTGCAACAGGCAAGGGTACTGAAGCCCAAAGGGAAAGAGAAGGGGATGATTCTTTCAGGGAAGAAGTTGGAATTGGCTATGGATCATATGCGGGCTTGACAAAAGGGGTTGTAGGTAGCCTCCAAGGATCATCAAGTAGGGTTGACACCCTTTGTTGCTTGTGTTGCCTCTCAAGATCTTGAAGTTGGGTTTTGAGAAACTTCATTTCTGCTTCCTTTTGAGAAAGAGCAGCGGCCTGGGATGCTGGGGAAGTCTGAATGATCTGCAGCAGTTCTTGGTGTAGCATCTGAATTCTGTGGCGAATTTCTCCAATCATTCCTTCTAGGTTCTTGATCCTTGAATAAAGGCTTTCTTGGGTTCTCACAAACCTGGTTTGCTGAGAGATAAGATGATTTAAAGCCTTGTTCTGAGCGACTGCATTTTCACTTTGCCAATTTAGAGTTGCTTCGGCTCGGCTAATCGACTTTGTATTTCCAGATGCACCAATTGACGTAGGATTTTGGATTTTCCATTCATGCTTGGTTCTTTGGTGGGGAAATTCATCTTGGTATTCTTGTGATTTTGGATCATGGCATGGGTTCTGGGAAATCATATGGCAAGTATCTGGTGGTGGATGGAGCAAAGGGCTTTTATGGATTATGGAAAGGGCCTTTTGGTAGTATGGAGAAAGTGATGGAGGTAGATTGGGTTTGCATGGTGAAGGAGGCAGGTCAGGCTGGGGAGATTTGTTTGGATAAGTGACATAATAGTCAAATTTTCCGGATGGTTCTCCAAGGGTTCCAACAGTTGTATCACCTGCTTCGTATCTCTAGTTGTATCACCTGCTTCGTATCTCTCCTTTAGCTTTTGCTGGGAGGAGGATCTTCTTCGCCTTGGGGGGTGTCATCATCTGATTCATCTTTGAGAGCATCATCTAAACAACCGGGACAATCACAAACATCCCACCATATGTGTCTGACAACCGGTGAATCCGGTGGCTCCGATTCAATCATGTGTACACCTGTAGGGAATGCATCGGAATTCTCTTCTTGAGGAGATGAGAATTTCACTTCAACTCGTCCATCAGAGTGACGAACAAATTCTGGTGCAGCTGTGGTATGAACAGGAGCTTGAGGTACTTGGTGAATTTGCTCATAACTGGTTACCCATTTCTCCGGGAGAAGTTTGAGCAGCTCAGTTCTGGTCAGTTGTCTCGGAACATAAGTGCAAGTCGGCGTTGCATTTGAGTCAATATCAAGAAGCAGCGCGTCTCCTGAATTCTCTTGACCGGGAACCATGAGGTCTAGGCAGTGGTTTTGTACTCGGTAAACCATTTGATAATGGAAGGTTCCTTGGAATGTGTTTACCTGGGTTGTACCTCCAATCTGGATCTGGACCTTGAGAGCTGTAAACAACGAGGGGTAATTTAGAGGCATATTGATATTTGGGTAGAAAGTAACAAAGACTGTGCCAGGGTTCAAAGTAGTTTGGATAGTACCAATACACGCATGTTGGTATTCAACAAAACGAGTATCTACTAAAGCAATACGGGAGAACGTAGGAAGTCCTTTTCGGCCATGAAAAGTGAGAGCTAGTTTAACAGCTCCAAAATGGATATGAGTATATCCCTGAGCAAGACATGATCTGGGAAGATCAGTAGGAAGATCTAAAGAGACTAGGTGTTCACCAGAGATAGCAGGAAGTTGGTAACTATCATGTTTCAGAGCCTCTGATATAGCTTAACGTTTTTATGCTATTTACTGATCTATCACCTTGGACGAAGTATACTTCTGAAACCAGGACATAAGCTTTTGTAACAGAGAGGTCATGTTCATACCACACCTGCACGAAGTATAGCTCCTGTTCATACCACAGCTGCACCAGAATTTGTTCGTCACTCTGATGGACGAGTTGAAGTGAAATTCTCATCTCCTCAAGAAGAGAATTCCGATGTATTCCCTACAGGTGTACTCAAGAAGAGAATTCCGATGTATTCCCTACAGGTGTTCATACCACAGCTGCACCAGAATTTGTTCGTCACTCTGATGGACGAGTTGAAGTGAAATTCTCATCTCCTCAAGAAGAGAATTCCGATGTATTCCCTACAGGTGTACACATGATTGAATCCGAGCCACCAGATCCACCGGTTGTCAGACACATATGGTGGGATGTTTGTGATTGCCCTGCTTGTTTAGATGAAGATTTCAAAGTTGAAGCAGATGAAGACATTACCCCAAGAAGAAGAAGAAGAAGAAGAAGAGAGTCCTCTCAACAAAAGTTAAAGAGGAGATATGAAGCTGGTGACACCACAGTTGGAACCCTTGGAGAACCATCAGGAAAATTTGACTATTATGTCACTTATCCAAACAAATCTCCCCAGCCTGACCTGCCTCCTTCACCATGCAAACCCAATCTACCTCCATCACTTCCTCCATACTACTAAAAGGCCCTTTCCATAATCCATAAAAGCCCTTTGCTCCATCCACCACCAGATACTTGCCATATGATTTCCCAGAACCCATGCCTTGATCCAAAATCACAAGAACACCAAGTGAGTTTCCTCCACTAACCTCCTTTGAATTTCCCCATCAAAGAACCAAGCATGAATGTAAAATCCAAAATCCTACTTCAATTGGTGCTTCAGGAAATACAAAGTCGATTAGCCCAGCCGAAGCAACTCTAAATTAGCAAAGTGAGAATGCAGTCGCTCAGAGCAAGGCTTTAAATCATCTTATCTCTCAGCAAACCAGGTTTGTGAGAACCCAAGAAAGCCTTTCTTCAAGGATCAAGAACCTAGAAGGAATGATTGGAGAAATTTGCCATAGAATTCAGATGCTACACCAAGAACTGCTGCAGATCATTCAGACTTCCCCAGCATCCCAGGCTGCTGCTCTTTCTCAAAAGGAAGCTGAAATGAAGTTTCTCAAAACCCAACTTCAAGAGCTTGAGCGGCAACACAAGCAACAAAGGGTGTCAACCCTACTTGATGATCCTTGGAGGCTACCCACAACCCCTTTTGTCAAGCCCGCATATGATCCACAGCCGATTCCAACTTCTTCCCTAAAAGAATCATCCCCTTCTCTTTCCCTTTGGGCTTCAGTACCCTTGCCTGTTACAAAGCCAAAAACATCTCCCATGGATCCATCATCTTCTACAAACTTTGCAGCCCAGCCTACCCTATATAGCCTTCCAGATACCCGTACCTCCCCAGAAGACCCAAGTATCCTCCCGATAGAAAAAATGAACCCAGTTTCATCTTTTCTACGCTCTCTAACCCAAGATAAACCCGTTCCAACATCCAGTTTAGCCTCAACCTTTATTGGACCAATTATTGATGATAGCCCTAAATCCCTTGATGCCTTCGAACACTTATTCATGGCAGAACCAGAGCAAACCTTCCAAGGAGAAACTGAACTCGTTGATTCAGATCTAGATGAGTCCACAAACCAAAATCTACTGCCGAATAACCCGAAATCCAAGTCCATTCCTCAAGCCGACACGAAACAGCAATTTACCTTTGATGATATCTCACCCTCTAAATGGCGAGAAAGAAGTGTTGAAATGGTGACATGGTGTTCTGTTGAACTCCAGTACTATTCCATAGAGATAGTTATCAAAAGATTTTTGGCCCGACTTCAAGGTCGCCTTCGGGATTGGTACCTTAGCCTCGGAGAATACCGACAATTGCAAATCCAACAATGCCCCTCACCTGAAGAATTCATGAACATCATCTATTCTGAATTCATTGGAAATCCAGTTGAACATACGATCCATGCAAGAGAAGAATTTTTGAAAATGAAGTGTTGTTCATTCCAAAAGAAGGATCTTGAGAAACATTAAAATCGCATGTCTCAGCGATTCTATTGCCTCAATGGCATTGATGATATTAATCTCAAACAGGTCTTTCTCAACTCTTTCCCGGAGTCCCTTGGGAATGAAGCCTACAGAGCGTTAGAGGAAAAAAATGCAACGGTGGCACAAACCTCTCTTGGTGGCCTTTACCAATTGATACTCAATGCTGTAGATAAGTTGTGCAACCAAAAGAAATTCCTTGTCGAGTTTGAAAAAACTGGCATGCATCTTGGTTCAGCATGTGATGATAAGTACTTCAGATCAAATGCAAAGATAAGTCAAGTTGTAGCTGCAGCCATACAAAGAAGAAGGACCACTCAAAGAAGATCTCCAGATCAAGCTTCTCTGAGAAGTTTTCTTGGAAAAATCCAAAGGCCAAAAAGAAGTGGAAGTTCATAAGGAAGAAACCCCAGCGTGGCAAAATGTCTGATAGATGTTATATTTGTCAAAAGAAAGGACATTTTGCGAGGGATTGTCCAGACAAGAAGAAATCCCAAGCATTAATCCAGACGCTCAACCAGATCGAGCCAGTTGATCTTTCCGACCTTGAGTCCCTATACTCACTTGATGACGAGCCCAGTGATTCTGCCATTTGCACAATTTCTTATCCTGACTCCTCATCAGATGAGAGTTATGATACAGACTCATCCTGTGGCCACCCAGATCTACAAGTTCTCATGGTAAATCCTCTTCCTCACATTCCCCACATCCTCCCAATCCGAGAAAACCAGCCTGTCCCATTAGCCAAGGTACATATTCTCACCTCCACATATGCTAAACCCATCCAAGTAGTCGCTTTCTTTGATACAGGATCTTCAGTTTCCATACTGAATCCTAAAATCTTCCCCCATGTTTCAGGAAACCGCATCATCAAACATTTCTCGCAGCCAATGGAGAAACATTCTTGATAGACAAAATCAGCGTCTCAGTCCATATTCGTCTCTTTCCCAAGTGTGTCATAAAACATAAGTTACTTGGTTCAAGTTCTCATGGAAAAGACCTCCTTATTGGTTTTGATATCCTTATTAAGTTACCCAACTTAAGATGGACATAAAACGGTCTCTGTTATAAAAGCTTTCTAAACCCTTGGAGCCCAGTTTCACACATGTTCATGGCAGCTGCTAATTCCATTCAATCACTAAAACTCCAGCTTATCCAAACCTCGTGTGCCTCTTCCCATACTGAGTTCCTTTCCAAACACTCATCACCTTTGTGGCTAAACCCTTCTTTCTTTGTCTCCCTGCCCTTCAAGCAAAATGAAGATGTAAACCCTACCAAGGCCAGCCATCCCGGTATGAACCCAGACCATTACCAACTTGCCCTTCAAGAGTGCACTGACCTTATTGGCCAAGGTGTTATCGAGCCCACTCAATCTCCATGGGCATGTGAAGCATTTTATGTCAACAAGCGAAGTGAACAAGTTTGAGGAAAACTAAGATTGGTTATTAATTATCAGCCATTAAATCATTTTTTGGCAGATGATAAATTCCCTCTTCCACAGAAGAAATCCTTGTTCCAGTCACTCTCAGATGCAAAGATTCTTTCTAAGTTTGATCTCAAGTCAGGGTTTTGGCAGCTAGGAATCACTCCTGAAGACAGACCAAAAACAGCCTTCTGCATACCTGATCATCACTACCAATGGATAGTTATGACGTTTGGTTTAAAAAATGCACCTTCTACTTTCCAAAAAGCAATGGTAACAATTTTTGAACCTATACTTTCTAATGCCTTGGTTTATATTGATGATATTTTGTTGTTTTCTGCTGACGAGAAGTCTCATATAGACTTACTCTCAAAGTTTCATGCCCTAGTCACGAAGTACGGTATAATGCTATCAGTGAAGAAAATGGAGATTGGAGTATCATCTATCAATTTTCTTGGCATGGACATATCCGATGGCAAATATCAGCTTCAGCCCCACATAGCTCAAGAGCTGCACAAATTCCCAGATGAGTTTCCCACTCCAAAAGTAGTTAAACAATTCCTTGGACTAATCAATTATATGGCTGATTTCTTACCCAAGTTATCAAGTCATACAGTGTGGTTGTTCCCCATGCTCAAAAAGGAGCCCCCCCCCCCTTGGACAATAAGACAAACGAAGGGCCAAGGCAATCAAAAGCCGATCGAGGTGATGCCCCCTTTAAAGATTCCCACTTCTTCAGAAAAGAGAATATTGCAGACCGATGCAAGTGATGAGCACTGGGCAGCAGTATTATTCGTCCAAGAAAAAGACAAAAGATCAATATGTGGATACAAGAGCGGCACGTTCAAGCAATCAGAAATGCACTACCACTCCACTTTCAAAGAGATTCTTGTAGTCAAAAGAGGAATAGAAAAGTTCCAGTTCCATCTAATCGGGCACGAATTCCAAATCGAGATGGACATGTCATCCTTTCTGCGCATGCTAGAATTCAATAAAAAGGTGCTTCCCCAGCCACAGCTTTTACGGTGGGCAAATTGGTTTTCCCAGTGGAAATTTACTGTGAAGCATATCAAAGGTACGACAAACATCCTTGCTGATTTCCTTTCAAGGCCCGGTGACTATAAAAGGAAATGCACTCCCTCTCCAGTTTCCCAGTTAAACCATTCAATCCTTCCAATGGTGTTCACTGTAAATGAAACATCTTCCTCCTCCACCTTAGACAAAGCCTCTTCCTCCTCTACCCCAAATACCTCATCCACAAAAGGCCCCAAAATTTTCCCTGTCCTTCAACTTCCTGAAGAAGTCACAGAAGTCATCGCAGATATGACACTCAGCCAAAGAGCCATCCCAAACCACCAAGCCCTTTTCACTGTCATCCTCCGTAAGTTTGGAATCATCATGGACAACTACAAGTTTCACCCCGATTACCCTTTCCTTAACATTTTCAGGATATACGACTTGTTTAACCTTCCAAAAGAAGCACTCTGCTTTTTCTGGTATTTATTCGAATCGTATACTATAGCCATCACTTTCAGTACAGTCAGACTCCAGTCATACATCCTCCAATGCCACTTTGACCGAATGCCCAACAGTTCCCACAATTTGTTCAACCTCCTCGAATGGTTTCTCCCTTCTCATCAATGGATGCAAATGCTTACCACCCCGAAGCGCAAGGATCATGTGGTGATTTTATTCCGAAGACCATGCTCATTCCTTACACCGGCAATCATCAACAATCAAGGAGAATCGTTTGTTTATCATGCCCCGATCGCTTTCATCCACGAATGGTATAATCTAGACAGGGATGATATCCAGATTTCCATGAAGTATCGTGATGTCCATATTGGTATGAGAGCAGAAATGGCAAGAGCAAATATGATTGATCCAGCCTCAATTCCTGAATCAATATTATTTGGGACGGAAGTTTGGCCGAAAGATCACCCGGTAGCTGCAAAATGGTTCAAAGCGCTAGCAGATTGGAATGAATCACATCTCACCAAGCAGTTGACACCAGATGGTACTGCATATCAGTATGATAGTGATGAAAGTGATAATGAAGGATGCTACTTTGACCCGTATGAAGATGATCCGTCTCATCCGGATTCAAGATGGAAGTAAAATCAGATTTAATGACATACACCATACATCATGATGATGTCATTACCCGAATGATGCAAGCGCTTACGTCATGAAGCACTTAGGCCATTAAGAGGGCTGATTTTCTTTTCCTAGTGGAGCTTGCTTTTAATTTCTTTTTAAAGCATTATGTGTGGTTGTAATATAAAGAATAGATAGTGCTAAATAAAGATAAGTTAGTGCTTATCTCCATGTAAAAAAGTGTGTTGTTTGTATTCTCCCCTAAGTACTATAAATAGGGGTGAAGGTTTTCATTGTAAGATATCCCTTGAAGAAATAAAAACTTTCTTTCTTATTTCCTTCTCTCAATTCTCTCTAGCATTAGTGTTCTTGTTGAGTGTTCTTGTGTTGTTCTTCTTATATGTTTGTTCTTGTTGAGTCTTCTTTTATGTTTGTTCTTATAGGTCTTCTATAGATCTACCATACACCTCCCCCCATCTTTGGTATCAGAGCCTAACGTTCTAGTCCGATCCCATACACCTCCCCCCATCTCGAGTGTTTATGCAAAGCTATATTAAGATAACTAGGTTTAACCTAGTTATCTTAACGTTTTCATACAGCCTGTAATATATTGATGATATTTACTGATCGCATTATACCATACCTACTTTTTGGTATCAGAGCTTAACGTTCTAGTCCAAGGTACATATTCTCACCTGTTCCATTAGCCAAGGTGAGAATATGTATGAACAGGACCTGTTCATACATATTCTCAGAGTGACGTTAAACCTGCACATATTAGTAAATAGCATATGTGGAGGTGAGAATATGTATCAGTAAATAGCATATGTGGTATGAACAGGAGCTTAACGTTCTAGTCCGATCCCATACAGCCCTGAATTCTCACCTTGGTTTCAGAGCCTCTGAGTGGTATGGAAAACGTTAAACCTGGACATATGCTAAACCCATTAGCCAAGGTACATATTCTCACCTGCACGAAGTATAGACGTCACTCTGAGTGTTACAAAAGCTATACTTCTGAAACCAGCCTGTCCCATTAGCCAAGGTACATATTCTCACCTCCACATATGCTAAACCCATCCAAGTAGTCGCTTTCTTTGATACAGGATCTTCAGTTTCCATACTGAATCCTAAAATCTTCCCCCATGTTTCTGGAAACCACATCATCAAACATTTCTCGCAGCCAATGGAGAAACATTCTTGATAGACAAAATCAGCGTCTCAGTCCATATTCGTCTCTTTCCCAAGTGTGTCATAAAACATAAGTTACTTGGTTCAAGTTCTCATGGAAAAGACCACCTTATTGGTTTTGATATCCTTCATAAGTTACCCAACTTAAGATGGACACAAAACGGTCTCTGTTACAAAAGCTTTCTAAACCCTTGGAGCCCGGGCCACACTGTTCATGGCAGCTGCTAATTCCATTCAATCACTAAAACACCAGCTTATCCAAACCTCGTGTGCCTCTTCCCATACTGAGTTCCTTTCCAAACACCCATCACCTTTGTGGCTAAACCCTTCTTTCTTTGTCTCCCTGCCCTTCAAGCAAAATGAAGATGTAAACCCTACCAAGGCCACCATCCCGTATGAACCTGCACCATTACCAACTTGCCCTTCAAGAGTGCACTGACCTTATTGGCCAAGGTGTTATCGAGCCCACTCAATCTCCATGGGCATGTGAAGCATTTTATGTCAAAAATCGAAGTGAACAAGTTCGAGGAAAACTAAGATTGGTTATTAATTATCAGCCATTAAATCATTTTTTGGCAGATGATAAATTCCCTCTTCCACAGAAGAAATCCTTGTTCCAGTCACTCTCAGATGCAAAGATTCTTTCTAAGTTTGATCTCAAGTCAGGGTTTTGGCAGCTAGGAATCACTCCTGAAGACAGACCAAAGACAGCCTTCTGCATACCTGATCATCACTACCAATGGAAAGTTATGCCATTTGGTTTAAAAAATGCACCTTCTGCTTTCCAAAAAGCAATAGTAACCATTTTTGAAACTATACTTTCTAATGCCTTGGTTTATATTGATGATATTTTGTTGTTTTCTGTTGACGAGAAGTCTCATATAGACTTACTCTCAAAGTTGCATGCCCTGGTCACGAAGTATGGTATAATGCTATCAGAGAAGAAAATGGAGATTGGATTATCATCTATCAATTTTCTTGGCATGAACATATCCGATGGCAAATATCAGCTTCAGCCCCACATAGCTCAAGAGCTGCACAAATTCCCAGATGAGTTGCCCTCTCCAAAAGCAGTTCAACAATTCCTTGGACTAATCAATTATATGGTTGATTTCTTACCCAAGTTATCAAGTCATACAGTGTGGTTGTTCCCCATGCTCAAAAAGGAGCCCCCCTCTTGGACAATAAGACAAACAGAAGCAGTCAAGGCAATTAAAAAGCTGACTGAGGTGATGCCCCATTTAAAAATTCCCACTTCTTCAGAAAAGAGAATATTGCAGACCGATGCAAGTGATGAGCATAAGGCAGAAGTATTATTCGTCCAAGAAAAAGACAAAAGATCAATATGTGGATACAAGAGAAGCACGTTCAAGCAATCAGAAAAGCACTACCACTCCACTTTCAAAGAGATTCTTGCAGTCAAAAGAGGAATAGAAAAGTTCCAGTTCCATCTAATCGGGCACGAATTCCAAATCGAGATGGACATGTCATCCTTTCCACGCATGCTAGAATTCAAGAAAAAGGTGTTTCCCCAGCCACAGCTTTTACGGTAGGCAAATTGGTTTTCCCAGTGGAAATTTACTGTGAAGCATATCAAAGGTACGACAAACATCCTTGCTGATTTCCTTTCAAGGCCCGGTGACTATAAAAGGAAATGCACTCCCTCTCCAGTTTCCCAGTTAAACCATTCAATCCTTCTAATGGTGTTCACTGTAAATGAAACATCTTCCTCCTCCACCATATACAAAGCCTCTTCCTCCTCTACCCCAAATACCTCATCCACAAAAGGCCCCGAAATTTTCCCTGTCCTTCAACTTCCTGAAGAAGTCACAGAAGTCATCGCAGATATGACACTCAGCCAAAGAGCCATCCCAAACCACCAAGCCCTTTTCACTGTCATCCTCCGTAAGTTTGGAATCATCATAGACAACTACAAGTTTCACCCCGATTACCCTTTCCTTAACATTTTCAGGATATACGACTTGTTTAACCTTCCAAAAGAAGCACTCTGCTTTTTCTGGTATTTATTCGAATCGTATACTATAGCCATCACTTTCGATGCCGACTCCATACATCCTCCAATGCCACTTTGACCGAACGCCTAACAGTTCCCGCAATTTGTTCAAACTCCTCGAATGGTTTCTCCCTTCTCATCAATGGATGCAAATGCTTACCACCCCGAAGCGCAAGGATCTTGTGGAGATTTTATTTCGAAGACCATGCTCATTCCTTACACCGGCAATCATCAACAATCAAGGAGAATCGTTTGTTTATCATGCCCCGATCGCTTTCAACCACGAATGGTATAATCTAGACAGGGATGATATCCAGATTTCCATGAAGTATCGTGATGTCCATATTGGTATGAGAGCAGAAATGGCAAGAGCAAATATGATTTATCCAGCCTCAATTCCTGAATCAATATTATTTGGGACGGAAGTTTGGCCGAAAGATCACCCGGTAGCTGCAAAATGGATCAAAGCGCTAGCAGATTGGAATGAATCACATCTCACCAAGCAGTTGACACCAGATGGTACTGCATATCAGTATGATAGTGATGAAAGTGATAATGAAGGATGCTACTTTGACCCGTATGAAGATGATTCGTCTCATCCGGATTCAAGATGGAAGTAAAATCAGATTTAATGACATACACCATACATCATGATGATGTCATTACCTGAATGATGCAAGCGCTTACGTCATGAAGCACTTAGGCCATTAAGAGGGCTGATTTTCTTTTCCTAGTGGAGCTTGCTTTTAATTTCTTTTTAAAGCATTATGTGTGGTTGTAATATAAAGAATAGATAGTCCTAAATAAAGATAAGTTAGTGCTTATCTCCATGTAAAAAAGTGTGTTGTTTGTATTCTCCCCTAAGTACTATAAATAGGGGTGAAGGTTTTCATTGTAAGATATCCTTTGAAGAAATAAAAACTTTCTTTCTTATTAATTCTTTAGTGTTCTAATTGAGTGTTCTTGTGTTGTTCTTCTTATATGTTTGTTCTTGTTGAGTCTTCTTTTATGTTTGTTCTTATAGGTCTTCTATAGATCTACCATACACCTCCCCCCATCTTTGGTAAGTCGATAAGAGGTCGCAGTTAAGCCATCCGGGTGAAAAAGGAGCCCAACGCTGGGTATTGAAATCTTTATCCCATTTCCAAAAACTTTTAGAAGTCTTGAAATCTTTAATCTATTCCAAAAATATGGAACCAGAAAATTTGTTGTCTAGATCTTCATCGTGTAGTACTTCATCGTCTAGTTTTCGTAGCTCTTCTGCTTCTAAGATAGATCAGTTGTATGAAGTTTCTTATTATTCAGATGATTCTAAAATTTCGCTTACCCAGTTACCTATAGTAAATCCTTATCATGTTTTTTCTAAACCCTATACATCTTTTTCAAGAAAAGTCAAAAAAATATTAGGTTCTTCCGCTCCCCACCAAGTTAAAGAATATGTACAATCCTCTAGGTTTGATAGTTACCAACTTCCTGCTATCTCTGGTAAACACCTAGTCTCTTTAGATCTTCCTACTGATCTTCCCAGATCATGTCTTGCTCAGGGATATACTCATATCCATTTTGGAGCTGTTAAACTAGCTCTCACTTTTCATGGCCGAAAAGGACTTCCTACGTTCTCCCATATTGCTTTAGTAGATACTCGTTTTGTTGAATACCAACATGCGTGTATTGGTACTATCCAAACTACTTTGAACGCTGGCACAGTCTTTGTTACTTTCTACCCAAATTTCAATATGCCTCTAAATGACCCCTCGTTGTTTACAGCTCTCAAGGTCCAGATCCAGATTGGAGGTACAACCCAGGTAAACACATTCCAAGGAACCTTCCATTATCAAATGGTTTACAGAGTACAAAACCACTGCCTAGACCTCATGGTTCCCGGTCAAGAGAATTCAGGAGACGCGCTGCTTCTTGATATTGACTCAAATGCAACGCCGACTTACACTTATGTTCCGAGACAACTGACCAGAACTGAGCTGCTCAAACTCCTCCCGGAGAAATGGGTAACGAGTTATGAGCAAATTCACCAAGTACCTCAAGCTCCTGTTCATACCACAGCTGCACCAGAATTTGTTCGTCACTCTGATGGATGAGTTGAAGTGAAATTCTCATCTCCTCAAGAAGAGAATTCTGATGCATTCCCTACAGGTGTACACATGATTGAATCCGAGCCACAGAATCCACCGGTTGTCAGACACATATGGTGGGATGTTTGTGATTATCCCGGTTGTTTAGATGATGCTCTCAAAGATGAATCAGATGATGACACCCCCCCAAGGCGAAGAAGATCCTCCTCCCAGCAAAAGCTAAAGGAGAGATACGAAGCAGGTGATACCACTGTTGGAACCCTTGGAGAACCATCCGGAAAATTTGACTATTATGTCACTTATCCAAACAAATCTCCCCAGCCTGACCTGCCTCCTTCACCATGCAAACCCAATCTACCTCCATCACTTCCTCCATACTACCAAAAGGCCCTTTCCATAATCCATAAAAGCCCTTTGCTCCATCCACCACCAGATACTTGCCATATGATTTCCCAGAACCCATGCCTTGATCCAAAATCGCAAGAATACCAAGATGAATTTCCGCCACTAACCTCCTTTTAATTTCCCCATCAAAGAACCAAGCATGAATGGAAAATCCAAAATCCTACGTCAATTGGTGCATTTGGAAATACAAAGTCGATTAGCCCAGCCGAAGCAACTCTAAATTGGCAAAGTGAAAATGCAGTCGCTCAGAACAAGGTTTTAAATCATCTTATCTCTCAGCAAACCAGGTTTGTGAGAACCCAAGAAAGCCTTTCTTCAAGGATCAAGAACCTAGAAGGAATGATTGGAGAAATTCGCCACAGAATTAAGATGCTACACCAAGAACTGCTGCAGATCATTCAGACTTCTCAAAGATCCTGTGCCGTTGCTCTTTCTCAAAAGGAAGCAGAAATGAAGTTTCTCAAAACCCAACTTCAAGATCTTGAGCGGCAACACAAGCAACAAAGGGTGTCAACCCTACTTGATGATCCTTGGAGGCTACCCACAACCCCTTTTGTCAAGCCCGCATATGATCCACAGCCGATTCCAACTTCTTCCCTGACAGAATCATCCCCTTCTCTTTCCCTTTGGGCTTCAGTACCCTTGCCTGTTACAAAGCCAAAATTAACTCCCATTAATTCATCATCCTCTACAACCTTTGCAGCCCAATCCACCCCATATAGCCTTCCAGATACCCGTACCTCCCCAGAAGACCCAAGTATCCTCCCAATAGAAAAAATGAACCCAGTTTCATCTTTTCTACGCTCTCTAACCCAAGATAGACCCGTTCCAGCATCCAGCTCAGCCTCAACCTTCATTGGACCAATCATTGATGATAGCCCTGATTCCCTTGATGCCTTTGAATACTTGTTTATGGCAGAACCAGAGCAAACCTTCCAAGGAGAAACTGAAATCGTTGATTCAGATCTAGATGAGTCCACAAACCAAAATCTACCACCGAATAACCCGAAATCCAAGTCCATTCCTCGAGCCGACACAAAACAGCGATTTACCTTTGATGATATCTCACCCTCCAAATGGCGAGAAAGAAGTGTTGAAATGGTGACATGGTGTTCTGCTGAACTCCAGTACTATTCCATAGAGATAGTTATCAAAAGATTTTTGGCCCGACTTCAAGGTCGCCTTCGGGATTGGTACCTTAGCCTCGGAGAATACCGACAACTGCAAATCCAACAATGCCCCTCACCTGAAGAATTCATGAACATCATCTATTCTGAATTCATTAGAAATCTAGTTGAACATACGATCCGTGTAAGAGAAGAATTTTTGAAAATGAAGTGTTGTTCATTCCAAAAGAAGGATCTTGAGAAACATTACAATCGCATGTCTCAGCGATTCTATTGCCTCAATGGCATTGATGATATTAATCTCAAACAGGTCTTTCTCAACTCTTTCCCGGAGTCCCTTGGGAATGAAGCCTACAGAGCATTAGAGGCAAAAAATGCAACGGTAGCACAAACCTCTCTTGGTGGCCTTTACCAATTGATACTCAATGTTGTAGATAAGTTGTGCAACCAAAAGAAATTCCTTGTCGAGTTTGAAAAAACTGGCAAGCATCTTGGTTCAGCATGTGATGATAAGTATCTTCAGATCAAATGCAAAGATAAGTCAAGTTGTAGCTGCAGCCATACAAAGAAGAAGTCACACTTAAAGAAGATCTCCAGATCAAGCTTCTCTGAGAAGTTTTCTTGGAAAAATCCAAAGGCCAAAAAGAAGTGGAAGTTCATAAGGAAGAAACCCCAGCATGGTAAAAACGTCTGATAGATGTTATATTTGTCAAAAGAAAGGACATTTTGCGAGGGATTGTCCAGACAAGAAGAAATCCCAAGCATTAATCCAGACGCTCAACCAGATCGAGCCAGTTGATCTTTCCGACCTTGAGTCCCTATACTCACTTGATGACGAGCCCAGTGATTCTGCCATTTGCACAATTGCTTATCCTAACTCCTCATCAGATGAGAGTTATGATACAGACTCATCCTGTGGCCACCCAGATCTACAAGTTCTCATGGTAAATCCTCTTCCTCACATTCCTCACATCCTCCCAATCCGAGAAAACCAGCCTGTCCCATTAGCCAAGGTACATATTCTCACCTCCACATATGCTAAACCCATCCAAGTAGTCGCTTTCTTTGATACAGGATCTTCAGTTTCCATAATGAATCCTAAAATCCTTCCCCCATGTTTCTGGAAACCGCATCATCAAACATTTCTCGCAGCTAATGGAGAAACATTCTTGATAGACAAAATCAGCGTCTCAGTCCATATTCGTCTCTTTCCTAAGTGTGTCATAAAACATAAGTTACTTGGTTCAAGTTCTCATGGAAAAGACCACCTTATTGGTTTTGATATCCTTCATAAGTTACCCAACTTAAGATGGACACAAAACGGTCTCTGTTATAAAAGCTTTCTAAACCCTTGGAGCCCAGTTTCACACCTGTTCATGGCAGCTACCAATTCCATTCAATCACTAAAACTCCAGCTTATCCAAACCTCGTGTGCCTCTTCCCATACTGAGTTCCTTTCCAAACACTCATCACCTTTGTGGCTAAACCCTTCTTTCTTTGTCTCCCTGCCCTTCAAGCAAAATGAAGATGTAAACCCTACCAAGGCCAGCCATCCCGGTATGAACCCAGACTATTACCAACTTGCCCTTCAAGAGTGCACTGACCTTATTGGCCAAGGTGTTATCGAGCCCACTCAATCTCCATGGGCATGTGAAGCATTTTATGTCAACAAGCGAAGTGAACAAGTTCGAGGAAAACTAAGATTGGTTATTAATTATCAGCCATTAAATCATTTTTTGGCAGATGATAAATTCCCTCTTCCACATAATAAATACTTGTTCCAGTCACTCTCAGATGCAAAGATTCTTTCTAAGTTTGATCTCAAGTCAGGGTTTTGGCAGCTAGGAATCACTCCTGAAGACAGACCAAAAACAGCCTTCTGCATACCTGATCATCACTACCAATGGAAAGTTATGCCGTTTGGTTTAAAAAATGCACCTTCTGCTTTCCAAAAAGCAATGGTAACCATTTTTGAACCTATACTTTCTAATGCCTTGGTTTATATTGATGATATTTTGTTGTTTTCTGCTGACGAGAAGTCTCATATAGACTTACTCTCAAAGTTTCATGCCCTAGTCACGAATTATGGTATAATGCTATCAGAGAAGAAAATGGAGATTAGAGTATCATCTATCAATTTTCTTGGCATGGACATATCCGATGGCAAATATCAGCTTCAGCCCCACATAGCTCAAGAGCTGCACAAATTCCCAGATGAGTTGCCCTCTCCAAAAGCGCTCAACAATTCCTTGGACTAATCAATTATATGGCTGATTTCTTACCCAAGTTATCAAGTCATACAGTGTGGTTGTTCCCCATGCTCAAAAAGGAGCCCCCCCCCTTGGACAATAAGACAAACGAAGCGGCCAAGGCAATCAAAAGCCGACCGAGGTGATGCCCCCTTTAAAGATTCCCACTTCTTCGGAAAAGAGAATATTGCACCGATGCAAGTGATGAGCACCGGGCAAGATTATTCGTCCAAGAAAAAGACAAAAGATCAATATGTGGATACAAGAGCGGCACGTTCAAGCAATCAGAAAAGCACTACCACTCCACTTTCAAAGAGATTCTTGCAGTCAAAAGAGGAATAGAAAAGTTCCAGTTCCATCTAATCGGGCACAAATTCCAAATCGAGATGGACATGTCATCCTTTCCACGCATGCTAGAATTCAAGAAAAAGGTGCTTCCCCAGCCACAGCTTTTACGGTGAGCAAATTGGTTTTCCCAGTGGAAATTTACTGTGAAGCATATCAAAGGTACGACAAACATCCTTGCTGATTTCCTTTCAAGGCCCGGTGACTATAAAAGGAAATGCACTCCCTCTCCAGTTTCCCAGTTAAACCATTCAATCCTTCCAATGGTGTTCACTGTAAATGAAACATCTTCCTCCTCCACCTTAGACAAAGCCTCTTCCTCCTCTACCTCAAATACCTCATCCACAAAGGCCCCGAAATTTTCCCTGTCCTTCAACTTCCTGAAGAAGTCACAGAAGCCATCGCAGATATGACCCTCAGCCAAAGAGCCATCCCAAACCACCAAGCCCTTTTCACTGTCATCCTCCGTAAGTTTGGAATCATCATGGACAACTACAAGTTTCACCCCGATTACCCTTTCCTTAACGTTTTCAAGATATACGACTTGTTTAACCTTCCAAAAGAAGCACTCTGCTTTTTCTGGTATTTATTCGAATCGTATACTATAGCCATCACTTTCAGTACAGTCAGACTCCAGTCATACATCCCCCAATGTCACTTTGACCGAACGCCCAACAGTTCCCGCAATTTGTTCAAACTCCTTGAATGGTTTCTCCCTTCTCATCAATGGATGCAAATGCTTACCACCCCGAAGCGCAAGGATCATGTGGTGATTTTATTCCGAAGACCATGCTCATTCCTTACACCGGCAATCATCAACAATCAAGGAGAATCGTTTGTTTATCATGCCCCGATCGCTTTCATCCATGAATGGTATAATCTAGACAGGGATGATATCCAGATTTCCATGAAGTATCGTGATGTCCATATTGGTATGAAAGCAGAAATGGCAAGAGCAAATATGATTGATCCAGCCTCAATTCCTGAATCAATATTATTTGGGACGGAAGTTTGGCCGAAAGATCACCCGGTAGCTGCAAAATGGATCAAAGCGCTAGCAGATTGGAATGAATCACATCTCACCAAGCAGTTGACACCAGATGGTATTGCATATCAGTATGATAGTGATGAAAGTGATAATGAAGGATGCTACTTTGACCCGTATGAAGATGATCCGTCTCATCCGAATTCAAGATGGAAGTAAAATCAGATTTAATGACATACACCATACATCATGATGATGTCATTACCCGAATGATGCAAGCGCTTACGTCATGAAGCACTTAGGCCATTAAGAGGGCTGATTTTCTTTTCCTAGTGGAGCTTGCTTTTAATTTCTTTTTAAAGCATTATGTGTGGTTGTAATATAAAGAATAGATAGTGCTAAATAAAGATAAGTTAGTGCTTATCTCCATGTAAAAAAGTGTGTTGTTTGTATTCTCCCCTAAGTACTATAAATAGGGGTGAAGGTTTTCATTGTAAGATATCCTTTGAAGAAATAAAAACTTTCTTTCTTATTTCCTTCTCTCAATTCTCTCTAGCATAAATGTTCTTTAGTGTTCTTATTGAGTGTCTTTAGTGTTCTTATTGAGTGTTCTTGTGTTGTTCTTCTTATATGTTTGTTCTTGTTGAGTCTTCTTTTATGTTTGTTCTTATAGGTCTTCTATAGATCTACCATACACCTCCCCCCATCTTCAGTCTTCTTTTATGTTTGTTCTTATAGGTCTTCTATAGATCTACCATACACCTCCCCCCATCTTTGGTATCAGAGCCTAACGTTCTAGTCCGATCCAAGTTTTATACGATTAGATCTATTTTCCAAATTTTCAGTCTTCATATTCAGGTTTGTTTTAAAGATTCTAATTCCTCTTTAGTTTCAGATTTGTGTTAAAAGTTCTAATACCTATTAAAGCTCCTAATAAAGACCGACCGGCACAAGTAAGTCGACAAGAGTTCGCAGTTAAGCCATCCGGGTGAAAAAGGAGCCCAACGCTGGGTATTGAAATCTTTATCCCATTTCCAAAAACTTTTAGAAGTCTTGAAATCTTTAATCTATTCCAAAAATATGGAACCAGAAAATTTGTTGTCTAGATCTTCATCGTGTAGTACTTCATCGTCTAGTTTTCGTAGCTCTTCTGCTTCTAAGATAGATCAGTTGTATGAAGTTTCTTATTATTCAGATGATTCTAAAATTCCGCTTACCCAATTACCTATAGTAAATCCTTACCATGTGTTTTCTAAACCTTATACATCATTTTCCAGAAAAGTAAAAAAAATATTAGGTTCTTCCGCTCCCCATCAAGTTAAAGAATATGTACAATCTTCTAGATTTGATAGTTATCATCTTCCCGCCAGTTCTGGTGAACACCTAGTCTCTTTAGATCTTCCTAGTGATCTTCCCAGATCATGTCTTCCACAGGGATATACTCATATCCATTTTGGAGCTGTTAAATTAGCTCTCACTTTTCATGGCCGAAAAGGACTTCCTACGTTCTCTCGTATTGCTTTAGTAGATACTCGTTTTGTTGAATACCAACATGCGTGTATTGGTACTATCCAAACCACTTTGAACGCTGGCACAGTCTTTGTTACCTTCTACCCAAACTTCAATATGCCTCTAAATGACCCCTCTCTGTTTACAGCTCTCAAGGTCCAGATCCAGATTGGAGGTACAACCCAGGTAAACACATTCCAAGGAACCTTCCATTATTAAATGGTTTATCGAGTACAAAACCACTGCCTAGACCTCATGGTTCCTGGTCAAGAGAATTCAGGGGACGCTCTGCTTCTTGATATTGACTCAAATGCAATGCCGACTTGCACTTATGTTCCGAGACAACTGACCAGAACTGAGTTGCTCAAACTCCTTCCGGAGAAATGGGTAACCAGTTATGAGAAAATTCACCAAGTACCTCAAGCTCCTGTTCATACCACAGTTGCACTAGAATTTGTTCGTCACTCTGATGGACGAGTTGAATTGAAATTCTCATCTCCTCAAGAAGAGAATTCCGATGTATTCCCTACAGGTGTACACATGATTGAATCCGAGCCACCAGATCCACCGGTTGTCAGACACATATGGTGGGATGTTTGTGATTGCACTGCTTGTCTAGATGAAGATTTCAAAGTTGAAGCAGATGAAGACATTCCCCCAAGAAGAAGAAGAAGAAGAAGAGAGTCCTCTCAACAGAAGTTATAGAGGAGATATGAAGTTGGTGACACCACAGTTGGAACCCTTGGAGAACCATCCGGAAATTTTGACTATTATGTCACTTATCCAAACAAATCTCCCCAGCCTGACCTGCCTCCTTCACCATGCAAACCCAATCTACCTCCATCACTTCCTCCATACTACCAAAAGGCCCTTTCCATAATCCATAAAAGCCCTTTGCTCCATCCACCACCAGATACTTGCCATATGATTTCCCAGAACCCATGCCTTAATCCAAAATCACAAGAATACCAAGATAAGTTTCCTCCACTAACCTCCTTTGAATTTCCCCATCAAAGAATAAAGCATGAATGGAAAATCCAAAATCCTACTTCAATTGGTGCTTCAGGAAATACAAAGTCGATTAGCCCAGCCGAAGCAACTCTAAATTGGCAAAGTGAGAATGCAGTCGCTCAGAACAAGGCTTTAAATCATCTTATCTCTCAGCAAACCAGGTTTGTGAGAACCCAAGAAAGCCTTTCTTCAAGGATCAAGAACCTAGAAGGAATGATTGGAGAAATTCGCCACAGAATTCAGATGCTACATCAAGAAGCTCGCAGATCATTCGAGACTTCCCCAAAGCATCCTGTGCCGCCGCTCTTTCTCAAAAGGAAGCTAAAATGAAGTTTCTCAAAACCCAAGTTCAAGAGCTTGAGCGGCAACACAAGCAACAAAGGGTGTCAACCCTACTTGATGATCCTTGGAGGCTACCCACAACCCCTTTTGTCAAGCCCGCATATGATCCACAGCCGATTCCAACTTCTTCCCTGACAGAATCATCCCCTTCTCTTTCCCTTTGGGCTTCAGTACCCTTGCCTGTTACAAAGCCAAAATTAACTCCCATTGATCCATCATCCTCTACAACCTTTGCAGCCCAATCCACCCCATATAGCCTTCCAGATACCCGTACCTCCCCAGAAGACCCAAGTATCCTCCCAATAGAAAAAATGAACCCAGTTTCATCTTTTCTACGCTCTCTAACCCAAGATAGACCCGTTCCAAAGATCCAAATTTCACTCAACCTTCATTGGACCAATCATTGATGATAGCCCTGATTCCCTTGATGCCTTTGAACACTTGTTTATGGCAGAACCAGTGCAAACCTTCCAAGGAGAAACTGAAATCGTTGATTCAGATCTAGATGAGTCCACAAACCAAAATCTACCACCGAATAACCCGAAATCCAAGTCCATTCCTCGAGCCGACACGAAACAGCAATTTACCTTTGATGATATCTCACCCTCCAAATGGCGAGAAAGAAGTGTTGAAATGGTGACATGGTGTTCTGCTGAACTCCAGTACTATTCCATAGAGATAGTTATCAAAAGATTTTTGGCCCGACTTCAAGGTCGCCTTCGGGATTGGTACCTTAGCCTCGGAGAATACCGACAACTGCAAATCCAACAATACCCCTCACCTGAAGAATTCATGAACATCATCTATTCTGAATTCATTGGAAATCCAGTTGAACATACGATCCGTGCAAGAGAAGAATTTTTTAAAATGAAGTGTTGTTCATTCCAAAAGAAGGATCTTGAGAAACATTACAATCGCATGTCTCAGCGATTCTATTGCCTCAATGGCATTGATGATATTAATCTCAAACAGGTCTTTCTCAACTCTTTCCCGGAGTCCCTTGGGAATGAAGCCTACAGAGCGTTAGAGGCAAAAAATGCAACGGTGGCACAAACCTCTCTTGGTGGCCTTTACCAATTGATACTCAATGCTGTAGATAAGTTGTGCAACCAAAAGAAATTCCTTGTCGAGTTTGAAAAAACTGGCAAGCATCTTGGTTCAGCATGTGATGATAAGTATCTTCAAATCAAATGCAAAGATAAGTCAAGCTGTAGCTGCAGCCATACAAAGAAGAAGACACACTCAAAGAAGATCTCCAGATCAAGCTTCTCTGAGAAGTTTTCTTGGAAAAATCCATAGGCCAAAAAGAAGTGGAAGTTCATAAGGAAGAAACCCCAGCGTGGCAAAACGTCTGATAGATGTTATATTTGTCAAAAGAAAGGACATTTTGCGAGGGATTGTACAGACAAGAAGAAATCCCAAGCATTAATCCAGACGCTCAATCAGATCGAGCCTGTTGATCTTTCCGATCTTGAGTCCCTATACTCACTTGATGATGAGCCCAGTGATTCTGCCATTTGCACAATTGCTTATCCTGACTCCTCATCAGACGAAAGTTCTGATACAGACTCATCCTTTGACCACCCAGATCTACAAGTTCTCATGGTAAATCCTCTTCCTCACATTCCCCACATCCTCCCGATCCGAGAAAACCAGCCTGCCCCATTAGCCAAGGTACATATTCTCACCTCCACATATGCTAAGCCCATCCAAGTAGTTTCTTTCTTTGATACAGGATCTTCAGTTTCCATACTGAATCCTAAAATCCTTCCCCCAAGTTTCTGGAAACCGCATCACCAAACATTTCTCGCAGCCAATGGAGAAACATTCTTGATAAAGAAAATCAGCCCTCTTATTGGCCTAAGTGCTTCATGACGTAAGCAAGCTCTTGAGAATTCCGATCTTTGGAAAACGTTAAGCTGTTAGGTTTTCCCATACAGCCTGTATGAAAACATGCTTTTCCAAAGATATTAAGATAACGTTAAGCTCTACTTATTCTCACCTCCACATATGCTATTTACTGATATGTGCAGGTTTAACGTTTTCCATACATATTCTCACCTTGGCTAATGGTATGAACAGGAGCTATACTTCGTGCTTAACGTTCTAGTCTGATCCCATACAACCCTGAATTCTCACCTTGGTTTCAGAGCCTCTGAAACCAAGGCATTAAATTCAGGTGTGGTATGATACATATGTATGGAAAACGTTTTCCATACATATTCTCACCTCCACATATGCTATCACCTCCACAAATTTTGGTGCAGCTGTGGTATGAACAGGAGCTATACTTCGTGCAGGTGTGGTATGAACAGGACCTCTCTGTTACAAAAGCTCTGATACCAAAGATGGGTGCAGAGTGACGAACAAAGCTGATGTTTCAGAGCCTCTGAGTGGTATGGAAAACGTTAAGAAAGAAAACGTTAAGGAAAGGGTACATACATCAGTAAAGAACACTTCGAGAGGGTGTGGATATAAGGGATCCACACTCATCTCGAGTGTTTATGCAAAGCTATATTAAGATAACTAGATTACATGCAATACTACGGAAAAAAGCAACTGATTTACACGATTTGAGGCTGGAATAGATAGACCATGATTAGATCTCAGCCATTATATCATATGTAAGACTATTTGGTTGATTAAATCATATGTGTTTGAAAGAGAGGGAGAGAGGGAAAGTGAGCGTTACCCTTGAAGACCACGACTCCTATATCAAGTTAGATATAGGAGCCTTCAAACATCAGCTTCTGGAGCTGATATCAAACCCGGATTCAATGAGAACCGTTGGTTCTATGTGGATGTGTATAGGACCAAGAGAGGGAGATATAAAGATTGATTTTTTATGTGTATGAGAGTGGGTTAATAGGGGATTAGGGCTGTTTTTATGTGTATTGGACGTAATTTGGGTAGAGTAACCTTAAGGGATGAAAAGAGGATCCCCAAATGAGAGGTGCAGGCCTCTATTTATAGATGCATGGGAGTGGCTTGATATGTAGCACGACATAGTAAGTCATAACCGTTTTCCTTCTAGAAACATGCAAGGTGGCGAACTGGAATTTGTCAAGGCACGTTATGTCGCACGACAGGACAAGCCTCAACCATTTTCCTTCTAGAAACCTGCAAGGTGGCAGCTTCTAGAATGCCCTTTCCAGCGAGGTCCTGCCTGGAATTTTAATTTCTAGCAGGTCCTTCCTTCCTTGGAAAGCTTGGAAAAGTTCCCGAATCGCCCCTGAACTTTATGAAAGTTCGGGGAATCGCCGGAAAACTTAACCAGAAGGCATGAGCCAGATTTGGGTACTTACAGAAGCCCCTCGGCAACGTCACTTTCAGGGCAAGTGGGGTTGTCGATAAAAAGGATCCAATCTGGCGAACTGCCGAGATGGATTGGATGACCAAGGAGGTCGAGTCGCGGAACCTAAAGTAGGCTACCTACGTATCCCAGAGGAATCAAGCCATATCGTATTTCGAACAAGTGAGAACTTACGGTGCCTCAAACCGAAGAAAGACCGAAATGGTCAAATGGCTGGACATTTGAAGAAAGGATTCCTATGTATCCCTAGGAGGAAATCAAGCCGGATCATAGTTCGAACTAGTGACTATCGAGGGGAAGTCGCCCAGTGATTGTGACAAGAGGGACAGACCCGAGGTTTTTAGGTGAAGAATGGGAAGGACCCGATGGGTTTTGTAAAAAAGCGGGAAGGACCCGAGGGTTTTTGTAAAGAAGCGGGAAGGACCCGAGGGTTTTTCGTAAAGAAATGGGAAGGAACCGAGGGTTTTTCGTAAAGAAACGGAAAGGACCCGATGGTTTTTGGCAAAGAAGCGGGAAGGACCCGATGATTTTTGTAAAGAAACAGTAAGGACCTGATGATTTTTTATAAAGAAACGGGAAGGACCCGATGATGATTTTTTAAAGGAACGGGAAGGACCCGATAATTTTTGTAAAGAAACAGGAAGGAGCCGATAATTTTTTAAAGAAACGGAAAGGACCCGATGATTTTTTAAAGGAATGGGAAGGACCCGATGATGATTTTTTAAAGGAACGGGAAGGACTCGATAATTTTTTGTAAAGAAGCGGGAAGGACCCGATAATTTTTTAAAGAAACGGGAAGGACCCGATGATTTTTTAAAGAAATGGGAAGGACCCGATGATTTTTTAAAGAAACGGGAAGGACCCGATGATTTTTTAAAGAAACGGGAAGGATCCGATGATTTTTTAAAGAAACGGGAAGGACCCGATGATTGTAATTATTTGAGAAATAGGATTGAAAATACCCGGGGCAAAGTAATAAAATGGGCCACAGGGGTAAATTTGTAAAATTGGACCACATGAAAAAATTATAAAATTGGGCCTACAGGGGCAAAATTGTAAAATTGGGCCTACAGGGGCAAAAATTATAAAATTGGGCCTACAGGGGCAAAAATTATAAAATTGGGCCTACAGGGGCAAAATAGTAAAAACAAGCCACATGGGCTAAGTATGTCGCATGACGTAGTGCGCCCTGTGAACAGTCCCTTTTAAATTCCACCAGTCGTCATTTGAAACTCACCAATTTGGGAGGGAGACGAAAAGCGAGAAGGAAAAGGGAAGAGAGAAATAGAAAAAACCCAAGAAATTTGAGTTTGATTCTGTTTGAAACGATGCCTCCCAGAATGCGTCCGACCAAGAAAGCTCCACAACACGCCGAGTTGGCTGCTCGACGAAGGGGGTTCAGAGGAACCAAAGGCCGTTCATTCCGCAAGCTCAAAGGGGGGACTTTTATCCATAGCTTGATGAACACACCTCCGCTGCCGAGGAAAAATTTGTGGTATGCTTCTATTTGTGACCCTTGTTAGGTTTTAAAAAAAAATTATTTGGATGGAACTGATTGGAATTTGATTTTTCAGACTGAAAAATGAATTAACACAAATCTGAATTTGCATGTGGATAATGAACTAATTGCATGGATTGAACTAGGAAATGTGATGATAAATGCATGTTCTACATTTAACCTATTTTTATTTGAAAAAGGATGAGACGGTTTCAAGAACAGAATGAGATATTCATACCTGTGCTGTGTTTACCTGCAGAGATTGCGCACCAGAGGCTCCCCGGAGGTGATTGGTAGGCTGTGGGAGAGCATGCCTGGTAGCCAGGAGCAGGTACATTTGCCTAAGGGCATGGTCTATGTTGTTGGGTTGGGGAAATTTTTTGAGATGGCGAAGGCCATCGAAGATACACAGAGGAGTGTGGAGCTAGTGAAGGCGTTCAGTGAATTTTGGTGGGAGACTACTCACTCATTCCATTTCTCCTGGGGCGAGGCGACGGTTACACCACATGACTTTGCATCCATTACAGGATTACCATTTACTGCTGAGCCCCTCTACTTAGTTGAGCCTGTACCGGTTGCTGAGCCCGAGCACATCGCTGATGTAGACCTTATGGGACTACTCGGTTTCATTCCCCAGGATAAGAAGGGGAATAGATACGATTTGGGTGAGCTTCATGGTCTGATTGGGGAGCAGAGTAGGGACTATCCTGTTGTTTTTGATGATTCTGCTGAGAGCCGGCTGAGAGCCGAGAGATTGGTGAGAACTTTTGTATGGGTGGGTTTTTCTGATATGTTGTTTATCAACAGCGCGTCTACCGCCTTGATTTCACTGTTGGAGCTTCTGAGATCTTGGGATGTTGTGGGGAACCTGTGCTGGGGTGAGGAAGGTTTAGCCAAGATGTATTTGGCTCTAGATGACGTCAGCAGGGGGAAGGCGATGTACTTCCATTGCTGTCATATGGCCTTTGAGGTATCCTCTCATCTTGACTTCTTTTCTTTTGCACATTTCACTCTGTCATTCCCTATCATCATTTCCCCCGTCTTGACTTCTTCTTCTTCCATTCAGGCTTGGGTTTATGAGATTTTTGGCTGCTATGCATGACAGATCCGGGATGAGTTTCCTGCCACCACTTTTCCTGCTCTCAGACGGTAGACGAGGGATGGATGCCAGGAGACAGACCAGGACGGATGGTGTGAGGTGCAGGATGACGGCTTCGTATCAGTATAACCTGCTGTACTTGAGAGGGACTCCTCAGAGATTGAGCTTATTTCCCTGGACTGGCCGATATGACGACCAGGGTTTGGATTATGCTGCGCACTTGACAGAGTGTCGCAAGCTGCTAGTGGGTTTGTCTGGGGATGCTCTATACTTGGGGGAGAGAGTCCATAGACAGCATGGGCCAGATAGGATTGCTCAGGTTCCTGTTGATCCTCCAGAGGACATGTGGTTCCCTCAGAAGTTGGAGGATTTAGCCACTTTGATCCAGGGGGACAGCGTTTACAATCATGTTGAGGAGGGAGGTGACTATACTGCGTATGTTGCAGAGAGGCTACGGTCACTGCAGGTGATAGCAAGGTGTGGTGCTCATAGCGCAGGACCTTCATCCGGATATATAGCGAGAGCCCCTTTACCTCCTCCATACTTTGACTATCGGGGCGATGATCACGCGAGGCGAGCTCCCATCGACACGAGCCGGATTCATCCTCACCTCCAGCTTCTTGAGGGCTAGATCTATGAGTGTCACCTTTCCTTCTTTATTATGTGCATTTATTAGCATCCTTTTTCATTATTACGACCTGTCTCCTAATCTCTTTTGTTGTCTGATTGTAACAGGTCTCAGCTCAGTCCTGCAGACATCTTTCTTGAGCTTACACGGGAGCTTTAGACATGATTAATCAGCTGCAGAGAAGCACCCAGTTCTCGAAGGAGCAATACATGTCCCAAATTCCATATGATGACTCCCAGCCGATGAGGAAGAAGACTCGAGTTGATGTGGAGATGAGCAGATCGAGGAAAATTCGGAGCAAGAACGCTTCCTATACTCTCCCTACTGACCCACATGACCTTGATACCACCATTATTCCTGAGGCCGATGAGTTCTATCGCGTGGACCCCATCCCTTATCAGGCTCCGGCTGATGATCCTGACCCTGTGCTGACAGAGGAGGAGGGTGATGGAGAGGGAGGAGATAGCGAGGAGGACGATGATGATGATTCGGGGTAGCCTCTTAGATCAGATTATGGCTTTTTGATTATTGTACTATTTGAGAAAACACACCCTAGACTATTCTATCTTGTTATGCACCTCTTTTGTACAAGATCAGACTTGGTTATTTGTTAGCTTGCATTTACATTGTTATTTTTATTATTGCACAAGTTCGTCTCACATTGGACAATGAAAGTTGGTAGGGTGATGGTTATGATGAGTATGTATATGGTTTATATGTTGAGTGTGTATATGGAATGATGGCTTGTATGTACAGGGTGAATGAACCCTCTCCCATGTGCTTGCGAAGTGGATGGGTGGTATTTGCAGCGATTGACAAGTCGGGGAGTGCCCTGGGAAAAACTGAATGCAGCATGTTGCTGGTGTCTGATGTTGGCTAAAGGTGTCGCACGACCTAGTATGCCATGTGGCTAGTTTTTTCGCGTGACAGAGGTAGCCTGAACCATTCTTGCAGAACCTTTGGAATTGGACTGGAATTGCCAACATGGATTGGAATTGAGTGACCAAGGAGGTCGCATGCCTGATCCTACCGGGGCATGGCGAAGAGAAACTGGTCCCTTGCTATGAAGATGGAAATGAGGTGACCTAGGAGGTCAAATGGCTGATCCTATTGGGAATATGCCAAATGAAGAGAGTGACCAATGTGGTCAGATAGCCGGAACTTTATGAAAGGCCAACTTACCACTGAGGAGTGATGAAGGAAGAGGGGCGACCTCTGCGGTCGAATGGCTAGACTTTTATGAAAGTTTTACGCACCATTGAGGAACGGTGAATGAAAGGGGTGACCACTACGGTCGGATGGCTGAACCTTTATGAGAGGCTCATGCACCACTGAGGAGTGAAGAATGAAAAGGGTGACCAATGTGGTCGGATGGCTAGACTTTTATGAAAGTTTTATGCACCATTGAGGAACGGTGAATGAAAGGGGTGACCACTGCGGTCGGATGGCTGAACCTTTATGAAAGGCTCATGCACCACTGAGGAGTAATGAATAAAAAGGGTGACAAATGTGGTCGGATGGCTAGACTTTTATGAAAGTTTTACGCACCATTGAGGAACGGTGAATGAAAGGGGTGACCACTGCGGTCGGATGGCTGAACCTTTATAAAAGGCTCATGCACCACCGAGGAGTGATGAATGAAAAGGGTGACCAATGTGGTCGGATGGCTGGACCTTTATGAAAGGCTACCTATGTATCTCGGAGGAATCAAGCCTTGGTCGTAGTTCAAGTTTCACTAGATAGTTAGGAACATGTCTAGGATCCTTGAGATTTTGACGATTAATGGAGGAGTCACCTTATTTGACAATTAATGGAGGTTGTCGCCTTAAGAAACTAAAGCTTACCTCGCTATCGAGGAGATTGAGGTAGCTAAAATTGGAAAAACTGAAGCGTACTTCACTATCAAGGAGATAGAGGTGGCTAAAGTTGGAAACGCTGAAGCGTACTTCACTATCAAGGAGACACTACAAAAAACAGAGTTATTAGGGTCGGCATTTTCCCGTCCCAAAAAGTCAATTTGCCGTCCCAAATACTATTTAGGTCGGCATTTAGGTCGGGAAACGAGGGTCCTAAATAACATGCGACTCTAAAAGTTTTAGGACCCCCGTCACCGTCTCAAATACAGTATTTAGGTCGGGATGTAGCCGACCCTAATAAAAATTAATTTTTTTTATTTTTTTTTCCCGGGAATTTTTTGGATCAAAATAGTTTTTGGTACCCGTTATTAGGGACGAGATAGCCGACCCAAATAATATTTGGCGCCTTTTTTTTTTTGAGGGAAATTATTAGGGACCCTATCGCCCGACCCAAATATATTTTTGCGCCAAAATCACATTTTTTGCGGGAAAGTAATTAGGTCGGATTTAGGCGACCCAAATAAAATTTTGTGTCAAAATGTGAATATTTACCATTAATTATCAAACACTACTAATCTTCTACTAATTATACATATACACATGCATACATTATACTTGTAAATATATCAAAAGGACCTGACAATAAGAAAATAATGCATTAACTAAATTTAATCAATCACATCATCTAAATAAAAAGTTAACTGTTACCTAATAATTAAGGTTGATGAAATAGAAGGATTCAATACTCCTTTTAAAATAATTTGATCTAAAACTATTCTCTAAATAATTCAAAATCATCCATATTGCATATTGCATACGTGGAACGTGCTCCCCCAAAACATTGTTGTTGATATCATTCCTCCATCACGCTCCCTCGATCTTCACAAAATCGTACATTGATGGAGCTAACTTGTAGCAATCTTTAGAAAAGACAATGACTAGAACTTCAACCAAATCTGTTATTTCATGAAAAATAATGATGGGTTTTGTTAGCTAGCTGAAGAACAAAGCAATATGTAAGAAAAAAAAAAGTTACAGTAAAGGCAATTATTAAATGGTTTGAATTTAAGTGCATCCATCACAGTGGGTAATACCAAAGAAAACTAAAGTAAATTGACTCCTCTTGGGACTGTAATTTTCAACCATTTTCTCACCAAAGATAGCTTTCCCAGTTCATAAGATGTTCAAAGAGAAAGAAAGGTAGAGAAAGCTACACCGCTGTGAAGGAAATTTCTAACTGTCAACATGAGAGTTGCTGGACTGCATTAGGTTACTTTATACACAAAGTATTTACAAGAGACCTATTACAATGGGGCAATATTAGGATAGTATCCTATACAAACTGAAATATATCTACTGTAACAATACATGTATATCTCCCTAAAATATGTGATCACGTCAATCTTCAAGAGACCTATTACAATGGGCCAAGTTAGAGTTTGGAGTATGCTTAATTCCCTCCGCAATCAACTTTAGAACAGCACCAATCCAACTCCATTAAAAAAGAGCTCATAAAGCATTGAACAAGAAAACTGAAAAACCCCACAAATTAAAGATCCAGAAATCAGAAGAAACCCATTAAACCAGATCGAAAACCCAATTCATTTCCAACAAATTAACAAAAACCCTCCACAAAATCATCAAAAATGAAGAATCTAAGCAAATTGCGAACAATACCTGTTGAGAGAAGGAGAATGAGAAGGCGAGGAAGATGAGAACTGAGGCGAAATTCACAGTACATATACAAATCAAAATTATGCGAACAAGAACACCTAACAGTAACAGAGCAAAATTATGCGAACAAGAACACATAACAGCCGCAAATAGGAAGAAATCAATTCGCTAGGGTTTACAGTAGTAGATTAAAACCTACTGACCTGTTGATGGAGTCGGCGTGGTTACCTGTCCGCCGCTGTATAGACTAAACGATGGAGTCGGCTTGGTTACCTGTTCCGCCGCTGTAGAGAGAAAACGATGGAGTCGTCGTGTTAATTGGAGTAAACGAGGGAGAGGGAGATGAGAGAAAAAGATGGGAGTCGGCGTGGTTACCTTATCCGCTGCTGTGATCCGCCGCTGTGAGAGAAACGATGGTGTCGGCGTGTAATCGTAGACGAGGGAGAGGGAGAGCGAGACGTCGTGGGTTTTGGTGGGTTTTGGGGGTTATTTTTTTTCAATTTTGATTTAATAGATTTTGTTAAAACCGTGAATTAAGGTCTCAATTTGCCGTCCCCAAATAATAAATTAATTAGGATTTTTGCATCAGTCTCATTTAGCCACTAATAGGGACTATTCATTTTGTCCGACCCAAAAAACCTAGTCCCTAATAATATCTTTTTTGTAGTGAGATAGAGGTAGCTAAAGTTGGAAAAACCGAAGCGTACTTTACTATCAAGGAGATAGAGGTAGCGAAAGTTGGGAAAACTGAAGTGTACTTCACTATCAAGGAGATAGAGGTGGCTAAAGTTGGAAAAACTGAAGCGTACTTCATTATCAAGGAGATAGAGGTAGCTAAAGTTGGAAAAACTGAAGCGTACTTCACTATCAAGGAGATAGAGGTAGCTAAAGTTGGAAAAACTGAAGCGTACTTCACTACCAAGGAGATAGAGGTAGCTAAAGTTGAGTTTTGACAATTCGGAGGCTGTCACCTGGCGTTATTCCGTTATAACAGAAATAACGTAGGGATTTTGGGAGAAAATGTTATCATTAGTAATGGGCACGTTACTTGAGCCTCGGGGTGATTTTTTTTTGTGAAAATGTGGCAGAAATTGGGCCAGGATGCATATATGAAATGTGTTTGGGAAATGATTTTTATGCCGATTTTGAGAAGGTGGGGTTATATTCATTGGGTGCGGACTGAACTGTTGTTGTTGCTGAGATGTTGTCAACGTGGACTAGAATTCCCTCTTAGGCTGAGACTGGGTTTAAACCTCGGGTTCTGATTGGCACCTGAAGCTGACGTCAAATACTAAAGCAAATGTCGAAGTGACCCAATCTCTCTTCTAAGGGTCGATGTGACTTATCGAAGCCCCTGTCTAAGGAAAAGTTTTGCAAAGCCCTGGCTTGAAGAGGTGACTTGGTAGAGTTCCAACTGATGACCTAGCAAAAGTACCAATTTGATTGGTACTGCAAAAGTGATCCTGAGGTTGATCTGACCAAGACTGAATCCGTTTTGTGACATAGTGAGGAACCCGATGCGGACCCCAAAAATGGCTAAAGAAGCCCCAGTCTAAGGAAATGGCTTGGCAAAGCCCCAATCCTTGAAGAGTTTCAAGGCAGCCCTAATGCGAATTGTAGTAGAAGAGGTAAAAACATATCCGTTTGTACTTACTCTTTTATTTTCTTTAGTCACTCAGTCAACCGCAAGAAGATGTGGAAGAAGGGAATTTTAGAAATTTATACATGCAGGGGCATATTTTTCGAAAGGTGGGAATAGATTCCGATATTGTGTTGTTTTGATGGCCTTATTCGACGTAGGCACGAGAACTCGCTTTGGTTTTGACTCTTTTGAGAGAGTATAAGCATAGAAGGGTTTGTAAAAGTGTATGGAAGCCCCTACTGACAGAAAAATAGTGTTTAGCACTATTTTTCCTAAGATGAAGAAAGAGAACACTTATCAAGACATCTGAAAACTTGTTTTATTTACAATGATCACAAGATTGCTTAAACCCCTTTATTAATGTTCGGTCTATTCAACCACTAATCTCGATATGAAAAAAACATTTTTATTAATCATGAGGAGAAAGTCAACCGATGTCGCGGATCAATGTTGGCTGAGTTTGAAAGAAAGGTCTGTGTATAGAGAGGTCTTTTGATGAGACCGGGTTTTCTGGAATTGGGATATGTTTATGGGAGAGGCCACTGATGAGACCGAATTTTATGGAATTTGGATATGTTTATAACCGGGCCATTTCTAGTTGCCTACGTTCCCCTCATTGTGAGGAGCTCAGGTCGCCGTAGTTCGGCTTCGGCTGAACTGTGTTTGGTTTTGGGGAAATGGGATTTGTGGTTCCTTTAGTAGAAAGGCTCGGATGAGAAGGTTGGATGATGAGGCATGGGCCTCGGGATGATTCAGTTGGGTTTTATGGGTCCATGCGCAGCGGAATTAAGCATCTAAATAACAAAACCCAAGAGCCTAGGATCCGTTCTATACAATTAACTTGAATTCCTATAAGATAGAAATAACCAACCTTGAACGCTTTCTGTTCTTGAGCTATCGAACGATTTGATTATGTGATTTCGAATCACAAACTTCGTTCTTCAGATTGCTTGAACTCTAGGCCTTGATCGATGAACGAGCGAAGACCCTCTTTCGGTATCCACGCCTTTGAATGAACCAAGAAAAGCTTCTTGAAAATTGCTAGATCTCTTAAACCTATGGAGAATATTGAGAGTATATGTTATGAATTTCTTTTCAGAATTTCGGCTAGCTTTATATTTATACTACTTTAGCATCAATATTTGTATCCTAATCAAATTAGGAAACCAGTCCGAAAATACCTCTATGGTCTCAGAGTGTCGCACGACCAGACGAGTCCCATGGACTTAGTTCTGTCGCGCGATACATCAAGTCACATTAGGTTTCTCTCAATCATTCTTCATCTGGTTTATTCAATTCATTCTAGTTGTGTGTGACCCAATAGGATTACATTATGTTGGCAATGAGCTCGATCATATCGACCCTCATAAGACATAAGCGGACTCTAGCAAGGCATTATGTCTACCCAAATAATGCAACGTAAGAGTTCAAGTTTTCAATGGTACACTTCCATTTCTCCCTTTGTCTCACGATGTTATATTGAACACAAGTCATGGTCCTCGTCAACTTGTCTTTGTTCAATGCTTTCTCGATTCTGAGTATAATGATAATCCAATCGTATTGGGGTATGGCCATACACTTTCATCATTATCACTCATTGAGGGGCCCAAGCAAAACATCTCTCTTTCGAGGGACAAATTCCATCATGACTTATCATCCTTCCCATCATGACTCCGATCATGCCAAAGATAGCCTTTATAAATATCGTGTTAAGATATCGTTTGGCTAAAATCAAACATGACTTTCATCATATGTAAGGTCATGATAATCTCAGGTCTAGGGACTAAATGAAGTAACCTTATGAGATTTAATTATGACATTTGACCATGACATAAATCTCATGCGGGTCAAGTCCAGTCACTTGTTCTCTAACAAGTACCCATAAATTTAATGTGCATCTCTATGCATATAATCATCATATGATTATACATTGACATTTATACTAATTATTCTCTTAATAATTAGGGACGGAGATTATTGTAAAAAAATATACAAAAACAATATAATAATCAAACGATAAACATCTCATATAATAATAAATAATGTCAACACATAAGTCTATCAATCATAGGCCTAGGGCATAACACTAACAGATTCCTTGACCAAGTCATTTTTGGACGACTGCTTCACTTGCTTCTTGATTTTTATCTTTCATTGGGACAGAAAGAATTTGCATATACCTAAGGGCTTATGAAATGTTTCTATCTTTGCCTTGACCGCTCCATTGTTTCATTCTTTGAGCCTTGACTTTTTTTTTTATGTGCAACCCTGTTTTTTGCCTAAACCGTCATTTTCAGGATTTTAGCCTAGCTGGGTATTACTATTTTTTTTATCTGCAACCCTGCTTTTTTGCCTAGACCGTCCCTTTCAGGGTTTTAGCCTAGCTGGGTATTACTCTTTTTGCACTCTTGCTCTTTTTTTTTTGAAGCACCTAAGGGCAAAGGCAAACTCCTAGGTTGTTGTCGACATGGGGTCAATCTTTCGAAGCTGAGTGGCCTTTTTTTGTCCCTTGATGTTGCCTCCGTCGTTGACTCGGTCAAGGTAACGATGAGGACATGATTTGGGAGGCGTATGGCTTGATGAAGGCTTTTTGTGAGGTAAGGAAAGTGTATAGCTTGATGGAGGTCTTTTGTGGGGTAAGGAAAGTGTATGGGGAAGGCATTAGTTGACTTTCTCACACCGATTAATCAGAGCGTTAATTATTTCGAGAGATTATTTATTGAGCAATTCAAGTGATCATATAAAATAAAATCATTCCATTAAATGTAATGTAGGTGTGCAAATAATGTCTTAATTCTAGCAAGGAAAGAAAAAGACTCTTTTATAGAAGGTTTAAGATTAATTACAATGTCCGAAGAGGACTTGATTGAAAGAGGAAAGTACTAGAACCTACGAAAGTTGACTGAGAGACTATTTTATTATTTTTTTTCTTTCTTAAGGATAGGTAACCCCTAGCCTAGCTACTCTTCGCTGGTTGGACTGCCAGGAAACTTGAGCTTTCCTTCGTAAATCAACCCTTGGATTTCTTTCTTCAGAGTCAGACACTTGTCTGTCGTGTGACCATGATGATTGTGGTATTCACATAACTTGGTCCTGTCAAGGTTACGTGGGTTTCTCGGCTGATAATTCTCGAGAGGTTTGAGAAGGCCTTGTCTCACCAAATCGTCAAAAACTTTGCTCATGGGCATCCCGAAATCATCAACATGACGTTTCTGACCTAGCACTTCTTGATTTGATCTCTTACCATTATGAATATGGCTTTCTGTTTTTGGCCCATGGAGGTTCTCGAGCTTCCCATCTCCTATCAACTTCTGGATCTCATGCCTCAAATAGCGGCAATCATCAGTGTCGTGCCCGTGGTACTGGTGGAAAAGACAATGCTTAGACTCATCCAACCGAATGTTGGGGTCCTTGGGCTTCCAATTCTCCAGTGGCTTTATCATCTTTTCTTTCATTAGCTCTTCCAGCATCTTGCTTAAAGGCATCTCCACATTTTCATAATGAAGGGAGCAGAGTTTTCGGGAGACATTGTTGTTCTCAAGACTTGGATTTCCATTGTTTAGTTGGTTCCATTGTTGGATTTGGATGAAGGAGGCTGTGACATTCTTTCCTTTGTGAGGAACTGGTGCTGAGTTGGGTGCAGTTGCTGCTTGGTGCTGGTGGCATTGGGTTTTGCACGGTAGAATCATTTCTTTGCCTGGTTCGACATCTTGGGTCGAGGGAGTTACTGGTACTCATCATGAGATCAAGATTTTCTTGCATTTGTTTCACTTGCTCCATCAATATTGCCACATGGGGGTCAACGGGGACACTCGAGTTACTGGAACTCGCAACAAGACTTTTATCAGTAAAGGGAACCACAGCAGTAGACTGGTGAAACTGACGGGTGAATTCACTAATTTCGGTGGATGTCAACTGAAAATTTGAGGTCTCCGAATTTTCTTTTAGCCACTCATGATCGTATTCAGGCTGGTATAAGGGTCTCAGAACATAGCCACAAGGTTCAAACTGATTATGTGAAGCTGGAGCATAAACTGGCAAGTACCGCTGAAACTGAGGAACAGGTGTGATGAAACCCAATCCGTTCTGAGGAGCTGAGAGCGATGGAGCCCTAATGTCCTGGGATGTTGGAAGGGACTGAAGAGGAGAAGTCCTTGGTAAGGGATCATATGTGGATGGAGGAAGGTATTGGCTGTAGGATGGAGGGTATTGGTTATATGACGGAGGGTATTGGTTATAGGATGAAGGGACTGAGATCACTGTTTCTGGAGTTTCATCTTCAATCATGACCAAAGAACCATCTGCCTCAACTTTTACATGAACTCCATGACGGCGGACAGCACCGATGAGCATGGCCAGCTGCTCTTCATGAACCCTATGGGCATTTTCCAAAGCTAGGAGTAACTCTTCCTCTCTAGTCATCGGATTTTCTGTACCATCACTGTTTTCTGTCATATCTGCCATTCTAAACCCCTGAGTAGACAAAACTGATGATTCTGTTGAACTGTCTGAACCTGAGGTTTCCTCACTGGAAAGCCGTTGACCCGGTATTCTCACCCACTTCTTTATCACTGCGGAAAAGAGATAGGCAAGGTTTAGACTATAGGGGTGGGCTAGGTTTAGGCTCGGAGGTAAGTGTTTAGGCTGAAGGCTCAAGTAACATGCACTTATTGCTTAAATTTTGCTTAAAACACATTTTCTCCTAATCCTAATTGATCGGAAAGGATTTGACCGTGAAAGGTCGAGATTGAAAATTGGACAGTGAGGGTCTTGATTGGAGACTTAACCATGAAAGGCCGGGATTGCTTATTTGACAGTGAAAGGTCAAGATCGGAGATCGAACCGTGGAGGTCGCGATTGGAAATTTGACCGTGAAAGGTCGGGATTGAAAATTGGAGATCGGACCGTGGAGGTCGTGATTGGAAATTCCAGAAATAGGACCATGCAATTATGATTCCATTAATTGCTCAAGCTTACTTAAAATGGTGTCTTTTATTTATTTCTATTTGGTTGAAAAAGAGGTTGCCCTTCTTTTTCGCAACTACTCTAGCTCCTGGATCAGTGGGTTCCGTCACTACGTCTATAAGCCTCTCGTTTTCCACCTGTATTTCGACTTCCCAGGGTGGACTGCCCCGGGCGAGGGTCCTATAGGGCACGCGGATCCCACCGACCGAGAGAGAAGAATGCTCCTAGGGTCTAGTGGGTCATAGGAACTTTTAACGCACGAGCGATTCGGATTATAGTCAAGGCAATGCCGGGAAAGTCTCGTCTTTCAGCCTTAACGGAATTTCGACAGAGTTTCGCTTACGCGATTGACGTTTTGACTTTGGCATTGTCCGAGAAAATAATAGGCATGGGTCGGATGGTAAAAGTCGAATGACACGGCGTCACATTGAGCTTTGTTGCATACGTTACGCGAGTCAAAGTCAATGTCGGGTCAAGATCTTGCCAATTTTTCCTTGATGGAATTTTGGCAGAGCTTCGCTTGCGCGAAAGATCTTTTGATTTTTGGCACGAACTCGAGCTTGACTCTTACGTATCCCGTGCGGGTCAAAGTCGAAGTCAATGCCGGAGTCAAGATTCTGCCAATTTTTCCTTGGCAGAATTTCGGCAGAGTTTCACTTGCACGAAGGATCTTGACTTTCGACATGGGCTAAGGTTTGACCTTTATGGGGATATGCAATGAGGCTATATGACACAGTCTAGACCAAAAAGTCACGGTTTTAAAATGTGTGACACGGACTAGTGCATTGGTCGACACTGGCTGCCATGGGGAGTTTGGGATGATTTCGTGCTCGCCCGGGAGCATCATAATGCTGTCCGTGACTGTAGCTGAACAACCACCCCAGGTTAAAAGGACGTGCGTGCAAAGTGTACAGGATATAATGGTGCGCGTAGCGTGCGGCCTCCTAAAAATGTTCTTTTTTGAGTTAAAACAGAGATTTTCAGAAATGTGTTTTAAAGGAATGATTTTCGGGACGGGGGAAATGCAACAATTAAGCACGAAATTTTCTGGAGTCCGGTCAGTCTTGGAACTGAATAGCCCCAAGCTGCCAAAGCTGCAAGATTAACCTCAGAAGTGTCCTGGTGGAACTGCCCAAAGAAGCCGCCCGGCTATGATCCGGGCAGATCAAGCCGTACGGCTGGATCAAGCAGCTTTCCAGGTTCCAAATTTTTTCGTTTCCAGGCTGTTTCCCCGGACATTTTGGCACCTTTTCAGCTCCAGAAAGCTTCATGTTCAGTATTCAGAATATGCACAATCCCAAAAACCAAGATGCATGCAAAAATAATGAAAGAAGACAAGCACGAAGATTGGATCCGCAGCGGAAGTCTAACCCACAAAAGTTTTTTTTTTTTTTTGAAATGATACCGGTACGTGGCATTGTTCTACCATAATTTATCCCCGACTCCACAAGGAGGGGTTGAAGAGGAAATTTAATGGTTTCCACCTATATACCGAGTATCATTTTTTTTTATAAAAAAAACTTATTTATATCCCCATTGGAGTCGCTAAACTGTGAATGTGGGCCCAAGATCGGGGCATTTTTTGTGAACCGCTTTCTCGTGTAAGGGGTCACCACTTCACATCAGTTTGAAGACATCCGGTTTAATTGAAAAACGGAGTCGCCACGCCATTTTGATTTCCTCAAAACTTTGAAAAAAAAGAATAGGGTCTGGAGGTTAAGTTACTCCTTGGGAAGAACGTTTGGCTTTCACCCAAGAAGCCTTGCCAAAAGGCAAGTCTTCCTAGATCCAATTTTCGTGTTTGTTTTGTGCTCTCGTGTGTGTGTGTGTGTGATTTGAAAAAGGGAGGAATGTGCCAATTTGTCTTTCGGACCTATAAACCATTTGAGTTGTTTATCGCTCAGGATTCCTTGGATGCTTCAAGTACCAAAGGGACTAAGGGGAGGGGTATAAAGATTGGATCTTTATACTCATCCTATGTCTTTCGTGCCTTAAGAAGGTCACTAGACAATCCTTGGAGAGTGATCCAACCATGAGGGACAATGGGGGAATGACATTTAAAATAAAGATTGCATTTTTATGTACAAAGAAAAAGGGACTTCACATCATCATGCGGTGGATCTTCCCTAGAACAAGCCACGTGTGGACCCTTGTTCATCCTTGGGAGAGGATCCCCGATGAATCCTTTGTGTGGGGGAAATGATATTTATGGTACAAATTGATGTCAGATTACAACTGAAAAAGGTTAAAATCAGATTACAGCTGAAAAGAGGAAGTTTCTACAAACTGGCCAATGTTGTGGCGTGACACAGGACTTGCATGGCAAGTTGTGTCGCGTGACACCTTTAGCCATTTGCAGAAACTTTTACAACCCACATTTACAGACACAGCAAAGCAACAATATAACCAAGTTGCATCACAAATGGATCTCAGAGAGTACATACATCAGTAAAGATTACTTCGAGAGGGTGTGGATATAAGGGATCCACACTCATCTCGAGTGTTTATGCAAAGCTATATTAAGATAACTAGATTAATTGCAATACTACGGAAAAAAGTAACTGATTTAAACGATTTGAGGCTGGAATAGATAGACCATGATTAGATCTCAGCCATTATATCATATATAAGACTATTTGGTTGATTAAACCATATGTGTTTGAAAGAGAGGGAGAGAGGTAAAGAGAGCATTACCCTTGAAGACCACGACTCCTATATCAAGTTAGATATAGGAGCCTTCAAACATCAGCTTCTGGAGCTGATATCAAACCCGGATTCAATGAGAACCGTTGGTTCTATGTGGATGTGGTATAGGACAAGGAGAGGGAGATATAAAGATTGATTTTTTGTGTGTATGAGAGTGGGTTAATAGGGGTTTAGGGTTATTTTTGTGTGTATTGGACGTAATTTGGGCAGAGTAACCTTAAGGGGTGAAAAGAGGATCCCCAAATGAGAGGTGCAGGCCTCTATTTATAGCTGTATGGGAGTAGCTTGATATGTCGCACGACTTAGTAAGCCATAACCGTTTTCCTTCTAGAAACATGCAAGGTGGCGAACTGAAATTTGTCAAGGCACGTTATGTCGCACGACAGGACAAGCCTCAACCATTTTCCTTCTAGAAACCTACAAGGTGGCAGCTTCTAGAATGCCCTTTCCAGTGAGGTCCTGCCTGGAATTTTAATTCATAGCAGGTCCTTCCTTCCTTATAAAGCTTGGAAAAGTTCCCGAATCGGCCCTGAACTTTATGAAAGTTCGGGGAATCGCCAGAAAACTTAACCGGAAGGCATGAGCAAGATTTGGATACTTACAAAGACGGGATTTGTCCCTCTTATGAAGAGAGATGTTTACTTAGGCCCCTCGATGAATGATGTTGATGAATTGTGTGGCCACACTCAAGTGATTTGATAGAGATCAAATGCATTTGGATTATCAACATATTCGGGATCGAGAAAGCATTGAACGGAATGAGTTGACATAGACCATAAATCATGTTCAATTGGACATCGTGGACAAAGGGATTGTGACATTTGATCTATCGAGGAATCAAGCTTTGATGTTATATTAATTGGGTGAATATAATGGTTTGCAAGAAACCACTTATGTCATGTGAGGTCATGTTTTGACTCACTACCAACATAATATAATTCCTTTTGGGTCACACACAAAAAATGAATTTGATTCTGGCTGAAACTTGGAATTCTGGCTTGGTATACCGTGCGACATACTTAGCCATATTGAAAATTCGTTTTCTGGCTAGTTGTACCGCGCGACATACCTTGCCCCGCGTTGGGCACGAGTCGTTCCCAGGAACCGCACGAATGATTTTTGTGGCACGACTCGTATCACGAGTCTTTTTCCATAAGTACGACTCGTGCCCTCAGGCACGATTCGTGCCCAACGCGAAAAAGTGTCCGTACTGCGGTTCCAAGGCCGGATTGGTTTTATTGTTAAACAAGGATTCTACCCTAAAGGTTAGGGGATTTATATGGGATATAAATACAATCTTGTGCAGCCATAAAACCTCTCCCTCACATCATTATTCTAGGTTTATGAAACTCTAGATTTTGGTTTTGATTTTGAATCAAAGGCTTCCAAATTATTCCATAGTTTTTGCCATTGATTATTAAAAACGTTTCAATAATCGGGAAGGATCATCTAGCAATCCAACAAGAAGAGTTCTTGGTTCGTTCGCGTGTGGATCACCATTAGAGGGAGGTTGCTTTATCTCCTAAGGCTTGAAGCTCCATTGTTGATTTCATCACCAAAGTTTTGAACAAGGAAGAAGAAGATCCGATTCGACATCAAAATTCCAAGGCTTGAATTTTGAGATCTATTTTTGTCAAACTTAATCGCATTCAAGGTATGTAATTCTATTTCATGGTTTTTCTAATCTCTTCATGCTAGACGGATCTAAGGGCTAGGGTTTTGATGTTCTTTGTTAAATTTTCCGCTGCGTTTGTAACCCCAAAACCCAACACTAAGAACTTTGTCAATGTAAGTATTTTGACTCAAACCAATCATCATTTTAGATCTATCTCTATAGATCTTGATGCCAAGGATGTAGGCGGCTTCACCCATATCTTTCATTGAAAAACACTTCCCTAATCAAGACTTGATAGTCTAAAGTGCAGAAATGTCGTTTCCAATAAGTAAGATATCATCGACATACAATATTAGAAATAGTACTATGACTTCTACATTTCCAGCAGAACTTTCGGAGGTTATAAATTCTTAATACGGACTCCGATTTGGACGTGTCAAATATCGTTGGAAAGCTCTCATCGAGTACTATCCAATGGTCTTGGTTGCAAAAGGTCACATCCTTCTTATCCTTCTGATATTTCCATTCTTTTCTCCTAAACCGCTTCGCTTTTGATCATTCATTTTTGTACTCTTTAACATCATAATTCATAACTTTCTTCTTCTATTCCCTTTACTAATAAACACTACAAAAAGTCATTAAAACCCCCAACGTTAAGTATTAAAGAAGTGTAAAAGTATATCATTTGTATAGGTAGAAACACATCCATCAGCTCTGGCCCATGAGCCCGCGGATGAAGCCTGCATCAAGCACATACAGATTTTAGACCAGGTCGGGCCTTGCATATAAGAGATGGATCAGACCTAGGTCCTTGGATCCTCAACTCCGTTTGACTCGAATCCGTTTAGCCCTTTTTATAAGCAAAAAGTAAAAAAATAAAAAACAAAAACCCTATTCTGAAATGAAATCTAAACAACTTGTCACTGACCCCCATTTATTCCCCCATTACACATCTCAACCCATGAAAGATTTTATTCCCAAACTCTTCCACATCTTCTCAACATCTCCCCCCACCCTCACCACCGTATCTCTATCGTCTTCCCTACCTCTACCACCATATCTCTGCAAATCCTAAATCACATTTCGCTTTACCAAAAAACTCCTCCCCAGCCTCCGACTTCGCCATTTCCAGTCAACCGATGTCGATCTTCTCAGGCCACCTCTAGGCGCCTTCTCCATTCTCCTTCTCTTCTTTGTTTCTTCTTCTTTGTTCTGCGGGAAGAAAAATAACAAACATCGTCAAGATTCGTGACCACCTATGGCGGGCCAAATTGACATATTCTCTCCATATTCCAACAGGTCGGGCAGTCTGGGGTCTGTTTGCTTTAATGGTTGGACCTTGCTGGCCTGTCAAATTCGCATGCTCGGTCATTGACGGGTCCAGCCTCCCATGTGTTCATCATCAATGTTATAGGAGGGAGAGTTTAAAATTTTCAAAAAATATGATATTTATTTCGGAACAATTTTTTTCTGAAATTTGGACATTTATGTTGTGAACTATTCCTCTGGTGCAAAATGTCACTTTGAGGCAAATTTTTTAGTACAAAGTAATTATCACTTTTGGGTTAAAAGCATTTAAATTTAACTTTTACCTTTGCATTGAAATTTGAAATAATTTATTAATTGTTTTATTGAGTGTAGTATTTTAGAAGAGAAAAATAATTAATATGGGCAAATTAATAGTTTTAAATTAATAGTAATAATTATTTTTTAAAATGGGTGAAAACTAAAAAATATGGAGTTATTTTGAACTGAATGATCTATAGGTCTGCTGAGAAACGCGTTTCTTCGTAACTATGGAGAAACGTGTTTTTAATAGCCAGAAGCTATGCGTTTGATAATCAGAAAAAAATTTCTGGATATCAGTCTCAAAGGGTTCTGGATATCCAGAAGCTTTGGAACGGATATCCAGAAGCCTTTGGGCGGATATCCAGAAAAAATAGATTTGAAGCCAAATCCAAGGTCAAGACCAGAAATGAAGGTTTCTGGATATCCAGAAACCTTCAAATGTATATCCAGAAACCATCAAATGAATATCCAGAAACATTTTGAAAGTTTCTGGATATTCATTTTGAAGGTTTCTGGATATCCAGAAATCTTCAAATGTATATCCAGAAACCATCAAATGAATATCCAGAAATATTTTGAAAGTTTCTGGTTATCATTTTGAAGGTTTCTGGATATCACTTTCATAAGCTTCTGGATATCCAAAAGTCTTGGCCCGCATCACGCGCGATGCCTGCACTCGTTTCTTCATAAGTTACGGAGAAACGCATTTCTCCCCAGATTTTGTGTTAAAAAAATCAGGAGGGAGAATGTATTTTGTGATTTATGATTGGAGGAAATTAGAGCGGAACACGTTTCAGAGTGGATTTGCGTAGACATATTCCATCACATATCACGTGGGTCACCTCCATCTTCATGTCACCACCACCATCACTACTACTGTACCTTCTTCCCCTCCTCCTTGCCCCCACCTCTTTATCCATATCTCTCTCTCTCTCTCTCTCTCTTTCCCAATTTCTACTCATCACTTCTTTCTCGCTCTCTCTCTCTCTCTCATCATCCAAAACCCAAACGATGGCCGCCGCCGCGTTTTTCAACCCCACCATCAACGACCTCCCTGACGTTATCTTACTCAACATAATCGCCGCCATCTCCGACGTCCGCTCCCGAAATGCCTCCTCCCTTGTCTCCCGCAAATGGCTTCTAATCGAACGATCCACCCGCACATCTCTGACCCTCCGTGGCAACGCCACCAACCTCCACCAAATCCCTAACTCTTTCCTCTCAGTCACCACCCTCGACCTCTCTCTTCTCTCCCCTTGGGGCCACCCTCTCCAATCCCACCACTTCTCCCCCGCCTTCCCCGCCGTCACTTCCCTCACTGTCTACTCCCGAACCCCATCAACAATTTCCCTCTTAGCCCCTCTCTGGCCCAATTTACAACGAATCAAGCTGGTCCGCTGGCACCAGCGTCCCCAGCTGCTCGCACCTGGCGCCGACTTCTCACCGTTGTTCGAATCTTGTCGGAGCCTCCGCTCCGTCGATCTCTCTAGCTTCTATTGCTGGACCGATGATATCCCTCCGTCACTTGAATCTCACGCCACCGTAGCCTCAAACCTCACCACTCTCAACTTGCTTAATCCCTCTTTCGCTGAAGGGTTCAAGGCAGCTGAGTTAGAGAAGATAACGAAATCATGTCCTAATCTCAAGGAATTTCTGATTGTTTGTACCTTTGATCCTAGGTATATTGATTTTGTTCAAGATGAATCTCTTCTTTGTGTATCCACTAATTGCCCCAAGCTATCGTTGCTCCATCTCGCTGATACTTCTGCTCTGCTGCATGCTAGAGCTGATCCTGATAATGTCGGTTACTCACAGGATGATGCGGGATTGACTCTGGCTGGGTTGATCGAGGTTTTCTCTGGTCTTCCATTACTGGAAGACCTCACTTTAGATGTTTGTAATAATGTCCGAGACAGCGGCCCTGCTTTAGAGACGCTGCATTCCAAGTGTCCCAAGTTGAAATCACTGAAATTGGGGATGTTTCATGGAATTTCTTTGCCAGTTGAGTCTAAGTTGGATGGCATTGCTCTTTGTCAGAGGATTGAATGTTTGTCAATTAGGAATGTGGCTGACTTGACTGATATGGGGTTGATAGCTATCGCTAGAGGGTGCTCGAGATTGGCTAAGTTTGAAGTTGAGGAATGCAAGAAAATTACTGTGCAGGGGATGAGGACATTTGTCTCTTTGCTACACCGGAGTTTGGATGATGTCAAGATATCTTGCTGCAAGAATTTGGGGGCAGCTTCTTCCCTGAAAGCGTTGGAGCCAATCCAGGGTAGGATTAAGCGACTTCATATTGATTGTGTCTGGGATAGTGTTGAACAATTTGAGAATTTAGATGGGGTGGGGTTCAATTTTGATCTCAACAAGTTTGATGATGGCTGTGTGTCAAATCAAAATGCTGAGTATACAAATTTCTTCGAAGGTAATAATTATGATGAGATGTACAATAAAAAGAAAAAATGCAAATACTCTTCAGATCCGTATGATTTGCATACACTACCAATTGATCGCAATGGAAATGGAAATAGAAATGGGTTTTGTGAAAAGATATGGGACAAGTTGCAGTATCTATCCCTTTGGCTCCCTGTTGGTGAGCTTTTGACACCGCTGGCATCAGCAGGGCTTGAAGATTGCCCTAATTTAGAAGAGATTCGGATCAAGGTGGAAGGAGACTGCAGGAATTTCTCTAGACCCTCACAACGCGAGTTTGGATTGAACACACTTACATTGTACCCTTGTCTAACAAAGATGCATTTGGATTGTGGAGACACGATTGGTTATACCCACACAGCACCATCTGGGCAGATGGATTTGAGTCTTTGGGAACGGTTTTACTTGCTTGGTATCGGAGATTTGGGTCTGACAGAAGTTGATTACTGGCCACCGCAAGACAGGGATGTTAATCAGAGGAGTCTCTCTCTACCAGCTGCTGGATTGCTCCAAGAATGTGTTTCGTTGAGGAAACTTTTTATTCATGGCACAGCTCATGAACATTTTATGATGTTCCTTCTTAGAATCCCAAACCTGAGGGATGTTCAACTCAGGGAAGATTATTACCCTGCACCTGAGAATGACATGAGCACAGAGATGAGAGCTGGTTCCTGCAGTCGCTTTGAAGATGCACTCAATAATCGTACCATTGAGGACTGACAGGACACGACATAACATAAAATTATGTGAGTTTCTTCCGCGGCTTGTACAAATGACCTAGTTTCAGTTATATTGAGTTTCTGGCAGTTTTCGTGGTATAATGTAGTAGTTTAGTTGTATTAGCATTATCTCCTTATCAAAAAACAATGTAGTTTTTCTTGCTTGTGTGATATATCACCAAACTTGTAAACATTTCTAGAAGTGAAAGACTATTATTCCTTTGGGACAAATCAAAAGGAACATTATGTTTCCATGTTAATATTTTTTGCACTTGTCAAAGAAGAGATCATAAAATTCAAAATTGAAGTCTGGATATAGATAGCATTTTGAAAGAAGAGTAAGTTCTTGATTTGAAGCCCAAGTGCATTTTTGTATACACAAGTTTACAGCAGCTAAATTGAGCTGATAACATGCAACACCTCTACTATGGATGTGTATATGTGTTTTTTTTTTTTTTCCAGCTAAAACATGTGCTATATTACTAGCAGAGGGAGTATTCGCAGTCTAGCAAGCGGGTGAGAATGTCCTCGCAGCTTGGTCGTTCATCTGGATCTACCCAACAATCTGCACTCAAGAGAATAACAGAAATGATAATATACAATGTCCAATCCACAAAAACAGTAAAGCACACGCTTGGATTTCTTTTATTGACTTTCTATGATTTAGTTACCTGCAATCAGCCTTCCCAGGGGACCATCAGGAATCACCAACCGTGCCCTCTCATTTGCAACAGTATAAACAACCTTAGCAGTGAGAACAATGAATGTTATTCTCTCTCACAAAATTAAAATATAAAAAAAATAACAACAACAAATAAACAAAAAAGGCAATATCAAACACAAGCAAACTTGAACATACCCGCTCTGGTGGTACACCTTCCCATGGTTTATTTAGAGTGCACAGCTCCCACATTATAACCCCTAGGCTGAATATATCACATTTTTCAGTGAATGGCTCATTTCGGATAAGTTCAGGAGCCATCCATTCCGGGGTGCCTGCTGATGAGGAATCGTTGATGGGTTCATCTGTCATTGTTCTTGAGAGCCCAAAATCACATATCTTAACTGTCCAGTGTTTATTCACAAGGCAATTTGCACTTTTTATATCACGATGAACTACTTTCATCCGGTGAACGCACATCAATCCTCTTTGTTGCCAACATAATGGGGAAAACAAAAGGTTAGTTTATCTGCAGTTCTAAATTATAGTTTTGACATTCAAAATAGGTTCATATATATGGATGTTAGTATTCCTACCCCAACTTTCCTACCGGATATTTTTATTTCATTACACTATTGAATGGCTGTGTTTCACTTCACCACTCATTGTTTTTCCTACCTTCTCCAGTATACTTGATTCTCTGCTTCTATTGTCGGCCAAAAGATGAGTTGTCTTGCGCCAATTTAACCATGGGGCATGCCAATATTTGGGTGAAATAGAAAGAGAAAGATAATCAAGGACAATGATGGAAGGAGCACATTTTACAACAATCATTTATCGAAAAATAAAAAAGGAAGAAAAGGGTATAGTGGTAAGAGTGGAGCATGATTCCATGTGCAAATGTAATGCCTTCCTCCTATTTCTTTTTTATTCTTCCTTCTTGTTTTTTTTTTTTTGTTTCTTTTTGAGATTATCTTTTTCCCAAACATAGTGCTTGGCAACTCAGAAATATCCTTTTTTTCGAAGATGAAGAAAATTATGTATATGACAAAGCAAAAATAAGCAACCTCGAAAGCATATGTATGCAACCTAATGTATCAACAATGAAAAACAGAAAATGATCTACCAACCTGCATATATCACGGAGCATTTTAAGTCTTCTCCGCCAACTCAGTTTCTTCTTCTGACCACTTAAATGAATTAGATAGTACAATGATCCCATCTCCATGTATTCTGTAACCATTGACAAGTGCGGAGGCTTTGTGCATGCACCAAGAAATAATATGACTGAAAAGAGAAGGGATCAGCTGTTTTGTATGAGAACATAATAGCAAGGAAACATTTTGTCTTGATAAAATTCATGCCCCTCCGTCCCAAAATGAATGCTAATTTTCATTTTAGGGACATTCTGAATATGTTTTTTATAAAAATTAATGGCAAAGGTGAATAATATTCTTGCTATCCACTTCATAAACTTACAATTTTGCACGTATATAATATATTATGATAAGAAAGGGAAAATATTTAGGGAACAAGTTTTAAGAAAACATTCATTTAGGGACAAATTCTTTCTAGAAAACAGACAAATTTATTTTGAGACGGAGGGAGTACAACATTTCCTATCTCTCCATCTCAAAATGACTCTTTTATACGACCTTTACTATGATGTCCTAATGTCCACTTGCAATCCTTAAGGTGGGTACCAAGCTCTTTATGTTTCGTGATAATAAATTTGCATAAAATCAACTTTCTTGATTTACTAGAGAAATCGAAAATGGACACTCATTTTTGGATGGAGGCAGTAGCATTTTTCTTTCCTATTTAAATGCACCTTTCATTGTAATTTTCACATGCAACACTTTTCTTTTCTAAAATAAAGCATAATTTGAAGAGGTGAGACATACCATTTGGATGCCGAAGGCGACTGGGTTTAATCAGAAGTAAAAGAAAGAAAAGGAAAACAAGAAAAAAGGTGAAGTTAGAAAGATATGTAATCCAAGAAACTACAACCTCATGGACTTGAGGGAAAGGTACCTGAGAATTGATATTTCATTACAGAAGTCCTTCATGTTTTCAGCAGTTAGATCTTGCTCCAGAAAGACTTTGATTGCCACGTCTGTTCCATTCCAGATTCCACGGAAAACTTCCCCAAAGAACCCTGAAAAAAATTTGAAAAAAACTAATAACTATATAATTATATTAGCATGTACCCCTCTCCCAAAATAAGGGGTTGTTGTTGACTTCAGATGGGTTTGAAGAAAAATGTCTTGACTTTATTTTATTTTCCAATAATAATCAATAAGACTTATTTGCTTTGCTTATCTCAAAAATGATGGGTACACTATGGAAAATTTTGCAAAAAGATTCTAAAAAGGACGTTTATTTTAGAATACCCGAAATGGAACACATACTTAGTTTGAAAAAGAGAGGGTACGCAGAATGTTAACAGTACAGCAACTTTAACTGAGCACTGGTGCCTGAGACCATTCAGAAGGCAAGTTTGTAAAACTAATTCCATTATAGAAGTAGGGATTCACAACCAAATCATATCACCCTACTCATTTGTGGCTACCTTCGGACAACCAAGAATTAGTAAGAAAATGTGATGAACAATATGAACTATGAAATTTACACGGCCCACTGGTAAGTATCCGACAAGATGCATCAAGACTGAGAAAATCTTACTTTTCTTTTAGTTGTTAACAAGTGTTTCAGCTATAACTTTTCAAGGCTATGTAAGTGACCATTCATGACCCTGGTTCCACCACTGACATCTGGTCATCATTACGGTGAATTTATAAAGACACTTCCATAGATAATACTGCAATTGCTTGGCTACAGTTTCTACAAGGATTATCTGCTGATAAAGTTATAGATTCTTTTTCAACTCAAGGCAAGTGCTGGTTTTTGTTATATAATTTAACTTGACGAAAAGTCACTGCAAGCAAACAGTTCTGGAATTTGGACATCATCAAAAATTGCAACAGCACTAGTAGGTATGGTGGTATTTCGGCTTGACAACGAAAGAGAACCACCGATGCACACATTTTGAGCTTCAAGGAGTATTTAAGAGCTGAGGTATTTTTATGTGTGATTCTGCTTCAAAATGGAACCATCTTCGCATTACTCAATGACAGCACATGCCGTGATGTCGCTTCTGCTTTGTCTCAACGTTTTTAGGTGAGAATGAAAAGAGTGGATTTCTACTAGAAACAATTGTCAAGTAATTTGAGCATTTGAAGAAAATGGATTTACAAAAGAGGTCTCTAGTCGTTTATGATAGGGTGATGACACCTGTCAGGCAATCTACTTATACCATCCCACACTCACTATGGAAAAAGGTTGTGATGCTCGGACTCTTTGGTTTCCCCGCCGGACCGTGTGGACAGGACTAAGGTACGAGTGTCTGACAAGGATACGGTGGAGTAAAACAAAGAGTCCGAGCATCAAAGAAAAAAGGCCATAACATCATTCCTGCATTCCTGGAGGAATCATTAAACGATCATCTGACACAATTTTTTTTTTTTTTGATTTAGACTTGGTTTAGGGAGACTAAAGAGCACTCTTTCTGTTATTATCCTTTGCACTTGTTCTCCTCACCTAATCAGTCTCGGCTTCCACCTAGACCTTCACTCATAGCGGCTCTACGTATCGAGCCAAGCATACTTTACCCCGCAGAAATCACGCCACATTGGGGCACTCACATTCTACCCATATTTTTAATTTTTCAGCAAGAGATGGAATGTTATTCTAGCTTTTTACTTGAATGAACATTCTACGTGGAATGACCTTTCCATTCTTGATCAAACAAACAATCATACAAGTCTAGCATGAATCCCCATTCCATGCGGACGGGATTCCACTATACCAAAAGTAGGCTGAGGACCAATATCCCATGAAATTACCTTGAATTCCACATCAGACTATAACCAACTTCAACAAATTCAACACTTCATATGACATCAAACACTTAATGGACTTCATATTCAAAATATAAATAAATAAAGAAAATGAAAGAAGTTGCAGAAAAAGAAGAATGCTCACCAATTCCAACACGTGTACCTACAGTAAGTTCTGAGAAATCAATATTCCATTCCTGGAAAGGAAGAAGAGGCTTATTTTGGAACATGGGTGATTCCAGAATTTTGTTCCATGTCAGTACCATGTCATCATTCAGTATGTAGTCTGAAGTCCCATCTCTGCCAGAAGCTTGACTCCTGAACTCATGAGAAGAAGATGGTAATGATACTGCCTTTTGGGAAGAAAAATGCTCTCTTGGAAGACTATACAAAGATCTTCCACCAGATATTCCATCATGATCATCAATATGGTGATCAGACACCTGAAACTTGAGAAATTAATAGAAAAAAATAAGGAAAAAAAACAAGGATGAACCACTTTCTAAGTCAATATTAATATGGTTATTTATATAGTCCCTTCTTTCAACAGGCCAAGACTTACCATCGGGCGCACACTAAGCTGAAATTCACTAGGCAATGTGAGTATGTGATATTACAGAGGCCAAAATGAACACGGGGGAGACTATGTGATGATTGACAATAGAAGTCTTACTCTTTTATTAACAGAGAAAGTCTAGTTATTATTTAAAAATACATTATGATATTTTCCCCTTTGCAATAAACAAACACATGAAACAAATATCAGAGGAGTCCAGGGAAATGAAATCACAGATGAAAAGAAAAGAGATAGTCTCAAAGACAAATGTCATACACAAAGGCTGTCGTCAAATTAGACTTGTAACTGAAATCATGTACTACAGCTAACTTAAAAACCAAACCAAAGGTCATAGCCACAAATTTAATAAGATCAAGAAGCCCTTGATACCTAAGTACAAATCCAGCCACTTTCAGGTCATACCTTATCCTCAACACTCAACCCAACCCCCTCTGATGACTAGACCAAATCAATGAGCTATATCTTTAAAAGCATCACAATGAAACCCATTCATGCTTTAAGACATCTTCAAGTGCACGTGCATGACCTTCGAGACTCTTGTGATGTCTGAAGACTCAGATCCACTAGATAGTATCTCAATTTGTTGCTGAAATACTCTGAATTCACTCATTTAAGAAGAGGTAAGATTTGAGTTAACCATGATTTTTTGTTTCACTCTCTCATGAGAACAGATCTTGGAGTAACCAAAGTCAGTTAAAGGGCAAACCCCGGTGCGCCAAGCGCTCCCCGCCAAGCGGGGGTTGGGAGAGGGAACCATTTGCTAGAGCCTTCCCCTGACAATTGCCAAGAGGCTGTTCGCCAAGGTTCGAACTCGTGACCTTATGGTCACCAAAGGAGCAACTTAACCGTTGCGCCAAGGCTCGCCCTAGTAACCAAAGTCAGTTACCAGACAAAAAAAAAAAGAGTATGGAATTACATACTTATAATATTATATCACCAAAATGAAGATCTGTCAGCAGACAGCAAGTAGCGTCAATCACGGATTTATAAGTCAAGATAATGCTTCAAATCTAGCTAACAGAAGGTAATTAAATAACGCAGCTAAAAACAACAATAATAAGGATGGGTTTGAGGTAATGTTTAGAGAGTCTAGAATCACTTTCGAGTGTTTGGTAGAAAAAAGCGATTCTACAAATCAGCAATCAAAAGCATAAAGCTGCGCTTTGGCTCAGCTTTTTCCAAAACTGATTATAAAATGTTATTTTTGTTGTTTTGACATTAGTAACCTTCATCTTAATGTGCATTTATTATACTGGTAAATACAATTAAGCCATTTCGATAGATACCATTCATAATCATGTTTGGGCATGTGGTATCCAAACATATTCCAAAAGTGCAAAATCGATTTAAAAATAATCCCTTTTACCAGAATCACGTTTGGAGAATCAATTCCAGTAAATCAAAAGCTATGTCAAACCCACCCTAAAAGACCCTTACATCTTTATGGAGACCCTGATCACTGTTTTTGCCATCAGATAGATCAGGATACAACCTATTATCTGCTTGGTCTTTCAAAAGACGATTCTGCTTCAATGTTTCATTCATTGCCCGTACAGCCCTGGATATAATGGCGCAAAATTAAATTAGAAGATGAATAAATGTGGATGACCTCTAAACATCATCAAAAACATTGCGTTCAGGAACATGTTAGCCTTAGCAAGCATTCAATCTTCTTTTGGATTCCAGCAATTATGTAATCAAGTGTCTACTGTAAGCATGATGCACAAATTCAAACTTGAGAAAGCAGATAATAATGGTATAAATGCTAGTAACAAAATGAATTCAACCTTACGATCTCATCACCAATTTCCGGAGTAACACTAATGCTTCTTCTTCTTATTCTACGTGCTTCAGATGTCGATGCTCCTTCTGACCTGTAGCTACTCAAAGACACATAAACAGCACAATATTATACTCATAACAATGAAATGCTTGACTTGGAATCTGAACAGACAGACCAACCAAAAGGCATAGATTGTGATTACTCTCAGAAAAGCAGTGATCACAAAACAAACTGATAAACATCAGAGAAAATATAATATTAGCCAATAACCAGATTAAATTGCATAACGGTCAATAAAAACAATAAGCAAAGAAAGGACTTATGCACCTGATTTAGAGACTACAACTTACACATCACATATGGCCACATATTTTGTATTAGCAGATTCGCTCAAGTGTAGTAAATAGAATGATAAAATCCATTGTAAAACAAATATCTCCCTCACCAACCCTGGCAACATACTCCCTCTGTCCCAAAATGAATGACCACTTTCCATTTTGGACAAATTTAAGAAATTCAACTTTTTAAAAATTTTAATAACTAGGTGTATGAAAATCTTTGGTATCTACTTTTAAACTTTAAGTTGTGCAAGTATATAATGAATGGTGAAAAAAAATGGTAAGAAAACATTTAGGGACAATTTTTTTTGCAAAAAGGTCATTCATTTTGGGAGAGAAGGAGTAATAAACAATGAGGAACTGCATAAACAAAGGAATGAAAGCATCTCAGCCTTATTTTGACCAAGGTAAAATCCTAATAAGCAAATTACACTTAAAGATTCATGTTTAAGAAACAAATGATAGATAGTTCAAACTGAAGAAGAATAGGATAGACACACAACAGCTATACTATCCCCTTAACTTCTCTCAAATGGCAGGTAGATTAAAACCTTAATCCTTCATTTCTACATAAGCTAGGAAGCACTGCCCACTTCCCTTGGTCGGCATGTCACGTGTCTGACACTCATCAACACATGATTCTCCCCGACACCTCTCATACACGTCCTTGACACCCTAGAAGTCAGGGAGGATTAGATAGTTGCTTTTTGAATATTCAACAGTCTGGGTGACGGAAACACCTTTATTTTTTAGCAAGAGACTGGGACACCTTAAGACATGTATTTTGACACTTTCTGACTGTTAGGGTCAAAGTGAAAATCTTGAATTAGTTAAATTTTATGGAAGGAAACGTAAGATGCGGTCTACGTGTTCCGACTACTTGTAACCATGAGCAAGAAAGTGGCGCACTCTCCATGCGACACAAGGCAACTACTCAGCCATCTTTCATCTTAAATTTTCATCGTGTTCTCAAAATTTTGATTAGGGTTTTGATTCCAGGGTTCATCTTGCTCAATTGAAGGTGTGTCTCTTTGACTTCTCACAATTGAAGTGGAATGAAGTGATATTAATGTGGTCTCACGTTTGATTGAGACAATTTCTGTCTTCAACAAGGCCATCACGAGCTATTTTTCTTCTCAGGGAAGTTCTGCTCCAACTAGTAGACATAAGCATAACATTTGTATAATATTTAAGCACACCAAGAGTACTCATTTTCTTAAGTACCCAAACCCGTGGAATCTACTCGATGAGACGAACCTCTTGTATAAGGGTGCATCATCAAGGACAAGTTTGATCTTTAGGTATTGAGACTACCAGCTAAACTAAACTAAAGCGATAGATTTTATGTCCGAACATGCCATGAAAAAACTGTGTAAGGAGGTTCAACCTCATCTGAAGCCAAATAATGTGGCATGTATTATGGACATTCACTTCACAATGGAGGAATGACTCCTCCTTCCTTAACCCATATACGCACAAACCCCCATGAGATTCCCCAATTCTGATGACTTTAATGAAAACCCCACAAAGGTCTCCGATATTCATGAAGCAACTCCAACTCCACAGATGAATCAGAAGGCCCTTCACCAAAACCCATCTTCCTTGTCGTCTTATTGAAACATCTACACAACCAGTTGAATTTATCCATTTTGTGGACTACTAGCGCAACACCATCCTTAAACTTACGGCCTTCCTTGAAGACCCGTTCCACTTCTGCAGGAGATGGAAGAATAAACAAAAATTTAGACTCTGATAATTGTCGAACCTTATCTGTCACTGTCGTCTTCCATGTTCTCCTTGCCCACTCGGGTATCTCCAATTCTGTTCCTACAAACTTATCGAATCTACCCACTAAGGAACACTAGCTAGGCGCCTCTGTGAAGTGCATCAAGGGGGGAGCGGTGAAATGTGTTGATCCCCTTAAAGAAAAAAAGAGAAAAATAAAAAAAAAAAGAAAGGAAGCTTTTTCACCTAAATTATCTTCTTTAACCTGTATACCTAAAAGTCCACTAAGGTCCATCTACAGGCTCACAAAAACAGCTTTGGCACATGGTGAATTCTAGAACAAAAAAAAAACTGATCCTGTCAATGCAAGTCTCATGCTTTATTGATATCTTTTCTTTTCTTTTCTTTTTCTATTTTATTTTCATACATAATTACGATCATTTTCAGAAAGATTGAAAAAGATGAACTTAACGAACATAGGAAGAAAAGATGAGGTGGCTTGCCACGTCAGCATGGCAAATGACGGGGCCTGACACATCAACTTGAATAATGATATGGTATGCCATGTCAGATATTCCGTTAAAAATATGTAACAGTGTTATGTTTTCGTATTGGAATATAAAGAGAGAATAAGGGATGATGGTTTTCATTAAAAAAATAAGTGTAATGGTAGCGAAAGTTGACCCGAAGTATGATGGTTGAAAACAGAGTTAGCTCTAATACTCCATCCGTCCCAAAATGATAGTCCCATTCACCATTTTTGTTTGCCTCAAATAGATAGTCTCCTTTCCGAAATTGATAGGATAAAGTCATTGACCTTCCAAAATTTCCCACCAAGGAAGAAAAAGGAGAGAGAGAGAGTAGCACACAGTGAGAACAATTACAAGGGGTAATGGAATAATAATTAAACCTCATTAAGGATAGTGATGTAAATGAAAATAGATTGCTAAAATGTTTGAATGGTCAAATGGGACTATCAATATGGGACGGAGGGAGTAATAAATTAAAGAATCTACAACGTCATCACATACTAAGCAATGTGACTGATTTTAGTTTGAAAAAATGACAACTTAATGGTTCTGTCCCAATTGAGACCATTTCGTTAAATTAACCACCTAAACGACAACAATCGGAAGAAAATAATAATCAACAACAATAATAATAAATTAATAATGAGTGAGCACATTGCAAAATCACAAAAAAAATTGGGTGATTGCATTATGCTTTTTGCTGTTAGTGCCTTCAGTTAGTTTCTAGAGTATGCATCCTTTTGGGTTTAAGAATAGTATTAGCCAATAAAAATCCTGTAATGCTTTCAATGAAAGATGATATACACAGAGATTGATTATAAGGATTCTTCAATCAGCTATCAGCCTTGCTTCTTTAAGTTTTTTTCGATGTGTGATGCAATTCCCTTGGTTGTGATGCTCAAGAACCCGAAGTATGATGTCTAGCCATCGTGTGAAACTGCCTTTTCATTTCTCTTTCTTTTCTTCTTTTTCTTTGACAAAACAAAAAACCAAAAGATAATAAATAAAACTAGAAGTGTAAACACACAGAAACAAAGGGTTGAAGTTAAACTAAGAGTAAGCAACGTTCATTTGTAGGTGTCCCAGAAGTCAGATCCAAAACTTTTAGGAAATAATTTGATTGGAGAAACGAAAGTGGGGAAATCTATGCTACCCAGAAGGACTTAATACAGACTGTTGGAATTTGTGGAACAGGACAGGAACTCAATACTCTACACAGACTAAAATATGGAGGCTAGGGGTAGCTTCATGAATCCTACGTTAAAGATTTGTTTTACAATTTGAATTTAGATGTGCTCTTCCATTGAAAAAAGTGGTGCTTATTTCTTCTAGTTTGTTAATCTTAAGAAAACCATGCAAAACATGTGAGGTTTGATCATTCGACGTTAATGTTGATCAATGGCATTTGTGCTAATACAGGAATCGGACTTCATAGTGGAAGTGTATGATGCTTCTGAAAATGCACTTTGCTTGGGATCTAGCCTCTTTTGGAGGCATGGATCCTAAACATTTTTCTGGGAAATGTATGTAAGGATTTAGGGTTCGTAATTGGAATTGGGATTTGACCGTTGTGTTTGTTTAGCAATCTCACGGCGTCGTTTAGTAAGTAGCGTATCAATAAATCTAAGTAGCGGACATTACAACATGCGTTTCATTTAATGGAACGATGTCGTTTATGCCTGGCCTAGAGAATTCTATTTCTGTTTCTTAAAACGTTGTCGTTTCATGGAATGAGAAGATGGCCGTTGGAAACCACGTGTTTTCTCTCTCCATTTATCAGTCAGGTAGCCATGGTTATGGCATTATGATGAATAAACCAATTTCCCATTTCTCTCTCCGAATTTCTGCATTTCTTTCTCATCTCATACTCTGAAACTCTATCTAAATTCTTTTCTCATCCAAATCTAATTATAATTCTTTGTTTTAATTGGGATATTTTCCAATTGAATTACCCAGCAACGGTAACTCTTGGGTCTGGTCATAACAAAACTGGTATCAGAGCAGCAACGATTCTTCTGGGACGATGGTGAATGTGCGCATGGACAATGTGGAATCCAACATCAAATCTATGGAAGAGAGATTGAATGGAATCGAGGGTACGACAAATGAGCTCAAAGGGGAAATCTCAGCACTTAGCAAGGGAATGGAAGAGGTGACACGCATACTGATGGAAATGAGGGCCAACCATGGTAAGGACAAGGTGGATGAAGCAGGAAGAGGGCTGAAGGGAATCAGTAGCTCTGGATCCATTTTAGGTGCCTCCCCGGATGTTGCTAAGGAGAATCCAGCCACTACTGACAAGGAGAAACAAGGTAAGATTTGGAGAGAAACCATTCATGTTGATGACTCTGATATTGCTATTAAGGGATCTGATTATGGTCATGTAGCTAGAGCTGATAAGGGAGTAAATGAAACTTATAAAAAACATCTCAAAGTAGAATTTTCAAAGTTCTCTGGAATTGACCATAAGGGATGGATTCGTAAGTGTCACAAGTTCTTCAAATATAGAGATGTTTCATTGTGTGATAGGGTGGAATTAGCCACTATGCACTTTGAGGGTAGTGCGGAATTCTGGTACCAAAACTTTTGTGAGGAGATTGATGGTAGTGCATGGGAGGAATTTATTGAGAAGGTAGCTGGGAGGTTTGGGACTCAAGTTTATCAAAACATAGAAGGGGAATTTGCCAACCTACAGCAGACCAACTCAGTCAGTGATTACCAAGACAAGTTTGAGGAGTTGAGGGCCATCATGAAGGTGGAAAATGCTGGCCTAAGTGAGAAGTTCTATGTCAAAAATTTTATTAAGGGGCTCAAGGAGGAGATAAAGTATAGGGTTCAATCCCAATTTCCTCCTACCTTAATTCATGCAATTAATTTGGCCCGAATTGAAGAATCACATTGGGAGGTTTTTGTCAAAAAATTGAAGTCAGCCACCTATAAAACAAACTCACCCTACCCTTCGTACAACCCTAGTCCCAGACCATCCTTTCCAACACCCCAGTATTCTGCCAAACTGATTACCAACAGCAACAAATCATCCACATATTCATCCCCTTCCATAAACCCCAGAACTGACAATGCCACTCCTGCCAAGAGCAATATTACCATCAAGCAACTAACCCAAGCAGAAATGCAAGCAAGGAGGGAGAAGGGCCTATGTTACAACTGTGATGAAGTGTACAAGATTGGACATAAGTGCAAGCACAAACAAATTTTTATGTTGGGAGTAGAAGGTGGAGAGGAGGAAGAAGAATGGCATGATTCATTGGAGACACCTGTTACAGAGGTGGAGAAGGAGGAGACATCTGAAGAAGATTTGGGCATATCAACTCATGCTCTATCAGGAAGCACATCTTTACAAACCCTCAAACTTACGGAAAGGTGGGAAATAAGAAGTTTTCAATCCTTATTGATAGTGGAAGCACTCACAACTTCTTGGATTCTAATGCTGCTGAGAGATTGGGATGCATGGTAACTCCCACTCATGATGTATCTGTGGCTGATGGAAGCAAAATACTTCGCCAAGGGGAATGTAAGGGCTTTGTGTGGAATATGAAGGAGGTGAAATTTATGGGAGACATGAAAATTATCAAATTGGGAGGCTGTGATGCAGTTTTTGGTATACAATGGCTCAAAACCTTGGGGCCTATTACCTCTGATTTCAGTGAGATGACCATGGGTTTTCAATGGAGAGGGAAACAGTGTAAACTGCAAGGGGCTCAAGAAGTAGTGATGTTAAAATTCATGACAGCACCAACAGCCACTAAGATGCTGAATGACTTGCCTTGTGGGGCAGTGGTGCAACTGTATTCTCTAGCTGCAGTAACCACAAAGGGAGAAATAGACCCAAATATTGCAATAGTGTTACAGGATTATGAAGATGTATTCTCAGAGCCCAAGGAAATGCCACCAGTGAGGAAGTTTGATCATGCTATCCCACTGAAAAATGGGAGCCAGCCAGTGAATAACAGGCCCTATAGGTTTCCTTATTTCCAAAAAAAAAAGAAATCGAGAAGATTATTAAAGAACTGTTGGATAGTGGGGTTATACAACCTAGTTCAAGCCCATTTGCTTCACCTGTTATCCTAGTCAAGAAGAAAGATGGGACATGGAGAATGTGTATTGACTATAGGGGCTTGAACCAAGTGACAATCAAGGATAAATTTCCTATTCCTATCATAGATGAGCTATTGGATGGGTTGCATGGATCCAAGGTCTATACTAAGTTGGATTTAAGGTCGGGATACCATCAAATAAGGATGAGGGAGGAGGATATTAGCAAGACTGCCTTTAAAACCCACCATGGACACTATGAATTCAAGGTGATGCCCTTTGGTCTTACAAATGTTCCAGCCACATTCCAAGCACTTATGAACTCAGTTTTTGAAGAATATTTGAGAAATTTTTTATTGATTTTCTTTGATGATATCTTGATCTATAGTCCCTCTATGGAAACACACTTGGAGCACCTCAGGTTAACCTTGGGAAAACTAAGGGAGCATCAGTTGTTTGTGAAAAAGAGTAAGTGTTCTTTTGGAAGCAATAAAGTGGAATACCTGGGACATATAGTGACTGAAAATGGGGTTGAAACTGACCCATCCAAGATTGAAAGCATGGTGAGCTGGCCTACACCCACTAACATCAAGGGGTTAAGGGGATTCCTTGGTCTAACGGGGTACTATAGAAGGTTCATCAGAAATTATGGAGCCATCAATAAGCCATTGACATTGTTGTTGCAGAAGAATGGTTTTTGTTGGAATGCTGATGCTGAGGAAGCTTTCCAAGCATTGAAGAGAGCTATGACCACTGCACCAGTATTGGCCATGCCTGATTTCTCAAAGATATTTGTTGTGGAGACAGATGCAAGTTATAATGGGCTAGGGGCTGTCCTAATGCAAGAAGGAAGACCCATAACCTTTGTCAGCAAGGCTTTGGGACCAAAACACTTAGGATTGTCCACATATGAGAAGGAATTCTTAGCAATATTGTTGGCTGTAGAGAAGTGGAAGTATTACCTATGTGGGCATAAGTTTCAAATAAAAACAGATCATCAAAGTCTCAAGTATCTCATGGAACAAAGGGTGACTGGAGGATTGCAACAGAAATGGGTATCTAAACTATTAGAATACGATTACACCATCACCTATAAGAAGGGTGTTGATAACAAGGTGGCGGATGCCCTATCCAGAATATATGAAGAAACAAATAAAGGGGAATGCCAAGCTATTTCGATTGTGCAGCCACAATGGGTACAGGAGGTGATTGAAAGCTGGGAAGGAGACACTGAGATCCAAGAGATACTGGAGGGGGTAATATTAAGCAATGAAAGATTTTCAGATTACACTCTAAGAGACTGGGTATTGAGGTTTCAGGGCAAACTGGTTATTGGCAACAAACGGGGACTGAGGGAGAGAATTGTTAAGGTGCTACACCACACTCCTTTGGGTGGACACTCAGGAATCCAAGGGACAATAAAGAGGGCAGCTCAGTTGTTCTACTGGCCTGGAATGAAGAGGTATGTCAAGGAAGTAATTAGCCCTTGTGAAATTTGCCAACAAGTGAAAACTGAAACTACACACCCAGCTGGATTGTTACAACCCTTGGCCATCCCCACTAAACCTTGGACTGATATAGCTATGGATTTCATTGAAGGCTTACCTCTCTCAAACAATTGGAATTCGATTTTGGTGGTAGTAGATAGACTCACAAAATATGCCCATTTCATTCCCCTCAAACATCCATACACAGCCTATGTAGTGGCCAAGCAATTTTTCGAAAACATTTACAAGTTACATGGCTTACCTGTCACCATTACTTCGGATAGGGACAAGATTTTCCTAAGCCAATTTTGGCAATCTCTTTTTTCTCTCCTTGGCACGACCCTAAATTTGAGCACAGCCTATCACCCTCAAACCGATGGCCAAACAGAGAGGTTGAATAGATGTTTAGAACAGTTCCTAAGGGCTACTACAAGCACCAAACCTAAGCAATGGTCAAATTGGCTCACCTTGGCTGAATGGTGGTATAATTCGAACTTCCACACAGCTCTCAAAATGACTCCCTTTGAGGCCTTGTATGGATACCCACCCCCACAAGCAGCATTTAGTCATGAACAATATGGCAAAGTTGATGCAGTTACAGAGTTCATGAAGGAGAGGGACAAGCAAATCAGAACTACGAGGGAAGTATTGGCTGAGGCTCAAAACAAAATGAAGCAATACGCAAATAAGGGTAGAAGGGAAAGGAATTTTCAAGTAGGAGATTGGGTTTACCTGAAATTACAGCCATATCGCCAGACATCCTTGGCCCTCAGAAGGAACTTCAAATTGTCACCTAAGTATTTTAGGCCTTTCCAGGTAGAAGCAAAGGTTGGAACAGTAGCTTACAAGCTCAAATTACCTCCCAACTCAAAAATACATCCAGTTTTTCATGTTTCATTGTTGAAGCCCAAGGTGGAAAATGCAGTGATTCCAAACCCATCTTTGCCATTCGTGGGAGATGAAGGACAGTTCTTGGTGGAGCCTATTGCCGTGTTGGATAGAAGATTGGTGAAAAAGGGGAACAGGCCAGCTGCTCAAGTTCTTATCCAATGGTCGAATGCGTATCCAGAAGATGCAACGTGGGAGGATTGGGAAACCATTGCTGCGAATTTTCCTCGGTTTAATCCTTGAGACAAGGATTTTTCGAAGGACAGGGGAATGTAAGGATTTAGGGTTCGTAATAGGAATTGGGATTTGACCGTTGTGTTTGTTTAGCAATCTCACGGCGTCGTTTAGTAAGTAGCGTATCAATAAATCTAAGTAGCGGACATTACAACATGCGTTTCATTTAATGGAACGATGTCGTTTATGCCTGGCCTAGAGAATTCTATTTCTGTTTCTTAAAACGTTGTCGTTTCATGGAGTGAGAAGGTGGCCGTTGGAAACCACGTGTTTTCTCTCTCCATTTATCAGTCAGGTAGCCATGGTTATGGCATTATGATGAATAAACCAATTTCCCATTTCTCTTTCTGAATTTCTGCATTTCTTTCTCATCTCATACTCTGAAACTCTATCTAAATTCTTTTCTTATCCAAATCTGATTATAATTCTTTGTTTTAATTGGGATATTTTCCAATTGAATTACCCAGCAACGGTAACTCTTGGGTCTGGTCATAACAATGTAAATCTAAAAGAATACGGCCTGTTTGCTATGGAAACTAAAATTTGTGGGTGTAGACCACAAGTAGAAAATTAACAATACATATCCTCTACTATACTAAATGAAACAGCAGAATCTCTTTAAAACTATTATAGTAAACAAACATGTTAACTGAGCTGTAAGAGAAATATTCGCCAGGGATCAGCTGCTAAACTGAAAAGAACAAGAAATAACTCTTGCTACAATGTAACAACTAGAAGTCACATTCATTCATGAAATGAAATTGGGAAACGTGAGCACCTTGATGTGCCAATGTCATCAGCATACTCTCTAAATGATCTCCTGTCACCACTGAGCATAGATCGACCACGAGCCCGGAACAAAGGATGCTCAGGACTACAAACAAATTAAAAACAAAATATTAATGCAAATAAGACTAAACTTATTAAAAAATTCAATGCGATAAACTATGAGGGAACTCAGACAAACTGCAATATAAATCTCTCTAGCAGTAAAATTCTAAAATCTGTTTCTGGGATACATACTCATTCCTTTATGGGAGAATAATATCCCAAAAGCTTGTCCCAACCAAAAGCTCAAATCCTAACATGGGAAGTTTTTATTACTTCTTTATTTGTGGGTCCTACATGTCATACAACAATTATCCACTAACTACTCCCTACTCCACTTTCTCCCTCCTACCCAACTATCTACACTCACAACACATCACCTTTTTCACATTTTCCTTAATTCTTGAACCCACTTCATTTTTTGAACTTTCGACTGGGATGGAGGGAGTATGTAATACGAGGGAATAATTAATCATGAAAGTAACATACTTTACCCTTTTGTATCAAATAAAGCAATGTACTAATTAGTGTCTAAAAAATACAACGTACTTTTATAACTTTTTTTATGTAACGCAATTTTCAAATTAAAAATGGATGGCGTTGAACATATTTATTGCCTTTATGATGGGGTTAATACCAATTAAATATAAATGAATGTTAATGCCCTTTCTTCCCTCCCCTAACCCTTTACTTTCATCTCCCCTAGAAAAAAAAAACATCTTCCTTGCCTCCATTCCCCTAATAAAAAGGTCATCTTCCTTACCTCTTGTCACGACCCTAATATTAGGCACCATTTTAGTACACGTTGAGCACGTGGGGTTGGGGTGGTAGTATCTCATTTTATGTCATTTATGCTACTTGTTAAGTTTTATGTGTTTATTTATGTTTTTGATGATTTGTGTGAAGTTATGATGAAAATAGATTAACTTTAATGATTTAGGGTCTAAATGGAATAAAAATAAAGTGTTGTAGTGGAGTTATAATAATTGAAAATTTTAATTATAAAGTTTATAATTGTTGAGGTGCTTTGTTGTGAAGGTTGGTAGTTAGAGGTGTTAGTTGTATTGCTTAAGTTCATGGAGGAGCTTTAGTGGAACATCTTATCTCTATCCATGGAATAAACAAAAGAAGCCTCATTTTAATCTTCTTCCTCAGTATTCTTTCTTCTCAAAAGCCATGGAAATTCCAAAACCCTACGTCTTCTTCCAAAAATTCTATTAACTTCATTTCCTTGTCGTTTTCAAATCTGTTTGCATATTCTTGTTTGTGGTGACGAGGAGAGCGCATAGAGCCGGAAAAATAATTATTTTATTTTGCATTATTCCGGTAAGTTATTATGATTTCTTTTCAAAATATGTTCATGAAATGTTTAAGGTTGAGATTTTAGCTTTATAAATATTATTTGTTAAATTTTGATGTTTTAATTGGTTTATGGAATGAAGAGAATTAGGTTGTGGTAGAAGTTTCATGAATGGTTGTAGAATGGTTTGGTTTGAAAGTAAACTAGTGTAAAATAGTGTTGCATGGTATCTATGATGCTCGGACTCGGGTACGAATGTCCGACACGGGTACGGATCCGAGTGTCGGATCCTCCAAAATTTTAAGAAATTACACCAAATTTAGTGTAAAATAGCCACACCCATACCCACACCCACACCCATGTCCTATCCTTTGGACACGGGGACTTTGGCAAAATAGAAGGGTCCAAGCATCACAGCATGGTATTATAGAACCAAGTTTTTGTAATAAAATGATTTTGGTTAGTGTTGGAATGTATTGGAAAGCGTATGAAATGGTTTGGTCTATTATGCTGATGTTAGTACTTGTTTTGACACTTTAAAAACAGAGTAAAAGTGTAAACAATACTTGGAATTTTGGTTGCTGATGTTTTGCAGCTGAATTCTGAATTCTGGGAAGAGGGCACGAGTCGTGCCCTGGGGCACGACTCGTGCCTACTGTCGTGCCTTGTCGTGCCCAAGGGGGGACGACTGAATTTGTGGGGGTGTCAATGGGGCACGAGTCGTGCCCTGCCCTGCCACCTCTGAACCATTTTCCAAGCTGCAGAAACCTAATCTACCTAGAACATAATTGAACCCTCTTTAACTATAATTAAAGTAGAACATTTTAGTTATACAATGGTATCTTACTTAGTCAAAATGGAATTGTGGAAGGGGTTTAAATATTGTTCGGAAAATGGTTGGTAGGCTTGATTTGTAACTTAACCAATGTGAATCAAACTTGGTAAATTGAACTTGGACCTTTATAGAGGTTATGAATTGTTGCATATTGAACATGTAGGGCTTGTTGGTCATACATTGTGACCTTACTTGAGTTCATATCCATGGTTTGTGATATAAATAGTGTATGAAATGTATGTTACACTATGGAATTGATTTAAGCATGTGAATGTATACCATGTTGTTCTTTTATTATCCCTTTGGTGGATTTCTTTTCAAGTAACTATTATGTGCTTGAACTTGTGTTAATCAGCTGATGTTTAGGGGTATAACGGAATACGATCATTTATGGAAATTGTTCTATAGTGTGATCGGATTACGTTATACTCGCGATGTCCCCTTCGTGCCACAGACTGGGGTTATAGCATCTGTATTGAGCCAAAAGCCTTACAGAGTTGCTAGAATCTTATATGGTTCCCTGAAAAACGGGTCTTATAAGATGTGAATATGCCTAAGCAGTTCACAAATGAGTGGAGTTCTATCTCCCAATATTGTACGACTTATTATTCAGACGGGAAAAGGTAAACCAAGGTAATGTAAGGTGTTTACGGCTTTTCCAATGTGTTACATGCACCTTGTTATGTGTCGCATTATACTTGACATATTGTTGCATTCATAATAGCTTATTGAGATTTATTCTCACCCTTCTCCCTTTAATGTTTTAGATCGACCTGAGACAGGAGGACCCGGCCAACGAGGACAGAACGGAGTTTGTACGTGTCTTTTGGGTTGTTGGGTATGTATATGTCTTAGATGGGAAGTGTAGAGATATTTTGGTTTAACTCCTTTGTGGAATTTGTATATAAACAACTTTGTTTAAATTTTACTTTGTTAACTTTTGTAACTAAAACAGGTTGAATACTTTCCAAGTTTGTTTATGAATTCCTCCAAGTGGAGATGTTTAAAGTTAGTTTTCTAATGGGAATGTTAATGTTGGTTTTCTTTTCAAGTTATATGAAAGTTTTTGAAAATTCGGGTGGTCTTTGTTTAGTAAGGGGACACTCCCGCTCGAGGCACGTGTTAGGTTCCGGGTCGGGGTCCCCACAGTTGGTATCAGAGCCTCGTCTAGAGGTCAAGGGTAGATGTCTAGCTTAAGGGGGAGTATGTGATAGCTGACGCCGAGTGTTTGATGCATGAGTTTATTCTAATGGCTAGGAATGAGGACGATCAGCATCAGGCTCAGGGTAATGTTGGCAATGCCGGGGGAGATGGCAATCCGAATGCTGAGATGATGAACATGTTCCGGGTATTTTTGCAAAATATGGCAGCTCAGGGGCAAGCACAGCATCATCAAGAAGGCAGACATGGGCATGGTTTGGAAAAGTTCGTCAAGATGGCTCCGCCCAGCTTTAATGGAGATCCAGATCCGTTGAAGGCGGAGAGATGGTTTGAAGCTATGAATAAGATTTTCGCAGCAATGGAGAGTCCGGACGAGGAAAAAGTGAGGTGTGCTGTCTTCAAGTTGGAAGGACCTGCCGAGCATTAGTGGCACATAGTGAAGGATAGTTGGGACCGGGACCATACACCGCATTTGGTGCCGGAAGAAGAGAGGCGAGTATACCGGTTCGTGAAAGGGTTAAGGCTGGAGTTTCGGAAGCAGTTATTGACACACGATTTCACAGATTTCCAAGCGGCGTTGAATAGAGCCTATCGAATAGAGAATGATATTGAAGAGCATCGGGGTAAGTCTGAAGGTGGAAGTGGAAGTAAACAGAGGTTCCAAGGTCAAGGTTCAGGACAGAGTAGAGGGCAGCAACGGTTCTCAGCCCCGGGGGTAGCAAGAGGAGGAAATGTGGCGGCTCCGGCAGCTCGTCCCACTTCCAGTCAGTTTGGGGTTGTATGTGGTTATTGCAAAAAGATGGGTCACTCGGAAGATAGGTGTTGGAGCGAGCAGGGAAAATGCTTAGAGTGTGGAGCATCGGGCCATTTTCGGAAGAACTGTCCTAAGTTGCAGCGAGGGCAAGCAGTGGGTAGTGGTCAAGGGGGACAAAGAGGAGGAGTTAAAAGAGATAACGAAGGGAAGCCAAAAGATAGAGTACAGGGGAGAGTGTTTGCTTTGGGTAGAGGAGAGGTTGACCCTAATGCCGTTATTAGAGGTATTGTCTCTGTCTCAAGAGTCAAGGCCCGCATCCTTATAGATCTCGGGTCTTCTCATTCATTTGTGGCGTCTCATTTTGTATTTGCATTGCATAAGCTACCTGAATTTATGCCTTATATGCTAGAGGTTCGACTCCTATGGGAGAGTGCCTCACTTCTTATTTGGTCTATAATGGTTGTGATGTGACTATTTGTGGGCATGTATTGCCGGTGGATTTAGTAGATTTACAAATTCGGGACTTTGATGTCATTCTTGGTATGGACTGGTTAAGTCATTACCATGCTTTGATAGATTGTCGTAGAAAGTGGGTCTCATTTGCTATGCCTGATATGCCTACTTTTGTGTTTGATGCGGATAAATCTATGTTTGGTATACATTTTATTTCTGCTTTAAAGGCTAGAAAAATGCTATCTAAAGGGTGTGCGGGGTATTTGGCTTATGTGGTAGATTCAAGTAAGAAATCCCCTGAATTAGCTCATGTCCCGGTGGTTAATGAATTTATTGATATGTTTTCAAGTGAGTACTCTATGCCTCCGGATCGTGAGGTAGAGTTTTGTATTGACCTAGTGCCCGGTACCTCACCTATCTCTAAAGCACCCTATAGAATGGCTCCGGCTGAGTTAAAGGAGTTGAAGACTCAGTTGCAAGAGTTGTTAGACCGGGGGTTTATTCGTCCAAGTGTGTCACCTTGGGGAGCACCGGTTTTGATTGTTCGGAAGAAGGATGGCACCTTGAGATTGTGTATCGACTATCGTTTGTTGAACCAAGCAACCATAAAGAATAAATATCCTCTCCCGCATATCGATGACCTGTTTGATCAACTTCAAGGTTCCGTAATCTACTCAAAACTTGATTTGAGCAGCGGATACATTCAATTGAAGATTAGACCGGATGACATTTCAAAGACAGCTTTTAGGACGAGATATGGTCACTATGAGTTTGTGGTTATGCCTTTCGGGTTGACTAATTCTCCGGCCGTATTCATGGATATGATGAACCGTATCTTCAAACCGTACCATGACAGTTTTGTAGTGGTTTTCATAGACGACATCCTTGTTTATTCTAAATCCCTGGAAGAGCAAGAGAATCATTTGGGATTGCCAAGTTCAGCAAGTGCGAGTTTTGGCTTGAGCAGATCTTTTTTGTGGGGCACGTGGTGTCAAGTTCGGGAATTTCCGTTGATCCTTCAAAAATTAAAGCTGTAGTCAATTGGAAGCAACCTTCAACTGTGACAGAGGTTCGTAGCTTTCTTGGTTTGGCGGGGTATTACAGGAGGTTCATTGAAGGTTTTTCTCGAATTACAACTCCGTTAACAAGACTGACTCGGAAGGATGTACCTTTTGTGTGGGATTCCAAGTGTGAAGCAAGTTTTGTTGAGTTGAAGAAAAGGTTGACATCAACTCCCGTTCTTACCCTTCCGGATGGTTGCGAGAACTTCGTTATATTCAGTGACGCCTCGAAGGAAGGATTGGGATGTGTTCTAATGCAAAGTGGGAAGGTGATTGCTTACGCCTCTCGGAAGTTATCACTGGCAGAACAGAATTACCCTACCCATGACATGGAATTAGCTGCGATTGTGTTTGCGTTACATAAATGGAAGCACTATCTTTATGGGGCGAAGTTCGAGATTTTTACCGACCACAAAAGTTTGAAATATTTGTTTACTCAAAAGGAGTTGAATAATCGGCAAAGAAGATGGTTAGAATTTTTGAAGGATTTTGATTGTGTGATTTCGTATCATCCGGGAAAAGCAAATGTAGTTGCGGATGCGATTAGCCGAAAGGCTTATTTGTCAACTTTGAGTTCCCGAGAGTCAAGACGTGAGTTGATATTTGCGAATGTCCGAGCAGTCTCGACCTTGTATGGAGATTTGATGGAAGCTCAACAAAGTGATCCAGAGTTGAAGAAAATTTTTTGCCAAGTGCAAGATGGAAAAGCCGGGAAATTTGCGTTGAATAGAGATGGAGTTTTGACTTTCCAAGGTAGAATTTGTGTTCCTTCATCACCGGAGATCAAGAAGCGTGTGCTAGAGGATGGTCACAAATCTAAGTTTGCTATTCATCCGGGTAGTGCGAAGATGTACCAAGATTTGAAACGAGGATATTGATGGAATGGGATGAAGAGAGAGATAGCGGATTTCGTATCTAAATGCTTAACGTGTCAACAAATCAAGGCCGAGCATCAGAGACCGGCGGGGCTACTTCAACCGTTAGATATTCCGGAGTGGAAATGGGAAGGAATTTTGATGGATTTCGTGACTGGTTTGCCTCCTACCACGAAGAAGATGGATGCTATTTGGGTTATTGTTGATAGATTGACAAAGTCAGCTCATTTTCTTCCGGTGTCAACCAAGTTCTCGATGGAGAGGTTAGCTCAGTTATATATGAGGGAGATTGTTAGACTTCACGGAGTTCCACTTAGTATTGTTTCCGATAGAGATCCGAGATTCACTTCTAGATTTTGGAGGGCATTGCATGAAGCTTTGGGGTCTAAGCTGAGTTTTAGCACGGCATTTCATCCTCAAACAGATGGTCAGACGGAGAGAACCATTCAGATACTTGAGGATATGTTACGGGCTTGTGTAATGGAATTCCATTTATCTTGAGAGGATCATTTACCGTTGGTTGAGTTTGCTTACAACAACAGCTACCAGTCTAGCATAGAGATGGCTCCGTATGAAGCGTTGTATGGTAGAAAGTGCAGATCTCCTATGTGTTGGGACGAGGTTGGTGAAGCTAAGCTTTGGGGTCCGGATTTCGTTAGAGATTCAACGGAGAAAATCAAGGTGATCCGAGATCGGTTGAAGACGGCTAAGAGTAGGCAGAAAAGCTACGCCGACAATAGAAGACGAGACTTATCCTTTCAGGTTGGTGACTTAGTGTTCTTGAAGATCTCTCCGAGGACTGGCATTAAAAGGTTTGGGAACAAAGGGAAATTAGCTCCGAGATTTGTTGGTCTATTTGAGATCCTATAAAAGATTGGGGAATTGGCTTACCGGTTAGCGTTGCCTCCATCCTTTGCCTTGCTTCATGACGTATTCCATGTTTCTATGTTGAGGAAGTATTGCCACGATCCCTCCCTCCCGAAGAGATTCAAGTGGATATGTCATATGTTGAGGAACCGTTGAGAATCTTGGAATTTCAAGTTAAGGAATTGAGAACTAAGAGCATCCCGGTAGTGAAGATCATATGGAAGAATCATACCATTGAAGAGGCTACGTGGGAGTTAATCGGAGATAAGAGAAAAATATCCATGGTTATTTGAGCGTGCAAGTAAGTTCATTCAAAATTCGGGGCGAATTTTATTTAAGGAGTGAGTGTCACGACCCTAATATTAGGCACCATTTTAGTACACGTTGAGCACGTGGGGTTGGGGTGGTAGTATCTCATTTTATGCCATTTATGCTACTTGTTACGTTTTATGTGTTTATTTATGTTTTTGATGATTTGTGTGAAGTTGGGATGAAAATGGATTAACTTTAATGATTTAGGGTCTAAATGGAATAAAAATAAAGTGTTGTAGTGAAGTTATAATAATTGAAAATTTTAATTATAAAGTTTATAATTGTTGAGGTGCTTTGTTATGAAGGTTGGTAGTTAGAGATGTTAGTTGTATTGCTTAAGTTCATGGAGGAGCTTTAGGCCCCGTTTGTTTCCAGGAAAATGGGGGGAAAACGTTTTCCCCATTTTCCGGTGTTTGGTAGTTTTTCGGAAAACGTTTTCCCTATTTTCCGGTGTTCGGTAGTTTTCCGAAAAATGGAGAAAATGTTGATTTGGAAAACATTTTCCGCCGTTTCTAAGGAAGTTGTTTTCCAGATTTTTCCTAAGGAAGTTGTTTTCCGAAAAATGGTGTAAAAAAAGTGGATGGATAATAATAATAATAAAATAATAATAATAAAATAAAAAATAATAATAATAATAATAAAATAATAATAATAAAATAATAATAATAATAATAAAATAATAATAATAAAATAATAATAATAATAAAATAATAATAATAATAATAAAATAATAATAATAATAATAACAATAATAATAACAATAAAATAATAATAATAATAAAAATAAAATAATAATAATAATAATAATAATAATAATAAAATAATAATAATAATAATAATAATAAATAATAATAATAATAATAATAATAATAATAATAATAAAATAATAATAATAATAATAATAATAATAATAAAATAATAATAATAATAATAAAAATAAATAAATAAATAAAATAAATAAAAATAAAAATAAAAATAATAAAAATAAAAATAAAAATAAAAATAAAAATAAAAATAAAAATAATAAAAATAAAAATAATAAAAATAAAAATAATAAAATAATAATAATAAGAAAATAATAATAATAATAATTTTCCGGAAAACATCTTCATTTTTCAAAAAACATCTTCATTTTCCGGAAAACGTTTTCCTCATTTTCCTAAGGAAGTTGTTTTCCAGGAAAACATCTTCATTTTCCGGAAAACATCATCATTTTTTCCGGAAAACGTTTTCCTTTTCCGGAAAACATTTTCCAGGAAATCATTTTCCGGAAGTCATTTACCCTGAAACAAACGGAGCCTTAGTGGAACATTTATCTCTATCCATGGAATAAACAAAAGAAGCCTCATTTTAATCTTCTTCCTCATTATTCTTTCTTCTCAAAAGCCATGGAAATTCCAAAACCCTAAGTCTTCTCCAAAAATTCTATCAACTTCATTTCCTTGTCGTTTTCAAATCCGTTTGCATATTCTTGTTCGTGGTGACGAGGGGAGCGCATAGAGCCGAAAAAATAATTATTTTATTTCACATTATTTCAGTAAGTTATTATGATTTCTTTTCAAAATATGTTCATGAAATGTTTAAGGTTGAGATTTTAGCTTTATAAATATTATTTGTTAAATTTTGATGTTTTATTTGATTTTTGGAATGAAGAGAATTAGGTTGTGGTAGAAGTTTCATGAATGGTTATAGAATGGTTTGGTTTGAAAGTAAACTAGTGTAAAATAGTGTTGCATGGAATTATGGAACCAAGTTTTTGTAATAAAATGATTTTGGTTAGTGTTGGAATGTATTGGAAGGGATATGAAATGGTTTGGTCTGTTTTGTTGATGTTAGTACTTGTTTTGACACTTTAAAAACAGAGTAAAAGTGTAAACAATACTTGAAATTTTGGTTGCTGATGTTTTGCAGCTGAATTCTGGGCAGAGGGCACGACTCGTGCCCTGGGGCACGACTCGTGCCTACTGTCGTGCCTTGTCGTGGCCAAGGGGGGACGACTGAATTTGTGGGGGTGTCAATGGGGCACGAGTCGTGCCCTGCCCTGCCACCTCTGAACCATTTTTCAAGCTGCAGAAACCTAATCTACCTAGAACATAATTGAACCCTCTTTAACTATAATTAAAGTAGAACACTTTAGTTATACAATGGTATCTTACTTGATCAAAATGGAATTGTGGAATGGGTTTAAATATTGTTCAGAAAATGGTTGGTAGGCTTGATTTGTAATTTAACCAAAGTGCATCAAACTTGGTAAATTGAACTTGGACCTTTATAGAGGTTATGAATTGTTGCAATTGAGTTCATATCCATGGTTTGTGATATAAATAGTGTATGAAATGTATGTTACACTATGGCATTGATTTAAGCATGTTTATGTATACCATGTTGTTCTTTTATTATCCCTTTAGTGGATTTCTTTTCAAGTAACTATTATGTGCTTGAACTTGTGTTAATCAGCTGATGTTTAGGGGTATAACGGAATACGATCATTTATGGAAATTGTTCTATAGTGTGATCGGATTACGTTATACATGTGACTGTCCCCTTCTGTGGCTACAGACTGGGGTTATAGCATCTGTATTGAGCCAAAAGCCTTACAGAGTTGCTAGAATCTTATATGGTTCCCTGAAAAACAGGTCTTATAAGATGTGAATATGCCTAAGCAGTTCACAAATGAGTGGAGTTCTATCTCCCAATATTGTACGACTTATTGTTCAGACGGGAAAAGGTAAACCAAGGTAATGTAAGGTGTTTACGGCTTTTCCAATGTGTTATATGCACCTTGTTATGTGTCGCATCTTACTTGGCATATTGTTGCATTCATAATAGCTTATTAAGATTTATTCTCACCCTTCTCCCTTTAATGTTTTAGATCGACTTGAGACAGGAGGACCCGGCCAGTGAGGACGGAACGGAGTTTGTACGTGTCTTTTGGATTGTTGGATATATATATGTCTTTAATGGGAAGTGTAGAGATATTTTGGTTTAACTCCTTTGTGGAGTGTATATAAACAACTTTGTTTAAATTTTACTTTGTTAACTTTTGTAACTAAAACAGGTTGAATACTTTCCAAGTTTGTTTATAAATTCCTCCAAGTGGAGATGTTTAAAGTTAGTTTTCTAATGGGAATGTTAATGTTGGTTTTCTTTTCAAGTTATATGAAAGTTTTTGAAAATTCGGGTGGTCTTTGTTTAGTAAGGGGACACTCCCGCTCGGGGCACGTGTTAGGTTCCGGGTCGAGGTCCCCACACCTCTAATCCCCTCAACTCCTGCCTCCACCTCCACCCTCCCCAAGCTTCGCCCCACTCCCCACTGCCGCCCCTTCTCCGCCTTTTTCCCAGCCTAGCCCCACCCTCCCTGCAGGCCCCATCAAAACTGACGGCCCACCATCTCTCTCTCTCTCTCCCCAAAAATGCCTCACCCTCTCCATCTCTCCAGTTTTTCCTAACTCTCCTCCTTCTCCCAGCCCCGCCTTGCATCTCCCTCCTTGCCACCTATCAGATCTGAAGCCCTCGATAGTGAGGGAGAATCATGTTGCTGCTTGATTTGGGTTTGGTTAAGTTTTGAAAAGTTTCAGAGTTTTGTTTTTAAAAACACAGATTTTGAAATGGTGTGAAAGTTATTTGCGCTCTTCTGTTGCTTATTGCTATTGCTGAATGTGGTGGTTTAATGGTGGAGGTTAGTCAACGGGTGGTTGTCGGTTCGGAGAGAGATGATGGAGTTAATGGAAAGTTAGTTTTTGCATCAACATTTTGTTAGTCTCTTAGCGCCTCATTTGCAACGTCAGCATTTCGTTAAAAAAAAAAAATTAACACCGTTAGTCAAAAAAGAAATTGGTTGCATAATTTGAAAAACTACTTAAAAAGCATGTTGCATTTTTTAGACACCAAGAGGTACGTTGCATTATTTGATACAAATCGCTAAAGTATGTTGCATATGTTGGTCGTTTGGCCAATAAAGCTGCCACAAGTACAAATGATTTAGCGGTTGTCATGCATATTCAAAGATGATAGAAAATTTGGTTAACTTTTGGAAAATTTCTTAGTCTTTTACAGTGCTCTTGTTTTGCATCGTATGTTTTCAAGAAATAGCCCACTTCTCCGACCCACACCAACTCTTACTCAACAATAAATTTCTATATCACCCATGGTGGGATCTTCTTCTGTACCGCTCTATCCTTCTCTTGATCTTCAACCCCATATCTGATGGTTTCTATCTTACAATCACCTAAATCTGGAGCTACGTAAAATTGTTCAATGTATTGTTCACCCACCTATCAACTGGGCGAAATTATTGGCTTAATGTTTTCTACTTTATTTTATTGGGTTCTAATTCAACCTCCTAGTTTCCGATCACCTGATATCCCTAAAATTTATCTCCTGTATAAACGTTCCCAACTCTAAAATTGACAATACTAGGATCCATGGACTACTCAACATGAAGGTATTCCCCATATTAAAGATAAGAAAAATGGATTTGCATTATAACTAGGAAAATTTAGTTTAGAACTAAATGGGATTAATGAAGGGGGGCCTTGGCGAATTAGTTGAGGTGTTGCCGTACGGGTTCAAGTCCTGGAAGCAGCCTCTTTGCAGGGTAAGGCTTGCCTACATATCACCCTTGTGGCGGGGACCCTTCCCCGGACCCTCACTACGCGGGGATGCTTCGTGCACCGGGCTGCCCCTAACTAAAGGGGATTAATTTGAAGTTGCTGAATTTTTGAGATAATCTTTAAATTGACTCAATCAATTGGGGACTAAGGCATTGTTGTTGTTGTTGTTGTTGTTGTTGTTGTTGTTGTTTCTCACTCAGGGTGAGAAACAAGTTACCTCACTATGATTTAATTCCTTGTTACTACCCAGTGTCCACATATGCAGTGCACATGAGATACAATCCATCCAAAGTTAAAGCACATCCAACAGCCTGAAGTGACGAATCTAAAGGAGCATTTGGTGGCCACATGACATCAATGCTTCTAAGAGAAACAGATGGAAGACTGCTTGAGACATTAAAAGTTTTTGAAACACAAGTGCAACTTAACACATCAGGGATGAAAATGACCCACCAACTATAACTCTTGCGAATTAAATGCAATTTCCGAAGAAAAGAAAAACATTTCAACAGTGGTGAGGCCAGAAATTTTTGTAAAGGGGGCCAAGATTGCTCTTGGGATAATTAATATAATTAATGTATACAAATTTAGGATGCAAGGGGGTCAAAATAATAATTTAGTGCAAATTTTTCTAAAAGTTAAGGGGGTCAAAATGTAGAAATCCATCATTTTTAGTAGTAAAATGTCATTTTCTAAAAAATTGATAGTGCTAAAATTGACACATTCCAAAATTGAAGGGGAGTCAATGTGGCTTCGCCACTGCATTTCAATAAACATCCAGAATTGGCTATTCTAGTCTGGATTCTGCAAAAAAATCCAAATTTCAAAGTAGGCTATCGACATCCTACAAATAGAAAACCATGATCGAGAAAAACCTTGAACTGGCAGTCCTTGGTTCAGCAATGACCTTTCTTCGGCTCCTTCGCCAAAATGTAGTTGCAATATCAGGTTCACTATGTGATACGCTTAGACATAAAAAAAAAATTAAAAAAAATCAAATAATGACAAGCCATACCGCTAAAATTACATTTGAATAAAACAAGAGCAAGGATGGGGTGGGAGGAAGAAGCAAAAGCAAAAAAAAAAAAAAAAAAAAAAAAAAAAAGAAGAAAGAATAAACGTCATCGAAAAACCAATCTAACTTCAAATTTGTTAGTATAAGAAGCAAGATTACCTCAAATTGCCAATGGAGGAGGAAGACCTCAACATCTTACTCCTTAGTGAAGGTCCAGCCACATTTAGAGAAGCTTCTAGTCTCCTCTGCTGTTGGAGGCTGTCATCTTTCTCAGAGCTGATGCATATGGAACAGCTAGATTTAACAACTACTTGAAGGTATAAAGTAATCATCATCTTCTAGTAAGTTGGATATTTCTTTTACAGTTCTATGATATAGTGAAAAACTATATCTTGCGGTGTCAAATTTGAAAACTGAAACTAACATCTTCTAACCTCTCAATATCTACTCTATCTGAAAACCCGTATAGAGGACTGTTTGGTTCAAGAGGTGAGTCGCAGGAGTCATTTTCTGCAGAATCACTCTCCCCAGCTCCAGATATATGGGTCATGAAAAGTGCCTTTGTCGATCGGGGTATCAGTTGACCAGGAAACCGCATAAGATCCACTAGTAATTCTATAGAATTCAACACAACTATTACAGACATATGCTTGTAGGAGTCTGTGTCATTGCCAGCCCCTTCATTAGGTAACCCCTGGTGTCAAGGAAAACATCATAAAAGTGAAGAAGATTGAAAGCAAGAAACAGATAACCTTCCGAATATTCTACTACCTCCGTCCCAAGATGATGGGCAAAACTTTTTGAAATTTGCTATTGATCAAGTGCAAATCTGAAAAGTTTGTGGTCATTCATTTTGGGATGGAGGTGGTATAAGGTAAAGATCTCTAATCAACGCAAAGCTTACCACCACTAGCCTACTTTCAAAGCCTACAGTATCGGCAAGAACTTTGAATAATATTGCTCGAGGACGGCATGAACCATTCTTTATTTGTCCAAGCAGCTGAACACCTCGATTGTCGGAAACATTAGAAGCTTCCTCCAATGCAGTCTTCGTCGGGCTTAGTTCCGAATTTGAGCGTTTATAATAATCAGACACCTGTCAAGGAAAGAGCAAATTAAACAAGGAAGATATGCACCATCAGGAAACGCAGTTTATAACTCAAATCAAGAATAAATAAGATAGCATATAGCTCACTTTTTTATTTATTTTATTTATTTTATTTATTTTATTTATTTTTTTTTTTTTAAAGAAAGATAATTAAATAGATTAGACATAATTACAAGAGACACGATAAGTCCATCGAGAAAAGGAAATACAGAGGAACCAGGAAAAAAGGAATAGCAACAGCGACACAAGAAACGCTAAAGACCAAATAAAAACTTCGATTATAAATAGAACTCTAGACTTCAAAATAAAAACATAGGAAAAGGAGACGGCGTGTTTACGCGGCAGCAAGAAACCATAAAGAAGTTGATCACTATGGAGATCCGAAGCATTACGATTACAAGTGCGTGCATCAGCTATATCAACGGAACGAACCTCCCCTCAAATAAATTAAGGAGCTCAATTGTTAGGTATGTTTGTTAGAACCCTCCTTAATTTGTTTGATTTGATTGATATCATCGCCATGTTTACCTCTTTTCTGGAGTTTAGGGACTCATGTATGCAAGTTACTTCAATTTTTAGATAAGTCGATTTTATCGATTAGGTTTATTAGGCTAAATATGTGCCTCATTGAAGAAAGTATGATCAAACAGCAAAGATCCTTAGCACATCTACCGTCCTCAAGGTAGTTAGTCTACCGCTCTTCAATAGCTTGCCACCCTGCATGTATCTGCCGCTCATCAATTCCTACTGCCCTAAGCTTGTGCAAAATTTCAGAAAGGACCCTTGGCCTACCTTATTAATGAAGTTTGAAGACTTGTAGTTATTGCAATGAAAAACAATCCCTTTGCAATAACTCAAAGAATGTTTGACATATCTTCATGTGTCATTCACGTGATGAAGATTTTAAGCATCAGAAATTATACCTTGTATTTTACTCAAAGTAGATATCAGGTTTGGTAACAGTTGTCCCATTAATTAAAATGGACATGCAAAGGAGTTAATGCTCCAACCACCTCAACAGTGAACAAAAGGACAAGTCAAACCAATCAAAAATCAACACATGTTGTACTTTCTGTCAAGGCCTTAAATGCAACATTTATTGTGAAGATTTCTCAAAGGATTTCTAACGCCTGATTCAGGGATTGCATATATATATATTCACTAACTTTGAACATTTCAAAGTTGCTTAAAAAAATCGTTTGAATAATCCCTTGGAGCTCATTTGAAGACAAGGAACATACCTCCAAGCAAATTCTCAATCTTCAAGAATCATACACTAAAGATTTGTATCATAACAAGATGCTTGTGCTCTTATTATATAGATTCATAGAGCCTTGATACTTGCTCACATACACACCCAATTTGGTTGAACCTTTAGATCTACCTTTTCAAAAACACCGGTTGTTAGACTAGACATAGACAAGATTCGATTACTAGAGTTTGAATTCTTGTAATTCTGTAAAAGCTCATTTATCAACAATATGTCTATTCGCTCTTATAAAATTCGAGACTAACCATCTTGGTAATGAACGTAGCTCTTTCAAGGGCGAAGCACTTCAAATGTTTCTTATTGTTCGTGTTTCAACTTACATGTTATTGTCTTTACTAAAAACAAAACTTCAATTGAATGTTGAATGTGTTATATTTGATTTGAGCTATCTTGTAAAGATAAGTTGTTTGCTTACATCAAATTATTTTACACTATCCACGCCTACTTGCCACATTTACTCACCATTACCTTTAGACTTGACAAACTCTGTTATCCATTTTACTTGTTCCTTACCTAAGCATTCATTGGTTTGTAAGTTCTTACTAGCAAGTATAGAGGTTGAATTCTGAAAAGGGTTCAAAAATTTAAGACATCTATTCAACCAATACCAATAGATATTACTCGACAAGAGCTTTCCAACGATATGTGACACGTCCAAATCGGAGTCCGTGCGAAGAAGTTATGACCTCCGAAAGTTTGCCGAAAGGTACAAGTCAGCGAATCACGAGGAGCGCACGAACCAAATTCCAAAAACTCTCCTAGCTACTGTCCAAGAGGGGGCGGACTCACCCTTCTAAGGGGGGCGTCCGCACCCCACCCCTCCAGCAGATTTTTAATTTCCTTCTAAGTTTAGGATTCCTCGATTGTTTCCTAACTTTGACCCCTCTTCTCCCAAGTATAAATAGAAAAACTCCAGCCACTTTATAGGTTTATCCTTAATTATCTTTTTTAAGTTTGTAAACAAGGATTTCAAGTTTTAATTCTAGAATTCAATTAAAGATTTTATGCAATTTATTGAAGATTTGTCAATATTCGTTATGAATATAAGCAACTAATCTCCTTATTCTGCGGAATTGAGGTAATATGTATCAATCTTTATGCACTAATTAATTTTACAATCAATCAAGGTTGGGTTCATGAAAAGAGTTTTTCATAAATGTTTTCTAGCCACAATCACTCGTGTAGGTGTGATTGGCTTTTGAACTAATCGGTGTGTAGGAATTGACAAGAGATTGCTTAACCTATATAAGTCAACCTTTATAATGAATATGATTTTGGTTTGTCATTAATTTGCATAACAGAATTGTAGGTTTTTTATTACTAGGATCTTAATGTGTTTTTTTACGATTATGTGAACTTAACAGAAAGCGTGATTTTAGATAACACGAAATTGAGGACGTGAGAACGCCCAATTTTACTAAAGAAAATGAACCCCCAACAATGATGATTGCATTATTAATAGGCATATTGGTGAGATACATATGTCCATTCCGTACGTCTTTCTCCCTTCAATTTGGTAATATTTAAAGTGCTTTGTTTATTTCCGTGTTTTAATAGTTAATTAATTTCAACTATTTAAGTAGGAAGGTAAAATCAAAACCAAAACCAGTCTGTCGTTAAATTTTTGTTAATTGCTGAAAATCAATTGCCGATTGCACAAGTCTTTGTGTGATCGACCCTCGCATTCACGCATTACTATTATGGTAACTAGTGCGCTAGCTAGATTTTTATTACTAAGTGGGTTTTTACTCCAAGTTTTTGCCGCCGTTGTGGGGACTTGTTATTTGATCCACAGTTTAATCTTCAGCAGTGTAAATTAGTTTTCTTTTGTTTTTCTTTTCTTGTTTTTTAGTTAGATTTTTTTTATTTCTTTATTTCATATAAAATTAATGTATGAGATACTCTTAGAGAGATGTATGTAATGAGCAACAATGATGAGTTGATCAGAGACAGAGATTGTCATAACAATTGATCGAACAATTAGAACAATTAATAAGACTAGTTTCAAATAGAAATTGTGTAAATTATAATATTCAAGAGACGTGTTCTAATTGTGGTGTTTATTCACATGCTACTAATGCTTGCCCGTCTATGACATATTTTTCGGAGTGTTCTCCACAGGTGCAAGAAAGCTTTCCCTCCCATCTTGGCAATCGTTACTTGAACCGTCCCTAAACTCTTATAAACGAGGTTGGAAAAATCATTGGTTTTGGGGCATGAAGAGCTAGGCTATGATCCGACTTTTGAGCCACGTTATTATAGTGATCTACCACCATTACAACCAGAAGAGCAACCTTCAACCCTGATTTGGAGAGTGGACGATGATGGGGAAGAGGTAGTATATGACCCAACTTGTGAGCCAAGCTATTATGATGATCTACCATCACCACAACCTGAATAGCAACTTTAGGAGGTCGCATTGGGGAATTTTGTCTATGAAATCTCCAATAAGGATGACTCTGAGGATGGATGAACTTGTGATAGTTCAGGTTGGCCTAAGGAGAATGTAGAGAAAACATGGCATGATCAAGCCATCGAGGAGCTTGAGTTCGCCGTATATGGTGAGGAGAAGAGGGATAGTGAGGAGGTTCACGATGCGGATGAGGATTTTCAACCCCTTAGCAATCCCAATGGAAACTTAGCCATCCTTATTGTACCTTCTCCTTCTTCTTGTGATTGTGAAAAAGGTGGTGAGAGGCCACAAGTGGAAAAACCCAAAAAGCGTAAATGTGAAACTTCCCTATGGTGCTAAATGATATGATAAAGATGGAAATATATTTGGGATTTGATCTGAAAATAAGGACCAGTGAAACTGCAAAGTGGGCCAAAGGACGGAAAGTAATGTCCAAATGTTGGCAACGGTTGGGCAAACGACCTTAACCAAATGCGCTTGTTGGGAGGCAACCCAACTAGGTACAATTTACTTTGCTTTATTTTTATTTTTTGTTGTGTCATGTCATCCTTTGAATCTAAGACATGCCTCTATTCCTCATGCTTTGAGGACATAGCATGTTTTGAATTTGGGGGTAGGCATCTCTCCGAGTAAGTGGGTTTTTACTCTATCAAGCTACAGCGCCTATCTACTAACATTCTCAAGAATTAGCAGATGAAGCTAAGCCTATGGAATCCAAGAGTTGGTTAATTTGCTAGATTGACCGAATACCACTCAAAGAACAATCAGCAAATGAAAATAAGAATATTCTCAAATGAAGACACATGTCACAAGACAGCTCATATTCTTATCCAAATACACTGTGTCTAACAGCTATAAAGGACACGTGTTCCAATCAACGATCTACAAGACTACAACACAATTGTCCACAAGGATTTCCAACGGCTAGTTTTAAAGGCTCTACTATAAATACCTCATAACTTCAACCATTTGAAGTTGCTTAAGATTTTGCTTGAGAGACCTTGAAAATTTGAAGATTGCTTAGAGATTTCCAGAATTCCCAAGAACAAACCTTCATACTTTTCAGTTTTCAAGCTCAGATCCTACAAAGTGTTGTAATACTCGGAAATCATCATGATTTACATCATAAAGATTTAAAGAGCCTTGATTTCTTGAACACACACACACACCTTATTAAAATTGATCACATAGATCTTTCTTATTGAGATACACAGGTTATAGTCTAGAATTTGAACTTCATAGAAAATATATTTTAGATTAAAGAGCTAAATACTTTGTAATCTGTAACAACAAGAATCTAATATAATCTATTAGTTAGAAAATTCAAGACTAACCATCTTTGTAAAGGACGTAGATCTTTCATCGATCGAACCTCTCCAAATAGCTTGTTATTACTCTCTGCACTTTACTTTGTATTTCTTATTTGTTCTTACTGCTTTTATGTGTTTGATCTTATTAGGAATGAGGATTTTGGTTGCATTGTGTTTATGTTAAAATTGCCTTAACTATCCATTAAGTGCAACTCTTTTTAAGCCAACCCCTTTCATATTGTGTGCGCCTCATTGCCTTTGTGCGCCTTAAACTAAAATTTTGTTGTGCATACTTACTCTTTAGGCGCATATCGTAATGCTTTTGGAGTTAGTGCGCAGTTGCCTTTATTTTGCAAAAAAGTAGCAAAAGATTTCAAAACAGCTATTCACCCCTAGCTATTTTCCATACCCTTGCCGCTACTTTAAAACCAACAACTAGTATCAGAGCAAACACCTATACAAAACTTCTTTTTGTTTTTGAAGCTTAACAGCTTGGATATCGATTCAATATGACAAATCAAAAAGCTATGGTAACGGCTAACTCTTTACATGCTCCCATTCTCGATGAAGATCACTTCAACATCCGGAAGAATCTCATGATGATCCATCAAATCTCTTGATGAGATGTTTTACGATCACATAATCACTTGTCCTTTCGTCTCAATAAAAGCCAATCTTGATGCTACAACCGGTACAGCTACTCCAGGTTTTCTCAAGCCAAAGAAGGAATGGAATAATGAAGAGAAAAGGATTGTGGCGCTTTTGGAAAGGCGAGAAACAATCTTACAAGCGCTTGCCTTTAGCATATCAACTTACAAGCAAGTCATGAATTGCAAGACTGCTAAGGAGTTGTTGGATGCGATGGAGGACTATATTGAAGAAGATTTCGTTTGCAAAGAGAACAAGAGACTTGCAATTGAAAGGAAGTTCAATAGCTTCAACAAATTACCACATCAGACTCTACGACAAACTTATGATCGTCATTGTGAGATAATAAATTTTTTTGTCTCTCTCGGTAAGAAACTAAGCAACAAAGGAATCAATATTAATTTTCTGGCTGCTCTTGGCTCCAAATGGATGAACAAAACTACATCTTTAGAATATTCACAATATGTTGATAAATAGACACTTCGTAATCTGTATGTCAATCATAAATTTTATGAGCCTAAGCTAAAAAGAATTGATGAATTAGAAGTAATAACCAAATCACTCTCAATGTCATCTGTTGTTGACCATAAGGAAAAATCATCCTCTAAGCCTACCTCGGATTCTAACATTTCTACTTCTCTCATCAATATGGATGAAAGAAAATTGCAATGTTCGTGAAGCGTTATCAAAAATTTAGAAAATCTTAAAAAACGTTTTCAAAAGGTAAACCTTTAGGAAAGTTTTCAAAGCGAGTGATTCAAAGAAAAATGATGATTTGGTTTGTTACAATCGTAGAAAACTTGGTCATTTTGCTTGTGAGTGTCCAGTGCCTAGATATGAGTCTTTGAAAAAGAAAACATATCCCTCTAAAAAATTTCATCAAAAGGGTATGATTGATAATGAAGGAAATTCAAAAGAACTTACGACATGGATTGAAACAAATTCTAAAGAGGAAAGCGATGATTATGATACTGAAGAAGTACATTTCTGCCTTGTTGCTAACGATGCTTCCAGTGATTCAGAAAATGCAGTTTCATTTATGATTGTTCAAAAAAATGATGACATAATCTCAAGGCGAACCAAGACTGGACCTAGTGAGTAGTCAAAAGGTGTTAACCTTGAGACCCAGAGGAATAAAGGGGATCTACGCTTACATGTCTATTTTTCAGGTTTTCATCTTCATGAGCTTCATGACCGGATCTTCTAAGGCAAATTCAAATGAATAGTACTTGATAGTGACTGCTCTAGACACATTGACAGGAGATAACTTGTTTGAAGATGCTCGTGAAGAGAGAGGTATCTCGATTACATTTAGAGACAGCAATAAAGGAAAAGTAGTTGGTTGTGGAAATTTTCGAAAAGGAAAAAATTTTCGTAGAAAGAGTTGCGCTTGTGGAAGGTCTCAAGCACAACTTGCTCTCAATATCTCAATTCTGCGACAAAGGATTGCAATGCCACTTTACTTCTACAAATTGCTTCATTAAGGATGGCACCTTCGGCGTCACTTTGCTCAAAGAGACTCGTGAGAATAAAGTTTACATTATTGATTTAAAAACTATAACAGCTATTATTGATCTCTATTTTGTAACAAAGAATGTAAGTAAAAATAGTTGGTTAATGCACAAGTGCCTAAACCATTTGAACTTCAAGTATTTATCAAAGCTTAGAAGAGATAATTTTGTCAAAGGATTACCCAATGTAGGATTACCCAATGTGGCTGACCATCATGACAAGAAGTGCACTACATGCCAACTTGGTAAACAACTTAAGGCCTCTTTCACTAGCAAGACCACACCCTCAACTTCAAGATGTTTACAAATGCTCCACGTAGATTTGATTGGATCAGTCACCACTGCAAGCTTTGGTGGAAATAGATGTACTTTAGTTGTGGTGGATGACTAGTCAAGATATACATGGGTAGAAACATAGTTGCGAAAGGCTAGCGCCTCTCTCGCCCGCCTCGCCGTTTTGGCGCCTTTAGGGATCGACCGCATTTTGGTTTTATGGCGGGCTGTTGTGTGCCTTTTAGGCCGGCGAGGCGTTTCTTGGTTATAGTGAGAGGCGTGAAGAGTCCGTCTTTGTCAAAAGGCATAATAAGCGTATGTCTAGTGTTAAAATATGTCATTTTGTAATTCTAGTTTTAATAATTTAAACTACCCAATGCGTTGTTTTGGGATAATATGGAGTAAAGATAGCTTGTGGCGTACATGAGAAACAAAGATATCCATAGTTTCTCTCGAGCGATCAAAAGAAAATAAGTTCGATAAATAACAAATTAAAACGACGACAAAGGAGAGGGACAAAAGCACTATAAATAGCTTGCTTTATTCAATTTTTTAAAGGGAGATTTGCAAATTTTAATATGTTTACTAATTTAATTTGTTTTTTCGCTTTACTTTGGGTCTACTTTGTCATTTGAAGTTTTAACTATATCTTATGTTCATCTCTAGTAATGGAATTATACATTTGAAATTATATATTTGAATTCACCTATTTTCACGCTTTTAAGCGACTACTTGTTTAATGATTTGAACATAAAATGTGTTTTTTGTCTTAAAATTCTCACTTTTGGGTGTTTCAGTTGTGTTAAGTTGCTATTACATGTGAAATTGTGACCTTTATTTAATGCAAAATTCTTGTTATTAATATGTTTAAGCTTTGTTTAATATATTTTATATATATATTATTTTACTATTCCTTTTGTTCTATTTTACCGTCTTGCTCGCCTTTCAGCCGCCTCATCATTCGCCTTTTCTAGGACCTTCTCGCCCGCCTCTCGTCTTCTGCCTTTAACAACTATGGGTAGAAATGATGATTACCAAGGATGATTGTTATGATATCTTGACTGTTCTCTTTAGCCTGTTCCAAACTAAAAAAAAACCCGACATCGTAAGCGTAAAATCAGATAATGGAACTAAGTTCAAAAATAACTATGTTGCTCATATTTTGATGATCATGTAATAGATCACAATTTCTCTACACCTCAACAAAATGATGTAGTGGAAAGAAAGAATAAAACCTTGATTGAGGCTGGAAAAACGATAATAGTTGAAGTAAAACTCCCCAAGTATTTTACAGCTGAAGCTGTCAACACTGCATGTCTTACTCAAAATCGTTCCCTCATCAACAAAACTTACAACAATACTACATACGAGCTTTCGAGAGGAAGACCCCCCAACATTGCTTTCTTCAAGATCTTTGTCTGTAAGTGTTTTATCCTATACAAAGGAAGAGAATATACAGGTGAATTCGATGCTAAAGCAGATGAATGTATTTTCTTTGGGTATGCTAAACATTCTTAAGCTTTTCGTGTTTTTAATAGAACTAGTTTAAAGATAGTAGAATTTGTCCATGTTACTTTTGATGAACATTCTTTCTTTGAGGCACATTTTGTTGCAAATGATTTTGTTGAGACATGTGCGCCTCCAAGAACTGCAACTGAACCAGAACAAAATTCATCAACTCAAGGAAATCCATCAACTTCTCAAGTGCCTCTACCAGGATTTGAAGTGCCTATATTTTCAAACTCAGAAGCACCTGAATTCTTAACTCCTAAAATGCCTCAATCTGGACAAACGCCTAATGTTAACCCCCTTGCACTCTATTGAACACTCCGACAACTTACCTATGATAATATTGATGTTGGATTATATGATGGACCGATAGAAGATCTTCATCAACCTTCAACTCAACCAAACTTACCTCCTAAGATTCGTGAAATTAGGAATCACCTAATCTCAAATATCATTGGTAACCTTCATGTTGGTGTTCAAACAAGGAGAAACTCGAACTACGTTGAACATAGATCTCTCGTTTCTCAAATTTAACTCATGGACAAAGTATTATAACCATTGCTATGCATCGCGAACCTGCTTTTATAGCTTAATATCAAATAGATATCTCCAAAGAAATTTACTAACAAGAGAGATTTCTGACTAATCAGGTTACCCAAAGTCAAGCCCCCCTCCTCCTTAGGACACACTTCATCCCATGCCACCAAATGATCTCTCCTAGCCTCCCCCGAGCCTTCCCATAAAAAACAAAAAAAAAAATCTTCATTGTCCTCTCAATAGTATCCGCCACAACACTCAAAATTCTAAAAAGAGAGATAATAGAGCGGAATACTACAAAGAAAAGCACGCACAAGGGTAATACGCCCGCCAAAAGAAAAATAATCACGCTTCCAACTAGCTAGATGCTTATCCAAGGAAACCCCAAGATAAGAAAGGGGTCAAGAAAGTACTTGACAACCAATCAAGAGGCATATTTGTATTCCCTACTTCATCTCCAATATTGATTCTTACAATCTCACACAGCCAAATTAATTTTAAGGCCCAAAACACTTCAAAAACTTGAAGGATGGTGAGCACATTCTTAAAATTGCAAAGACCCTCGAGCAGGAACAACATCGTGTCATCAGCAAATTGGAGATGAGATCATGAGAAACCATGAACTTATCCCTATCCACCTTACAACCCTCTCCACTAAACCAACCTCTTCGCCTCTAGATAACAACCTACTTAAAATGTCAGCCACAAGAGTAAACAAAAAAGGAGACAGAGGATCTCCCTGACGTAACCCTCTCTAGGCTTCAAACCACTCTTAAGTCTTGCCGTTAACGATAACGAAAAAACTCAAGGCTCGAAAACACTCCCTAATCCACCTCCTCCATCTAACTCTAAACACACTACGCTCAAGAACATGATTTAAAAAAAAAAAAAAAACCAACTCACTCTATCATAAGCCTTCTCAAAATAAAGTTTCACCGCAACAACCTTATTTCCTCTCCTTTGTAAATCATCAACCATCTCATTCCCAATCAAAGTTGCATCAATACCTTACCTACCCCCAACAAAAGCACTCTGAGCTTCAAAAATGGTATACCTAACACAATCCTTAGCCTAAGCAACAAATCCTTGGTAATAATCTTATAAACATTAGTCACCAAACTAATAGGTCTGAGATCATTGACCTTAACTGATTGATCCTTTTTAGACGCCAAAGTAATAACGTAAACTTCCTACGATACCATTTTCAAAGAACTCATCAAATACTCTTATAAGATCATACTTCACAATATCCCAAAATGATTGATAGAATTCCATAGAGAATCCATCTGGCCCAGGCCAGGAGCCTTATCTCTTGCGGTCCCATTCACAGCTTGTCGAACCTCCTCCGACGAAAAATTCCTTTCTAGCTAAATATTTTGTTGAGGCTCTATCAGCCACTAATCAATACCTACCCTTTAATCAAGGTCTAGTATACTCTTCATGAAAAAGGTTCATATAAAAGTTGGTGATAGAATCAGATATCAAATCCGGATTTCGCACCAACCCTCCAGAATCTAACTGAACCTATGAGATATAACTTTTCCTCCTTTCGGTCGCAGTCCTATGAAAATACTTAGAATTGCTATCACCCTCTCTAATCCATTTAATCTTAGACTTTTGGTGCCAACTAATATCCTCCCGTAAAAGCAGCTCAAAATTATTCTTCAAATCATTCCGTCGAGTCTCCTGCTCATAAGAAATGTCCCGACTCCTCCATACCAACAATCTCGTGCAAAATTGCCTCCTTGGCATGAATATCCCCAATACCTCCTTATTCCACTCCTTCAACATTTCTTTAACATATTTTAACTTTTTCATGAAGACAAACCCAACCCATCCTGAACCTGACAGTCATTCCACTAACCAGACACACTATCGTGAAAACTAGAGTGAGAATCCACATATTTTCAAGCGAAATGGAGTAGGCCACCAACTCACCGGGCAGGCTTCAAGAAGAATAGAAAAATATTCGGAAACTGGTCTCTCAAGCAGCTTCAGACCTAAAGAGTGAAATTGTTCCTCCCAGAAAGCTAAAAAAGGAATCGATCAATACTAGAGGCAAGCTGACGTTGTCCCGAAATTGACCAAGTAAATTGGCGATCTTATAAGATTGTATCATTAAATAAAAATAAATTTATTTATGGGCAAATGAGGTATAATACATCCATACAACATTTTTTTATTTTGTCAGAGATTGACAAACTCTTAACTTTGTAATTCTTTAATTTATTTTATGTTTTTTCTAGCACTCTAGTCCCTCGATTTCGCATAGATAGTCTCATTTTTTAGTAATCAATTTAATTGAATTTTGACCAAAGAATAAACTAATTATCTAAATGAGATTATAAAATATGTTTTTGTGTCGATGAAATTAAAAATCTTGTTGAATTGATGTATATAAAGGAAAATGATGATCTATTTATATAGACACTTTTATTATGATTTAAATCTATGACTAAAAAAATAGGTTATATTTATCTTGTTATATTTTGTATGTTTTTTAAGTATGCTTTTGTTCTTTTCGATAAATAAAAATTTGACCTCCCTCATCCGCCATTGCATAAACTGGCAAGGAAATTGGTTTGATCGCTACAAGTCAAGGAATTAAAGTCTTGTTTATTTAGAACTAGCTGATTAAAGTACAAGAAGGATTATGAGCAAAAAAAGTTGGAATTATGCTGCAATAATAAACTGCTAGGATATATAAAATTAGAGAGGTTATAACATTAGTAAAACAATGGGATAGAACATCTAAAAGTAATTTTATTGATCAGTTCTCACCAATTTTGCAATCTTTTTTATAATTGTCGCAGGATTTGAGTTGAGACCTTTCACCAGTACCACAATCAGTTGCTTAAGCATGGAGAGCTTCTTATCCTTTTGAGCATCTACAAGAATGATATTAGCTCTTAGACCCTCCAGTTCCAAAGCATGAAGCTCATCCAACGTTGGAATCTCGTCAAAGTGATCCTTGAGACACTTCTCCTGTGCAGATTACAATTATCATTCACTGAAAAGAAGCTTCACATTGAAAACAACCGAAAGCAGTCAAAGAAGCGGGAACTCAAGAAATATCCTCATAATATAAGAGCATGTGTAGGCATTTTATTCCTGTCATGTTCATCTTTCTAACATACATCATGAATTCTTAAGGACCTTTGCTGTCACAAAGTTGAGCAGACTTTCTAAAGTAGCCATAGCACATGCAAACACATGCACACACACACACAAATAACCATAAAGAAAATATTTTACCGGCATTGGAAGCTTTAATTGTTTTCGTTCACCTCCAGTCAGAAAATAGTCACAAGGAAACTAGAGAAGTAAAACATATGAGGTATGTAGTTAGATCTACCACAGCCAACAAGCAACAGGTACGTCCTTAAACAATGGGACAGTGGTGTACAAATAGAGCTAAGGATTTCAGGGCATCATAAAAATGATAATGAAGAAGGTAAGTAGACACGAAAAGTTAGAAGACAGACATAGTAATCTATGTGACACAACTATAATCCACTACATACACTTAAAGACCAAAATAAAAATTCTTAAGGTTTCATAAATGAATTTCAAGTGATTAGATACTAAACTGTGGCAGATCATTAAATGTTCCTTGGAGAGAAGTTAAAGAAGCGAAAGAAAAATAATAATAATGATAATATTAATAATAAATAAACAGTTGAGTATGATTGTTTGGTAACTTATAAACGAGACACGACACTGGAATTGATAGGAGAATTCTCTATACACTTATCAATTGGAAGATAGTGTCCCCAGGTTTGTCTTGAATGGGCCTATAGCACTTGAGTCCTGTTTTCATTCATTTTGCTGCACAACTTTCTTGGCTTACCTTGTTTTCCAATTTATTATGCCGTGCAAATGGGTGATTTCTGTTCTTTTTTACCTTTTATACATTCTTTTCTTCATATTATATATTTATATATAAGTCGTATATGATATATATCTTGGCTTGAAACTTGTTGAGCGATGTAATACTTTGAAGTCCATGCAATGTCAAAAATAGCAGCAAAACTATAAAAACATAATCTCAGAAGCTGTCTAATCCTCTAGTGATTCCAAAATAGTCACACCTAGCCAAAGTTCATATAGATGCCACAAGAATAACTCTATCTCAAAGCAGAGACCAGTACACCAATATATCCTGAGATTCTGAAATCCTCTCAGAGTTTCAGCTTACCAAAAATACCGCAAAACCCACAAATTACCACGATAATTTAGCATCTCTTCACCTGCCAAGAGGCCCCAAAACTCTCAATTGCCTCTGCAGGAACACAGATAGGTCTGGGTCTGACCCAAGCTTCCTGCCAATATCCCCCAACAGATTACACCACAGAAATGGGAGCCATCACAATGAAGGAATAGAGTGACATCAGATTCAGAAGCGCACTTTCACAAAGCACAAAATCTGGGGAATTCCTCTAGAGGCCTACAGCGAGAGCTTGCCAGAGATTGGTAAGTGCTGAGCTTATTAAGAACGGGGTCCAACCAAAGGCTCTAATTGAGAATATAGCTTTTCAAATGACAGAAGAAAGCAAAAATAGCATCAAGACAGGTGAAACAGTCAAGTTGGATGAAAAAGACCGATAAGCGAATAAATCAAAGTCTTCCAGTCCAAGATCAAGTGTCAGCCTGTCAGGAACCTGCAAGAGCCGCATATTAGATATTTGAATTAGCAGATAAAATCCTCCCTACCATTTCACATCCATTTCGAACCATACTCTAGCCAACCACCAAGAAGCCAGATCACTTTCACTAAACCAGTACCCTAATTACTATATTGGTCCAACTAACTCTTCAACATAACATGTTACTTCCATGTTGGAGCCAACAAACCTTTCCTATTCATATTATGAGCAATCAAATAACAAGTACTCGGTAATCCTCTCTCCCATTACATATATATTATAAACAAAACTTCATAAACAATGTACCATCATACTTTCTTGAGCTTAGTATAAAGAACATCATATCAGTCCTGTTACCAACAAAACTTCAACTTCCTACAGAAGTTTGACAAAAGAAACGAGGTAATGAACATCGGAAATCTGAGGTTAAAAAGAGTACCAGTGCAAAATTTGAATTTTGAAGAGAGTTCCTGGCAATAAGTGGAGATCTAATTCACAGCTCAGCTAGAAATTTTGGATTTTTCTCTAAAAAAATGTCACAAAATCCGACATGTATTACGGACCAGATAGGCAGTCCTCGGAAATTTTATTGAGTTGACCGACAAACCTTGATATCTTTTCATGGGAGCATGCATCATTTTAGTCAAGACCGCATATCTCAGTAGAATTTGACTATATGCTTTAGAAACTAGAAGATATTAGATACAACGATAGCCTATGGAAAACCCCTCTATCAAAGTACAGGTGCTACTTGAAACGGTATTATGTATGTGAATGTACTATCAGCAAAAACATAACGGAAGGCTTCCTTTTTGGCAACAAAAATTCAATTCCTTGCAAAAAAAAACTCATGTCTCTTAAGTAGATTCGCTGCTGGCAATGGCAGCACGCTCATCTTGCATTAGGCTAAGGTATAACCTAATCAGGGATAATGTGAGGTTCAGTTGCTACAAGGTATATCTTTAGTTTTGAATATTTACAACTTCTCAAATCATCCCCTTTGTACACTTTTGGCACTACCTTCGCCTTTGTAACCGTAATATCTACCATAAGTAGTAAATATTAAGCACCTTTTCTTTCAACTTGTCTTATACAAGAAAAGTAGTGTGATTTACATTGTCGCTACTAAAAATTTATTATGTGCAAGTGCATCATAGAATCGAGCTGAAGCCATGTTGGATCTCATTCATGAGAAGATGCATTTCAAGGAAGAGCATATCATCCTCAAAGGGCAATGACTACTCTAGGAACTATATATTTGTCTTGACTTCTGCTCGGTTTTCTAGCCAAATGGGAGATTTTATTTCATAAGCACTAAGTATGCTGATGCAGCATAATTCGGTATTGTTCTATAATCTGTATGTTTGCAAAATCAGAAGAACTAGAGGCTCAGATAATTCATTTAGTATCAGCAGGAAATTCAGGGACAGAGTTGGTTTATTAGATACTGAGAGTTATGAATGACTTATATTTACAAGATATCCCGAAGAGATTTGGTTTCTTAAGTACTACTACAAAGATAACAGATAATTATTGGTAGGTCCAAGTAGCACTACCTAAACACGTCTAACATCACAAAGAAAGCAAAATAACTGTGTTAATTTAGTTTTTAATATTCAAAAAAAAAAAAAAAATTACATCTTTTATGGAGATGTGGCTCATAGGATTAAAGCAGGTTGGTTTAAGTGGGAGAATGTCACATAGCTTCTATGTGATTCCGGCATGCCTCATAGATTAAAGGGAAAATTCTACCGCACGACAATTAGGCCATCACTGCTTTATGGCACTAAATGTTTGCCTGTGAAACAGTGTCACGTTCATAAGATGAATATAGCAGAGATGAGTATGCTACGATGAATGTGTGGGCATACAAGAAATGATCGTTTGAGGAATGAGGTGATTATGGGTAAAGTAGGAGTTGCGCCCATTGAGGATAAAATGAGGGAGAATCGTCTAAGGTGATTTGGTCATGTGAGATGGACACCGAGTGAATAGCGAGGGGTAGGGAAAGACCTAATCAAACTTGGATTAGAGTGATTGAAAATGATATGAGTTTACTTGGATTGGATGAAAATATGGTGTTCAAGAGGCCGGAGTGGGGGAAAAATTCATGTGGGTGATGGGGTTGAATTTTTTTTTTTTTATTGTTATTATTTTATTATTATTATTTTCATTTTCCTATCTATTATATATTTATTCTTTTATTATCACTATTTATTTTTCTTCCTCTTCTTTTCATTTTCTAAAAAAAAATTATTATTTTTTTTTCTTTCCCACCTATTTCTTCAATAACTTATTTTTTTTCTTCTAATATCTTTTCTTTCATGACATATGAGAATTCATGTTAGCCCCCAAATTATTTTGGGACTAAGGCTTTGTTGTTGTTGTTGCATTACATCTTTTATAATAAAAGTAGTGTACAAAAAGGTGCCCTGACATAAACAGTGGAATCGAAAAAACTAATGAAGCATGACCCTGCAATAGCAAGCAATCTCCACAATAGGAAATCTCGAAATTGCTTCTAACTCCAAACTCCATAGGGATGTTAAAAAGCCACAGGTGCATTAAGAGAAAAATGTAGCTTCTTGCCTCAAACCTACTGGATATGCTTCATAGAGGCCCCATAGAATTCTCCATATTGCATAGCTCCATCAACATGCCTCCTAATTACCTTTACGAAAGCCTATGAAATCAATAACAAAGAGGTTCCGAACTAATGAGGGGAAACCCTATCTTCATCCAACATATCAAACTGGTTATCTAAGGATGCCAAGCCTCATGATGGTATATGAAAAGATGCTCATGGGTCTCACTCTTGGTTTAGCACATTACAAGAATGTCCGAGGATATAGCCTAGTACAACTTGCGCCTGTCTGCTAGTATTGTTATTTGGCAGTTAAGCCTAATTATCCAGGTTAAAGCTTATATATGAGGGTCATCCAAGGTTTCAAGGGGTGAAGGCAAGAAATTCTGAGCTCAAACACGAACAAGATAAGCCATCGAGGATCTACCAAAGAATTCCCCGATCTGGTTGATCAGAAAGACACAGACTCTAAAGCATCCTTGAAACCCAAGAAGGGAATCTACAAAAGAACTCTCGGCCTTGGTTTGTCTCAAATTGAGCTCTTGACTCCTTCAAAATCGCAGAATCTATATGCTATTGCAAATCCATATTGTCCCCACCACTATTTGGTAAAGTGAAAGTATTAACACCATAGTGCTTATATGAGCAGAAAAAAGTCTCAAATTCTCAAAGATCATACAATGAAGAAGCTGAGATTCATAAAATAAGATTTGTAATAAAAGAACCCGCATGAAAGAAGCAATTTCAGGACCATTACTAGCAAAATAATGTTAGTTCTCACAGGAATAACGGAGTAGAAGCCATTTGGAATGGGTTCAGCAAGCATTCCAGTGCTCCAGAGGATCTGTGATGCCGTACGAGATGATAACTTATCATATGCATCGTTGCTTATAAAACCTTCATGACTTGAAGTTTCTTCCTCCGAATCCAAAGAAACAGATCCAAATTTTTCAATAAAATCTGAAGGCCACCATTCATTACTAACCGGCCTTTGCTCTGTAGGCCCTGATTCATCCCTTGTCTCTTCCATTTCCAAAAATATGTTAACTGCAAAACCATTTCCCCCTTCTCCCAGGTCTCACCCCATTTTAAGCCAGGTCCAAAACAGTTGATTGAACTACAGAATCCCTTTGTTTGACTTCCATAAGCTAGGCCTTATGACCTGCAGTTCAACAACAATATAACTCCGCATGAGATTAACAAACTTAAACTGGTAATAGAACTTAATCGAAATTCTTATAAGTCAATCAGCAAAAGCACAACCAGTCACCACAAGAGACAAATCACAATGGAAATGAAGATGTAAAAGATGAGTTTGATGTTTACATTAAACTGAACCATTAGAATCACTGAAGCATGTAAAAAACGGAATGGACACAACTAAGACATAGCCGATGGAACTAATTCGCTCTCCCTAACAATAAACTTTGAGACTTAAATAGTCTCAGAAAGGATCAGTGAGATCTTCAAACGAGTCATTTGTTTGAATCTTCAAATGAAAGGTGACACATTACACCCACCACCAATGCCCTTTAGGCTTTATCTCTTCTATCCATTGCAATCAATTACCTTCATTAGTGTGGTCTCCTCGTACCGCCACAACCACCAATCAACAGTACCTACCACCACCATCGCCCTTGCTTCTTCCTTTCTTTAACCATCACTCTTAACTCTTCATGGACTCGGAGAAAATCATGAAACTTAGACATTTCGTCAGACCTTTCATTCATCGTGTTATTGGAAATGGGAAAAATACATGGTTATGATGTGCCAATCGGTTACTAGGGGGAAACTTATTGCATTAGCATGGTGAAAGAATAATATATATGATACAGCTATTTCAATGGAGGCAAAAGTGAAGAAGATAATTACAGATACGGGATGGTTGTTACCAATGTCAATATCTCAAGGGCTGCAGGATATGAGAAAAAAGTTAGAGGATGTTGTCCCATATAGTTTGGAAAACAAAACTAGATCCCCTATTCCCCAAACTCGATTAAAGAATTAAAATGCCGTAAACCCAAGTCATAAACCCCAATCACTTCAATTTATACTGGCAGACTGTCATCATTACCTTAGAAACATAAGATCAACTATAACTACCAATCATTTGCAATTACAATTTCAACTCATAAACATAGAAATTGTCCTCTAATAAATTATTTGATAGAAATTGAGTAACACAGCTGAATTCGAAGTCCCGTCCAGCACCAATAACCATTCAATAGAAAGTATCAACCAAAACAAAAACAAGCAAAGTAAAATGACATACGAGATGATGCGTTATCAAAAACAAGTGAGATTGACAGATGAGCTTCTTACCACCAGTGGAGAGAGAAGTTGCAAAAGAGACTAAAAATTTTAGAGAGAGAAACTGATGAGAGAGACCGACAGAGAGAGGGGATTCAAACAAGGAAAAAGGGGTGGGTGTATAGAGAGAGATAGAGAGAGGCGGGGGTTGATTCAATTTTGGGTTTATGGGTTATGAACTGCATTCACCAATATTAACATTATTTGTAAGATTGCCAACCCCAGCTCCCCAAAAAAAAAAAAAAAAAAAAATTGAACTCAAAAAATCTGAAGTTTAGGAAAAACATTCGAGTATTGTTATATACTGTTTACCCGTAAAATTATTAAAAATATTAAGTAAACCCATAACATTAAACCCATCCCTAAAAATTAAAATAAACCCCTCCCTTTTCATTTATACCCATTTCCCTTATCCCCACTCACCCACAGCCATTAACCCCCAAACACATTTACTCTCCCACTCATCCTCATCCACCCACTGATTTGTAAAGAGAGAAAGATAGAAAATTAGATTGGGAGAGAAAGAAAAGAAGAAGAAAGAACTGGTTTAAAATGAGAGAGAGAGAAAAATTTAGATTTTGGAGAGAGAAGAAGAAGAAAAAGAAGAATAGTCAAGTCAATTTCAACTTAAATCAAGATGTCAAACATTGGAAAACAATGTAATTTTGGTTCAATTCGTTCGAAAATTACCTCCTAAGCTTTAATTTGTTTGATTTATGTTTCAATTTGATAATTTTTGGGTTAAATTTCTTAGAAAATTCTAGATTTTAGGGATTCGGACTGTACCGAACGAATTTAAGGATCTGTTCGGCCAGTAGTGACCGAACTTTACTAAAAAAGTCAGCCACACCCGGATGAACTTTGCTAAAAAAGTTAGCCACACCCGGGTGAACTTTTACAATATGATATGACTCACCAATTATCGCTTAGATGTGGATTTCATGTTAATATTGATGTTTTGAGTTTGTAAATATCATTTTATGAAATTAAAATGATGAAAATGTGGTGTAAAGTGTTTGAGTTTGATATGATATGATATGAAATTGTATTAAGTTTGATTTTTTGATGTTTTATTTGCAGTTAATCAGATGTTCACAAGAACACGTCCAACTGCTTACGCTAGAAAGCAAGACGAAAACTCACGTAATCAAGGGCAATCTACGCCAAACATTGATGCTTAGCGAGTTGGGGATGCATATGTTGATCCTCGACATTCGGTGTATAATGAAGAAGGATATGAGCAGAATGAAGGTCAAAGATATTCGGTGTACAATGAGGATGGGGATAATATGGAAACCTCACCTCAGATGAATGTTCCTGAGGCTCAGAATTATAGTGACCCGGAAGATGAGCCAGAAGATGAGGATGACATCGAGGGAGGTGAGGGTGAAATCTCATTTCCCGGTGGCCCAAGGTACAAATCTTTACTCATTTCCTACGAAACACACCTTGCAAAATACAAATGTGAGGGTAAAGATGATCGTACATTAAAATGTATTAATCATATCGGGAAGTTGAAAAAATGGAAGTTGGATCTTGATAATATGTCTGAGCCGGTTCAAAATATTATTGGTAATTCTGGACTTTTGTGCTTACTGAGTGGAGCATATGACAACATGGATAAGACGTTGGTTAACGCTTTTGTTGAGCGATGGCACCCGGAAACTAATAGTTTACATATGCCATTTGGGGAGATGACCATCACTTTAGAGGATGTGTCTTGTCTTACGGGGCCATCGGTCCTAGGTCAATCCTTGTTTGAGAGTCCCGATTATTCTAGTCAGCCACCTATTGATAAAGTTGTTGAGGTTTTGAGAGTATCAAAAAAAGTGGCTAAAGATGGAATAACTGTCAAAGGGCCATTGGTGAATCTAGAATAGCTAAGAACAAATTTCTCCCCTAGTTTGTACTTCTCAGACCCCCAAAAAGTTGGATGTGCTGCTAAGGCTTTTATGTTTTATTTATTAGGGTGCACAATTTTCTCGGATAAGACCGGGACGTGTGTCAATGCGAGCTACCTCGATTTATTTAAGATGAGGGGGCAATCGGGATTATGCTTGGGGAGTCGGAGCGTTAGCTTATCTGTACCGGCAACTAGGAAAAGGATCGAGGTGGAACTGCCAGCAGATTTTCGGACACTTAACTTTGTTGGAGGCATGGGTTTATGAGAGGTTCCCTGCGTTTAGGACGGTTTCAATAGCTATTATCTACTCAATTTGTCACTCACATTGAAGTGACTACCACCTAGGGCTCACCAGCGACAGTTGTCTTCGTGCAAGTTAAAAGGCAACATATTGACATAATTAAGGACACGGAGGTAAGTATTATTTATGTAGTATTTTTCACATGTATTTTTGTTTCATTAAATAAAACTATATTAATATTTTTTATGTTTTTATTTGTAGGTGATTTGGATGCAGTATGAAGGTATTTGTAGTCAATATCCTTTTCTTAGAGCCGCTCTATATCAAGGAACCATAGTTGTCGATAATGTCGTATGACCCTAATCCTAGGCACTATTTAGGTCACGTGTTGAGCACGTGGGGGTGGGGTGCGTGGCATTTCATTTTATGCATTACATAATATTTGTGATTTTTATGTGTTTGTTTTAATATTTTAATAATTTATTTGGCATTTTAGTTATGTTAATAAATAAAATTTAATTATTTAATGACTAATAGAACTAATAGGAATGGTTGTGGTAAATTTATAATATTAGAAATTTTAAATAAAAGCTTATCAAAGTATGGAGGTGCTAAAGTGTCAAAATTGAAACTTAAGAATTTAATTGTAATAACTCAATTCTTGGAGGAGCTAAAGTGTAACTTTGATTGATATATATCCTACCACATTCGTTAACATTCCAGAGAAACCGAGAAAGAAACAAAGAAAATACTCTCCTCCATCCTGTTCTTTCTTATTTAATATTATGATTTTATTTTATTCAAAAATTCCCATATTCAAAACTAATCCGTTTTTCAATCCGACTGCGTCAAAATGATCGGGAAGCTGCGTAGATCGTTTCTAGCCGATTAAAGTTTTTCTTATTTTTGAATTATTTTGGTAAGTTATTATGATTTCTTTCAAATACTTGTTCATTCAATGTTATATTGGTTGATGTTGATATTATTATGATATAAATGGTTCTTGGTGTTTTTGAAACCTTTTAATTTGGTTAGAAATGGTTTTGGAATTGGTTGAATTGGTTTGGGATGTACTGTATCTTGAGAACGTCAAGGATAGGAGTAACTTTTGAACTTTTATGTGAATTGTTTATACACATTTCTTGAGTCTTCTTGAATGGGTAAACAGGGAGGGTAATAGTATCATTATCAACATCTAGACCTTAATAGTGAGAAGTAAATGAATAAAAGTGTCTTGTGTTGTTACTTTGCATTTGATGTTGCTGCCCCCAAATAATAGGGGTAAAGAGGCTGACTTGAGTCTAGTTGAGCTCAATGTGAATAATTGGATTAAATGGAACCCTAACCTACGACAAGCATATTGGAGCCACCAATTAAAGATGGTAGAAGTTTCTACTGTAGATTCATAGTATTCCTCCATTGCACAAATTATTTAGTGTGATATATCTGTTGCGGTGGGAGTTTCTTAGCTATGAACTATCCGAATGAGGTGTTGGGAGGTCATCAGTGTATATAAAAATTTAGTTTTGGTCTTGCTGATGTTTTGGCTTCAGACTGAAAAATTGTTGAAGGGCGTGACTCGTGCTCGTGGGCACGAGTCGTCCCCATGCCTTTTCACTCGTGGTACTAGTCATGCACAATAATGCACTCGTACTGGGTAAAGGCACGAGTCGTGCCCAACTCTGTTCATTGTGTACCAGTTTTCAAGCAGATTAAACCTAATCTACCTAGTATATAGTTAACCCCTTTTTTACTCTAATCCTAGTACAACATATGGGCTATGGAATGATGTCTTAACTTATCCAAAATAATATTAGGAAGGTCTTTAAAAATGGCCTTGAAAATAGTTGAAAGGTATTATGAAAACGTAACCAAAGTTGATCAAAACTTGGTAAATTAACTTGAACCTTTTATGAAGGATACTCAATGTTGTGTAATGAATATGTAGGGCTTGCTTGTGATACATTGTGCTCATACTTGGTTACATATTCATAGTTGTTGTTCAAATAGTGTATGAAATACATGTTGCACTATTTTATTGGCTTGAACATGAGTACTAATACCATGTTGTTGGATTGATATTATTCAATAGTGTTTAAATGTAAGTTGTACTATTGTGATGATTTTAAAATGAGTAATATTACCATGTCATGTATTGTTATCCCGATTGTGGATTTATATTCAAGTAACTGTTAATGTGCTTGAACGTTTATATCAGCTGATGTTTAGGGGTATAATGGGATACAATCAATTATGGAAGACATTCTATAAGGTGATTGAATTACATTATACCTGAGATTGTCCCCTTCTGTGGCCACAGTTTGGGGTGATAGCTTCTGTGTTGAGCCAAAAGCCTTACAGATTGCTAGTATCTTATATGGTGCTCTGAAAAATGAGTCTTATAAGCGGTTGTATCTTATATGGATCTCTGAAATATGAGTCCTATAAGCAGTGAATGTGCTGGGGGCAGTTCACAAAGAGCGGAGTTTTTACTCCCACGTTGTACGACATATTGTTCAGACGGGAAAGGTAAACTGAGGTAACGTAATGTGTTTACCTCTTTACCAATGTGTTGTGAGCAACCTTGTTATGTGTTGCATATTATATGGCATCTGGTTGCATTCATAATAGCTTGCTGAGATTTATTCTCACCCCTTCTCCCTTTACTGTTTTAGATAGCACTGAGACAGGTAACCCAAACCAGTGAGGCCGGGAAAGGAGTTTGGACTATTTTCTTTTGGGTTTTGTCAGGGTAAGTTATATGGTTGGTTGATGTTTGGGAGTAATTGGGATATTTCTCTTTTGAAAAACTTGTATTTAGTATTATGTTGTAAACCGTTTTCATTTTGTAAATGATGTAAGTAACACAGGTTGTGATTTTTTATAAAGGTTGATTTTCTACATTTCAAAGTTAAATAAAAAGTTTTTAAATTGGGGTGATTTTTCTAGTAAGGGGATCCTCCCGCTCGGGGCACGAGCTAAGGTTCCGGGTCGGGGTCCCCACAAACCGGGTCATGAGACAGTTTGAATTTGTGCAAACAATACCAAGCACTCCACTTGTACTAGGGATGTCGAGAGGAGATAAGAAGTCTTTGGTGGGGTGGATCATGTTTGCCCAATCTTTCTCTTTCTGGAAGTCGCATTGCCTCGATAAACGCTGGCTCCAGAAATGTAGAGTGCCACAAGAGACTGCAGATGATTATCTACAATGGTACGCTATTTATTCCCATCCTATTGTGCACCCCATAGCTGAGAGGGCTCACGCAGTCAGGAGGACAACTGAAGTTATTGCCCAAAATCCGTGGGATATGATCATGAATGTCCGGGACGTGATGATAGCTATTGCTGAAAAATGGATAGACGGAGATCACTCGATTAGTGCACAGGAGGCTATGGAAGTCATCTTTAGAGCACTCGCAGCAACTCAAATCCCATCAACGCCATCAACTTCTCAGGGTACAAGAAGAAGACATTAGATTTGTATTTTTTGGTCTTTGTATTATGTCTCTAAAATAATGTATAAACAATTATTTTTACTTTTGTATTTGGTGTTTGTAATATTTGTACAACTCGATTAGTTTTGTATTATGTCATTGAAAAATTTATCAAGTTTGGAACAATTTCTCATGTTTGCAGTAAATATTTAAATAATGGTGAAGAGTACAATTCGAAACAATGTTATGTATCCAAATAATAGCCTAAAATATTTTTAAAAAAATTGCCCAATTAACCGGAAGTCATATTTATGTACCCAAATCATAGCCTGAAAATTTTTAAAATATTTATGTACCCAAATCATAGCCTAAAATTTTTTAAATCAAAGGTTCGGCCAGTACTGACCAACCTATTCAAAAAGTTCGGCCATTACTAACCGAATACCACTCTTCTGTTCGGCCACTACTGGCCGAAAGTTATATTCAGTGTGTTTTTTTAACAACTCATGAAAAAACAATTTTATATACCCAAATCATAGCCTGAAAATTTTAATTTTTTTCGCCCAAGTTACAAAAGTTCGGCCAGTAATGAACGAACTATTCAAAAAGTTCAGCCAGTACTGACCGAATACAACTCTTCTGTTCGGACACTACTGGTCGGAGTCATATTAAGTGTGTTTTTTTTAACAACTCATGAAAAAACAATGTTATATACCCAACTAATATACCAAAGTAATTTTTTTTGCCCTAGTAAGAATAGTTCGGCCAGTGATGACCGAACCTTTTTAGGGATTTCGGCCAATAATGGCTGAAATATTTGATTCTTCTCTGCCATTACCTGCCGAACTCACGTTAAATGTATTTTTTTTTCATTTTTATTAAGTTGGAACGTAACAATGTGTTTCCCGTCATTAAAGAAATTAATTATAAGTTAGTTAAATTTTTGTAAATTTAAGTTTAATTTATAAAATTATTATATAAATTTAAATGAAAGTTACTCGTAAATGAAAATTATCTAAAAATTACCTAAAGAAATTTAACAAAACAAATCATATTATTTATCATAAATAAAATTATTTAATATCAATTACATGAGTTGATGTATCAGGTACTTGTATTTATCGTTCTTGATAATAGGCTAGTCATCCGGTTGCACGTTCATAACGTTCTTCATACCGTTTGTACAGTAGTGATGACAATGGACATCATTCCTTCAACTTCGCATGAATGTAATGATTACCGTTGACATATGCAATACAAATCAATTTTGGTTTGCGTGGCATTGATTTTCGTAGAGGGATAAAGGTCAAAGACAATGTGTTACTCAAAGTCACTAACGCAACGTTAAATGCATTTGCAACAGCGTAACCCATTTTTGCAGCGTTAAACCAATTTGCTTCTCCACATGGACCATCATACCAGTTGAGAGTGAACAGGACTTTCTCCACCCTATCCTCGGCCATGAATAACTCAGCATATAACTCTTGATTTCCATAAATCTTTTGATATAACGCTCTCTGAACCCACCGCCAATCATCTGAATCACGTCCAAGTAGCTCTGCGATGCACCGGAAACCACAATTCCCATCACCCCACTAATCAATTATTTTCTCAATATAACCATGCATGTAAATCGGTAGTTGATCAAGATATGGGATTGCATGTTGAATTTTTCGACGCACGGGTTATAAGATAAATTTAAGAAAGGTAATAATAAGTTGAAATGACTAATTCCATGCTATAACATTTAACTGAATAATATAAATAGTATGAGGTTACCTGTAACTTGGCTTTTGCAGATACATAGGAGAACCTTGATTTGCATCGGGGTGAAATAAATCTTGGTCGAGTATGGCCTCCACGTACTCAAATGTGCTAGGATCACGCTTCGTGGATTTGATGAACTTAGCATTCGTCACTTTAGGACGACCCTTATTATTGGTTTTTATTGCAGGTTCATTAGTCATTGTTGTTTTAGGATGACAAATCTCGGTCAATCTCTGAACAATCAAATTCTTTCCGATTCGTGGAGCTGCCTCAAATCTGAAATCAAGAGTATTACAACACTATTTTATCGATTACGAATCTCTTCTTCAATATCATCATCGTAACTTATTATCGGTAGGGTATCTAGCTTACTCCAAAATGCATGAACTTTATCAAGTGGGATGGGCGAGTTGAATCGCATGAACTGTGCAAGCTCATGTGGACAAGGGAGTCCGCATGCCAATCTCACCGCACACCCACACAACAATGGATCTCGGCTACCATTATATAGAGAATCCAATGAGTTGAAAATTAAATCAAATGCATTTATAGACACCATACCTCTAACCTCACTCCACAGCGATGACTTGAATTTATGTTGAACCACAGTCCTGCTTTTCTCAAATGAGACGATAATTGCAATATGAGAGCATTCGATGAGTTTATGAATTTGTTTCCAACATGTCTCAAATGCTCCCTGGCTCGATGCAAGTTGTTTCTTCAACAAGCATGTTGACTCTCCACCCTAACATAAGTTACGTATTTTATTAGTATATAATTAACAAAACATAGGAAACATCAAAACATATGACACATCAAAAATAAAGTTTGACCGATATACCTGTTTGTAGTCAAGTTGTCAAAGTGCATAACTTTATTTGTCCAACACGAGATAAATCTTTCTTTGTAAGGCACAATCCATTGGTTCATGACATAATTGACCGCATCGGGATAACGAATGAAATCTTTTGATAATCTCCGTAAAAAGTCATTAAACGATGCCTCTGTATCAGATTTGACCATTACATTCCAATGAAGAATAAACGCCTCCCAAATCTCTTGCATATCAAACATTTTCTTGCATTTTGTTAGAATATTTCTATTGATATGCCATTGACAGAGAAAATGAGTTGTTGTTGGGAACGTCTCACGGATTGCATTCATCAAAGCAAGCTCCCTATCGGTCACGATAACATTAGGAAGACATGATTCTGTTGGTTTTTGGGTTACAAAAGCAGTGGAAGTCTTCGAAATAACAAGCAAAACCCTAGCCCTTTAATCCGTCTAACATGAATAGTTAAAACCATGAAATAGAATTTACATACCTTAATGCAATTACGTTGATCTTTCTAAAACGGATCTTAGTTTCAAATCTTATTTGAATCGATGAACAACCTTCGAATGTTTGAGCCGTTGATGAAACTTGGATCTTCTTCTTCCTTGTTCTACCTTGGTGATGAATCAACAATGGAGGTCTTCAAGCTTTAGGAGATAAAGTAACCTCCCTCTAATGGTGATCCACACGCAAATGAACCAAGAACACTTCTGTTGGATTGCTAGATGATCCTTCCGATTATTGAAACACTTTTCAATAATCAATGGCTAATAATATGGAATTTTCTTGGAGTGTTTTGATCTTTGATTCATAATCTAAATCTCTATTTTAGTGTTTCATAAACCCTAAAATAACATGTGTTTTGGCTTCCCAAAAAGATTGTATTTATATCATATATAAATCCCCTAACAATTAAGGTAGGAATCCTTGTCAAACCAAAACCTTTTCCACCAAGAAAACCGCGTACGGACAAGACCAGGACGCTGGCACGAGTCGTGCCCAAGCCTAAATTAAGTCGTACCACGATTCATGATGAAAAAATCACTCGTGCGGATTCTTGTCACGAGTCGTCCCTTTTATCACGAGTCGTGATCACGAGTCGTGCCAGGCAAAGTGTGTCACGCGGTGAGTCAAGCCAATGGCAAACTATGTCGCACTATAAACCATGCTAGATTTCCAATTTCCAATTTTCAGCTAGAATCAAATTCCCTCTTTGTGTGTGACCCAAATAGGAATTATATTTATGTTGGTAGTGAGTCAAAACATCGACCTCACAAGATATAAGTGGTTTCTAGCAAACCATTATATCCACCCAATTAATATAACACCAAAGCTTGATTTTCCCGATAGATCAAATGTCACAATCCCTTTGTCCACGATGTCCAATTGAACATGAGTCATGGTCCATGTCAACTCATACCGTTCAATGCTTTCTCGATTCCGAATATGTTGATAATCCAAATGCATTTGATCTCTATCAAATCACTTGAGTATGGCCATACATTTCATCAACACTATTCATGGAGGGGCCCAAGCAAACATCTCTCTCACACAGAGAGGGACAAATCCCATCTTGACTTATCATTCTTCCCTACATGAATCCAATCGTGCCAACATAGCCCTTATTGCTATCCTATTAAAGATAGTGTTAGACTACATCAAACACGACGTTCATCATGTGGAAGACGATGATAATCTCAGGTACAAAGGATTCAATGACACTACTATCATGAGATTTAATCATGACACATATGACTATTGACCATCTCATAAATCTCATCGGTAGGTCATGTCCAATACTTGTTCTCTAGCAAGCATCCATAAGTGTAATGTGCATCACATGCATATAATCATCTCCATGATTATCCATTACCAACTTATACTAGCTATTCTCAATAACTAGGGACGCAGTTCAATATAATAAACATGTAAAATATATAATGAACCAAATAAACTTTCTCTATAATAAATGATAAAGATGATTACATAACGGAATTGATTAGTCATAATTATCAACAGCCTAGGGCATAACACCAACAATCTCCCACTTGCACTAGGCTCCATCTCCTAGGTATCGTATACCCATGGACCTCACATGACCATCAAGCTTTTGCTTGTGCGAGGGTCTTTGTAAGTGGATCCCCAATGTTATCATCGATTGATACTTTGCATATCTTAACATCTTCTCATTCTTATGAATTCTCGAAAAATGTCTAAGTATGTGTTTGGATCACTGTAGTGACCTTGGTTCCATTGCTTGCACAAATGGTACCACAATTATCACAACAAAGTTCCACCGATTAGTGATACTTGGAACATTTCCAAAATACTAAATGAACTTTTGATCAAAACTGCCTCTTTTAGCTGCATCAGATGTCACTAAAATTCGGCCTCAGTTGTAGAATTGGCTACGATTTTCTGCTTGAAACTCTTCCAACAAAACCGCACCTCCAATAACATAAACACAAATCCTAATTGCGATTTTAAATTAACTTTGTCAGTTTGGAAGCTAGCATCTATGTAACCCTTACAACAAGATTAACTTCCAACCTTTCAGATACCAAGAACGCATCCTTAGTTCTTCTTAAGTACTTAAGGATCGTCTTGACTGCCATCCAATGGTTCATATCAGGATCAGATTGGTATCGACTCGTCATGCTTAGAGCATACGTGATAGGCTTAATCGCACGCCTACTAAATTAGACCTAAACTCGGCCACTAATAATGTAATTACGGTAAGTCAGCGTCGATCCACGAGGAACAGTGATTATTTACGAACAATCACTTGACCAGATTGGGGGTTTTGTTTGTTTTTCAATTACTTCCTAAGAACATAAATTAAACTAATTATGAGTAAAAACAATAATTTAGAAACACTTCAGATTTGATTCAATCCCCACCTAATTATGCAATTATCATTGATACCTCTTTTCAATGTCACCCTATTCACCTGATCACGAGATATATTGCAATCTCTGTTTCTTCTTTCAGATTAGTTACTAGCAGTGGCACACTCACTAGAAACCCTAATTAATAAATTAATCTAACTGGCACAGTCTAGATTGCAGAATTAATTGATAAACGATTTAAGAAACCAAGATCAAGAACGCTTTCTACAATTATTTCATATAGATAATCGTCTAATTTTACCCACTTAACAATTCACCATGGCACATGCATAAATCGAAAAGATGCTACTATTGAATTCCTACACTGGCACAGTAATAGAGAATTCTAGCAAAGATTCATAAACAGAATAAATGAATTGATCAAGTTCACAAACCCTAATTATAAATCCAAAATCAACACGAGTAAAATTATGAATAGAGATGAACAAATAGAAAAGAAAATACCTCAAATTGATAACTAGGGGTTCAAGCAATTTAATCCAAAGTCAAAAAGCTTAAGCTTCCATAAAGGTTCTAAGCTTTTCTCTAGATGAAAAATAACATAAAGAAGGAGGAACCCTAAAAAATAATGTTTCGGGAGTTTATATACTCCTCTCCCAACTAAAACCTAAAATAAATAAAACTAAAAACTAATAATAATAATAAGAAAAAGTAAAAGAAAAGGAAACGAAATTAAAAATAAAATCCAATTACTTCCTCCTGTTGTCCTTGCCTCGGTTCACACGCCAGCAAATGCCTTGGTCAACTCTGCTTCTGCCTCTGGCCCACATGTGTTCCTCCAATGGATTAGGAAACTTTAATTACCCAATTTAAAATTGGACCCTTTGCAAAATAATTCAATTTCCTCCACCACTTCTCACACACGTGCACACTTCAAATTTTAAACTTCTTTTCTCACTTTGGTCACCCGCTTCCAGCTTCTCTCATTTTGGTCACTGAAGTTTCCACATTGTTGCACTTTGCCCCCCTTGCATGCAGTTGACCTGACTTGACTAAATATTGACCTTCTAATTAGCCTCTCCAAAATACCATTGTCCCATATTACATACAAATGCTAACAATAATATCCCTATTACATTATTTCCTCACGAATACAAAGTATAGCAATTTTAATTCAAATAAACACAACATATACCAAAATTGCTATAAAATGTCAAGAAAATCGAGGAATTACCATAGCTAAAAATCAACCTATCAAATTCCCCCACGCTTAGACCTTTTACTCGTCCCTGAGTAAATTTATAATTCCTCGCTAACTCCAGGTCTAAAACAGATGCGCGAGGGGAAAATGATTTCCCTAACTCCTCTAAACCAACCAAATCAATGATATCAACAAAACCAATTCGGAAAATGATCTCCGCTCCTTATCACTCCAACAGATGATAACAATGGTACCAATGGCCTTAGCTCGACCCCTACTCCAAATATGCAAAAACGGGACATCCAAGCTAAGGCCCACACATCAAAAAGCTAGGGGGAACTACAATGTCCTAAGCTTCCCCCACGCTATCTCACACTACAACTCCCTCAAAAATGAAGTCAATGCCCAAGCAAAGACTTACCTCGTTCAATTCACCAACACCCCTTATAACACCAAAAAGAAACAAAACGAGGATTTTCTATCCTAACTCCTCTAAACCAAACCTCCTACGCCAATAATAATCAATCCTACCCTACGTTCCAATCCTCCCTTATGTCTCCTCACCGGTGATATACATGATGTCACAATATTTTAACTCCTCACCTTTTGCCTAAGCGCCCTTTCGGGTTTTCGCTTAGCCTCTCATTTTTCATTTTTTTTTTTTACACACCCTCTCCTTTTGCCTAAGTGCCCTCTCGGGTTTTCACTTAGCCACTCTATTTATTTATTTATTTATTTATTTATTTTTTTTTTTTTAGAAAAGAAAATAAGGAAGAAGGCAATTACATACAAACAACATACAGGTACCCCACCCCCTCACCAAACCATGCATAGTCCCATATGCATTACTACAGACCAAATGAAATAAGGAGGGGAAAGGGAATACCTCAATCATCTCACTGATGGGGCGGCCTAAAATGGTGGTCCCATGAACCTGGCTGGCTCGAACTCTCACCCCCGGGCTGCTGTTGCTGCCACTCCGTCTGCTGCGAGTCATGATGGTAGGGGGAAAACGGGCTGTGGGGAGAGTACTGTGGCGGGGGAGGTAGTCTCTCCATCATCAACTGCATCATCCTCATCTGCTCCTCCCTGAATGCCTGAGCTTGCCCAATCTCGCCATCCAGCTTCCCTTCCATTCTCTCTCTCCACTGCTGGTTAGTCACAATCTCTGTTTCCACCCTGTTCTGAAACTGTCCAAAATCCATCCGCAATTCTCTCACGTTCTCCTCAATCATCTCTACCTGCCCAGCCAAATAATAAGCAGCCTCCGTAGGGTCCATGTCGTGCATCTCCACCTCACCTTCATCATCAACTCCATGGCCTAACTGTGGTCCAATCCTCGCTCGATTGAAACTGGTGAGCGTGAACTTATCAATCTTCGACCCCGGCTTCAGATTACGGATTTCCCCTCGTATATTAAGCCCTGCCATCTCCGCCAACTCCGTGATAAGAATCGGAAAGTTATAGTTTGATCTCCCCATACTATTGGCCAATCTTATGATCTCATGTCTGATAATCAGTCCGGTGTTTATCCTTTTTCTTGAAATCACAACATGCATCAATGCCGCCCTCCTCCAGCTAACATCCCCATAATGTGATGAGGGCATAATCCGCTCACAGATAAATCGGTGTAAAATGGCTAACTCCTCACTCAAATCCCTTGTCTTCATTATGTTTCCCTTTTTGTACCAAGTAGGGTCAATGTCCACCCCAAAGGTGACCGAAAATGCTGGGAGGTGGCCCAGAATATCCTCTACCAATCCTTTCGGGTAGGCATTCGACCTATCCGCTAGCTGTATCACCACTCTGGTGTCCTGCAATGGTCCCAACTTCAGAGTTTCAAATATCGAATAGGGCATGACGTTGATTGAAGCCCCCAAGTCTAACATCGCCTTGTGCTCAGAAGCATCCCCCAAAGTAACTGGAATCACGAACATCCCTGGGTCACTGCATTTCTTAGGCAATTTCCGCTGATACACTGCAGACACATGCTCACTAACCTTACCCTTCTTCATACTCCTCTCCTTCTGATTTCTCTTCAGAGTACACAACTCCTTCAAGAACTTCGCATACCTCGGGACAGTCTGAAGAAGATCCAAGAAAGGAATATTAACCTCCAACCTCTTGAAAGTATCGTAAATCGCCTTGTCAGGCTCTGGCTTTCGATGCTCTCTCAAGGCCTCGGGGAATGGAACCTCAGGCTCATATATAGGAGCCTTAACCACTGGTGCAACTTCTTTATGATCGGGTGCCTTCTGTACTGGCTCTGAAATATCAACCTCAATCTCCGGTTCCTCTGCTACAACCCTGTCCTGCAGCTCCTTACCACTACGAAGAGTGATCGCACATGCATTCTGCTTTGGATTCGGTTCCGCCGTGAAGGCAGCTTTCCCGAATTATGAGCCTCCATCCTACCCACAAAGATCTGCTATCTGTCCCATCCGTCTCTCAAACCACTGATACTTGTATCGGTTCGCTGATATCTTTGAAGATTGCGATACTCGTATCGGTTCTCTCGCGTCTTGGCCGGTGGATAAGGTGCTCATACTCTGAGCCAGTGTACGGAACATATCTTCTGTAGATTGTCCCTGCTGTTTCGGCTGCTGTGGTGGCTGTCCAAATGGTGGTCTATAACCACCGATCTGGCTGTTGGTAACCCCGCCGATTACCAAGCTGTCCTCGACCACCGCCGATTCTAGCTGCGACTGTACCCCATCGAAATTAGGATGATTTCTCCTTGGTGTTATAAGTGTTACCCATCGGTCTCTGTCCCCGCGCACAAAACCAACCGCATTGACATCCTCCATCTCACCGTCTCGCAACGAAGGGCACGAATACAGTAAGGTGCGTAATGTCATAGCAAATCCCACACCGCCGGTGTACGTCCCGAGAACCAAGCCGTTTTACCATACCCTTAAGATCCTCCATATCTATCTCGAGCTTACTAGTCACCCCATTGCTAGAACCCATTGCGCTAACTTTGTCTCACAGTTGACCTCTTGCCATGGGTCCTCGTACTCTTAGCTAGCTCCTCGATCAATTTTTAGCTTCATCGTGGTCTTATTCAAAATACTTCCCCCACAGCACGAATCCACCAACCTTTTATCATGAATGGTCAATCCACCATGAAAATAGACGATCAGCTGCTCCTCAGTAAACCCATGATATGGACAACTCCTACAAAGCTTGTGGAAGCGATTGTAGTAGTCGTAAAGAGTCTCATCTGCCTTTTGCTCCATATTGCCGATGTCCCTCTTCATTATATTAATACGGTCCTGAGGGAAGAACTCTTCTAGGAATACTTCTTTCATCTGCTGCCATGTCGTGATACTGTTGGGGGGCAAGTGGTAGTACCAACCATTCGCGTTATCTTTCAGTGTGAAAGAAAACGCCCTCAATAACAGGTGCTCTATCGGAATCGACACCGGCTTCATACTCTGACAGATTTGCACAAATTGAGAGATGTGCTGATTGGGATCCTCTCAGGGCATCCCCAGCGAAGTGCGGTAGGCGATTGAGTAGCCGGCTTCAACTCAAATGTCACCCCTGCAGGTAAGGCCGGGAATTGGACGGCATGTGGTTGCTCATTCCAATTCGGTGCAGTCCTTTGCCTCAGAGTCTGTGGTGGAACTGCTTGTTCACCACCACCATTATTATCTCCGCCCTGCATCCTTTCAGCTAATAATATCTCCTTGATTCTCCTGCTTTGTTGTCGCCCTTTCCTGAAAGAACGTTCTATTTCTGAATCAAGAGGCACAAGTAAATTATTAGTAGAACGGGTGTGCACCATGCACGGTTACACACCACAGGGGATCAGGGGAAATCACTTAACAGATAACACAAATACTAAAATAAAAAGAAATAAAATGAAAAATAAATAGATTAAGAAAAGAATAAGATCGTAAACAATTACACCGTTCCCCGGCAACGGCGCCAAAATTTGATAGGCTTAATCGCACGCCTACTAAATTAGACCTAAACTCGGCCACTAATAATGTAATTAGGGTAAGTCAGGGTCGATCCACGAGGAACAGTGATTATTTACGAACAGTCACTTGACCAGATTGGGGGTTTTGTTTGTTTTTCAATTACTTCCTAAGAACATAAATTAAACTAATTATGAGTAAAAACAATAATTTAGAAACACTTCAGATTTGATTCAATCCCCACCTAATTATGCAATTATCATTGATACCTCTTTTCAATGTCACCCTATTCACCTGATCACGAGATATATTGCAATCTCTCGTTTCTTCTTTCGATTAGTTACTAGCAAAGTTGGCACACTCACTAGAAACCCTAATTAATAAATTAATCTAACTGGCACAGTCTAGATCGCAGAATTAATTGATAAACGATTTAAGAAACCAAGATCAAGAACGCTTTCTACAATTATTTCATATAGATAATCGTCTAATTTTACCCACTTAACAATTCACCATGGCACATGCATAAATCGAAAAGATGCTACTATTGAATTCCTACACTGGCACAGTAATAGAGAATTCTAGCAAAGATTCATAAACAGAATAAATGAATTGATCAAGTTCACAAACCCTAATTATAAATCCAAAATCAACACGAGTAAAATTATGAATAGAGATGAACAAATAGAAAAGAAAATACCTCAAATTGATAACTAGGGGTTCAAGCAATCAAATCCAAAGTCAAAAAGCTTAAGCTTCCATAAAGGTTCTAAGCTTTTCTCTAGATGAAAAATAACATAAAGAAGGAGGAACCCTAAAAAATAATGTTTCGGGAGTTTATATACTCCTCTCCCAACTAAAACCTAAAATAAATAAAACTAAAAACTAATAATAATAATAAGAAAAAGTAAAAGAAAAGGAAACGAAATTAAAAATAAAATCCAATTACTTCCTCCTGTTGTCCTTGCCTCGGTTCACACGCCAGCAAATGCCTTGGTCAACTCGGTTCCTGCCCGGTCCACATGTGTTCCTCCAATGGATTAGGAAACTTTAATTACCCAATTTAAAATTGGACCCTTTGCAAAATAATTCAATTTCCTCCACCACTTCTCACACACGTGCACACTTCAAATTTTAAACTTCTTTTCTCACTTTGGTCACCCGCTTCCAGCTTCTCTCATTTTGGTCACTGAAGTTTCCACATTGTTGCACTTTGCCCCCCTTACATGCAGTTGACCTGACTTGACTAAATATTGACCTTCTAATTAGCCTCTCCAAAATACCATTGTCCCATATTACATACAAATGCTAACAATAATATCCCTATTACATTATTTCCTCGCGAATACAAAGTATAGCAATTTTAATTCAAATAAACACAACATATACCAAAATTGCTATAAAATGTCAAGAAAATCGAGGAATTACCATAGCTAAAAATCAACCTATCAATACGAGACGTTGGGTCTAGTACAAATCATGGCATACATGACAGATCCAAATGCCGGAGCATATGGAACTTCATTCATTCCCTTTTGCTCACCAGTTGTCATAAGACAATGAGTATTGCTACGAGTAACACCATGATCCATTGACAAGTTACCTTTCTTAGAATCTTCTAAGAACCTTGTCAATGTGAGTACTTTGACTCAAACCAATTTATCCTTTTAGATCTATCTCTATAGATCTTGATGCCAAGAATGTAAGCGGCTTCACCCATATCTTTCATTGATAAAACTTTCCTTGACCAAGACTTGACAGTCTTAAGTGACGGAACTTCATTTTTCCAATGAGTAAAATATCATTGTAATAAGACAATAGAAATAATACTACGCTCCCACTGAATTTCATGCATACACAAGGTTTATCTTCGTACTTGATGAAGTCAAACACTTTGACCGATTCATCAAAATGAATATTCCAACTCCTCAAAGCTTGCTTCAACCCAAAATTTGGATCTTTGCAACATGCATACTTTATTAGAATTTCTTGAATCGACAAAACTTCGAGTTGTGTACTATACACATCTTTAAGAATCTTTCCATTTTAAGAAAGCCGTTTGACATCCATTTGTCAAAATCAATCGGGTCATAGTTGTTGTCACCCAGTGAATACTGCAACAATTCAATAAAACAATAAGTAGGGGTACGAAGAATAACAAAGGTTCGGCCAGTGGTGGCCGAATTTTTTTAAATGCATGGTTCGGTCGGATGTGGCCGAATTTTTTTAAATGGTTCGGTCTGGTGTGGCCAAAATATTTTAAAACATTCGGCCGGGTGTGGCCAAAATATTTTAGAAAATTCGGCCGGGTGTGGCCGAATATTTGAAAAATTCAGCTGGGTATGGCCGAAAAACAACCCAGAATCAGCAAATTAGGGGCGAACCTTTTCAAAATTTCGATCGGGTGTGGCCGAACTTTTTCAAGTGTTTCGGCTGGGTGTGGACGAACCTGAGTTGAATTTCGGCCACTACTTGCCGAAATTTTGCAAAACGAAAAAAACCAAAAGTTTTACACATTTATATGGTTAGAAAGTGAAGAAAATTTACATTGACATTCGATTGTAAAGCCATTTTATCCATGATCTTGAATAAAAATTTTGAACAAATATGTATGTAATTTGTTTATTGTTATAGAAATGATAGTAGGAGTAAAGGGAGGTAGTAATTTTTTGATGTAAAATAAAATGAAGAGGGTGAGATGTAATGGTGAAAAATAGGAGAAGGTGGGGAAGGTGAAAAATTGAAGAGGGGGTAGATTTGAGTTAATGTTACGGGTGTGTATAACAATTGAATTATAATTTGGTTTGAATGTTACGGGTATATATAACATTGGGTAATAGGTGTATGACTTTAGGGGTAGAAGAGTCATTTCATTTGATGGCATAATTGTAGTTTGGAACTTACGAGTTTACTTAACAATTTTACGGATCTATATAACAATTCTCAAAACATTTTTCATGACAACTATTTTAAAAACGAGATGACATTTTTATAAGTGAAAAAAAAATTCAACATGATTGACATTATCATTAATAACTAAAACTGATTAACATATATAAGTGGCACTTATTAACACTATTATTATTGACAATATTTAACACTAACACTAACATTCTTTTTACACAGTTTCAAAAAAAAAAAAATACTCTTTAACACTATGACTATCTTTGAAACTATCTAATATACAATAATGCTCAGTCCCATAACTGCCTATTGACTAGGGATAAAGAGCGGATATGATTAGTCCAATCCAAAGGTCAGAAACATTCTAAAATTAAATTAAAATTAAATTAATTTTATTTAATGGCTGAGATTGATTGTTATGAACTCATCCAACGCTCCTTATTCGACGGTTTCCAAAAGCGGTTTATTTTATCTTATTTTTTCGTATCTTCTCTCCTTTACGTCCTTTCACTCCCTCAAACGAACGCAACCATGGCCTATCCTCCCAAACGGAATTCGTTCGTCCTCTTCCGCGGCACTCTGCTCCTCTTTACTTCCTCTCACTCCGCCCCTCCCTTTTTTATATAAAAAAAAAGCATCGAAGCCGGTTAACTGATGGTAAAATCATAGAAGATGGGCCATATCAAGTATTCCAAGAAGTAATTTGATGAAAATTAATTTGATTCCATGTGACTTGGTCGATTTCACTACTCTGTTATACAAGAACAATTTTTTATTTTTATTTCTGGTAATTATTTTAGGGTTTGGGCGATTGATTTTAAACATGTTTAATTTAGGGTTTGGGTGATTGATTTCTGGCAGGTCTGAAGTAAGTTGTTTTGGGTTAGGGTTTATTGATTTGTGCATTTCGTTTGCAAGTCTAAAAAGCCGTAATTGGAATCATAGAGTTGGTAGTTAGCTTCTTTCGGTGACTCTGTTCTTTCCTGTTTGACATGATTTGTGTGTGGTTTATTGATTGCCAATTTGGCTTTTTCTGTTTTGTGTCTTTTATATTTTTGTAGACTGTATATGTGTACTTTCAATTTTGTACTTTATATGCGTACCTTAAAATTATGTTTGAAATTTGGAAGGGTTAATTATGCTTCCCTTTACTTCCTCTCACTCCACCCCTCCCTTTTTTATGGTAAAATCATAGAAGATGGGCCAGATCAAGTATTCCAAGAAGTAATTTGATGACAATTAATTTGATGCCATGTGACTTGGTTGACTTCACTACTCTGTTATACAAGAACATTTTTTTATTTTTATTTCTGGTAATTATTTTAGGGTTTGGGTGATTGATTTTTGACATGTTTAATTTAGGATTTGGGTGATTGATTTTTAACATGTTTAATTTAGGATTTGGGAGATTGATTTCTGACAGGTCTGAAGTAAGTTGTTTTGGGTTAGGGTTTATTGATTTGTGCATTTCATTTGCAAGTCTAAAAAGCCGTAATTGGAATCATAGAGTTGGTGGTTAGCTTTTCTCGGTGACTCTGTTCTTTCCTGTTTGACTTGATTTGTGTGTGTTTTTGTGATTGAAAATTTGACTTTTTCTTTTTGTGTCTTTTATGTTTTTGTAGACTATATATGTGTACTTTCAATTTTGTACTTTATGAGTACCTTAAAATTATTATTTTTTTGGGCAAAAAGAGGACGGTACCTCCCTAGATTTTATTAATAAAATAAAACAATACAAACCTGGTGGGGGACAAGTACCTTAAAATTATGTTTGAAATTTGGAAGGGTTAATTATGCTTATTAATAGAGTTCTAATTCTTCTAACTAGAACTTTTTATATGAACAAGTACTCCCTCCAGGTTCTTCTTATTTGACTTTCATAAAGTTATATCAGGTTTTGCGGATTGGTAATTTGTGCTGACTAAATTTTCCCTGATTTCTCCAATAATCTGAAAGTCCTTTCTGAAGGTGAGTTTGCGAAGTACACATCGGTTGGTTTTGTTCTGATACTTCAAAAGGAATGATGTACTACCTCCACCTCTGTTGGGACTAAGACTTCGTTGTAGTGTTCTTTGTTGTTTGCTTACTTGTTGTACTATATTTCCACAATGCAAAAAAAAATAAATCTTTCTTTCCTTTCATTTTTGCATTTTTAAAGAAATATATTTTTGTTAGTTTTATATCCATCCCATAAAGTTTACAACATTTTTGAATCCTTTCAGAGCTTGAATCAAATATCAAGATTGTAGTTTAACAAAAAAAATTGCATTCTTTCACCGGGTTAATCAATTTAACTATTAAGTTCAAATCAAGCAAGGCTAAATATTATCTCAATGATGCTACTGATGTTCGGGTGATGATATAAAAACCATACATTAAGGTGATCGACCTCTCTATCCTCCCTATCGCAAAATACGTTATACACTTTTATAGGACCGACCAAATTCATATTGTCACCGTGTCATTGGCACGGGCAAGAGTACTAGTTTAATACAAACACCGAAACTTATTAACACTATGACCAAGACCGACTGAAGTGGAGGGCAAGATGGACTACCGCCTGTAAGTACCCCAATCCAATTCGCGACCATTTATAAGTGACTTTTAATATAATAAAATTGCACTAGGGGCATTTTGGTAAATTTCCTGTCCATTTCAAGACTTCCGGGAACTTTTTATAAGTTTCTTGCGAAGGAAGTACTTTTAAGTCTTTTTTCCAGGCAAAAGGACCTACAAAGAATTATTCATTTTGGACCTAGGAGGAATTATCCCGGTATGTTCCAGAACCAGTTGATTGGCGCCAGAAACGGTTACTGGCTCGTCAAGTCGTGCGACACAACGAGCCATGGAAAACACAAGCGTTAGGTCGTGCGACACAACTGGCCTCTTATCAGCAGCTATAAATAAGACCCTCCCCCTCTCATTTCTGGACCCCTTCCAGCCTCCCTACTGTCACTCTGCCAAAATATGCCCAGAAACCTCTCTCTCTCTCCTAAAACACACACAACACACACCAATTCCCTCAAATCTCTCTCTCTCATACACAATTCAACCATCTACTCTCATACACTTCATACCAATTGGAGATCCAAGCCTCCTATCCTTTCTGGATTCAAATCCATCATCTGCAGCTGAATAGAAGGTCCCTACACCTAACTTGGTGTAGAGATTGTGGATCTACAAGGGTAACGAGTTCCCTTCCCTCATATCTCTCTTCTATTTTGCTCTCCTCGTAATTCATTGCAATCTCTATTCATTGACTTGATAATTAAGCTCCATCTGCACTAATTATCAAGTCACAATTGCCATCTCTCTGTTTAAATCTCGTTGTTCCATATTATTTCATGCTCATGGTTTAATTGGAATGCAATTGTGACTTGTTCATCAAGTGAGTGTGGATTTCCCCATATCCACACTCACTTGAATGATTGAGTGTTAACTCGTGTTCTGTGATTTATGTGATCTGTTTTGGTGCCACTTGATCTTCTAGTTCCTTCATTTCATCTGTAATCGCTCTGTTGTAAAAAGCCTCTGCAGATGGCCTGTTGTGTCACGCGACTGAACTGGCCAAGCCATGTCCTGAGTCGTGCGACATAACTAGCCACCTGCAGAAGGCTCATTTCAGTTGTAATCCCTGTTCAATCTTCATTGTAATTGGGATGTGGCCTCCCATATTAATTGTCTCACAAGGTGTAATCTCTTTCGTTGATCAATAAAACAAAGCATCGATATGCATTTATACACATATTTTGTCTCACACAATTTGCACACATGTTTGAATGATTTTGGATGTTGAACATAGAAAGACTCGTTTACGAGGCGTTGTTGGGTGAACTCTCGGTTCTTCCCAACACGTAACCTGACCCCTGAACTCAAATTCTCTCTTTTCAAAAGGTTTTCAATGTTTCCTTTAAAATGGCGTGGTGACTCTCATTTACTAATTTTTCAGCGAGCGTACATTCACCGCCCAGCCCATAATGGTTGTTTGGGGTAGAAAAATCTACTCAGCATGTTTCACATCTTGGCAGTACGACTTGAGGTAACGTCTTGATCTTACGTCTTGGATTAACACCTTACAAATTATCTTGTTATTTCGTTCCTATTTTACAGGGATAAGAATATACATGGAAGAACTGGTCAAACATCAACTTATTCCTCAACGAATATTCGGGGGCTCGTTTCAAAAAAACATGAAACCCATAAAGGTTGCGGTCATCAACAAGAAGCATGATTCAATGTCATTTATGTTGTTATTTCCGTTATAGCTCAAGTATATAAACAAAATAGAAAGCACCTGTAAAACACACATAAACCACCCTCTCTGAACTTTGTACTCAAAAATACCAAGATCAATAAAAATACATTTTGGTTAAGGTAGGCTTTTCCTAAAGCCTTCCGAGGTTTTGTGCCGGCAAACGGTTGTTCAAGGGCTTTCCTCGTTACATTCTCGCGTTCATCTTGATAGTGAATTATATTCCATTTGTACCCAAAGTTTCTTCAATACAAATTCACCTTGTTGAAAATTGTCCAAAACAATTTGGCGCCGTCCTTGGGAACTCTGGCTTTTTAGATTCCGATCAAGATGAGCAATCCTACTTCTGCAATGTCTACACCCATTGTCACAACTGAGGCAAGAACTAATACGTCAAGCTTACCCATGACATCTGGTGCTCCTTCAACTGTTGGGTTCAGCGCTGGAACACTTCAAAGGCAGCATCCCAACCGAGGAGATTCTTCATCCATGACGTTGCCCGGGATCTCGTTGGATATCGTTTCTAACATGACAACTGTTTTGGTAGAAAAAACAATAACGTAGAATCTTAACTTGGCAAGTGTATGGATTTAAATAACAAGGAGGGGACTTTGGAATTCGATTAAATGGAACAAAAACATGAAAGTAAAGAGTGACACAAGGATTTGTTAACGAGAAAAACCTTAGAGATGATAACCTTTTCGGAAAAAACCTCGGGAGTTAGGTCTCCAACCTTAAATGTTTCACTATAAAAATTGAGATTACAACTGCGAAAGATAATGGAGAGGATTACAAATATTGCCAGTGTAGTGTGTGTAAAGAATGTGTGTTTTTCCGTCTCCAAATCCCCTTAAATAATAACAACTAAACGGATAAATGTTAGTTCCTACAATCTGGGCATCCATGCTTATCTCCTCAACGTTCACAAGACCAAGTCCACTTTGCCGTTGAAGAGAGGTTGAACGTGCTTGAAAGTATCCCGTATTTATCTCTTCTGTAAAATAATAATGGAAAATATTATAAAAAATGAATTAGTAAATATTAAGTAATACTTACATTGGAATATCATCTTGACATGCTGAAGCAACTGAAGATGTCACCATGCTGAAAAATACCCATAACAATTTGTCCCCAAAAATATTTGTCTACCATGGCAACTGAAGAGGCAAATGTTTTTCAATAAATAGCCAACTGCCAGCTTGCATGATTAGACGGCCATAATGATACGTGGAGCAAGTGGACGGTTAGGGAGTTAATTTAGGGAAAAGTGGTTTTTTGGAATTAGAACCCTTTTCAAATTAAATAACTGCTTGGTGGTTTCTTAAAAAGCTTCTCAAACCTTCCATTCTGTCTCTTCTCACTATGGCGTTGCTCTCTGTAAGGTAAAACTCTCCGCTCTTCCTTTTATCCATCGTTCGCTTTTCTTGTTTGCTTGTTAACCATGGGTAGGACTAGATGGAGTTTATCCAAAACCAAGAGTGCGCCATCTCCACAAGGTCCCACAGAAATTAATCTTGAGGATTTCGTGTGTGAAAATCTCCTTGCTAAGCTAGAAGAGGAGACTTGTGTGTTTAGCGATGCCCAAATCGAGTTGCTAAAACGACAATGTTACTTCCCCAAAGGTACTATCTTTCACCCTTTTTCTGTCAACCTTAGGTCTGATTTTGTTTCCAACAAATGGGTTTGTTTTCTTGAATACCCCTTCCTTCTAGGGTTTAGTTACCCTTTCCCTCCTTTGGTTTCCAAATTTTTTCAAAGGACCCAACTTGCTTATCCCCAATTGATGCCTATGGCTTGGAGAATTTTTGCCTTTGTAATCAAAGTTAACAGGGAGAACGGTCTAAACCTAGGACTTCACGAAATAGCTTACTCGTATGATTTTCAACCTTTTGGGTCAAAAAGGTATCTTTTTAAGAAGAGGTCGGGTAGGAATTCCCTAATGAGCACTATGTCTTCAAGTGATAGGGGATGGAAAAATAGATTTTTCTTTATTGATAGGGCATCTATTGAAGGAGGGGATGAAATACCAAGCGAGTGGAATAAGGGAGGTACTTCAATTCCTGACTTTGTGATTTTTTGGTTTTGAAATAAACTGAAATCGTAATTGTTCTTACCCTTTTGCAGATATTGATTGGGGAGTGCTTTTCCCACCGGCAGAGGATACCTTAGCGAAAATCGAAGAATTCTTCAATCTTCCTTTGGACAAGAGATCACCCAGAGGTCTGCTGGAATCACCTTTGGTTGTTCAAGAAGACCATAGAGCATCATTCTCTGTTATCATGTCTACAGGTAAGAATGTTGTCCTTTTATTTTGTTTCATCAATCTAATGCGTAATACTTTCTGACATTCTTCATATGTTGGTGCAGTTTCTAAGCCAGTTGTCTCGGGGTCAGACTTTGATCTTGATGATATTGATGCCATGTTCGGAGATTCCCCTCTCAAGATAGAGATGAAACCACCACCGGTCCCCAAGAAAATCCCTGTATTAGATGAGAGCGCTGGTATTGGCTCTAGGGTGAAAAAGAGGAAGGCAATATAAGAGGAAGTGATAGAAGTTGTTGATGTATTTGAAGGACTGCCTATGGGGGAATTTAAGAAGAAGTGTATGAACTTTGCAGCTGGGGTAAGATGTTACTAACCAATCTTTGACCGATCTTAAGTTTCCATAATATCCTTTGATACCAACTTATTTATGTCACAGGCCATGGGATATGTGGAAGAATTGACGAAGGAACATGAGGTGTTTAAGAAAAAGTCCAAATCAGAGGCAGCATTGGCTAAGAAAGAAAAGATCTTGTTGGAGAACAAGGTGAAGGCACATGAAAAAACTTTGGAACAGCAGGTGAAGACCCTAGAGGAGCAAGAGAAGACTGTGAAGGATTTACTGGATAGTTTGGCAAAAAGTGAAGAAGACCATCTTAAGGAGGTTGCAGAAGTAAGGGATTCCTGCAAAATAGCGGCTGCAAAGACCGTTTTAAAGAGTAGGATCAAGATGATAAAGGAGTTCCAAGATGGAAAATCTCAGAATTGGGATATTAACAAGGAGTATGCCCATTTAGCCAAACTGACAGGAGAGCCAGTGGATGAGGGCGAGGTGTCATCCAGTCCACATGAAGCAATTGTGAAGGAAGCAGCGGAGGTTGGAGAGGTTACTCCTAAAGCAACATCTGAGGCGGATGCCATCTGAAAAAAGGTAAAACAAGTTTGTTTTGTTTTTTGCTGGTACTACGGGGGTGGAATCCCAAAGACAATTTTAATTCTGTTGGTTATGTAATAGGTCCATAAGGACCGAAGACAATTTATTTCAAGTGTTGGGTTGGTTCAACTCTTTTGCTTTTTAGTTTTAGATGCTTGGATGTTTGGTACAATGTTTTAGCTTTTGGGAATGTTCTTATGGTAGTTTTTAGAAAAATTAGGGTTTGGTAATTTTCAAGCATGTCAAGGCTTGGTTTACTTTTGATGAAGTTTTCTTTGGATAATTACATGTTAATTTCGTAAGGTGACATGATAGTATGTCAAAACAGTAGGTACTTAAGATGACACGAACATGTCATAACCATAAGAATAAAACATAAGATCAATCATTTAATTGAGTGGGAATGGGTAAGCTATACACTTTTACTCATATAGGCCCACCCCACACCTCAATTAAAGTGATAACTTGTGCTCCAGGCAAAGGTGTGGCAACCTAACATCTTAAGAAAGAGGTAATTAACTCTTTAAACCTTAGAAGAGATTGTGTACCTTTACTTAAGAAGAGATGGCCAGTCTCTGACGGAGGAGAATTCGATGTCTTTTTGACTTGAGTGCTTTCGACATGTCCCCATTCTCATATGTCAACATCTTGCAAGACAGAGACATGTCAGAGATGGACGTCAACTATGTTGACGCCCCTCCACACGTTGGGTTAGTGACATATTATTTTGAAATAAAGCAAAATGAAAAAATATGAAAACGAAAGGTTACTCTTATTCAATAGAGGATTGTCCATACCTGGGATGAGGTGAGGTTTAGGAAGGAAATGTCTAGATGTAATACCTTTTAAGGTGAATGGCGTTCCAACTCCGTGGAATCATTTGGCCATCCAAGGTTGACAGGCGATATGCTCCTTTCCCGGCCTGTGCATCAATTAGGTAGGGTCCTTCCCACTTTGGGGCGAGCTTGCCTGCATTGAGTTCCTTTGTATTTTGGAATGCCTTTTGTAGGACTAAGTCTCCTACTTGAAACCTTCTAACCCTTACATTATTGTTGTAAGACCTGGCTACCCTTTGTTGATATGCTGCCATCCGAATTTTGGCCATGTCCCTTAGCTCGTCTACGGTATCCAAGTCATGCGTCAAGATGTCCTTATTATGCTCAGATGTCAACAAACTGTATCTGGCTGTAGGTACAAGAACTTCTGCTGGAATAACTGACTCTGTCCCAAATACCAGTGAATAGGGAGTCTGACCAGTAGCATTCTTAGATGTCATCCTGTCAGCCCATAAAACCATTTGTAACTCTTCTGCCCATCTTCCTTTCTTTTGGTTCAATCTTCTTTTTAGATTTCTTATGATAATCTTATTGCTGGATTCTGCCTGCCCATTCGCTTGAAGGTGAATAGGTGAAGATGTCACCATCTTGACTCCCATCTTGTGTCTTCCTACTAATGAATTGGGAGCCGTTATCACATATTATCTCTGAAGGTATCCCAAACCTGCTGAATATATTTCTCTTTATGAATGAGATAACTTCCTTATCTCGGACCTGTACGTATGCTTCAGCTTCTACCCATTTAGAAAAATAGTCTGTCATGGCTAGTAGAAATACTCTTCCTCCTGAAGCCCTGGGCAATTTTCCTACAATGTCCATTCCCCAAACCATAAATGGCCATGGCGACAGGATAGGATGTAGCAATTCGGCTGGTTGATGTAGGATGTCCCCATGTCGCTGACAGGAGTCACATTTCTTTGCATATTTCGCAGCGTCTCTTAGCCTTGTGGGCCAAAAATAGCCCATTCTTAGAGCCTTGGTATATAGGCTTCTGCCCCCAGTGTGATTTCCACACTGCCCTTCATGCAGCTCCTTCAAAACCTGATGGGCCCTATCTGCTTCTAAACACCTTAAGTAGTGACCTGCAGCAGACTTCCTAAACAAAAGGTTATCAATAAGCAAATATTTAGATGATCTTACCCTGAATGCTCGAGCGTTTTTCTCTTCAGATGGGATCGTGTCATCTTGGAGATACTTGACAATAGGAGCTGTCCAGGAAGTTACGGCGGGACTTGTAGGGATGTCGACATCTAGGACGAACAGCTCGAGATGATCTATTGCTGGGATGTCGACATGCACAATTGGGATGCTTATCTGTGAAATACTTTTGAATGCTGATCCTAAGTTTGCCAGGGCATCTGCTTGAGAGTTTTCCTCACGTGGAACCTGTTCCAAAGTAAATGTATTGAACTTGGCCGCCAAAATTTTTACAATTTCCAAATATGTCATCATCTTTGCATTTTTTTGCTATGTAGGACCCGTTGTAATGGTTAACAATTAGCAGAGAATCCATAAACACCCGGATGTGCCTGACATCTAGGTCATGGGCCGCTGTTAAACCTGCAATTAATGCCTCATATTCTGCTTCATTATTAGTGGCCTTAAAACTGCAACTGATGGATTGTGGTATTATGTCCCCTTGTGGCGATTTTAGTACAACTCCAAGACCTGTGCCTCTCATGTTGGAAGCACCATCTGTGTAAAGTGTCCATATTTTCAGGATGTCATCATCTTGAAGTTGCTGAACCTCCAATTCCACTTCTTGTTGCATTGTTGGACTAAAGTCAGCCACAAAATTAGCTAGAGCTTGAGATTTTATTGCTGTTCTAGGCTCATATTTGATGTCGTAAGTGCTTAATTGTACGGACCACTTAGCCATTCGACCTGACATCTCTGGTTTTCTCATAACATTCTTAATAGGATAGTTAGTACGCACAATTATAGTATGTATTTCAAAATAGTGTCTTAATTTAATAGAAGCAGTTATCAAAGCCAAAATTAATTTCTGTAAATGAGAATACCTGGTCTCCGCATCTAAAAGTGTCTTACTTATATAGTAGATGGGTTGCTGAATACCATCTCGCTCTGTCACCAAGACTGCACTTACAGCGCTTTCTGATACTGCTAGGTAGATGTAAAGATGTTCGCCCTCCTGAGATTTGGCCAATAATGGAGGTATCGACAGGTAACTTTTGGGCTCTTAAAAGGCTTGTTCATGCTGGTCTTCCCACTGGAACTTCTTGTTTTTTCTTAGGATGTCATAGAAAGGCTTGCATCGATCAGAAGACTTTTAAATGAATCTGGTGAGTGCAGCAATCTTCCCTGTCAATCTCTGGACGTCTTTGACAGATTGAGGTGACGAACAAGTTGATAATGGCACAAATATATTCTGGGGCAGCTTCAATGCATCTTTTAGTTACCATATAACCCAAAAACTTCCCTGCCTTCATTCCAAAGTTGCATTTTGCTGGATTAAGTTTCATATTGAAACAATCCAAGATGTCGAAGGCTTGAGATAGGTGGCTTATGTGATCTTCAGCTTTCTTGGATTTTACTACCATGTAGTCAATATATACCTCCATTGTGTCCCCAATCTGGTCTTTGAACATTTTGTTGACGAGTCTCTGATATGTTGCACCTGCATTTTTTAGTCCAAAAGGCATAGCAATATAACAATAGATACCTGTTGGTGTTATGAAGGCGATGTCCTCCTGATCAGATGGCTCCATCTGGATTTGTTGGAATCCTGAGGATGCGTCCATGAAGGTGAGGAGCTCGTGTCCAGAGGTGGCATCAACCAACGAATCTATGTGAGGCAAAGGGAAATGATCTTTTGGACAGGCTTTATTCAAGTCGGTGAAGTCAACACAGACTCGCCATTTCCCGTTCTTCTTCTCAACCACAACTACGTTTGCTAACCATCTTGGATAATCTACCTCCCAGATCATGTTAGCTTTGAGTAAACGTTCTACTTCTTCCTTGATTATCTGGTTTCTTGTTTCTGCAAACTTCCTACGCTTCTGGTGCACTGGCTGAAACTAGGATCAATGTTGAGTTTGTGGGTGATGACATATTTGCTGATGCCGGTCATGTCATCATGTCTCCAAGCAAAACTCTTTGTTCTGCTCCTTAACAGGTCCACAAGCTTTTCTTCTATATCTGGTGGGATGTCACTGCCAATAAGTACCTTGATGTCCGGTTTGGAAGGATCTATTAATACTTCTTTCACATCGTTCTCCCTAGCTTCCAGGACTTCACGTACTTTCCTCTGTAATTGCTATGCTTGTTTGGGAGATGTCGACGCCTTCATTGAAGTCTTATAACACTCCTTGGCCACCTGCTGATCACTGTATATTTTAGCGACACCCAGGGTGTTGGGAACTTTACACACTGATGGTAAGTGGATGGTACAACTTTCATCCCATGAATCCACTGCCTTCCAAGAATGACATTGTAGGATGTTGCACAATCAATTACGCAGAACCGTTCCATGGTGTTGAGGCCTTTTGAGTAGATTGGAAGCTTTATTTCTCCCACTGTTTCTTTAACTTCGCCACTGAAGCCTACCAACAATGAGGAGTTCTTGACAATCTCCGATTCTGGGATGTTCATCTCCTTGAGGGTGCTCAACATAATGAGATTGACAGAGCTGCCCCCATCAACCAGGATACGCCTAATGGTACAATTGGCGATCTGCAAGGAAATGACTAGGCCATCATGATGTGGCTCCAACAAATTATCTCGATCACTCTCATCAAAGGTGATTGGCTCCTGGCAAGGTGTCGACACCCTGGGTGGTCTTTCTGGCTTCTCCTCTTTTGACTCCTTGGCATGTCACTTTGCGGCAGAATAGGATGTGCCACAAATTTCTGAACCTCCGCTAATGAAATTGATCACCTTTGTTGATGCTGGGGGAGAGACTGGTCTTTCGACTTCATGTGGAGCTTCTGCATTTTCTGCCTTCTTCTTTCTGGATCCCTAGCAACTCCTTAAGATGTCCCTTTGAGAGCAAGTAGCTGATCTCCTTTCTTAGTATAATGCAATCTTCTGTAACATGCCCAAAGTCTTCATGGTAGGCACACCATTTCGACTTGTCACGCCATCCCGTGGTTTTATCTATCTTCTTTGGCCATCTTGCTTTGTCCCCTAGGTTGCCCATTGCACAAAGTATACCTAAAATGTCAACAGAAAAACAATAATCAGAAATGTTAGGCACATTATCACTATCTTCATCCTCACCCTCTATTGAATTAATTTTGCTGTTGTCAATTCTCGGATAAGGATTGGATCGGTTGTTCCTGCGGTGGGATGATTCGGTCTTTCTGTCTGGATTGTCATATGTCGACAACTTGGATGAGGACTTCGATCTTCGCAGCTCATCTTCCTCCAATCTTATGAATCTCAGGGCCCTGCTCCTGACTTCTTCCAACCGCTTACAAGGGGTCATCACCAAATCTTGATAATACTGGGAATCCTTCTTCAACCCCATTTTGAATGCTTTTGTGGCTGTCGACATGTCAAGATTGGGGATTTCTAGCACTTCTTTATTGAACCGGTGGACATATTCTTTCAGAGTCTCATAGGGCTGCTGGATCACATTATAGAGGTCACTTGTCAGCTTCTCGAATTGCCGACTGCATGAGAATTGATTATAGAACATGTTGATAAGCTGGGCGTATGAGCCAATTGAGCCTAGGGGTTGCCTAATCAGCCACTTGAGAGCTGGCCTGACCAAGGTCGATCCAAATCCTCTGCACAGGCAAGCCTCCCTGAATTGAAGTGGAATATGCACTATGTCCATTTTCTCTTGATAGTGGGCAACATGCTCCTCTGGATCTGTGTTGCCATTATACAACTTCATGGATGGAACACTGAAACGCTTCGAGATGTCAACATTTGCAATTGCTGGGACAAACCGGGACTGATTGTAGCAGTTCTGAGATACTGGCTGGATTGGAGGAGTTACGCTTGGCACGTTCATTATCAGCTCCCTGAGATCTTGTATCTGCTTAGCTAGGGGGTTTCTTGCAAAAGGGTCATCCATAGGAACACGATTGAAAGTATTATTATTGAAAAGATAATTTAGCAAACCAGCGTTGTCCGTGGAGGTTGTAACAGTGGTGTTGTCAATGAATGGAATGAACGGGGAGAATCCTGCATAAGGTGGCGTCAATAGGGTGTCACCGGGCAAGGATGTCGACATCATTAAGGATGTCGGCTGATGAGTTTGAGGCGGAGCACCCATTGGGATAAATTCACTCTGAAGCATAGTCCTTCGGTGGTATCGAAGTTGAGGTTCCTTGCACGCAATGGTGAGATGTTTTCAAGCCGGGAAGCAATGAGCTGTTGATCCCTCTGCATCTTGATCATGGAATTGGCCAACACCTTGGAATTGCTATCTTGTTGATCCAACCTCTGATTCAGCCTGGTTAGTATACTCCTAATGTCGGTATCCACATTGGAGGAGGTTCCTTCTTTTTGTGGAGTCTTAGAAGGTTGCGTTTGCTGAGGTCCTGACTGAGGAGGTGGCGGCAATGAGGCAATTCTACCTCCTGACGTTGGAGCGACGGTGGCACTCTTGCCGGTGGCGGAAACATTGGGGTTGGTTGACATGATGAACTGTTTTAGGAAATGATCCAAATAATCGATAGACCAAGTGGCCCCTCGGTGGGCGCCAAATTGTTTTGGTAGAAAAAACAATAACTTAGAATCTTAACTTGGCAAGTGTATGGATTTAAATAACAAGGAGGGGACTTTGGAATTCGATTAAATGGAACAAAAACATGAAAGTAAAGAGTGACACAAGGATTTGTTAACGAGGAAAACCTTAGAGATGATAACCTCTTCCGAAAAAACCCCGGGAGTTAGGTCTCCAACCTTAAATGTTTCACTATAAAAATTGAGATTACAACTACGGAAGATAATGGAGAGGATTACAAATATTGCCGGTGTAGTGTGTGTAAAGAATGTGTGTTTTTCCGTCTCCAAATCCCCTTAAATAATAACAACTAAATGGATAAATGTTAGTTCCTACAATCTGGGCATCCATGCTTATCTCCTCAATGTTCACAAGACCAAGTCCACTTTGCCGTTGAAGAGAGGTTGAACGTGCTTGAAAGTATCCCGTATTTATCTCTTCTGTAAAATAATAATGGAAAATATTATAAAAAACGAATTAGTAAATATTAAGTAATACTTATAGTGGAATATCATCTTGACATGCAGGAGCAACTGAAGATGTCACCATGCTGAAAAATACCCATAACAACAACCATGATGCAACAGTTGAAAAATCAGATGGACGTACAGCAGTATACCAATCAAATGATATTCAATTCAATCGACAAGATGCAACATGAAATATCAGTCTCAAGGCGCAGCGGTCCAACAGTCAGCATGCCTAAATCACCTCTGCAGCCTAGGACTCTTTTCTTTGATGCCAGACCAAGTACAAGAAACGATCAAGGCAATACCTCAATGGCCAGCATTGTTCAGATTGAAAGCACCACTATTGCGTCCAGCCCAATTCCGCTATCAACATGTTTCACCTTTGCAACCTCACCTCCTATGGGGCAAACAGGGAGTTTTAATACGTTTGGTACTCCTCTGAATCAATTTGTTGCCACTAACCCTGTTGCAGATAATCCCCTCGCAAGAGAATTGCAGCAGATCAAAGAGATTCTCATGAAGGTCCCAGGGATCACCTTACCCTTCAATAAAGTGTCTCCAACCAGTCATCATGATTCACGTTTCGTTCCTGCCATAGCCAGTGAGGAGATCCCCAAAAGATTCTAAGTACCTCCAATGAAGCAATATGATGGCACAACGGATCCTGCAGAACATATAACTCTATACCAAGAGAAGATGGACATCATTAGCATCCCTCACCATCTTAAAGAAGTTTGTTTGTGTAGAGGCTTTGGGTCAAACTTATCTGGTCCCGCCTTGATGTGGCTAACCAATCAGCCTATGAATTCTATCTCCTCCTACTCTTAATTACTTAACATGTTTCTTAATCAGTTTTCTTGTAATTTTGTGTTTGAAAAATTAACGAGTGACCTTTACAGGGTGGTACAATAGCCTGACGAAACCCTGAAAGATTACGTGTTTAGGTTCAACAAGGAGGCCGTAAGCATCCCTCATATTGATGTGTCGACGGCAATGGAAGCCTTCAGATGGGCCCGAAGAGAGAATAACTATTCTACCAAGATTTGGTCATGTACCCGTCTAAAAGCTTGGACAAGATTAGAATGAGGTCTCTTCGTTTCATTAGGCTGGAAGAAGACGAATTGATTCACGACAAGGCATAACAGAAGATATATACATATGAACATCCTGCCAGAAAGGCGGACTCTTCCCATCATCGATCTAATAGGGGAAAACCCTACTCTAAAACGGACTCCTCTAAAATTAATATTGTAGATGAGGATGATGATGAAGATGATGCAACTTACCCAAAAATTAGTGACTATTGCTTTTCTGTTGATGTTTCAGGACTTCTATATGCAATGGACAACTTAGGTAGTAAGGCAAGATAACCAAAAGCAACTGACAGACCCTCATCTTGGAAGGACAAGTCTAAGTGGTGTTCTTACCATGAAGATTTTGGCCACACTATCGACAATTGCATCGCTTTGAGGAAAGAGATCAACCACCTACTTTCAAAAGGGTTTCTTAAGGATCTGCTTGGAAAAAGAAAAGGACGTGCCGAGGCAAAAGAAGTCGTAGATGAGGTTCCGCCTTCACCTCCTCCTGCGACCAAGGTGATCAACTTCATCACAGGTGGTTCTGACATCTGTGGGACTACGTACTCTGCGGCAAAGCGTCATGCTAAAGACTCCAAAGAAGATAAGTCGGAACTACCAACACGACGTCCAGACAAGTCCCCATGGCAACAGATTGTTTTTGATCAAGATGATAAAGAAAACATCCAGGATTCTTATCATGATGGATTGGTTATTACCTTACAGATTGCCAACTATAAAGTGAAGCGCATTCTGATCAACAACGGAAGCTCCGTCAACCGATCATGAAGGACACCTTAGAAGAAATGTCGATCCCTCTAACGGAAGTCGTGAAAAATTCATCCATTTTAGTAGGATGCAGTGGAGAAACTAAGCAAACAATTGGTGAGATCAGACTGCCAGTTTATGTCGAAGGACTGAACTCTATGGAAAGGTTTTGTGCGATTGATTGTCCGTGCCATTAATGTGTTAAGATGCCAACGCCTTGGGGGTGTGATCAGAGTAAAAGGCGATCAGCAAGCTGCCAAAGAATGTTACAAGACGGATATGAAAGCATGCTCCACTTCTCGTTTAACATAGCACTTAAATAATAGCATTAGGGACGTCTTGGAGGCTGTGGAGTATGATGTAAGAAAAATACCTGTAGACGCTTCCAACCCTCAAGCTAAAGTCCTAGTCAGAGCTGATTTACCTCCTGAAATTGAGAAAGAGTTAGTCGAGTTACTAAGGAGTAGAAAGCTATTTTTCGCCGGGAAACATGAAGATATGACCGGAATAGACAAGAGTATCATAACTCACAAGCTGAATGTCGACCCTACGGTCAAGCCGGTCCATCAAAAAAGAAGAAAATTTGCTCAAGAACGGAATCAAATCATCAAGAAAGAAGTGGAGAGGCTGCTGAAATCTAAGATGATCAGGGAGGTACAATATTCTAGGTGGCTTGTTAACGTGGTGGTAGTAGAAATGAAAAATGGGAAATGGCATGTATGCGTAGGGCATGCCCCAAAGATCCATTCCCATTGCCCCACATTGATTCTCTAGTAGATGAGACAGCTGGCCATGACATGCTGACTTTTATGGATGCTTCTTCAGGCTATCAACAAATTCAAATGGAGCCCTCGGACCAGGAAGACACTTCCTTCATAACCCCCGAAGGTGTATATTATTATATTGCTATGCCATTTGGACTAAAAAATGCAGGTGCAACTTATCAGAGAGTAGTGAACAAGATGTTCAAGGACCATCTTGGCAAGACGATGGAAGTATACATCGATGACATGGTAGTGAAATCCAAAAATATGGAAGACCATGTGCAACACCTTGCGGAAGCATTTGACATCCTAGAGGCATTCAACATGAAGCTGAACCCTTTAAAGTGTAACTTTGGAGTTAGAGCCGAAAAGTTTCTGGGCTACATGGTGACTAAGAGAGGAATTGAAGCTAGCCTGGAGCAAATCAAAGCTATCCTCAACTTACAGTCCCCCAAATCAATCAAAGACGTACAGAGATTGACGGGACGGGTAGTGTTTTGGTAGAAAAAGCAATAGAGTAGAATCTTAACTTTGTTTAGTGTGTGGATTGGACAATAAGGAGGGGACTGTGGAATTCGACTATATGGAACAAAAGCACGAAAAAGAGATAATGACACCACGATTTGTTAACGAGGAAAACCTTGGAGGTGACAACCTCTTTGGAAAAAACCCCGGGAGTTAGGTCTCCAACCTTAAAAGTTTCACTATAATGATCACGAATACAACTTTGGAAGATAATGGAGAGGATTACAAGAGCTTGTGTGTAGAGTGTGTGCGTGTGAGAATTAGTGTATGTTCCGTCTCCATTTCCCCTTAAATACAAGTAAATATGAAACAGTCAATACGGTTCCTACAATCTCGAGATTTTGGCTTATCCTTTCAACCTCCGTGAGACCAAGTCGCCCTAGCTGTTGAAGGTCTGTTGAACGTGCTGGAGAATATCCCGCATTCCTCTCTTAATTACTGAAAAATAAGAATAAGAATATTAGGAAATATTGAATAAGTAAATATTAAAACAATACTTACAGAGTAATGACATCTTGATATGCAGGATCAACTGAAGATGTCACCATGTTGAAAAATACCCACAACAATTTGTCCCCAAAAACATTTGACTATGCTGGCAACTGAAGAGGCAAAATGTTTTTCTCCTAATTAACCGTTCATCTTCTAATTTACTTCAATGCGACGGTTAGGGATACGAGGCGGCTAGAAGAGGAGAGTCTTTATAGGAACTGATAACCGTAATTCTGGATAACCCTTGTTATCATCAAATCTTCTCAAAATTCTCATCCCAATCTGACGTCTCTTATTATATTACGTTGAGAGTAACCCTAAAGAGTGCAGGTTTTATCCCTCTTCTTCTTAATACATAGTTACGAGGTTCTCAAAAGAGTGAGTCAGAATCAATATGCTTATTGAATTGTTGACTCTATAAAATCCATGCTAACATATATCCTTATATGCAGTGACTCGATCCGGCTTTACGACAAGCGATATTGTGGCCAAATACAAAGGCAAGACGAAAGCGGAAGAAGATATACCAGAGATGGATAAGATTATTTCGAAAAGAAAAAGGGTGGAACAGATCTCCGGCGTGGAGAAACAAGTTTGGAATGAAGAAGTGTTGGAAAATCAGGTAAGAGTTGATTTGATTCGTTGGCACATTGATCCTCTTTTCAAAAATGCTTCTTTTTGTTGATGACAGATTGTCTCGATGGCTAAGCTAATGTCCAAAGAAATCAGGACATTGAGGGAAAAATGCGATACCTATGATATGAGTAGGGTTGAATATGAGAAGGATTTGAAAGAAGCTGCAAGTATAATAAGGGAAAGGGAATTGGAAATCAAAGACAAGAATGAAGAGATACTAAAATGGCGGTCTAGGCTTGCAAGTGTTGACATCAGTCATGAAAGGGAGATAGAATTACTTAGGGATGACTTGGTACATGAGACTGCAAAAGCAGTCTTTGAAACTAGAATCCAAATGATTGAGGAATATCAGGCAGGAGAGCATGTGAATTGGAACTTGAATGAAGAGAAAACAGCTTTGCAGCGGATCCATGAGGAAAAAGCGATCGATGATTTCAAGGATCTGGAACAGGCTGGTGAGGATATTGACATGGGATGATTTTCAGAAGTTTGGAGAAGTTAGTCCCAGAGAAATACTTGCGACGGATGCCACCTGAAAAAGGTAAAATAAATTTGCTCTTGTTTTTTTTATGATGTTACTGGGGTGGAATCCCTTAAAACAATTTTTATTTTCGTTTGGTTATGTAATGGGTCCATAAGGACCAAAGACAATCTTTTTTACGTGTTGGGTTGGTCCAACACTTTTGCACTTTTATTGTTGGTAGCTTGGATATTTTATGGTTACTTTAATCTGGTTAACGTTTAGTAGTTTTCAAGCATGTCAAGGCTTGTTTCTTTTTGGATTAGATTTTTCTTTGGATGATTCTTTGTTATGCTCATAAGGTGACATGATAGTATGCCAAAACGGTAGGTACTTAAGATGACACGTTATGCCATAAACCGTAGATACTTCAGATGACACGTATATGTCATAACCATAAGAATAATACGTAAGATCAATCATCCAACTGAGTGGGAATGGGTAAGCTATATGAGTTTACCCATATAGGCCCACCCCACACCTCAATTAGAGAGATAACTTGCGCTCCAGGCGAAGGTGTGGTAACCTAATATCTTAAGAAAGAGGTAATTAACTCTTTAAACCTTAGAAGGGATTGTGTACCTTTACTTGAAAAGAGATGGCCAGTCTCTAACGGAGGAGAAAACATTGTTCTTTGCGCGCATTCGACATGTCTCCATGTAAATATGTCAATACCTCATAAGACAGAAACATGTTAAAACGGACGCCAACTAAGGTTGACGTCTCTCCACAAAGTACGTTAGTGACATCTTAATTTGTAAAGAATTAAAAAGGTGCATAGGAAAAAAGAAAGGTTGCAACGAATTAAAAGACGATCCATACCTGGAAAGATGAGTTCATGGGGAATTTTGTTTAAACGTAATACCTTTTAAGATGAATGGCGTTCCAACTTCGCGATATCATTTGGCCATCCAAGGTTGCCAGGAGATATGCTCCTTTCCCGGCTTGTGCATCTATTAGGTAGGGTCCTTCCCATTTTGGGGCGAGCTTGCCTGCATTTGGCTCCTTGGTATTTTGGAATGCCTTTCGTAGGACTAAGTCTCCTACTTGAAACCTTCTAATCCTTACGTTTTTGTTGTAAGATCTGTCTACCCTTTGTTGATATGCTGCCATGCGAACTTTGGCCATGTCCCTCAGTTCGTCCACGGTATCTAGGTCATGTATCAAGATGTCTTTATTATGTTCAGATGTCAACAAACTGTATCTTGCCGTAGGTACAAGGACTTCTACTGGAATAACTGATTCGGTTCCAAATACAAGTGAATAGGGGGTTTGACCAGTAGCATTCTTAGATGTCGTCCTGTCAGCCCATAGAACCATTGGTAACTCTTCTGCCCATCGTCCTTTCTTCTGGTTCAGTCTCTTTTTTAAGTTGCTTATGATTATTTTGTTTCTAGACTCTGCCTGTCCATTGGCTTGAGGGTGAACAGGCGAAGAACTCACCATCTTAACACCCCAAGATGTCAAGAAATCTTGGGTTCTCTTGCTAATGAATTGAGAGCCGTTGTCACAAATTATCTCTGATGGTATTCCAAATCGGCTGAATATGTTTCTTTTGATAAAGATATAACTTCTTTGTCACGGACTTGCACGTATACCTCAGCTTCTACCCATTTAGAAAAGTAGTCTGTCATAGCCAATAGAAATACTCTTCCACCTGGTGCCCTGGGCAATTTTCCTACTATGTCCATTCCCCAAACCATAAAAGGTCATGGCGACAATATAGGATGTAGCAGTTCAGCTGGCTGGTGCAGGATGTCCCCATGTCGTTGACAGGAATCACATTTCTTTGCGTAGTCAACAGCGTCTTTTCTCATTGTGGGCCAGAAATAGCCCATTCTAGGAGCCTTAGTATGTAGACTTCTGCCCCCGGTATGATTTCCACAATCTCCTTCGTGCAGCTCCTTGAGAACCTGATGGGCTCTATCTGCTTCTAGACATCTTAAGTAGTGACCTGCAGCAGATTTTCTAAACAAGAGGTTATCGATAAGTAAATATTTAGAAACTCTTACCCTGAATGCTCTAGCATTTTTCTCCTCAGCTGGGATCGTATCATCTAAGATATACTTGATAATAGGAGCTGTCCAAGAAATTGCTGATGGAGAGGAAGGTATGTCGACATCTAGAGCGAACATCTCAAGATGATCAATTCCGGGATGTCAACATGCACAATTGGGATACTTGGTTTGTGAAATGCTTTTGAAGGCTGAACCCAAGTTTGCCAGAGCATCTGCTTGAGAATTTTCTTCTCGTGGGATTTGTTCCAAGGAAAATGATTTGAATTTGGCCGAAAGAATTTTTACGATTTCCAAATATGTCGTCATCTTAGCATTTTTTGCTACGTAGGACTCGTTGTAGTGGTTAACAATTAGCAAGGAATCCATGAACACCCGGATATGCTTGACATCTAAGTCCTGGGCTGCAGTTAAACCTGCAATTAGTGCCTCATACTCTGCTTCATTGTTGGTAGCCTTGAAACTGCAACTGATAGATTGTGGTATTAGGACCCGTTGTAGTGGTTAGACTTGCGCACAATTGAGTATTATCAATCTTTTTATTTTTCTGCAAAAAATTGATTTTTCTGGATTTTTTAAAATTTTTCTGTACTGTTTTTGTCAAAAAAAAATTTACTGTCGAATACATGTCCCGCGCGGGATATACTTATCTCGCGCGAGATTAGCGTGCGGTTTTAAAAAACAAATGTCTCTCCACTACTCTGGCGGCGACATCAGAAGATAGGAAAAAGTCTTAGGTCATTTCAAAAGTTGACCTATCATTTAAAAAAAAAAGAGGGTTTCTTATCCAAGATATTGACTCTTGCTTCATTGACCAAACACAAAAATTGCCTAGTTGACTTTTCACTTTTCGTTTAAAAGTTAACTGTTCAATGGACAATTCAAAAAAAAAAAAATCAAAAAAATCAAAAAACAGTTTCAAGAATAACTTTAAAATAAATTCCAGAAAAATCAAATAAATTATTATTTCTATTTTGCTTGTGCTAACTTTATTTTGCAGGGTAGAATAATTTTTAATTACCTGAACTATATAACTGCGTGTGATTGAATTTTAAAATTAAAGTCCGGTCCAATGGGGATTCGGGAGTTGTAATTTAAATTATTTATTTCTCTCTCTCCTTTAAGGATAGTCCTCCTCTTTTGGAGATGGTTAGACGGGTTTCAAAGCGCGCCGATCTTGAAATGATGGGATACTGTTTGGTGAGGGTAAGGTGATGGTTTTCCTAAGGGTGAAAGGTTTCAGCCGCAGTCCATACCGGATGGTCTAAACGAGATTAAGGCCGCGTTGCTTGCTTGAGCTAATTTGAGAAAGACTAACGCAAATCCATTGGGCGGCGAATGATGAATATGGTGAAATAATTGTGAGCATGTGAGATGAAAGATGGGGAGTTGGTAAGCCCCAATTTTGAGAATGATATCAGTCAATTTTCTCAATCCGATCAATTTAAACATTAATCATTTCAAAGCATTAGTAATTGAGCAGCACAAGTGATCATGTAGAATAAAACCATTTCAATTAAATGTAACGTGAGTGTGCAAGTGATGTCTCGAGTCTAGCAGGAATAGAAACAAATATTTTTATTATTGAAATAAAAGACTCATAACATGGATATAGTAAACTCAAACCATAAAAGAGACATTCGCTATCAAAACTAAAAACAATATAGATCCTATGATGATTGATTGACTGACTTCTTCACATGGGAGGTCCTTGGAATTGTGGAAGAGGATTGGTAACCACCTTGGGAGGAGCTTTATCAATCCTGCCTTCATCAACTAGCCTTTGAATAAACAGCTTCAGAGGGACGCAATCATTGGTTACATGACCAGGGTATTGATGATAATAGCAATACTTGCTGCGATCCAGATCCGGATTGGGTTTAGTGGGATGGTAATTATTAAGTGGATTGATCATTCCTCTTCGCATCAACCCGTTGAAAGCTTCCTCAGTTGTTATTCCAAGGTCATCAAATTCTCGCTGTTTGCGCTGTGGAAACCGACCACGATTCTGGACACCACTTTCCTCATGGGAGCCCATTTCGATCTTCCCTTCATCAATGAGTTCCTGGATAATCACCCTCAACTGCCTGCATTCATGAGTGGTATGGCCAGGATATCGATGATAGTAACAATACTTGCTTGGGTCCAGCTTTATGTTGTGATGAGGAGGGCTATAGTTGACTAGTGGCTGAACCAGTCCTCCGCTCACCAAAACCTTGAGGAATTGATTCATAGGCATTCCCAAATCACCCCAGTACTGTTTTTTCCTTTCCATCTGAGCTATCTTTGGAGAGGACCTGGGTATTGGCATCCCTTGCTGGATAGGATTCACGGCAGGAATGAAAGACATTTGATTAACAGTTACGTATGAGGCTGGTCCTGAACGTTGATCTTGCGGAGATGATGAGTTGAAGCCATATAAACTCATTGGTGGTTGAGAAACACTTCCTTGAAGAGGAGTTTGGTCAGTGTGGAATGGTAGCGATTCCTTCTGGTTGAAATGGCTGTTCACATAATGACATGATCCTTGGGAATTTTGCTGATACTAACTCTTCAAACCAAATTGATTAGGAGAACTAAAAGCCTCGGGGATCGGTTGTCCATCCTGAATCTGAGTTTGGACCACTTGAGGTGCCAAGGGAAGAATCTTATCTTGCTCATCCTCATTTATCCCCTTCATCACATTTCTAGTTCCATGCTCAACACTACTAGCACCAATGATCTCTTCGTACGACCCATCTTCGTGATGAATTATTGTGATCCCTCGGACACGCATCGCTTCTACAAACCTAGCGTGTGTTTCCTCTTCTCGGGTTTTAGCAATTTGGGCAAGCAACTGAGCTCTGCATTCACGAACCATGGCAGCCTCAAGAGCGGCTCGCAACTCTACCACTGACAAATCATTTATGTCTAACTGACCCGAAGCAAAGGACTTCCAGACTGAGCGGAGGACATATCTTTTCACCAGACATCCCAAATATCAGAACAGGTGAGAGCTTCGCAAGAACTGCAACTATCCCGGAGACACGAACTAAACGAGCACTAGAAATCAGAGCACGCACCCAACTTGTTGCAGCTACAGAGGGTAGATACAGATTGATGAGGTGGTGGATGAAGAGATTTTGAGGAAGTACGGGAGAGGGAAATAAGAAGAAGGACGGACTCGCGGAAACAATTTATTTATATTCAAGTATAAATCGGTATTTTAAATCCTACATAAGGTTGGGAAAGGATAAGCCTTTATTTACGCAATCTACACCTCGGGGAAACCTAAAGACGCAACATTCAAATTACACAAAATGCTTTGCATTGAAATTAATAATAGGTGACGATACCTAAACAAGACCTGACGGAGATGTGGTCCAAATTTCTGGGAAAATTTGGGCAGTATAACGGGCATTCTCGAAGAATTTCAAAGAAAAATCCGGCATGACCTCTCGTCGGTGCACGGTGACAATGCGGCATGATCTCTCATTAGAACACGTCACAAGAGTGACATGTCCCCACGTGAAACCATGTTGCATTGGCAACATGCCCACAAGGTGCGAGGTTTTGGGAAAGGTATGAAGGCCTATTGTAAATTTCAAAAACAATTCATTTCAGTGTGATTAAAAATTTTGTACCAAAAAAAACCAACCGTGGGTAAGCTTCAAGTGTGGCGCCACCTATAACGCGCTAGGGGAATGGGTTTGACATTAGGCGCTCAAGCGTAGGCGAATTTCATCACCGTCCGCGATGCCGTCAATCGCACTCGAGGTTTCTAAATCTATGTGTAGTAGTGTGCGGATGACTATGTTCTTTTATTTATGAAAACAATTTTTTTTTATATATTTTTATTATTTTGAAAAGGAAAAACAAAAAGAAAACACACACACACTCTCACAAGGGACAAGGGGTACAACAATCAACTGCGCAAATTTGATTCAAGGGACTGCCCTCAAACCAGCAACTGAAGACTGTTCAGTGACCAATCCTGTCGCGTGACACAGGACATCATGGAGCAAAAATGTCGCACGACTTGATCAGTCACTGAACCAGAACCCTGCAAAATGAAATCAGCCCCTGACTCTCCATGGCAAGAGACAAAGCACAATAATAGAGCACAACAAAATGGCCACAAAAGACACAAAAGGCTCACAAGTCTCATAATGCAATAAAATGCATGTACCACAAAAGATCATCAAGGATGCACACAAAGATGGATATGTTGGATGTTTAATTGAATGAAAGCATGACCCTCTAAATTTTGAAAAACAGGTTTTCAAAAGGTCGTCCCCAGCGGAGTCGCCACTGAATGTGCGCTCGCCCGAAAATAAATTTTCGTGTTTTCAATGATGAAAAATAGGAGTCGCCACGCCATGTTTTAATGTACACTTTGAAAAACCTTTGAAAGAGAAAATGGGTCCGGGGGTCAGGTTACGTGTTGGGAAGAACCGAGAGTTCACCCAACACGCCTCATTCGTGGACGAGTCTTTCTAATTAAACATCCAAGTAATCCAAAAACATGTGCAAGCAATGATAATGAACAAATGTGATAAACCATGAATTTTATTGATTTGAACTGAGATCTTACAACTTGTGAGCCATTTGGTTAGGGAGGCCACATCCCATATACACAGATCAAAACAGATTACAATTGGAAAATGGTCTCTGCAAACAGACATAGAGTGTCGCGTGACACATGACATGCATGGCTGAATGTGTCGCGTGACACAGGATCAACCAAGCACGATGTGTCGCGTGACACAGGATGTCCGTATGCAGATACCTCACAGCTTGAACACAGAAGAACAAACAGCCAACACAGATCTAACTATACAATCAGATTAGCTTCGAAATGAACAAATTAACAACAATTCAACCCAGGGAGTGTGGATATGGAGAGATCCACACTCCCTTGGGACTTAAACACCAATTCCCACAAGGATCAAATCATGAACACTCAATTATGCAAAACAACAATATTAAACAGAGAGATTGCGATTGGATCTCAGTAATCACGACAGATGGAGTCGAATTACTGAGATCAGATGAAGATGAGATGATTGGATTGTAGAAATTGCAAAGTAAGAGATAAAAGAAGGATTTAGAGTGTTACCCTTGTAGTATCCACGAATCCTATACCAAGGCTGGTATAGAACCCTTCTACAACTGCTTCTGGGATGAACTGAACTGGATTGGATTGATGGAAGGAGGATCCAAGTATTGGTGGGTGAATTTAGGTGAATTGGAGGAATTGAAGGTGGATTTGGGAGAGAGAGAGAGAGAGAGAGAGAGAGAGAGAGAGAGAGGTGTTTGCAGGGTGTGTGTTACGCTCCAATTTTGGCAGAGTAACAGTATGTGAAAGTTGGGATCCATTTCTGAGAGGGGTAGGGTCTTATTTATAGGCTGCAGTTGATGGTCACAAGGTGTCGCACGACTTTCTGTAACCATTTTTCAAGCCTCGATTTGTCGCGTGACACAAGGTGTCACCAACTGCTTTTGGCGCCAAAACCAGGTTCTGGAACATTCAGGGATAATACCCAAAAGGTCCAAAACAAGTTTATTCCCTGCATGTCCTTTAGCATGAGCAAAGTACTAAAAGGTACCTCCTTCGCGAGAAACTTATGAAATGTTTCCGGAAGTCTCGGAATAGACCGAGAATTTACCAAAATGCCCCTTAATGCAATTTTATCTTATTAAAATGCATCGACAAGGGTAGAGAATTGGATTGGTGTACTTACAGACAGCGCTAGAGCCAACAGGTGAATGCATGCTGGACGTCACAGGCAAGATTGACGTATTGGTTGTTACTCCAGTCGTAATGATGGGGGTAGACATTGTTGAAGTAGGATTGCTCATCTTGATTGGAATCTAAAAAACCAAAGTTCCCATGGACGGCGCCAAATTGTTTTGGACAAATTTCAACAATTAAATTTATCTTATGAAGGATGTTTGGGTACAAATGGAATATAATTAACAAAGCATGATGAACACGAGGATGTAACGAGGAAAACCTTTGAACAAACGTTCGCAGGGAAAAAACCTCGGGAGGCTTTTGGAAAGCCTACCTAAACCAAAAAAGTCTTATTGATTGTTGTAGTTTCTGAGTACAAAGTGAAGTACAAGAGTAAGCAAGAGTGTGTAACGTGAATACATGTGCATTCTAAGGGAAATATATAGACATGATCGTAACTGAAAAATAACAACTTGAATGACATGTTGATATTTTGCCTAGAATCTTGCCATTTGTTGATGAGGATCAGCCGTTATCCCATAGGTTGATAAATGGAGTTGTCATGTCATCGTTTGACCAAGTCCAAACGGTCATATGAGTTATTTTATTCATAATTCCGTTCCTGAAAAATAGGAAAAATACAACAAACAGCTTCAAGGTGTTAGTCCAAGATGTAAGTCAAGACGTTACCTCAAGGTGGAGGACCAAGATGTAGAACATGCTGAGTGGAAATTTCAGGGTGAAACAATTTTGTTAATTTTTCTTTGGAACAGGTACCTCGTGAAGAAAATGCTGAAGCTGACGCTTTGGCCAACCTGGGATCAACCTGTGGAGCTATGGTGAATACCAATATTCTGATCATCTACGTCCAATATACAGCCATTGACCAAACAGAAGAGTGTGCAACCCTAGATCAATCAGACGCACCTATTCCAAGCCAAGATGTAGACCCAACATGGATCCAACCGATCGTGAAATATTACAAGCTGGAACCATCCCTCCGGATGTCAAGAACCAAAGATCATTCAGGATGAAGGTATCCAGATTCATTTTAATCGATAATGTCAGAAAATCTGCAACAGGTCTATACATGAGGTGCTTAGGGCCGAAGGAAGTCAAGGAGGTACTAAGAGACCTACATCCTGGTGAATGTGGAAACCATTCTGGGGGCATGTCGTTATCCTCCAAAGCACTCAAGATGGGATACTACTGGTCGACGATGAGGCAAGACGCAATGGATTACGCCTTGAAGTGTGATGCATGCTAAAGAAAAAGCAACATCCTATATCAGCCTGTAAAACCTCTACATCCTGTACTTTCATCTTGGCCATTCATGCAGTGGGGCATGGATATAGTTGGAAAATTACCAAACGCTTCTGGAGGAAGAGTATTCATGTTAGCCATGACATACTACTTTTCTAAATGGATAGAAGTAGAAGCATACGTACAAGTAAGAGACAAGGAGGTCATTTCCTTCTTGAAGAAGAACATCTTGAGCAGGTTTGGTATTCCTTCAAAGATCATTTGTGACAATGGTTCCCAATTCATCAGCAAAAAGACTAGAGATTTATGTTCAAGATGGGGAATCAAATTGATAACTTCCACACCTGTGCACCCTCAAGCTAATGGTCAAGCTGAGTCAAGCAACAAGTTGATCATCAACAATCTGAAGAAACGTTTAGATCAGAAGAGGGGAATATGGGCTGATGAGTTACCGCTCGTATTATGGGCTGACAGGATGACGTCTAAAAAGGCTACTGGGCAAACACCTTACTCATTGGTATTTGGCACTGAAGCTGTGATTCCAATAGAGGTAACAATCCCAACTGCAAGATATGGATTATTAACTCAAGGCGACAACAATCAACTCTTGGCCCAAGATTTGGATACAGTAGATGAGCTTAGAGATATAGCCAAGATTAGGATGGCAACCTATCAACAAAGGATAGCCAGGTCGTACAATAGAAATGCAAGGATAAGACGGTTTCAAGGTGGAGACGTGGTATTGAGGAAGGTGTTCCAAAACACTAGAGAGTTGAATGCAGGCAAACTGGCTCCAACATGGGAAGGCCCTTACCTCATTGACGCTGAAGCTGGAAAAAGAGCATATTGGTTGTCCACCCCGGATGACGTCAGAATACCTAGAAGCTGGAATGCTTTACATCTTAAGCATTACTACATGTAAGTTAAAATTTATTAAAATTTTAACGCCAAGGTATGAATCTCTTCTTAAACATTTTTTCGAATTCTTGTTCCTTTTATTAAACTAAAACCCATATTGACTTAAGCATCGGAGGGGTGTTGGCTAAGCTAACACCCAACCCTAACATATTTCTGTGTTGCAAGATGAAAATCCCTCAACATGTTGGATGAAAGAGTATCCGAGACAAAATGTTAAGCACCTTAAAAGGATAAACTTTTCTGGATAATATACGGTACACAAGCTTCTCGTACACAAAAGCAATAGAAAGCATGCTTATAGAGCTGTGATTATATTATCGCCTGGGCGCACGACTTTCACACTTGATTTAAAAAAGGTAGACTTCATCTTGATATATGAATTATGTCTTCCATATTTAGAACAAGTCGTGAGTAAAGGATTGTGACGTTATACATGTTACCAAGAGATCAATTGATTATGACATTCCTGCATGTCAACTTGGTTATAACACAATTACGTGTTATCTTTACATCCTGGTTATAACATCGTTGTATGTTATCATTACAAATTGGTTAAATAACACAGTTACGTGTTATCTTTACAAATTGGTTAATAACATCGTTGCATGTTATCTTTTCAAAACTGGTTATAACATTTACATGTTATCCAAGATCATTTGGTCGTAACATTTTACATGTTACCTTCGATCTTAAAAAAGCTCATTATAAAGTAAAACAACCCAAGCACTACCAAGCTTGGAAATACCATTAAAATAAAGAAAGTTCAAAATGCCCTACGAACCTAAGATGTTGAACTAACCCAACATCTTCAAAAGAAATGTACTAACTCTTATGAGTCCATTACAAACCAAATATTTTTGTTATGAGGACACACCCTCATTTTACTTAAATTAATTGTTTTTAAATTAAAGCAAACCATGCCAGCCCTCAAAGATTCTTACTCTATTTCATCCTCTTGATTATCTCCAACCTGTTCGACTCTCTCCGCATCCTGAGCTCGGGAGTTGACCTCACCCGATTTCTCGCTTACGACCCTCTTTAAGGCTGCATACTCCTCTTCCAGATTCCATTTTATATGCTTACCAACCTGATATTCCTTAATCATCTCGATCCTAGCCTCAAAAACTGATTTTACAGCCTCAGTCACCATGTCGTTGCGAAGGATCTCCATCTACGTAGCATGTCTTCTACCAGCTTTAGCCACCCTAACTACCCATTGTGAAATCTCACTGTCCTTCGCCCTTATCTCATCATTCTTCTCTTTCAGCATCTTGAAAGCCGCCTTGAGATCCTCCTCATATTTCGTCCAATCCATGAGCAAAGTATCAGCTTTTCCTTTCCACAACTTGATCTCGCTGGCCATCATCTTGGCGAAGGCTACAACCTATTATCAAGAGTAATGGCATTTGGATTAGAGCAAGGAAGTATATTCAGACAATATCAAAGTAACATATTACCTTATTCTCTAGATCCTCTTCACTTGGTGCTGCCTCCTCTACATCCACTACCTGTTTACTCCTCTTTCTTTTCAACACCGCCTTGTTATCTGCCTCCAAATTAGGCATCGGAGGCATACTCCCCTCAACTTTCATCTTATTCTTATATTTAGCCACTAGATCACTTGCTGCAAACCCAGATTTAAAACGAGTCACTGCAAAGATAAATATCAAATACGTTAGCACAAATATGGAATACGAGTGCACTATCCGAGCAAATTGAGGATTTGTTTCCCAGAAAAAATACTTACTGAGGAAGTTTTCAGAAGGTTATGCGGGGGACTTGCAGTCTGCAGACCGGATTATGGTGAATATTGATGAAGACCACGCCCTTCGGGAAAAGCTTTGCTACGAGAAAAAAAAGAAAAGAAAACTTACCAGAATATAATGAAGATTTGAAATGCCAGACTTGGAAAGGATTTGAAAGGATTCGTTTCCCTTTTTAAAGCCATGCAAGAGGTATTCAAAAGGAAGGCAACTATAGACCTCTAGGCTCATTACAACTCTACGACTTCTTATTAACCATCTAAACCAGCCACCTCAATAACTCCTTGACAAGTTAAAGCGACCCTTGGCAAAATATTAGGCCTTTCGTATCCCACTTGGAAATCCCAATATTTTGGGAGCAATTGTTTGGGGTAGAAAAATCTACTCAGCATGTTTCACATCTTGGCAGTACGACTTGAGGTAACGTCTTGATCTTACGTCTTGGATTAACACCTTACAAATTATCTTGTTATTTCGTTCCTATTTTACAGGGATAAGAATATACATAAAAGACCTGGTCAAACAACAACTTATTCCTTAACGAATATTCGGGGACTCATTTCAAAAAAACATGAACCCCATAACAGTTGCGGTCATCAATAAGAAGCATGATTCAAGGCAAAGAAATAGGGATGTCATTTATGTTGTTATTTTCGCTACATCTCAAGTATATAAACAAAATAAAAAGCACCTGTAAAACACAAATGACACCACCCTCTCTGCACTTTGTACTCGAAAATACCAAGATCAATAAAAACACATTTTGGTTAAGGTAGGCTTTTCCTAAAGCCTCCCGAGGTTTTGTGCCGGAGAACGGTTGTTCAGGGGCTTTCCTCGTTGCATCCTCGCGTTCATCTTGATAGTGAATTATATTTCATTTGTATCCAAAGTTTCTTCAATACAAATTCACCTTGTTGAAAATTGTCCAAAACATTGGTAAAGGCCAATATTTTTTCAAATTATAGTTATATGTGAATTAGTAAGTTCTAAATTAAAAATAAATGGTATAGTTCTACGCAGAAGAAAATTTGTGTGAAACTAGAGAAAACATATATTTGTTAGTTTAGTTTTCAAAACTGGTCAAACTTTACGCGTAACTCTTCATATCTCTCTAATGCACGTTACCCTTCTAATTCATTTCTCCCGTTCGCGCTTCTAAACATAATCGCAATATATAAGTTGTAGTCATCTGAAATTTTAATTTTTTTTTATCAGCATTATTTATCATGTCCAATTACCCCTCGATAATTGTGGGAATAAGTTTCTTATAGTATGTTTTTTATTTCCATCTCCCAACAATTGAATATCTTGTATCTGTTTTGTTTTGGTTTTAGATATTAAGTTATCGTTGTTTTTGTATACAATTAAATTTTTAATTTTCATTGATTTTAGAACTTCGAATTGTTTTTAGTTTGGTTTTAAAAAAAAATTGATTGGATTTGTATATTGACTCTACAATTAATCAATCAACTTTTATACAATTTTTATATAAAAATTGAGATTTTTATTTGTCCAACTTGGTACATAAGATTAGAAGAAAGTGATCGACTAAGGATCTGTTTTTTTGGGGAAATATTTTTTGTAAAACGTTTTCTCCATTTTCCGCTGTATGGTAAGCACCAAAAAATAGAGAAAATGTTTTTCAAAAAATATTTTTCGCACTTTTCTAAGTAAACCGACTTACATATTTTTTATAATTAAAATATTTTTCGAAAAATGGTAACAACCTCACACACATACACCTAACTTTTCATACACCCCCACGTTACCCAACCCATATTAACCACCCCCTACCCCATCCCCTCATAAAAAAATTATTTATATTAAAATTAGATTTTACAATTCTCCCTCCATCACCACCACCTCAAAGTCAAAAAAATATTTTTTTATTCATTTTAAAATTATATTTTAACATCTCCCCCACTCCCAAACAATTTTTTTATTCATATTAAAATTATTTTTTAACAACCCTCACCACCCCCATCAACCCCCCTCCCACAATCAAACTTTTTTTACTCATAATTAAATTAATTTATTTTTTAACAACTCCCCCACCCAACCCCACTTCCCAACTCTCAGCCACCCACCCTACCCCTCACACTCTCGGCTACCCACCCTACCCCATACCTACCCCACCCCTACCCTATCACCACCCTAGCCTACTATCATTTTACCCTTTATATTTCTCCCACAACCCTATCCTACCCCTACCCTACCCTACCCCACACCCACCCACCTCACCCCTACTAATCCCCATCTCTTACCCTACCACCCCACCCCACCTCCATCACCATACCTACCCTATCTCTTTCAACTTATCTCAAATTTTGTTTTTATCGAAAACTATTTTCATTAAACACATTAATTTTTTTTCGAAAAATATTTTCCTTACCAAACAGTCGAAAACATGTTTATCTCATTTTCCGGAAAACATTTTCATTTTTCGAAAAATATTTTAAAGGAAATTATTTTCTGTAAATTATTTTACGCGAAACAAATTAAGCCTAACTGTGAGTCATAAATTAAGACTATGGTGCAAATGGGATTGACTAGTGACTACTTCTTCAACTGTATAGAGGGACAAAGAAAGAAGAAATAACTTGTTAGAAACAAGCAATAGAGAATATGGAAATCACAACTTACACGCAGACGAACACAAGTATTTATGTGTTTCACCAACTTGGCTATGTTTACGTGTATAGGGAGCACAACTATTACTGTTAGGTCCCAAATGGTAGGAATCAGGCTAGAGGGGGGTGAGTAGCCTGTTAAAAACTTTTTGCTAAAACTGGTTTTGAAAAACTCTAGCTTACCGGTGAATGATTTTGCACAGCGGAAATAAAGTTTTCAGTTAACGAAAAAGCAAACCGGTAAATCAATACATCATGCAAGTCAAGACAAAGGTTGTTTCCAAGTAAGACAAATAAAATGAGCAGTAAGTTGAATCAATAGGTGTGAATGTGTGCCCAAATTTTGTTTTTGTTGGATTCACGCGAGTTTGAAGACATCCGGTTTAATCTGAAAAACGGAGTCGCCACGCCATTTTGATTACCTCAAAACTTTGAAAAAAAGGTTTTATGGGTTCGGAGGTTAAGTTACCCCTTGGGAAGAACGTTTGGCGTTCACCCAAAGTGCCTTGCCGGAGCAAGTCTCCCATGATTTCATTAATCGTGCTTGCTTGCGTGCTTTCTTGTGTGCATGTGTTTGAAAATAAGGAGGGAATGTCCCAAGTCGTCTTCCGGACGTACAAATCATTTGTTGGTTGTCGCTCGGGATTTCTTGGAATTTATGTATTCGGGATTATGATCCCGCCCTCATCTTGTGACTTGTGATCATCGCATTTTTAACCTCGGGACCCTCGAGACTTGCGTGATCGAGAGAATGACTCTCTTTATGGTCAAAGATGAGGTTCTTTAGAAAAGGAAGGTCCCTAGCCCATCAATCCTACGCTTTAAGACGGTCGAGCTCGTATAGATGCTTCATACTCTTTCTTAAGCGATAATCGGAGATATAGGGTTCAAGGTGTCCCTTTCTAAAGAGATTATGGAACCTTTAATGGAAGGAACGATGTAAAGATAGGATCTTTTACACCGGTCCGTTCCTAGGTTGCTAATGGGGGAATGGGGGAAATGTATGTAAAAATGACACTTTAATGAAAAGATGACATTTTTGGGTTGCAAATGATGCACTTAATTTAAAGAAATGATCTTTATTGCAAATGATGCATAAAGATTTGATTTTTATGCAAATGATGCATTTTTGTTGAAGAAATTGGCATTCATTATGCAAATGATGCATAAAGATTGCATTTTGAAAGGCATATGATGCTAGTTTATGGTAAAGACATGGTCTTTAAAGCAAATGATGCTTGGAAAAGTGATTTTGGATGCAAATGATGCATTTTGATTGAAAAGATTTGATTTTTATATGCAAAGGATGCATAAAGATGACATTTTTATTTGAAAATGGGGGTTTTAGGTGCAAAGGATGCACCTTTATGGGAAAAGACTACATTTTTATGACAAATGATGTCTAATGCATGAAAAGGGGAAGGGGGAATATGAAGATATGATCTTTAATCTACCAAGTCCCAAGCAATATAAAAGTAATGCAATGAGCAATTTATAAAGCAATTAGGATGCGAGGTTAGGGCGTGCGAGGTTACCAATGGCTTCCTTCTTCTTTGTCGGGCGGAGCTAGGAGGAGAGGTTGGTCTTGGATCTTCAAGGAGGAGGGAGGGAGCTTCTTGGCCTTCTTCTTCACCTTCTTGGATCTTCCAGCAGTGTTCTTCACGTCTTTGGAGTGTTTGTGGGTGATTTGTTGTGTTGATTGTTGATGATTAAATGGGTAGAGGAGGGCTCTATTTATAGGCAGTCTGGATAAGGCTAATGAAGCCGTGCGGCTAAGGGCAGCGAGCTAATGCAGCCGTGCGGCATTATCCACAATGACTCAGCATTCTAGAACCATGCAAGGTGGCAAATTCTAGAACCTTCCCTCCTAATTAAGAAAAACGTGTTTCTTAATTAGGAAGGATTCCCTTCAGCCCTTATTTAATTAAAAACAGTTCCGGAATGTTTCCGGAACACTAGGAAGGTCTGGGGAATTACCGGAAAACTTACCGAAATTGCCGGGAAATTTAGCTTAGGAAGGCATGAGCCGGTTGGGTACTTACGAAGCCCTCGGCAACGTCACTTGCAAGGCGAGTGGGGTTGTCGATAGAAAAGGATCCGATCTGGCGAATTCCGAGACGGATTGGGAGACCAAGGTGGTCGAGTGGCTGAACCTCTTATGAAAGGCTACCTACGTATCCCAGAGGAATCAAGCCAGGCCGTAGTTCGGAATTAGGATCCGCTGGGGAATGGAGAAGAGAAACTGGTCTCTTGCTGGGGAAATAGAAGAGAGAATGACCTAGGAGGTCAAGCAACTGATCCTACTGGGGATATACTAGGAGTGACCAAGGTGGTCAGATAACAAAGTCTCTTATGAGAGACTACTTCATCACTGAGGAGTGACGGAGGAAAAAAGGGTGACCAAAGTGGTCGGATGGCTGGACCTTTTTTTTAAAAAAGGCTACCTACGTATCCCGGAGGAATCAAGCCTTGATCGTAGTTCGAGCATCACTAGATAGTTAGGAACGATGTCTAGGATCCTCGAGGGTTTGACAATTAATGGAGGATGTCACCTGATTGACAATTAATGGAGGTTGTCACCTGATTGACAATTAATGGAGGTTGTCACCTGAGAAAACTAGAGCTTACGTCACTATCGAGAAGATAGAGGTAGATAAAGTTGAGAGAAACTTAAGCGTACGTCACTATTCGGGATAGAGGTAGCTTAAGTTGAGAGAAACTTGAGCGTACGTCACTATTCGGGATAGAGGTAGCTTAAGTTGAGAGAAACTTGAGCGTACGTCACTATTCGGGATAGAGGTAGCTTAAGTTGAGAGAAACTTGAGCGTACGTCACTATTCGGGATAGAGGTAGCTTAAGTTGAGAGAAACTTGAGCGTACGTCACTATTCGGGATAGAGGTAGCTTAAGTTGAGAGAAACTTGAGCGTACGTCACTATTCGGGATAGAGGTAGCTTAAGTTGAGAGAAACTTGAGCGTACGTCACTATTCGGGATAGAGGTAGCTTAAGTTGAGAGAAACTTGAGCGTACGTCACTATTCGGGATAGAGGTAGCTTAAGTTGAGAGAAACTTGAGCATACGTCACTATTCGGGATAGAGGTAGCTTAAGTTTAGAGAAACTTGAGCGTACGTCACTATTCGGGATAGAGGTAGCTTAAGTTTAGAGTTTTGACAATTCAGAGGTTGTCACCTAGCGTTATCCCGTTATAACGGAATTAACGGAGGCGACTGGGAAGAAAGCTTAATTGCTTAAGAGATAAGGGATATCTTCTGAAAAAGATGTTATCTTGGTTAAAAGATAACGGAAATTGCATGCCCAAGTGGAAGGTCCAGGGGCAGGATTGTAATTTTCTGCTCAGAGCGAATGAGGCCGCCCGGCATGAGATGGAGAAAAAGGAGCCGTACGGCTAGAGACCTGTTTTTTCCAGATTATTTAAAACAGGTTTGAACGGGCCATTGGCATTACATTGCCGCCCAAGAACTGCCGAGGAAGAGAGAGGAGAAGGGAGAGAAATTTTGAAATTCCTTCAATTCCCTTTGGCTCTACTGATTTGGAATGGATCCGGAGGGGAACCCAATGCCGAGGCAAGCTAGAAGGAACATCTCCGCGGCTGCGAGAAGGAGGAGGAAGGAGCTTGTTCGGACGGAGAGGAAGTATGACTTCCTTACGCCTCCATCGGAGCTCTATCCGGGGAGAAGGGAGCATAAATCAACGAACCCGCGATCGGTTGGGGTAAGCATTTTTAATTTGCTCAATTCCGTCGATTTTGATTGAATTTTGAATGATTTAGGGCTTGACCCGAATTTTAGGAATTTTCTAGGATTTTTTGAATGACTTTGAGACATTGATGAATAACCTATGAGGCTAAGAATATGCAATGTGCAATTTGTTTGACAAAAATAATGGGAATGACCCACTTTTTTCTCGCAAATAAAGAATGAATGAAAAAATTGTCTAAAGTGAGACGGAGTTCTTGCATGTGCTAGAACTAGGTCAAAATTTTGAGAAAACATGATTTTGGAAGATGAAAAGGATTCATGCATGCCATTTTTTTGAAAGAATAATGCTTATGTGCAAAGAATTGTGAAAATTGTGATTTTGTGCTTTAGGAAAGCAATGGGACTTGACATGACGCGTTTCAAGTGATGAAAGACGCTTTTTTGATGCAAATGATGCTAGAAAATTTTTTGTGAATGCTTTTCTTTTGAAAACATGTGCACTTTTGTGAATATATGCATGCTTTTTGAAAATGATGAATGATTGACACACTTCTTTGTTGTGCTTGTCTACAGGAGAACAAGTCTAGAGGACCATCTGAGATAGCGGTCAGGCTTCGGCAGAGGATGCTGGATTTCGAGAAGAATGGGGTGAACCCCAAGAATTTGGTGAGGGCTACCGGCCTAGATTCATTTGTCGAGGCTATCGGCAGGGGGATTCACATCACGTCTAAGAGTAAGGGCTTGGTCCAGGCCCTTTCTGAGTTCTGGTGGGACAATACCCATAGCTTCCATCTGAGCTGGGGAGAGCTGACAGTGACTCCCGCTGACTTCACAGCTATCACTGGCCTACAGTTCACCGGGAGGCCCGTGACTTGGAGAGACCACATTACAGCTGCGGAGTTCCAGGCTTTGGTTGGATTTGAGCTGATTCCCAAGGGGCTGGGGATGGAGACACGGAACGTCGAGGTGGCAGTTCAGACTTGCATGCAGAACTTTGCTGCTAATGATGTGACCGCCAGCCAGCTGGCTAGAGCATTCATATGGTTGATGCTGTCAGTCACTATCTTTGCTAATTCTGGGACGCTGGCCATGACTTGCCTCCTCGACTCTCTGGAGGATGTGAATGGGATAGGGACGGTCTCTTGGGGAGAGGCCGGATTGGCGGAGCTCTACTTCTCATTGGACATGTACAGCCGGAACAAAGCTGCTTCCATGGACTGCTTCTCATTTGCTCTTGAGGTAGTCTCCTTTCTTTTCTCTTTTCTCTTTTCTGTCTTGAGACTTTTATGAGAGAGAGAATGACCTTTTGATGTTTTGGACATGCAGGCCTGGTTTTGTGAGGTGATCGGGTTCTTCCCTTGGAACCAGCAGAGTGATATCACCATCTTCCCTGCTATGGTTCGCTGGAGGGGAGATGCGAGAGATAAATTCACGGGGAAGACCCGAATTACCTTCGACTACAAAATGGTGAGGCCGATCATCAATAAGGACGGGCCTGATGAAGTGGACTTCTACCCTTGGGGCAGGTATCCGGGGATTTTGCTGGGAGATGCCATTGAAGCGACTAGGCAGAGGAGGTGGCTCACTGGGCTGACATGTGATGTCATTTACTTGGGGGACCGTTTCTCGAGGCAGCATGGCCATGTCCCTCCATTGGACGCCATTACTCCTCGTGGATCCTCCAAAGACGGATGCTACAGCCAGTGGATTGGCCAGAGGATGAGATTGCTAGGTACTGTGCAGTGCGTGGCTGCAGAGGAGTACTTCGACATGGAAACCCCTACGCCGTGTTTGTGGAGCAGCGCCGAGGACGCTACGAAGCTAGTGAAGCCGGCGGTCACTCGGGGATATGGGGAGGATGAGCCTACTGACCCGCGAACCCTCCTGCGCATCTGTCCTACGTGGTCCATGGAGTACCGAGGAGGATGAGGATCCCTGTCCCCGACACTAGAGAGCCCCAGTATACCCTGCCACCTGACAGCACTGTAAGTATACTTTTAGGGTCTTTCCCTTTTGCAGCTTTCAGATTTTTCTGCTTTTTGCAATTTTCTGAGATTTTCCTCTTCTTTTTCTCAGGTTCCAGCTCGCACTTACGATAAGCTGGTCAGGCAGAATAGGGGCTGGAAGGACATGTGCCGGTCTCTTTTGAGGAAGCTGGCCTGCGCTTCGAAGGCGGCAGCGGATGCACAGGAGCCTGGGCGCAAGAGACGGCACGTCGGGGGCACAACATCCTCTTCATCGGCCTCGGAGTACTCTTCCAGTGCCATGCCTCGGGGGCGGGGACCCAACGCTGACATTCTGGAGCAGCTAGCTGAGTACGGGCACGATAATGTCCATTTGTCTGACGTGAGCGACCAGGAGGACTTGATGAGGGAGGCTAGCATATATGAGCTGAGCAGCGATGAGGAGGAAGAAGAATCGGAGGCCTAGGAGGTCTCTAGAGTAGATTTGGAACAAGAACAAACAATGAACAATTTTTATGCACATTTTGTTTATTTTTTTGCTTTATTTGGGCGCCGATGGGGCGAAGACATTGTATTTATGTTTTATTTGCTTTTCTAATTCATGCTTTTTCAATTTGCATATTATCTGAGCCTTGGGGCGATTTTTTGCTTGGAATCGGGGCTGAAAATGGTCCAAAATGATTTATAATGGTGTATAAATGCTTGAATGGCTTCTGGATATGTTTTTGTACAGATTTTGGTTGAAAAAGTGGGGTGAAAACTCCCTTGGGCAGCAACTTTGGTTGCTGCAGAATTTTTTTCTGCAGAGGGCTAATGTAGCCGTGCGGATAGGTCTCTGGGGCAAATGAAGCCGTGCGGCTCACGCTCCGTCTCGAACCGGTTATTTTGAATAAAAGCAAGGCTTGGCCATTTCATTTCATTTTCAACTTAGACTTGTCCCAATTGTTCCCAGAGCACATTTTGGACCTAAAAGCACCATCTTTGATCATTTTGCGATGGAGAAGCCCGTCAGATTGCAAAGGGGGAAGCGAGACCGTTTTCTGTCCGATCTTCAATCTTGGGTGAGACACAACTTCCAATCTCATAGGGGACATGCTTGATTCTTCCTTCAAGATCAAGTCTTTATGGCATTTGAGGGATCTCCCGCCCGATTGGGACCTTTTGAGAGCCGCAACAAAGTTCTGGGACGTCCGGAGACATGTTTACTGCTTTTCTTACAACGAGATTGTCCCGACGCATGAAGACTTCCGAGCCTTGATTGGGGGTCCCGAGATTGAGGCTATATCTATTCCGCTGATCGGAGACGTGCCGGTGACGGTAAAGCTTGCATCTTTTCTGCAGATTCCCTTGGGAGAGGCTGAGAGGATGATGATAGCCCCGGATAGGATTGACCTTTCGATATCCCGGCAGGTTTGGGTCTCCGAGATATGGCTGCGACCACGGTGGCTATGGACACGCACTCATCCTTTGCATATTCTCTCGTTCCGTTCACCGCCGAGTCCGTGGGGATCCGTCATAGTGGCCTCTTGGACATGGTTAGAGACTCGCAAGGCCGGGAAGGATATTGTCCCGCCGGTTTTGGGAGAGACATTCCATGGGATTGACAGGATGGCTCGGGAGACCATTTCATGAGATCCGGAGTCCTACTGTGTTGACCTTATGGTCAGGAGAGGCTCGGGGCTTTGCTGTGGGCTTTGCCGACTCGGTGTCCTTAGGTGATTTCTCGGAGAGGTGCACCGAGGCAACATGACCAGAGTAGCCGGGAGCCGACGATGGCTAGGCTATCCACTTCGGACATCCGTTGGTGGATTCCTCATTGGAGGTTGCATCAGGAGGATATTTCAGAGTCCTTATGTCGTGAGGGTTCCAGGATTCCGCCGGTCATCCTTCTACATACCCCGCTTAGTATCCGAGCAGCTTGGGGCTTTACAGGAGCCATTGAGTGATTGGGAGGACATCCGGACCATGGAGGTGGTGTCATTGGACATGAGGGATCCAGCCAGCTTCTCTTTCTTCTCGAGGGCTTGGACATATACTATTTTCCCACCCAGGGCTATCTTCAGGAGCAGGAAAAGCACCATCTTGACCACTGTCTACTTGGACTGGTACGAGAGGGAGATGGGAGCGACTCAGGTCATCTTGGAGGAGAGACGTCGAGCTTTATTGGGAGCTGACTGCGACTCGAGTAGGACTTTGAGGGAGACTGAGGCTAAGGCGAGTCGCCATAACCAGTCAGGTGACTTGGTCAGGGATATGGAGGCTCGGTACAAGAGGTTGTCCGAGGTCGCTCCTTTGACTGAGGCTCAGAGGGAGGAGGTGCGGACTCGTGCTCGGATAGAGAGAGCACTTATTGACACAGGTTTAGTGGAGGCTCCAGTGAGGATACCGGAGGTCGGGATGAGGGATACCGACATCATAGATAAAAAGAGGAAGAAGACTCGACGGGGCCGAGGAAAAGGGAAGAAGACCAAAGAAGACTCAGCGAATGACGACTGACAGATCTTTTCTTAGGATTCCCTTATTGCCATTTTGCAAACACATTAGTTTATTTAGGCATTTTATTGTATTTTAGATCTTTGTAGCAGGTTTAGCAGAGTCAAGAGGTAGACCGTGCTTGAACTCATCAAGGAGTTTTTAACTTGTAATGAACAAGAAATATTATCTTAAAAATTAGTCAAGACACATTTCATGGAAATTCAAATGTCTCTTTTTTTTTATTGATTAGGACACATTTCATGGAAACTTAATCGTCCTTTTTTATTGTTTAGACCGAACCATATATGGCTGCCTACGTTCCCCTTTTACAAGAAAGACTAAGGGGCTCAGGTCTTCGTAGTTCATTCTGGTGAACTAATTTTTTTATGTGCAACCCTGTTTTTTGCCTAGACCGCCCTTTTTTGGGGTTTTCAGCCTAGCTGGGCATTACTCTTTTTGCACTAAGATTTTTTTCTTCTTTTTTTTTTTTCTTTTAGGCATAGTATCTTTTGAGCTTATCACCGTTGACTGGGTGGACAAAGGGATTGCCGTCCAGGTCTGCAAGCTTCATGGCTCCTCCTGATAGTATCTTCTGCACCATATAAGGGCCGATCCAAACGGGTTCCCATTTTCCCAGGGGGTTGTCTCTGGTAGGGGGCTTCACTTTCAACACTAAGTCACCCTCTTTTATGTCTTTGGCCTTGACCTTTTTATCAAACGCTCTGGCCATTCGCCTCTGGTAGGCTCGGGTATGTTCCATGGCTTTTAGCCTTCTCTCGTCAAGGTGGCTAACTCATCATGCCGGCCGCGCAACCATTCCACTTCATTGACACTGCTTTTCCAGGAGGACCCTTAGTGACGGGATTTCCAACTCCACCGGCAACACCGCTTCCATCCCGTAGGTTAAGGCAAAAGTAGTTTCTCCCGTAGCCGTTCCGACAGCACGTTTGTAGCCCTGAGTGCCAAGTGCAGCTTTTCGGGCCAATCACGACCACGGGTGGCCATCTTCCGGATGATCCGTTCGAGCGTCTTATTAGCAGCTTCCACGGCTCCATTGGTCTGAGGTCTGTACGAAGACGACTTGTGGCGAGTGATTCTGAATTCGACAAAGAACCTATCGCAGCCCCCTTCAAAGTGCGACCCATTATCGGAAATGATCTCGTTGGGCACCCCATATCTCGCACATTATATTTTCTTTGATGAATTGGGCCACTTTTCTGGAAGTGAGGACCTTGTAAGACTTGGCCTCTACCCACTGGGTGAAGTAGTCGATGGCTACCAGCACAAATTCATGCCCATTGCTTCCGCCGGGCTATTTTCCCTATCACGTCAATACCCCAAGTTGCAAACGGCCAAGGAGTCGTCATGTAGTACAGTCATGGGGGCGGGAGATGGTTGAGGTTGGCAAACCGCCGCACTTGTCGCATGCTCGGATGTGCCGGACACGATCTGTTTCCATGGAAATCCAAGAGTAACCCATTCGAGGATCACTTGCATGTGGCTCTGGGCATTCATATGAGGACCGCAAGGACCATTGTGGACTTCAGTCATCAACTCTTTGGCTCTTTCTTGAGTGACGCACAAGAGGAGTGGTCCTTGGTATCGCTTCTTGTACAGGGTTGCCTCCTAGAATGACATAATGGGAGGCGAACCTTTTAGGGCTTGCAAGCTCTTGGCTCGACACCTTCTTTTGGTCTACCTTCTTTGTCTCCGAAAGCCGACTCTCCATCTTTGAGGAACCGGTAAATTTGATTGTACCAGTGGTTCCTTTATAGGCTCGGGTCCCGTGTCTACTTCACAACAGAAGGCTGGGGCTTCTCTTCTACCCACTCGGAAGGGTTTTATGGCTTTTCCCTCGGGGATCTCTACCAATGAGGCTAGGGTAGCTAATGCATCTGCGAATCTGTTCTTTTCCCTTGGCAAGTAGTGGAAGGTTACTTCTCTGAACTGTCCAGTCAACTCCTCCATATGGGCATGATACCGCTGCAGGTTAGGGTCCACAGTCTTCTACTTGTTGGAAACCTGATTGATGATCAAGGCCGAGTCTCCGTAAACTTCTAGCTCCTTGACATTCCTTTCTAAGGCAGCTTCCAAACCAAAGCAATGCAAGCTTCGTACTCGGCGACATTGTTCGTAGCGGGAAGTTCAACTTGAGGGCTATGGGTGTATGCTCATCCTTCGGATCGACCAAGTAGCATCCCGATACCGTTTCCTCTTTTTGTTAGCGGCTCCGTCAAAGAACAACCGCCATCGGTTTTCGGGTTCGACCGCAAAGATCCCTTCTATCTCGGGAATTGGGGTTCAGCCCTCTGTCTTCATTACTGGGAAAATTTGCCAGGTGGTCTGACAACGCTTGACCCTTGATAGCCTTTCTGGTCACATAGTTGATGTCGTACTCTGCTAAGAAGAAGGACCACTTTGCTAGACGCATCGAGAGGGAAGGCTTATCAAAGATGTACTTGATGGGGTCCATTTTTGAGACCAAATTCACAGGGTGGGCTTCCATATAATGCTTCAACTTGCCGACTACCTGCACTGCCTCCCGCACGTGTCTTTTCACATGCCGAGTAATTGAGCTCACTTCCCCGCAGCCTTCCCAAGCAGACAAAGTAAATGGCGTTCTCTACCCGAGAGTCTTTCTTTTCCTGAGCAAGCATAGCCCCAACTGCCGTATCAGTGACAGTGAGATAGAGCAGAAGAGGTTTCTGTCTATGTGGGGGGTATAGCACTGGAGGGTGTACCAAGTATGCCTTGATCTGGTCAAAAGCATCCTGGCATTCTTCGGTCCATTCTGTGTCTACATTCTTCTTCATGAGCTTGAAGATGGGCTCGCACATAGTGGTCAACTGGTTGACGAAACGGCTGATGTACTGCAGTTTTCCCATAAAGCTCTTGACTTCTGTCTGGGTCCGAGGTGGCCTCATATCCATAATGGCTTTGATCTTTTGGGGGTCAACTTCGATACCTCGCTCCGTGACCATATACCCAAGCACTTTTCCCCTTGTCACTCCGAAGGTGCATTTAGCAGGGTTTAGTCTCATGGAATGTTGTCTCAGCCTCTCAAAGAACTTCCGCAGGTCAACAAAGTGCTGCCCGTCCTCGCCTTTGGAGTGGATTATCATGTCGTCTACGTAGACCTCAATCTCCTTGTGGATCATGTCATGAAAAAGCGCGGTCGCTGCCCTTTGGTAGGTAGCCCCGGCGTTCTTAAGCCCAAATGGCATCACCGTATAACAGTAAGTTCCCCACGGCGTGGTGAAGGCTGTCTTTTCTTGGTCTTCCTCGGCCATCTTGATCTGGTTGTATCCTGCAAAGCCATCAACAAAGGATTTGACTTCGTAGTTGGCAGTGGAGTCCACCAGGATGTCTATGTTTGGCAAAGGGTAATCGTCCTTGGGGCTGGCCTTGTTCAGATCTCGGAAATCCACACAGCAGCGCACCTTCCCATTGGCCTTGGTGACGGTCACAATATTGGACAACCATGTCGGATATTCAATGACTCTGATGAATCCTACCCGCAGTAGCTTCTCAATTTCTTCTTTGACCTGTAGAGACCATTCTGGCTTGATCTTTCTCAGTTTCTGCTTTACTGGTTTAGCATCTGATGCTAGAGGGATTCTGTGCTCTACTATCGAACTGTCTAGCCCCGGCATATCCCTGTATGACCATGCAAACACGTCGACGTATTCCCTGAGCAGATCGATCAGTCTGTCCCGTTCAACCCCCTGGAAGAAGTTTCCGATCTGTGTCTCTTTAGGTTCCTCGATAGTACCCAAGTTCACACTTGTCAAAACCTCCTCGGCAGCTTGGGCCCGGTTTTCCTCTTTTCGAAACCCGCTTAAAGATTTCTTTAATGTATTGTTCATTTAGTGTGTTTGCATCTTGTTCAAATGATTCATTATTAACTGTTGTTAAGTTTTGAGTTAATTTATCATTTGTTAAGTTGGCAATAAGAGGATACTCAGAAAGATCTGTCATTTCATTCAAAATAAGGGGAAAGATGACATCGATTACATTTTGATAGTCCTCAGGCGTGAGGCCTTCGGATGACTCAGAGGACTGGAATTCAAAGATTCCTGACTTGACTGAACAGACGCTATTGACTCTGGACCCTACACTACTTATTGACTCGAGGGTGGCTTGGACAAAGGTTGGACCAGATCTCACTCCTTCTTGCCGTTGCCACTGGGAGTAGCGCCTTGTCGAGTTCTTATCCCGTGGATCATAATTGCCTTTGTTGACACCATTTCCATGGGGAATACCTGACTGTTTCCGGCGGAATCTCCCTTCGAACTTGACTTTATCTCGTCAAGCACCTCCGGGGCAAGTAGGACCCGCTTGTGCTTTCGGCATCCGATATACGACTTTCTTCATCCCAAAAGTCTTGGCCGATTCACTCTTCTTTCCACCTTTTCCCAAACAGGGGGGACCGATCCTCGGGAGTGGTAAGAGCCATTACAAATACATTATGCTCATCATGGGTGATGAAGGGTTCTCAAGAAACTTTCATTAACATGGCTTGTTTCACTTCAAACTCGCAATCCTCATAAGTGAGCCTTTCTTACTGTAATCTTGACCATGGTTCTTGGGTTCGATGTCATAGAAAAGAGGCCGAGCTCTGACGACATTAACAAAATCAGTTCCGACTATGGGCCCAAACTGTCCTTCCATGGCGGCGGCATTAATCAAATCTTTCCACTTTCCTTGAAATTCAGCATAAGGAACATTGAACTTCAGGATGTCTATGATCTCTGGATTTCCGAAGTTGACTGCATTTGTCTCCCCGAATTCAATCATGTTGACCTGATTGTTAGCTGGAAGAGGGTTCTTGACCACATTAGGACCCCGAGGTGGTTCCAACTTGCCTTCTTCAATTAGGCGAGAGATCAGGAGTTTCAGGTAGGTTCAATCATTGGTGTTATGCCCATGATATTTGTGGAAGCGGCAATGTTTGGTTTCGTTCATTCTGACATTAGGGTTTCTGGGTTTCCAATTTTCCAAAGGTCTGATGAGTCCTTCGGCTACCAAACCGTCAAAGACCTTCTCCAGTGGCATTCCAAAATCTTCTGCGGTATAGAAACGAGGTCTCGGTTTCGCAACTACTTGGCTTGAATTCTATCCCACTTTCTCATTCTGGATGTAATTGACAGCGCCGACCATTTCTTTTCCCTTTATAGTGACAGCCGAGGCGTTTGACACTGGCGCTTTGTAGCGATAAGAGCTGGCTGATCCTGTGGCCGGGGCCATGTTGAAGGCATTTTCAAACTTGGTACCAGCATTTACCATTGCTCGAAGGTCAGGATAATAGTAATTGCCAATTTGGACCCTTAGTTGAGGCTTGAGGCAGGATTGAAAGATCTCCATCTGTTCCTCTTCATTCAGCGGGGTCATCATTTCACTAAGCTTCCAGTTCCATCTCTTGTAAAATTCACTCACTGGCTCGTCTGGGCGCTGTAGCGTGCCTTGTAGGTCATTCCTGCTGGTTTCCCAATTTAAATTGGCCTTATACTTTTCCAGGAAGGCTTCCTTAATTTGGTCCCAGGTGGCTCGGGCTTCTGGTTTTACGTGCAGGAACCATCTAAGAGCTGAACCCTTTAATGACAACTGAAAATGGTCGGCCATTTGCTGATGTGTACAATCCTTGGCTCTCATGGCAAGAAGGTAACTTTCAATATGAGTCCGGGACAATCGGTGCCGTTGAACTTTTCAATCTCTCGCATCCGGAATTTTGGAGGAAGAGGGACAATCTTGCTAGGATCGCAATCCGATATGCCACCTTTTGGGATTCAGGTTCCCGAACCTCTCTTGCATTGACTTAACTTGTTCCATCAACCAAGTCATGTTGGGGTCGGGGACGGTTTCGACTCTGAAGCGAGGCTTGTCGAGATTTGAGTGGCAGTGACCGTGGGTGGCACGGTGGTAGGCCGGTACCATGGCTTGGGAGTCTTTAGAAGGGAAATAGGTGTAAACTTGGCCTGGTCCGGTGTTTCCTGCGGTTGACCAGAGGCATAGGAATTAGGCTCATAGTTACAGAAGTAGGAAAAAGGAGCATCGTGGGATCCTATTGGCAAGGTTGGGGGTGGAAGATCTCGTGGCGGGCAGGTGAGCCGAAAAGGTCACTTGATTGATTACGAGGCACGGAAGCTGCAGGGGACGGCCCATATTGGGGAGAGGGAGCGAATTCCATAGTGGTAATGCAGGGTGCGTTACGGGAATAGTTTGTGGCGTTTGTTCTCTGTTGGTAGGGAACAAAGCCGGGTCTTATCCGAGGAGGAGAGGGTGTCGGGACCCTAATGGCTTGGGATACCGGAAAAGGCCGAAAAGGGACAGTCTTTGGCAAAGGCTCATATGTGGGTGGAGGAGGGCACCGGTTATAGGCTAGAGGGGCTGAGATGGTTACTTACGGAGTTTCATCTTCTACCATAACCAAGGAACCATTGGGCTCTACCACTATCCGGACCCCATGACGGCGTAGCGCATCAATGAGCATGGCCTCGCCGTTCCTCATGGGCCTTACGACTATTTTCCAAAGCTAAGGCTAGCTCTTCTTCCGGTCATCTCGGTTACCCAAACCAGCCGGTCTGTTCTCTGTCGAATCGGACATTCTCGACTCTGGGTGACCAAACCGAGGATTACGCGGCTGTCGAGAATTCTGCGCTAACAAGTCGCTGACCCGGTGTTCTCACTGTGAATGTGAGCCCAAATTTTTTGTTTATTGGAATTCACGCGAGTTTGAAGACATCCGAGTTATTTGAAAAACGGAGTCGCCACGCCATTTTGATTACCTCAAAACTTTGAAAAAAAGGTTTTATGGGTTCGGAGGTTAAGTTACCCCTTGGGAAGAACGTTTGGCGTTCACCCAAAGTGCCTTGCCGGAGCAAGTCTCCCTAGATTTCATTAATCGTGTTTGCTTGCGTGCTTTCTTTGTGTGCATGTGTTTGAGAGTAAAAGGGGGAATGTCCCAAGTTGTCTTCCGGACTTACAAACCATTTGTTGGTTGTCGCTCGGGATTCCTTGGAATTTATGTATTTGGGATTATGATCCCGTCCTCATCTTGTGACTTGTGATCATCGCATTTTAACCTCGGGACCCTCGGGACTTGCGTGATCGAGAGAATGACTCTCTTTTGGTCAAAGATGAGGATCTTTAGGAAGGAATGTCCTTAGCCCATCGATCCTACGCTTTAAGACGGTCGAGCTCGTATAGAGGCTTCATACTCTTTCTTAAGCGATAATCGGAGATATAGGGTTCAAGGTGTCCCTTTCTAAAGAGATATGGAACCTTTAATGGAAGGAATGATGCAAAGATGAGAACTTTTACACCGGTCCATTCCAAGGTTGGGGAAAAGGGGGAAATGCATGTAAAAATGATATTTTAGCAAAAAGATGGCATTTTTGGTTTGAAAATGATGCATTTGATTGCAAATGGATGTTTTTTATGTAAAGAAATGATCTTTGTGCAAAGAGTGCATTTTTAATGTGAAAAGGGATTTAAAATGGAAAAGGAATGATTTTAATGCATGAAAAATGGGATTTAGGTGTAAAGGATGCACCTTTATGTATGAGAATGATATTTTAATGAAAAGATGACATAGTATGTACATAGATACTATCTAAATTGCGTATAGACATCAGGTTATAGCTTAAAGGGGTTTAACATCGACATTACGGCTTGAAACCGTGAAGCTTCGCAACCGGCTACTTATGTCGCGTGACATAGGCTGCCTATGTCGCGTGACATAACTAGCCATTTTGCAGAGGCTTTACAATTGAGATTTGCAGAGGTAACAAGGCACCAAAATGGTCAAGTTACTTCACAAACAAATCTCAGGGAGCATGTTTAACAATAATGAACACTTCAAGAGGGTGTGGATATGAGGGATCCATACTCATCTTGAGTGTTCATGCAAAAACCAAGTCAAAACGAAGATTTTATATGAAATGTAATGAAATAAAATGTGGATCTGGGTAATATGAAGCTAAAGCATGCAACTTTAATCAGAATACTATATTATCAATGCATGTAACACATAGATTTTATATTCAAAGGAAAATAGAGAGTGGAAAAGGGGTAGAAACTCGTTACCCTTGAAGATCCACAACTCCTATATCAAGTTAGATATAGGAGCCTTCTAGCGTCCTCCTCCTGAGACTCGAGTTCAGAGCCTTGGATCCTTGGGAACTCCTTGATTTCTTGATGTATGTGGGAAGTGTGTGTGTGGGAAGTGTGTGTGGGATGGATTTGGGAGGATTAGGTTGATTTGAGGGGTATGTGAGGAGAGAGGAGGCTTCGGAGCGTATTCCCTATAGAGGGGGACTGAGGGGTGGAAGAGGTGTGTGTAAAATGAGAGGTGAAGGCCTCTATTTATAGGCAGCCTACATGGGCTTGTTATGTCGCACGACATAACAAGCCATAACTGCTTTCCTTCTAGAAACATGCAAGGTGGCATGGTTCTAGAACTCTCTCTGGCTGGTTATGTCGCACGACATAAGTAGCCACTGGATTCTTCTAGAAACATGCAAGGTGGCGGAGTGTTCTAGAAGGTTTCTCTGGCCGATTATGTCGCACGACATAAGTAGCCGTATCCGGCTTCTTCTAGAAACGTGCAAGGTGGCGGCCTTTCTAGAAGGGTTTTGGGATTTAAGAAAAACGTGTTTCTTAATCACCAAGCATTCCCTTCAGCCCTTAAAAGGCTTGGAGCAGTTCCGGAATTGTTCCGGAACTTTAGGAAAATCTGGGGAATTACCGGAAAAATTACCGAAATTGCCGGGAAAATTAACCGAAAGGCATGAGCCGATTTGGGTACTTACGAAGCCCCTCGGCAACGTCACTTGCAGGGCGAGTGGGGTTGTCGATAGAAAAGGATCCAATCCGCGAATGTCGAGATGGATTGGGTGACCAAGGTGGTCGAGTGGCTGGACCTTTCATGAAAGGCTACCTACGTATCCCGGAGGAATCAAGCCAGGCCGTAGTTCAAGCATCACTAGATAGTTAGGAACGATGTCTAGGATCCTTGGGATTTTGACAATTCGGAGGCTGTCACCTGATTGACAATTACTGGAGGATGTCACCTAATTTTGACAATTACTGGAGGCTGTCACCTAAAGAAGCTAGAGCTTATGGCGCTATCTCTTTATGACGGAGATAGAGGTAACTTAAGTTGGGAAACTTGAGCGTACGTCACTATTCGCGGATAGTGGTAGCACAAGTTGGAATGACTTAGGCATGCGTCACTATTCGCGGATAGTGATAGCACAATTTGAAATGACTTGGGCATTCGTCACTATTCGCGGATAGTGGTAGCACAAGTTGAAATGATTTAGGCATGCGTCACTATTCGCGGATAGTGATAGCACACTTGAAATGACTTGGGCATTCGTCACTATTCGCGGATAGTGGTAGCACAAGTTGAAATGACTTGGGCATTCGTCACTATTCGCGGATAGTGGTAGCACAAGTTGAAATGATTTAGGCATGCGTCACTATTCGCGGATAGTGATAGCACAATTTGAAATGACTTGGGCATTCGTCACTATTCGCGGATAGTGGTAGCACAAGTTGAAATGATTTAGGCATGCGTCACTATTCGCGGATAGTGATAGCACAATTTGAAATGACTTGGGCATTCGTCACTATTCGCGGATAGTGGTAGCACAAGTTGAAATGATTTAGGCATGCGTCACTATTCGCGAATAGTGATAGCACAATTTGAAATGACTTGGGCATTCGTCACTATTCGCGGATAGTGGTAGCACAAGTTGAAATGATTTAGGCATGCGTCACTATTCGCGGATAGTGATAGCACAATTTGAAATGACTTGGGCATTCGTCACTATTCGCGGATAGTGGTAGCACAATTTGAAATGACTTGGGCATTCGTCACTATTCGCGGATAGTGGTAGCACAAGTTGAAATGACTTGGGCATTCGTCACTATTCGCGGATAGTGGTAGCACAAGTTTAGAGTTCTGACAATTCGGAGGTTGTCACCTAGTTTTGACAATTACTGGAGGCTGTCACCTAATTGACGTTATTTCAGAGATTAAAAAAAAAAAAAAACTTGATGATTTTTTGTAATGAAAGTCGGATGTATCCTGATAATTTTTGTAAAAGAAGTGAATTAAAAATGCTAAAGGCAAATAAAATGAGCCACGAGGGGGTAAACTTGTAAAATAAGCCTCGGGGGGCATTGGAGGGAAAATTTGATTGAAAATGCCAGTGGCACAAAGGACAAAACAGGCCTACGGGGGACAAAATTTGTAAAATGGAGCCTTCAGGGGCAAAATTGTAAAAACAAGCCACAGAGGCTTATTATGTCGCACGACATAATAGGCCAGGTGAACAGTTTCTTTAAAAATTCGCACAGTCGTCATTTTGAAAATTAATTGAACTTGAAATTGAGAGGGGGGCGACAGTGAGAGAAAAGAGAGCGACATCAGAGAGGGAGATTCGAAAGAAATCAAGAGAAATCCAACACTTCTCAGTCCGATTCAATTGAAGAATGCCTCCTAGGCTCTATCCGACCAAGAGGGCTTCTCAACATGCCAACCTAGCTACTCGAAGAAAGGGGGTGCAAAGGAATCAACGGCCGTTTCTTCCGGAAGCACCAAGGGGAGATTTCTACCCACAGCTCGATGAGCATACTTCGGATGTCACGAAGAAGGAAGAGGTAAGAAACCTAGGGTTTCTTGAAAATTTTTCAATTTGTGCGAATTTGATTTGAACTGAGTTTCTCTTCAGACTGCATTTGAACTTCATATGGATTGGCCTGTGAACATGAATGAATCTAGGAAATGTAATGCGTAAATGCATGCCATACATTGATCCATTTTGTCCTACTTTTGCTTGAGATGATTTCAAGAAATAGCACGAAATATTAATATTTGTGCCATGTTTTCTTGCAGGGATTGCGCACCCGTGGCTCCCCTGAGGTGATTGGCAGGCTATGGGATAGCTTGCTTAGGGCAGCCAGGAGCGAGTGGACTCGCCTAAGGGCACGATTTACATTCTGGGCTAGGGCAATTTTTGAGATGGCGAAGGCCATCGGGGGCACTCGGAGGAGTGTGGATCTAGTGAGGGCATTCGAGAGAGTTACGAGTGGGAGACCACTCACTCATTTCACTTCTCTTGGGGTGAGGCAGCAGTCGCTCCGGACTTTGCGGTCATCACGGGGTGCCTTTTACGGATGAGCCGCTCTACATAGAGGAGCTGTACGGGGAGTTGAGCCCCGGCCTATTGCTGATGATGATTTTATGGGCTTACTTGGTTTCGTTCCCCGGATCAAGAAGGGGAATGGATATGAGTTGGGGTGCTACATGGCACGATTGAGGGCGGAAGCGGTGGACTACTTGTGGTAGATGATCCCAGTTGAGAGCCGGCTAAGAGCCGAGAGATTAGCTAGAGCTTTTGTATGGGTGGGCTTTTCCGACATCTTGTTCATCAACAGCGCATCTATTTGCCTTGGTTTCACTATTGGAGCTTTTGAGAGCCCGGGATGCGTCGGGAATACGTCCTGGGGGAGCGAGGCTTAGGCGAGATGTATTTGGCCCTAGATGACGTCGGTCGAGGGAAGGCGAAGTACTTCACACACTTTCATCCGGCTTTCGAGGTATTCTTTCACCTTGATCTCTTTTCCTTAGCACATTTCATTATATCCCTTGTTTTCCCTGTTTTGACTTCTTCTTCTCCTTTTCGAGGCTTGGGCATACGAGTATTTTAGGCATTATGAGTGGCGAGATCAAGGATGAGTTTCCTGCCACCACTTTTCCTGCTCTTCGTCGGTGGACGAAGGATGCCAGAAAGCAGAACCCGAGACGCCGGAGGGCTCGAGGTGCGGGATTACCGCTTCTTATCATGATACGTTGACATGCACGAGAGGGTTCCACAGAGGATGAGCTTGTTCCCACTGGGTGGTCGTTATGCCGCTACGGATTTAGATCACGGCGCGCACTTCACAGAGTGTCGCAAGCTGCGAGTGGGCTTGTCAGGAGACGCCTTGTACTTGGGAGAGAGGGTGTATAGACGGCATGGGCCGAATAAGCACGCTCGGATCACGATGATCCCCGGCTAGGATGTGGTTGCCTCGCCGGTTGGCGAATGTAGATGCTTTGATCGTAGGCATGGCGGCACATCTTTACACACGGGAGGGGGACTATACTATGTACGTGGCCATGCATCTTCGATCTCCACAGACCGGGGTTGGTTATGGTGCTCATAGCGCAGGGGCCTTCGACCGGCTACGTAGCTAGACCTCCTTTACCCCCGACTTTCATTGATTATCGGGGTGGCGGTCGCATGAGGAGAGCTCACATTGATATGTCCCGAGACTCATCCTCATCGGTGCTCCCGCGAGGTTCTAGATCTATAAGTCCTTGTTCCTTACGCCTCTTTGGATTGCTTGCATCTCTTTTTTGTTATCAAGAAGCGCATTCGACGCTTTTATGTCTCGCTTGTAACAGGTTCTGCTCGGGCTTACGAGACATTTGACCAGGGCATATACGGCTGTGGGCATGATTGGCAAGCTCCCGAGAAAGGCATGAGTTTACGGAAGAATCGGTGCCGGTCACGGGGTTCGATTGATATCTCTCCACCGGCCAACCGAGAAGGAAGAAGAGCCGCTCGATGACGTGGGCACTGGGCAGGGAGCACTAGAGGACCGACGCCTCGGACAAAGACTGCAAATGTGCCTCTTTACAGACCCATTGAGATTGACGATGATGATGATGAGGATGGGGGAGCTGAGACGGCTACAGACTACGAGCTTGACTCTGTCGTCATCACGGAGCTTGACGACTACTATCGCACGGGGACCATAGCTTACGAGGCACCTTCGGACGATCCTGACGATGAACCAGAGGAGGCTGAGGATGACGACGAGGATGGAGATGAGGGAGAGGATGATGGAGAGGGTGATGGAGAGGATCTCGAGTAGCCCCCTTTCCCCTGAGACTTTTGGTTATTGTACCCTTTTTGGGGAAGACACATGTTATTTTTGCTTATGCACATTTCTTAGACTTGGTCTATTTTGGTTTGAATGTACATTGCTAGCCTTTTTCTCTTTTGCACACGTTTATGAAATGATGTACGATAAACGGCTAGAACTGGGTGACTTGAATGAATTTTTGGCTTGAATATGAATGTATGGGTGTACATGGGGTAAATGAACCCTTCCCTATGCATTTGAGAGGTGTAGGATTGGTATTTGCAGCTTCTGATATGTCGGGGAGTGCCCTGGGGAAAACAGGAAGCTACTGATGTCTGCTGTCTGATGTGGCTTGTTATGTCGCACGACATGGCTTGTTATGTCGCGCGACATAGTAAGCCTAAACTGTGCTTTTCATTGCCTTTGGAACTGGAATGGAATTGCCGACACAGGTTGGAATTGGGTGACCAAATAGGTCACAAACCTGGTCTCCTTGGGACAATGGCAAAGAGATATTGGCCCCTTAAGGATGGAAATGGGGTGACCTAGGAGGTCAAGCAACCAATCCTTCATAGGAATGTTCCAAATCAAAAGAGGGTGACCAATATGGTCATAAAATTGGACTTTTATGAAAAGCTTACGCACCATTGGAGAGTGGAGAAGGGAAAAGGTGACCAATGTGGTCGGATGGCTGGACCTTTATGAAAGGCTACCTACGTATCCCGGAGGAATCAAGCCTTGATCGTAGTTCAAACTTCATCTAGACAATTAGAAACGATGTCTAGGATTTTCGACGTTTTGACAATTAGGAAACTGTCGCCTAGAGTTATCTCGAAGGCACTTTTGGGAGAAAATGTTGTCATTAGCAATTGGCACGTTACTTGAGCCTAGGGGTGATTTTTTTCTGGAAACATGGTAGGGACTGGGTTTGGATATACATATGGAATTGTTTGAGACGGGTTTCAAACAGGTGGGGTTGTATCCCTTGGGTGCGGGCTGAACTGTTGCTGTTGTCAACGTGGACGAGAATTCCTTCTTGGGCTGAGACTGGGTTTAAACCTCGGGTCTTGACTATTCTTTTCTCACACTCTAGCATTTGAAGTTGATGCTAACGTATGTCGAAGTGACCAATCCTCTCTTCTAGGGATGGATGCAACTTATCGAAGCCCCGGTCTAAGGAAATACTCTCGCAAAAGCCCCATATCTTGTTGAAGTAAGGAAAGATTCTTTCATTGGCAAAACCTTGGTCGAATGAGCCGAGCAAGCGAAGTGACTTGGCGAAGCCCCGCCCAGTGACCTAATAAAAATCCCAATCGATTGGTATTGCGAACGTGATTCCGAAATTGATCTCGACCAAGATCGAATCCATCTAGGGACCTAGTGAAGAACCCGATGCGAACCCCGAAAATGGCTAAAGAAGCCCCAGCTTAAAGGAATGCTTTGACGAGTTTTTCGAGGCAAATTCTAATGCGAATTGTAGCGAAGAGGGAAAACCTATCCTTTTCCTTCCTTTTTTATTTTCTTTTTTTTTTTTTTAGTCACTCAGTCAACCTTAAGAAAGATGTGGACGAAGAGAAGAACTTTTAGGAAGATATATACATGCAGGGGCATATTTTTCGAAAAGTGGGAATAGATCCCGATTTTTGTGTTATTTCGACGGCCTTATTCAATGTAGGCACAAAACTCGCTTTGGGTTTGACTCTTTTGAGAGAGTATAAGCGTAGAAAGGTTGGTAAAAGTGTATGGAAGCCCCCGCCGACGTAAAATCGGTGTTTAGCGCTATCTTTCCTAAGATGTAGAAAAGGAAGACTTGTCAAGACATCTCGAAAACTTGTTTTATTTACAATGATCACAAGATTGCTTAAAACCCTTTATTAATGTTCGGGTTATTCAACCACTAATCTCGATATGAACAAACATTCTTATTAATCATGAGGAGAAAGTCAACCAATGTCGCGGATCAAGGTTGGCCGGGTGTGAAAGAAAGGTTTGTGTATAAGGAGGTCATTGATGAGACCGGGTTTTCTCGGGATTTGACTGTGTCCATGGGAGAGGTCATTTGATGAGACCGGGTTTTCGGTAATTTGGATATGCTTATGACCAGGACCATTCTTGGTTGCCTACGTTCCCCTCATTGTGAGGAGCTCAGGTCGCCGTAGTTCGGCCTTGGCCTGACTGTTTTGGGAAATGGGATTTGTGGTTCCTTTAGTGAAAAGGCTAGGATGAGAAGATCGGATGATGAGGCATGGGCCTCGGGATGATTCCTTGACCAAGTCATTCTTGGACGGCCGCTTCAATTGCTTTCGATTCTCGTCTTTCATTGGGGAGAAAGGACTTGCATATGCCTAAAGGCTCATGAAATGCTTCGCTTTTGCTTCGACCGCCCCATTGTTATCGACAACTTTCATTCTTTGAGCTTTGATTTTGCCTGTCCGTCAAGCTTTTGATGGGCGGTGCTGGGTCCTTGGCCTCATTTTCTTTTTTTCTTTTATTTTTATGTGCAACCCTGTTTTTTGCCTAGACCGCCCTTTTTGGGATTTTCGGCCCTAGCCGGGCATTACTCTTTTGCACTAAGATTTTTTTCTTTTTTTTTTTATGTGCAACCCTCGTTTTTTGCCTAGACTGCCCTTTTTTGGGATTTTCAGTCTAGCTGGGTATTACTCTTTTTGCACTACACACATTTTTTTCTTTTTCTCTTCTTTTTTTTTTATTTTCTAGAGCACCCGAGGACCAAGGCGAGCCCCTGCTTGAACATTCTTGATACCCTTGAAGTCTAAGCCAAGCCCCTAGGTTGTTGTCGACACGGGGTCAATCTTTCGAAGCTGAGTGGCCTTTTTTGTCGTTCCTTGATGTTGTCGTAAAGTCGTTGACTTGGTCAAGATGAAGGTGGACATGGTTTGGGAAAGTGTATGGCTTTGATGAAGGCCTTTTGTGGGGTAAGGAAAGTGTATGGCTTGATGGCATTAGTTGACTTTCTCACACCGATTAATCAGAACGTTAATTATTTCGAGAGATTGTTCGTTGAGCAATGCAAGTGATCATATAAAATAAAACCATTTCATTAAATGTAATGTAGGTGTGCAAATAATGTCTTAAGTCTAGCAAGAAAAGAAGAAGACTCTTTTATAGAAAATTGAAGATTCAATACAATGTCCGTAGAGGACTTAATTGAAAGGAAAAAATACTAGGACCTACGAAGGTTGACTGAGAGACTATTTTTCTTTTTCTTCCTTTTTTTTTTTTTTTTTTTTTTTAAGGATAGGTAAACCCTAGTCTAGCTACTCTTCACGGGTTGGACCGCCGTGGAGCTTGAGCTTTCCTTCGTAGATCACCCACCGAATTTCTTTCTTCGCTCCACACACTTGTCCTGTCACATGACCATAATGCTTGTGGTACTCACGTAACTTGGCCCCGTCAACTCTACTTGGGTTTCTTGGCTTATGATTCTCGAGAGGTGTGAGAAGGCTTCGTTTCACCAAATCGTTGAAAACTTTGCTCATGGGCATCCCAAAATCATCAGCCGACGTTTCGACCTTGCACTTCTTGAATTGACCTCTTGTCATAACTTTCGTCTTTGGCCCATGGAGGTTCTCAAGCTTCCCATCTTCTATCAACTTTTGGATCTCATGCCTCAAAGCGGTGCAATTGTCGTTGTTGTGCCCATGGTATTGATGGAAGCGACAAAGTGTTTGGTCTCGTCCATTCGTCGATACCGGGGTTCCCGGGCTTCCAATTCTCGGTGGCTTTATCGCTTTTTCTTTCACTAGCTCTTCTAGAATCTTGCTTAAAGGCATCTCTCGTATTGTTAAAGTGAAAGGAGCAAGGTTTTCTGGGGACCTTGTTATTCTCAAAACTCAGATTCCCATTGTCCAATTGGTTCCACTTTGTTGGATTTGGTCAAGGAAGTCGTGACATTCTTTCCTTTGTGAGGTGCGGTCTTGAGCCGGATACGGTTGTCGCTTGGTATTGGGTTATGCTCGGTGGAGTCATTTCTTTGCCTCGGTCCGACATCTTGGGTCAAGGGAGTATTGATACTCATCATGAGGTCAAGCTTCTCTTGCATACCGTTTCACTTGCTCTATCAACATTGCCACATAGGGGTCAACGGGGACTCTTGGGCTACCGGAATCGGCAAATGTGACTTGTAGTAGCGAACCGACGGCTGAATTCATTAAGTCCGGTAGGTAACATGTGCTCGAAAACTCGGTTCATCTTTTGGTAACTCATGATCACATTCAAAGCGGGTATAGGGGCTTGAGAACATAGCCACATATCTCAAACCGATTATGTGAGGTTGGAGCATAAACCGGCGGTGTATTGGCCGAGACCGAGGGATAAGTGGGGTGAAGTTCAATCCGTTCCGAGGAGCCGAGGGCGATGGGGCCACGATGAGCCGGGATGTTGGAAAGGACCGAGGAGAAGTGGTCCTTGGCAAGGGATCATATGTGGATGGAGGAAGGTATTGGTTATAGGCCGGAGGCGAGATGGCTACTTACGGAGTCTCATCTTCGACCACTACCGGAGAACCGTTGGACTCAATTGTTACTTGGACTCCATTGCGGTGAAGAGCACCGATAAGCAATGACATTGTTCTTCATGAACCTTACGGGCATTTTCCAAAGCCGGGACTAACTCTTCCTTCCTAATCATCGATTTCCCATACCCTCACCGTTTTCTGTCAAATCCGCCATTCCCGACTCTACGAGCCGATGAAGCTGTCTGAACTGAAAAGCCGCTGACCCAGTACTCTCGCTCACTTCTTTTTCGCTGCGGGAAAGGGATAGGCAAGGTTTAGACTCGGGGATAGGTAAGGTTTAGACTCGAAGGATAGGTAAGGTTTAGAGGTAAGTGTTTAGGCTGAAGGCTCAAGTAACACGCACTTATTGCTTAACTTTTGCTCGAAACACATTTTCTCCTAATCCTAATTGATCGGAAAAGATGAGACCTTGAATGGTCAAGATTGAAAATAGAGATCGGACCGAAGGGGGTCACGATTAAGGATTTGACCATGAAAGGTCGAGTCGGGAAATCGGAGATCGGACCGAGGAGGTCTCGATTAAAGATTGACCATGAAAGGTCGGGACAAGAAAATCAAAAATCGGACCGAAGAGGTCTCGATTAGGGTTTGACCATGAAAGGTAGGGATAAGGAAAACGGAGATCGGACCGAAAAGATCTCGATTAGGGATTTGACCATGAAAGGTCGGGATGAGGAAAACGGAGATCGGACCGAAAAGGTCTCGATTAGGGATTTCAGAGATAGGAACATGCAATTATGATTACACTAATTGTTCAAGTTTACTTAAAACAATGTCTTTTATTTATTTCTATTTGGTTGGAAAAGGGGGGGTTTGCCCTTCTTTTTCGCAACTACTCTAGATCCTGGATCAGTGGGTTCCGTCACTACGTCTATAAGCCCCTCGTATTCCACCTGTATTTCGACCTCCCAGGGTGGACAGCCCCGGGCGAGGGTCCTATAGGGCACGCGGATCCCACCAACCGAGAGTAAAGAACGCTCCTAACGGGTCTAGCGGGTCATAGGACCTTTCAACGCACGAGCGATGCGGATTATAGTCAAGGCAATACCGGGAAAGTCTCGTCTCTCTGCCTTGACGGATCTTTGACAGAGTTTCGCTTGAGCGAATGACGTTTTTTGACTTTCGGTAATGTCCGAGAATATAATAGGCATGGGTCGGGCGGCAAAAGCCGGATGACACAGTGTCACATTGAACTTCGTTGCATACGCAGTGCGCGAGTCGGAATCGAAGTCAATGCTGGTCAAGATCTTGCCAATTTTTCCTCGTCGGAATTTTGGCAGAGCTTCGCTTGAGCGAAAGATCTTTTATTTTGGCAAAGACTTGGTCTCGACTCTTACGCATTCCGTGCGGGTCAAGGTCAATAGTCAATGTCGGAGTCAAGATCCCACCGATTTTTCCTTGTCGGAATTTCGGCAGAATTTCGCTTGAGCGAAAATCTTGGCTTCCGTTATGAGCTAAGGCTTGACCTTTACGTGGGTATGCAAGTGGGCTATATGACACGGACTAGACCAAAAACCAACCAAAAGTCACGGTTTTTGAAACGTGTGACACGGTGTGCATTGGTCGACACTTTTGGCTGCCATGGGGAGGTTGGGATGATTCCGTGCGCGCCGGGAGCATCGTAAGGCTGTCCGTGTGCCATTGGAACCACCCTCGGGTTTGAAGGACGTGCGTGCAAAAAGTGTACGAGGATATATCGGGTGCGCGTAGTGTGCGGTCTCCTAAAAATGTTCCTTTTGAGTTAAAACAGAGATTTGCATAAATGTGTTTTAAAGGAATGATTTTCGGGACGGGGAAAATGCAACACATAAGCACGTAAATTTTTCTCGGGAGCCCCGATCGGTCATGGAGCCGAGTAGCCCCAAGCCGCTAGGGCGCCCGGATTAACCATGATTTTTCTGGTGGAATTGCCGAGGTCGCCGGTCGAGAATCCACTGAGGATTGAGCCGCACGACTGCATGGATCAATTTTCCAGGTTCCACTCCTTTTGCTATTTTTCGGGTTATTTCCCGTTCAAAGTATGCACAGATTCCAAGATGCAAATGATGCAATGCAAGGTAAAGAAAGCAAGCACGATTAATGAAATCGGCGATGGGAGTCTAACCCGCTCAAAGGGAAAAGCTTTCTTCTATTTTTTTTTTCAAAATTATTTTTTTTCGAAAAAGGGATACTGGTACGTGGGATTGTTAAACCACCTGGTTATCCCAAGCCCCGGGTTAGGGAGCGATACAGGAAGGGTAAGTGGGGTCCACCTATATACCAAGTATCGATTTTTGTTTTGAAATATAAAGCTTTTCTCCTTTGGGATGATCCCCAGCAGAGTCACCAAACTGTGAATGTGGGCCCCAAAATTTTTTGTTTATTGGAATTCACGCGAGTTTGAAGACATCCGAGTTATTTGAAAAACGGAGTCGCCACGCCATTTTGATTACCTCAAAACTTTGAAAAAAAGGTTTTATGGGTTCGGAGGTTAAGTTACCCCTTGGGAAGAACGTTTGGCGTTCACCCAAAGTGCCTTGCCGGAGCAAGTCTCCCTAGATTTCATTAATCGTGTTTGCTTGCGTGCTTTCTTTGTGTGCATGTGTTTGAGAGTAAAAGGGGGAATGTCCCAAGTTGTCTTCCGGACTTACAAACCATTTGTTGGTTGTCGCTCGGGATTCCTTGGAATTTATGTATTTGGGATTATGATCCCGTCCTCATCTTGTGACTTGTGATCATCGCATTTTAACCTCGGGACCCTCGGGACTTGCGTGATCGAGAGAATGACTCTCTTTTGGTCAAAGATGAGGATCTTTAGGAAGGAATGTCCTTAGCCCATCGATCCTACGCTTTAAGACGGTCGAGCTCGTATAGAGACTTCATACTCTTTCTTAAGCGATAATCGGAGATATAGGGTTCAAGGTGTCCCTTTCTAAAGAGATATGGAACCTTTAATGGAAGGAATGATGCAAAGATGAGAACTTTTACACCGGTCCATTCCAAGGTTGGGGAAAAGGGGGAAATGCATGTAAAAATGATATTTTAGCAAAAAGATGGCATTTTTGGTTTGAAAATGATGCATTTGATTGCAAATGGATGTTTTTTATGTAAAGAAATGATCTTTGTGCAAAGAGTGCATTTTTAATGTGAAAAGGGATTTAAAATGGAAAAGGAATGATTTTAATGCATGAAAAATGGGATTTAGGTGTAAAGGATGCACCTTTATGTATGAGAATGATATTTTAATGAAAAGATGACATAGTATGTACATAGATACTATCTAAATTGCGAGATAGACATCGGGTTATAGCTTAAAGGGGTTTAACATCGGATTACGGCTTGAAGCGTGAAGCACGCAAGCGGCTACTTATGTCGCGTGACATAGGCCGCCTATGTCGCGTGACATAACTAGCCATTTTGCGAGAGGCTTTACAATTGAGATTTGCAGAGGTAACAAGGCACCAAAATGGTCAAGTTACTTCACAAACAAATCTCAGGGAGCATGTTTAACAATAATGAACACTTCAAGAGGGTGTGGATATGAGGGATCCACACTCATCTTGAGTGTTCATGCAAAAACCAAGTCAAAACGAAGATTTTATATGAAATGTAATGAAATAAAATGTGGATCTGGTAATATGAAGCTAAAGCATGCAACTTTAATCGAGAATACTATATTATCAATGCATGTAACACATAGATTTTATATTCAAAGGAAAATAGAGAGTGGAAAAGGGGTAGAAACTCGTTACCCTTGAAGATCCACAACTCCTATATCAAGTTAGGATATAGGAGCCTTCTAGCGTCCTCCTCAGGAGGCGAGTTCAGCCTTGGATCCTTGGGAACTCCTTGATTTCTTGATGTATGTGGGAAGTGTGTGTGTGGGAAGTGTGTGTGGGATGGATTTGGGAGGATTAGGTTGATTTGAGGGGTATGTGAGGAGAGAGGAGGCTTACGGAGCGTATTCCCTATAGAGGGGGACCGAGGGGTGGAAGAGGTGTGTGTAAAATGAGAGGTGAAGGCCTCTATTTATAGAGCGACTGCATGGGCTTGTTATGTCGCACGACATAACAAGCCATAGCGTTTCCTTCTAGAAACATGCAAGGTGGCATGGTTCTAGAACTCTCTGGTGGTTATGTCGCACGACATAAGTAGCCACTTCTGGATTCTTCTAGAAACATGCAAGGTGGCAGGTTTCTAGAAGGTTTCTCTGGCTGATTATGTCGCACGACATAAGTAGCCAGATCTGGCTTCTTCTAGAAACGTGCAAGGTGGCAGGTTTCTAGAAGGTTTCTCTGGCTGATTATGTCGCACGACATAAGTAGCCAGATCTGGCTTCTTCTAGAAACGTGCAAGGTGGCAGCCTTCTAGACGGGTTTTGGGATTTAAGAAAAACGTGCTTCTTAATCACCAAGCATTCCCTTCAGCCCTTAAAAGGCTTGGAGCGATTCGAATTGTTCGGAACTTTAGGAAAATACGGGAATTAGGAAAAATTACCGAAATTGCCGGGAAAATTAACCGAAAGGCATGAGCCAGATTTGGGTACTTACACTCACCCACTTCTTTCTCGTTGCGGGAAAGGGATAGGAAAGGTTTAGACTCGGGGTAGGTGTTTAGGCTGAAGGCTCAGGCAATATGCAAATTAGAATCTTCCAGTTTACTTAAAAAAGTGTCTTTTATTAATATCTATTTGGTTGGAAAAGGGGTTTTGCCCTTCTTTTTCGTAACTACACTAGATCTTGGATCAGTGGGTTCCGTCACTACGTCTATAAGCCCCTCGTATTCCACCTGTATTTCGACCTCCCAGGGTGGACAGCCCCGGGCGAGGGTCCTATAGGGCACGCGGATCCCACCGACCGAGAGTAAAGAATGCTCCTAACGGGTCTAGCGGGTCATAGGAACTTTCAACGCACGAGCGATGCGGATTATAGTCAAGGCAATACCGGGAAAGTCTCGTCTTTCTGCCTTGATAGGATTTTGGCAGAATTTCGCTTGAGCGAATGACGTTTTGACTTTTGGTAATGTCCGAGAAGATAATAGGCATGGGTCGAGCGGCAAAAGCCGGATGACACAGTGTCACATTGAACTTCGTTGCATACGCCGGGCGTGAGTTAGAATCGAAGTCAATGCCGGGTCAAGATCTTGCCAAGTTTTCCTTGTCGGAATTTTAGCAGAGCTTCGCTTGAGCGAAAGATCTTTTGATTTGTTGGCAAAGACTCGGTCTTGACTCTTACGCATTCCGTGCAGGTCAAGGTCAATAGTCAATGTCGGAGTTGAGATCTCGCCAATTTTTCCTTGTCGGAATTTTGGCAGAGTTCTTCTTCCGTTATGAACTAAGGCTTGACCTTTACGAGGGTATGCAACTGGGCTATATGACACGGACTAGACCAAAAACCAACCAAAAGTCACGGTTTTTTGAAACGTGTGACACGGACTGTGCATTGGTCGACACGGCCGCCATGGGGAGGTTGGGATGATTCCGTGCGCGCCGGGAGCATCGTAAGGCTGTCCGTGACTGCAGCTGGAACCCCCCTCGGGTTTGAAGGACGTGCGTCCAAAAGTGTACAGTATATATCAGGTGCGCGTAGTGTGCGGTCTCCTAAAAATGTTCCTTTTTGAGTTAAAACGAGATTTTCATAAATGTGTTTTAAAGGAATGATTTTCGGGACGGGGAGAATGCAAGACATAAGCACGTAAATTTTCCGGGAGCCCTGGGCCAGTCATGGAGCCGAGTAGCCCCAAGCCGCTAGGGGCTGCCAATTAACCATGATTTTTCCTGGTGGAATTGCCACCGAGGTCGCCCGGTCGAGAATCCAATGAGGATTGAGCCGTACGACTGCATGGATCAATTTTCCAGGTTCCACTCCTTTTGCTATTTTTCGGGTTGTTTCCCGTTCAAAGTATGCACAGATTCCAAGATGCAAATGATGCAATGCATGGTAAAGAAAGCAAGCATGATTAATGAAATCGGCGATGGGAGTCTAACCCGCTCAAAGGGAAAAGCTTTCTTTTATTTTTTCAAAAATATTTTTCGAAAAGGGATACTGGTACGTGGATTGTTAAACCACCGGTTATCCCAACTCCCACGTCAGGGAGTGTACAGGAAGGGTAAGTGGTTTCCACCTATATACCGAGTATCGATTTTTGTTTTGAAAATAAAAGCTTTTCTCCTTTGGGTTTATCCCCAGCGGAGTCGCCAAACTGTGAATGTGTGCCCAAATTTTGTTTTTGTTGGATTCACGCGAGTTTGAAGACATCCGGTTTAATCTGAAAAATGGAGTCGCCACGCCATTTTGATTACCTCAAAACTTTGAAAAAAAGGTTTTATGGGTTCGGAGGTTAAGTTACCCCTTGGGAAGAACGTTTGGCGTTCACCCAAAGTGCCTTGCCGGAGCAAGTCTCCCATGATTTCATTAATCGTGCTTGCTTGCGTGCTTTCTTGTGTGCATGTGTTTGAAAATAAGGAGGGAATGTCCCAAGTCGTCTTCCGGACGTACAAACCATTTGTTGGTTGTCGCTCGGGATTTCTTGGAATTTATGTATTCGGGATTATGATCCCGCCCTCATCTTGTGACTTGTGATCATCGCATTTTTAACCTCGGGACCCTCGGGACTTGCGTGATCGAGAGAATGACTCTCTTTATGGTCAAAGATGAGGTTCTTTAGAAAGGAAGGTCCCTAGCCCATCAATCCTATGCTTTAAGACGGTCGAGCTCGTATAGATGCTTCATACTCTTTCTTAAGCGATAATCGGAGATATAGGGTTCAAGGTGTCCCTTTCTAAAGAGATTATGGAACCTTTAATGGAAGGAACGATGTAAATATAGGATCTTTTACACCGGTCCGTTCCTAGGTTGCTAATGGGGGAATGGGGGAAATGTATGTAAAAATGACACTTTAATGAAAAGATGACATTTTTGGGTTGCAAATGATGCACTTAATTTAAAGAAATGATCTTTATTGCAAATGATGCATAAAGATTTGATTTTTATGCAAATGATGCATTTTTGTTGAAGAAATTGGCATTCATTATGCAAATGATGCATAAAGATTGCATTTTGAAAGGCATATGATGCTAGTTTATGGTAAAGACATGGTCTTTAAAGAAAATGATGCTTGGAAAAGTGATTTTGGATGCAAATGATGCATTTTGATTGAAAAGATTTGATTTTTATATGCAAAGGATGCATAAAGATGACATTTTTATTTGAAAATGGGGGTTTTAGGTGCAAAGGATGCACCTTTATGGGAAAAGACTACATTTTTATGACAAATGATGTCTAATGCATGCAAAAGGGGAAGGGGGAATATGAAGATATGATCTTTAATCTACCAAGTCCCAAGCAATATAAAAGTAATGCAATGAGCAATTTATAAAGCAATTAGGATGCGAGGTTAGGGCGTGCGAGGTTACCAATGGCTTCCTTCTTCTTCGTCGGGCGGAGCTAGGAGGAGAGGTTGGTCTTGGATCTTCAAGGAGGAGGGAGCTTCTTGGCCTTCTTCTTCACCTTCTTGGATCTTCCAGCAGTGTTCTTCACGTCTTTGGAGTGTTTGTGGGTGATTTGTTGTGTTGATTGTTGATGATTAAATGGGTAGAGGAGGGCTCTATTTATAGGCAGTCTGGATAAGGCTAATGAAGCCGTGCGGCTAAGGGCAGCGAGCTAATGCAGCCGTGCGGCATTATCCACAATGACTCAGCATTCTAGAACCATGCAAGGTGGCAAATTCTAGAACCTTCCCTACTAATTAAGAAAAACGTGTTTCTTAATTAGGAAGGATTCCCTTCAGCCCTTATTTAATTAAAAATAGTTCCGGAATGTTTCCGGAACACTAGGAAGGTCTGGGGAATTACCGGAAAACTTACCGAAATTGCCGGGAAATTTAACCGGAAGGCATGAGCCAGATTTGGGTACTTACAATAGGTTGTGACCAGTTGAGAGATTATCAACCGATTACAACTACACAACAAAAAACAAACAAAGCAATAAATGACACATTGTTTGAAGAGGTTCACAGTGTTAAATAACTGCTACGTCCTCTACCAAGTTTGGTCAGAACTTGGATTTGTGAAAGTGCACTACTATATTAATGGATTCTACCTATTACAAGTTGCAAGCCAATGATTGAAAGGCTGCCAAACTAGAGGTGACCACTAACGGGTCGTGCTACAATAAAGACCTGGTGTTTTCTAGAGATGTGCTCACAAGCTGAGCTGATTTCTCTAGGGTGTTGTGTGTGAGTCAATCAATGTGTTCCATAAGTAATCTAATGGAGGAACACTACAGAATTGATTGAGGTGCCAGTGAATAAGTCCTAACAGAGATGTCTAGTAAATGAAGGGACTTGCTTTGAATGCTTTGAACTAGAGAATGTGCAGGTTGGTAGTTCAAAGCAACTCACTCTCAAGAATCATAAATGCACCACCCTTCTTCAATGCTCTGATGAAACTATTTATAGTGAACTTGAAAAGGAGCCGTTGTCTTTGAAGAGGTTGTAATGATGACTTGGACTGGCATGCATTAAATGGGAAGATCCTTGCATTAAATGCCTGAGATTGGATAGAGAGTATTTCCAGAGATAGTTGGGGCGCATTTGTAGTCGGTTACTTGACATTCTCAAAGAAGGTACTGGTTTGTTGCAGAGATGTCTTGTCAGCATGCTTGCTTTACCAACTTTAGCTAAAGTTGATGGCTGGGTAGTTGGGAGCAATTAATGCATCGGCTAGCTGCTAACAGGGAAGCTTGAAGAGTAAGCCTCAACCGGTAAGATGACTTAACCGGTAACAGAGGTTGATCCGGTAACTCAACCGGTAAGACAGGTTGACCGGTGAGACAACTCCATCGGTAAGGCAGCTTCCAAGGAGTAACTCACATTGCAGAAGGAAATTCTCAGGTCTTCAAATCTTCAAATCTTGAGAAAATACATAACAAAAACACTGGGCACTAGCACTAAGGGAACCTATGGTACATAGAAAAATTCTATTTGATCTAATTAAATTAGGGGTCCTCATTATTGCTTGTTATGATTGCGATTAAGCAATTCTAAATCTAAACATATATTTGACTAACAATTACAAATATGGAGAATCACCCATTACAACTCTCAAATTATGTGAACAAATTCTTGATCACAAGAATTAACAACTGTGCAACCCTAATCTATAGAAACAGATGAGACAGAATTGAAGTGATACAGACAAGCTAGAAAATCTATGAAGCCCATAGAAATTACTAACTTAGATCCTAAAATTATTGATAACCTATCAACTAGAATTATTCACGATACGAGAGAAGACAAGTATTTATACTCTCAAAACCCTAAGCCAAAAGGATTCCAAAACCTTGAAGAAAAAGTCAAATTCACTTAAGGTAACAAGGTTTCCTCTTCTTGTTTTTCTTCCTTGTTTCCAAAACAACTTCAATCTCTTTCACCTTTTCCGTCTTGGATTCAAATCAACCTTGAACTTGTTCTTGGAATCTCTCTTCGAATTGAATTCCATCACAAAGGCATAATCCTAACAAATCTCCACATTGACTTTTATTCTCCCATACCAATAATCAAAATGGACTTCTCCATCTCTAATGCCTCGACAGTGTTACACCGAACACCCAACTTGTCCTCCAGATAACCAAATTTGTGTCTTCCTAGATACCCAAATGTGTTATGCAAACACCAAAATAATTTGGGGCAACAGTTGATTATACTCATTCAACAAGTAAATAAATGTGTCTTCTAGACACCCAAATTGTGCTTCACCGAGCACTCCATGTGTCTTCAAGACACCCAAATCATGTCGCTGTAGCAGGAAATCATCATTGCCCCCACTAGAAATTAAGCAAATCCAACATGCATTCGATCTTGCCAACTAAAACGAATGAAGTGACATAACCCATGAAATCCTAGCAATGGCCACTTGCTCCTTGACTCCCTCTTCACTTCCCAAATGTGATAACTTAGAATACTCAACTCATCCCCCCTTTCTCCTCAACCAAATCAAATTGTGTGTGTCGACACACTAACTTTTACTTACCTAGTTCAACTCCACTTTGAGTGACCTGCTACTCCACTTGTTTGTCAACCACCACACAAGAAGCCACATAGCATGCTTCCTCCATATGGTCTTTATCATTGTAGAAACCCCATTCTGAACACATTATACATGATTACACTACTCTAGTCTCGCCTTTTGATTTTAGGAATGAGACCTGCACTTTAGTCATGTTTCGTTAAGTTTCTGACTAACTCCATTAGTTTGTACTTAACTTACTAAAGAATGCCCAAAGAGGGACAAATATTCAAATGACTAGCTGTTTCGTACGAGACACATAGTCTCGCATGAGACAACCCCCTCAGGAAGGTTGATTTCTTTTCCTTTCAAAGATGATTTCTTACTTGATCATGACTCTCCTTAATTTGGGAATTCACTGATTGTGACCTTCCGAGAAGCTTCTCGGATGATTTCCTACCTTACTTGGACTACTAAACTTGGTGACCAAGTCTTATGACCCTATAAATACAAGATGATTTCTTTGTATTGAAGATCCCCGACTAATACATGTTTTATACACATTTTGCCACGTTCTCTCCCTAACGAAACTAGCAAAACAACTCTCAAAATTTCCCCAAATTCGTCCATAAACTTTGATCAAGTCCAAACAACAAGATTCAAGCCTTTGTCTAGGCTATTCATTGAAGAATTCAAGATCTTTTTCAAGGTAAACTTCCTTTGATTTTTTGTTCTCTTCTCAACCTCTATTTAATCTTTAGAGAAGTGTAATTCCATCAAATCTATAATCGACCTAGAGCCTCTCTAAATCATGGAGATGGTCTCGAAGCACAATGATCCGACATCCCAACTAACAGATCTAATCTAATTAAGTTATTTGCATTTTTTTTAATTTGTTTATAAGAACAATCTAATTATACCCTCGAAGCAAGACCAATCATAAGATTGGGTAGAATTGGTGCTCATTAACCTTCCAATCCTATAACTTAACCCCCGAACCCATGAATCTAAATTAAAGAATGGTTTTTCTATTTTTCCATTAAATAATATAGACGCCGTCTCGAATATAAAAAGAGGATGTTAATCGCGCATCATATCACAGTGGCGACTGCCGGAGAACAATAAATTAAAGTGGGTTAGACTTGCATGATCTAGGGTTTATTTAAATTATTCTTATTTTCTGTAAAAAAAATTGTAATTCTGTAGATTTTAACTGATGTCTCGCACGAGACAACCCTTTGTCTCGCGCGTAAGACAAGTTCCCAGATCAGTTTGGTTTTCTGGTTTTCTCCGTTCTTACGTCAATTTTGAAAAACTCAATTTGAACATGTAAGGGGAATCATAGAAATCAGTTTGTATAGAGTTTCTTCATGTTAGGACCTTCCTATTGATGAGAAACTCATCCTCAATCATAAGTTTTCTTGTACTAACTCTCTTTTTCAGGAAATTAATGATTGAATGTTGTATGGATGTATGTTTGTGATTGGTTTTCGGATTAAATACCGGTCATTGGTTGACTCAAGAGTTGTAAGCAAATTTAATTATTTTTCTCTCTCTTAGTTGGAACTACGTTGGGTTGAGTCTTCCTAAATTTGGAGAACGTAAGCAACCACTTGGTCCGCACCAAGCACTCATGATATAAATGTTTGCATAGAACGTGCATACCCTATTTAACCCGAGGTCCCATGCTAAGGATGGATGTCGGTCACCTATGTCGCTTGTCTCTCCGAAATTGGTGCACCCTGTGAGAATGCGGGTTTAACATCATCTTTTTATTCGTTTTTACTCAAGTTGGCACCTATATTATTAAATGGAAATATAGAAAAACCATATTTTTCATTAGATTCGTGGGTTCGGGTGTTAAGTTATAGGATTGGAAGGTCAAGGAGCACCAATTCTACCCAATCTTATGATTGGTCTTGCTTCGAGGATTTAATTGAATTGCTCTTTTAATTGAATTAATAAATAAAAAATTAGATTAGTTTTTATTAGTTGGAATGTCGGATTGTGTGCTTCGAGATTGTCTTCATGAATTGAAGGGACTTTAGGCTAATCCTTTTGATGGTGATAACACTACTCTAAGGATCAACCTTCTTGAGGAGTTGTATCGTGCGAGACAACTAGTAATGTTACTATTTTGCCCCTCTTTGGTTATTCATTAGTCAGTTAAGTCCAAACTAACGGAGTCAGGAACTTAACAAAATGTGAAGAAAGTGCAGGTCTCATTCCTAAAAACCAAAGACGAGACTAGAGTAGTGTAATCATATATAATGTGTTCCATTTGGTATGTCTACAGAGCCCCTCAGCGATATAACTTATGAAGGAAGTAATGCCCTCGATAGTAAAGATATCCATTCAGAACTTTGGGATGGTCATTCAGCACGGATGCTTACGTATCTCTATCGGAGAATTAGACCAAAACCTAGTTCTACTCCAAAAGACTAAAAAAAAAGACTATTTCAGGTATTTTGAATATAAATTCTTGTAATAGTAAACTCATACTAAGGAATCAAATCGTGACCCAATTATGAATATACATGTTTGTCTTGGTGGTTTGCCTGTTTTCGCTCTGAACTTGTGGATTAGAAAACAAAGATTTACCTATATTGCCTTTGAATTCTGACGATTCGCCTGTTTGGGCTCCAAACCGATTTCTGTTGATGATGATTCTCCTGTCATGGCTTTGAACTTGGGGGTTGAAACATGGGTGAGCGAAGAGATACACTCAAGTGAGGATATATTTTAAAGACTTTCTAGTTTCACTTGCTTGACTTTGTATGTCCTTACCTTCATTTGTAATTGTGAACCTAGTTCGCGATTTTCGTGATACATTACAACCATAAATTCATATTTGATCCTTAAATAGTAGCCGAGTTGACAGTTGTGGTTAAACATGCGTATGAGTGTCCTTGTGCATAATTTTCATCTTATTATCTTTGATTTAGAGCATGACACAAGTGACCCTATAAAATATCTTATTTTAGTAAAGATGATCTCCCTTTTATTTATTCATATGATCATTCTATGGTGGAGAATTGTAAGTTAGATGCATCAATGTAATTTTAATCCCATGTTCATAATAAATCTTGTAAATTATGTGTGTTTGTAAAGGAACTGAGACTTATATGGCTAACAACCCTTTATATGATTTGAACATCCCAAAAATAATTTCTTGCTTTTTAACCTTTTATCTTTTGTAGTTTAGAGAGTAGTTTTATTTTGGTTTAGTTTTTTTCTTTTACTCGAGGATGAGCAAAAGATAATTTTGGAGGTATTTGATGCATGTGTTTCGACCTATTCATATGATATACTTTTATGCTTATTTAATGCTCAACCTTGGGTGTTTGAATGGATTTTTTGAATGTTTATGAGTACAGGGGATCGAAGGAAAATTTCATGGATTATGATCATAAAGAGTATAAAAGGAATGATCAAGAATGGAGCGGAAAATGAGGAAAGAATGAAAGTAACAGAAAGACAAAAAGTATGCGACCATGTGTAAGCATTACCATTGGATATTACTCGTTGAAATATTTCCAACGGTATGTGGCACGTCCCAATCAGAGTCTGTATGAAGAAGTTATGGCCTCTGGAAGTTTGCAAACAAGGTCCAAGTCTGCAAAGCAAGGAAGGGAGACCACAGAAGCTATGAAGCGCGGCCGCACAGCAAGGAAGAAATAGAAACCATCACACGACCAAGGTGTGCAGTCGCTCACCCCTACCCATGCGGTCACAAACCACCCCCCAGCAACATCAGTTTTTCATCTTTGACTAGGATTTGGTCCTTATTTCCTAATCCTTGTCTTCTACCTAGTATAACTAGAATGACTCCAGCCATATTTTAGGGATATAATTTATTCTACTTTTCAAGTTTGTAAACAAGGATTCAAGATTCAAGTTCCAGGTTTTATATTCTTAATTTTATTACTTTTTTTCATTGTTATGGAGATGAGTAGCAAAATATCTTGATTCATGGATTGTATGTAGTAACTATTGGATCTCTATGTTACACATGATTTAATACTTTCATATCAATCTCCTTCTTGTTCATATCAATATTCTTAAAGACTATTTTAAGGTTTCAATTGTATGTTAATATGTATTTGATCTTTAAATTACTTAGGTATAAATTGTTACACTAGCATGAATAAATTATATATTGATCATTATTGTGACGAATAGATTCAATTGAGGAACTAGGGAAATCAAAATAATCTAGGTACAATTGTTTTTAAGGATTAAATGAATTTCTTTAATATTGTATTGACCTAGCAGAAATTATAAACAAGAAGGAAATATTACAGTCGCAATCCGCACATCAAACGTCCAAACCCTTAATTTTGTGAACAAACCCTTAAATAAGATTGATCCCTTTTCTTATTAAAAAAATAGAGTGAAGATAGTTATGAATCCCAATCCATGAATCCCTTGTTAAATTGATTTCCTTCTTTTGATTTAATTCTTGCTTTTGTAGTTTAATAATAAACACAATCAAAAACCCTTTTGTTACTTTGTACTATTTAAATCAACTTTTTATCACATAAGTAGACTGTGGTTCGACCTTTGCATTTGTACGTTACTATAACGATACTAGTACACTTGCTAGGTATTTATTATAAGAGGGAAAAATTCTCCATCAATAAACAGTAGGGAGCTTAAGATGAAGGTGGGAGCGCACATAATGAATGGATGGGCGCTCCATATTTAGAGAGGGACACTCCAAAATTATTGTTGGCGCTCCTTCGATCCTTGACTCAACTAAGAAAGCTCTCAGAGACTAAGTACAAATTCAACCTATTCTATGAAATGGACTATCTAAAAATTGAAGTATAAATACTTCTTACATAGGGTCCTAAAGTCCATAAAATAACAAAGGTGATGGTATCAATCAAATCTAACATAGGTTTAGGAGTGTATAGGCCATTATACCCAACAATCTCCCTTATTTCATTGATGTCATTACCTACTATAACAAAGGAATTTCATAATACTTGATAAAAACATGTCCAAATGACTAAGTAAGGTAAATCACGTCTCAAGTTAATGCACACACTAGCTAGTGTTATTGATTTTTATTTTATCCTATAAAATACTAAAAATTACAAAGTGAAAGATAGGAATATCATTCAGTGCATACAAGATTTATGAGTTTTGTTTAGTATGCATTTAAACTGAATATTTAAACATCATGCATAATAATATGAGAGTAAAGGATTATATGCCTGAAGTTTGAAAACAATTCATTCATTGTTCTATAAACAAGTGGTTTGAGTTGAACAAAGTTTAAGCAAAAAACAATGATGCATCTTTTTTCATTAATACTTGAAGGTAAGATTACAAGCATTAAGGAAAAACAAAGCAGAATAAAAAGTAAAGACAAAAATGTAAAAAATAACTAGTCTAAGGGCATACTAAGGATGAGCAACAAAACAAATAAGGAGCTCCAGAATAAACAGAAGGGAAAGCAGCTTGGATGATATCATGGATAACATCAAACCTATCATCCAGAGTTGCAGCAACATCAGCTCCACGATGCGCTTCATCAAGAGTAGTCTGGAGGCCAACATGAAGATTATCAAACCTTTCCTGAATGGCAGTTTGATTAGCAGCTAAGGTATTCAGAGTCTAAGTATTTTCTTGCCACAACCTCTTCAGAATAAGTTTGGAGTTGATAATTATTTTGCTGTTGAAGGTTAGTGATTTGACCAGATAGCTCTTCATTGAGCTCAAAAGCCTTAGTAGCAGATCTGTCAAATGAAGTTCTAATAAATTCCTTGAGTGCATTACCATTTGATATAGAGCGTTGAGATCAATATAGGCAATACCACTTCCACTAGCGCCAATCCTCGCCTGGTCAATTTGCCTTAATCTCTATCACCTCAACAACCAAAGCTTCATCATTATACATTAAAAACCTTGTTTGAAGAACCTAATTCAAACGCTGAACAATAAGGTCAGAGAGGTTGTTCATGGCACTGGCCATGGAGGCATCAGTGACGCTGGAAATTTCTTCCTTAGTTATAGTAACAACTCTCTCCCCCTTAATGACATCAAGGGTCTCACTGTAAACTGAGAGAGTAGCAATATGGGAATCCAACTGCTCTTGGATCTTGGTCTGCGCAACAACAACCTGATCAAACCTAGAATGAAGAGCGATTTGACCAGCCAATAGAGTTCATGGTAGTCTGGTGTTCGCGTAGATATGATGGAGGTATTGGAAGTGTTAGATTGAGTGGGAGCTATTTGTAGTGGATGAGAAGTCTGTTTGGGAGATGGAAGGAGAGGGGATATGAGTCTGGAAGGAAAATGGGTAAAATCGTGAAAACTTTGCTCATGACGAGATTCATCATCAATAGAGGGCGCAAGCTGATCTAGGTCTTTAGGCATTGAAAGGTGTATAATTGATGGTGGTGAGGCATTAGGAGTCCTGGAGAGGGAGGGAGAAATGTCACAAGCCTCATTAACTAGAAGGCGCCTAGAAATAACTTCCCGAGCTACCATAATTAGCTCATCTTCTTCATCAATATCTTCTTCACCAATTTCTTCATCATCATCCTCATCTCTCAAAAGTGAGATGCTCAGAAGTAGCAGTAGGGTTAGCTTGAGTTCTCTCCCCCTGAGATTCAGCATCATCACTTAAGTCTTCCTCAGAAACAATGTCAAGAGAGGGGGCATTGTAGGCTTCTTGGTCTTTGTAGTGGGTGCACGGGAAGAGATGGAGCCCTTCTTTATAACATAAATATACTCTCTGAAAATATTTTCTAAGGCATGAACGCCTACAACAATTGATTTCTTGAGCTCCTTAGATGAGATCTTGGCTTTATTCAAACCCCTGGGTTACACAACAGTATCCTTTCTTTTTTGACCATTGGCTTCCACAAACTTATAAAGACCCTTTCCTGAAGGTCTAGGCACTGCAATACCCTTTCCTTTCTTCAAGGCGTGCCTTCTTTCAAGGCGAGCTTCTTCGGTTAAACCATCTTCATCATCTGAGCCTTCAGGGGTGCCTAGGTCAGGCGCCTCAACATCCTCAAGTACTGGAGCTTTGCCATCCTTCTTGGTTTTGGCTTTAGGAGGAGCACCAGTCTTCTTTGCAATTTCCTTACAAATTTCTTCCAGGGTATAACAATTGAATTTTTTTGCTGTGTTATCCTTGAGAGCTGGATTCTCTAGGATATAGCTGTTTGCCCAATTGTGCCCTAATTTTTTACAAGTCCCATATCTGGTCAAAAACCTCGAGAGACACACTTTGGAATCTCGAGGTTTTCGATTAAGCAGAAGCAAGACTGAATATTTGGAGTGTAAGTTTAGCAGTGTTGGAAGTAGGGAGGCAGGGGCGGTCACATTTGATGGAAATATTATCCAAGCTTCTGAGTTTTTTTGCTATCTTGGATCCATTATCCAAAAGGATGGAGAATTAGATGGAGATGTGGCTCATAGGATTAAAGCAGGTTGGTTGAAGTGGAAGAGTTCCACAGGGTTTCTATGTGATCGCGGCATGCCCAATAGATTAAAGGGAAAATTCTACCGCACGGCAATTAGGCCGGCATTGCTTTACGGCACCGAATGTTGGGCCGTGAAAAAGTGTCACGTGCATAAGATGAATGTGGCGGAGATGCGTACACTTCGATGGATGTGCGGTCATACAAGAAAGGATCGATTGGGGAATGAGGTGATCAGAGATAAAGTAGGAGTTGCGCCCATTGAGGATAAAATGAGGGAAAATCGTCTAAGGTGGTTTTGACATGTGAGAAGGAGACCGAGTGATGCACCGGTTAGGAGGCCAAAACAGTGGAGAAATGATAAAATGGCGAGGGGTAGGGGAAGACCCAAACAAACTTGGATTAGAGTAATTGAAAATGATATGAGTTTACTTGGAGTGAATGAAAGTATGGTGTCGAAGAGGCCGGAGTGGAGGGCAAAAATCCATGTGGGGGGTTGATTTTTTTTTTTGATTTGTATGTTTATTTATTTATTTATTTATTTTTTATTATTTATTTATTATTTATTTATTTATTTATTTATTTATTTATTTATTTATTTATTTTATTTTTTATTATTTATTTATTTTTTTTAATTTTTTTTTCGCGATGACATATGAGGATTCATGTTAGCTGACCCCAAATTATTTTGGGACTAAGGCTTTGTTGTTGTTGTTGTGCTGTGCTGTGTTGCAGGCCAGAAGACCTTAGAAGGCCATTTGGGCGATTTGGTCTTCTCAAGGACGTTTATTTGCCTAGAGATTATTACAGTGTGTGAGCATTCATATTATGAGAATCATAGATCTACAATTTATTAATTTAATGCAAATTTTGTTATGTCCTCAATTGACATAATCTTCTTATATCTACTTCTGATTTTGTTCCTTCAATGGATTCTTTTGTATGCTGGATTTTTTATTTATTTTTCCCTTTCGTGTTATATTTTCAAATTGAATTATTCTTAAAGTTTTTGAGATTTAACAGTGAAGTTAACCTTTTGAAGACACAAATCAAGTATTAAGAGTTCTCTTGACACACTCGAGTGAGTAGTAAAAGTTTTTGTGACACCAATCAAATAGTTAGAATTCTGTTGAAGGTGATGTGTATGGTAGTGAAGATTTGAAGGAAATTGGGTTTGATTACATTTTGAAGATCTTGAAGAATTTCAAGTCATATTATACTGACACTTTCAAGGTCAGCGTCTGTGAGCTTGCTTTATGTGCTTATGATGACCTTCCATATTACTGGGAATTACTTTAGTTAATTTACTATAGGGGGCTATTTGTAAACTTTCTTTCAGCAATAGGGTGTGGATTTTTTTTTGGGTTTTGGGGTTACATGCGCAGCGGAAGATTTAGCAAATAACAAAATCCTAGCCTTGAATCCGTCTAACATGAAGAGATTAAAAACTATGAAATAGATTTACTAACCTTGGTTGCGAGTTTGTCTTTTGTATACGATTCGTAATTCACCTTTGGGTTGTAGACGAAACTTTGATTTTCTTCCTTGTTCTTCCTTGTGATGAATCAACAATGCTAGGCCTTTAAGCTTTAGGTGATAAATCAATCACCCTCTATCGGTAATCCACACGTGAATGAACCAAGATCTATATCTTGTTGGATTGCTAGATGATCCCCGATTATTGAAACACCTTTCAATAATCTATGGCTAATATGGAATTGAATCTAGGGTATTTTGATCTTTGATTCGTAATCAAAATAAAGAGAATTGTGTTTCTCAAGCCCTGAAATTCGTATGTGTTGGCTGGGGTGAAAGGGCATATTTATACTTTATAAATATCCCTAACAATTAGGGAGAAAAACCCTAATCCGAGCCAAAAATGGATTTTCAGCAGAAGGGCACGAGTCGTGCTCCTGGGCATGACTCGATATCACGAGTCGTTCCAACAAGACATAAGTCATATATGCCCAATCCAAGTCGTGGCACGAGTCATGACCAAAAAACCACTCGTGCTGATGAAGGGCACGAGTTGTGCTCCTGGTCACGAGTCGTGACAGTGTCTAATTTCCAATTTTCAGCCATTTTCTAATTTTTTCTTTGTGTGTGACCCTTAAGTAATTATATTTTATGTTGGTAGTGAGTTTTAAACATCAACCTCATAAGACATTAGTTATTTCTAGCAAGTCATTATGTCCACCCAATTAAATATAACATCAAAGCTTGATTCCTTGATAGATCAATGTCACAATCCCTTTGTCACACGATGTCATTTTGAACATAAGTCATGGTCCACGTCAACTTATATTGTTCAATGCTTTTTTGATTTCGAATATGTTAATAATCAAAGCATTTGATCTCTATCAAATCTCTTGAGTGTGGCCATACATTTCATCAACACTATTCATCGAGGGGCCCAAGCAGACATCTCTCGTAACAAGGGACAAATCTCATCTTGACTTATCATTCTTCCCTCTAAGAATCCAATCATGCTATCATAGCCCTTATTGCTATCCTATTAAAGATAGCGTTAGACTACATCAAACACAACATTCATCATGTGGAAGACGATGATTATCTCAGGTATTAAGGATTCTAATGACACGACTATCATGAGATTTGATCATGACATATATGACCATAGACCATGTCATAAATATCATAGATGGGTCGGTCCAATACTTTATTCTTTAACAAGTACCCATAAGTGTAATGTGCATTCTCATGCATATAATCATCACTATGATTATCCATTACCAACTTATACTAGTTATTCACAATAACTAGGGACACATAATATTATAACAAAACATGTAAAGCACATAATATTCAAGATAAACATTCTCTATTATAAATGGTAAAGACAATTATATAACGGCATTAGTTATGAGTCAAAATAACTATACGCCTAGGGCATAACACCAACAATCTCCCACTTGCACTAGGCCCAATCTCATATGTATCGTATACCCATGGACCTAACATGACCATCATGATTTGCTTGTGCGAGGGGCTTAGTAAGCGGATCCCCTATGTTATCATCGGTTGATACTTTTCATATCTTAACGCCTCCTCTTTTTATGAATTCTCGAATGAGGTGGAAACATCTAAGTATGTGTTTAGATCGCTGATGTGACCTTGGTTCCTTTGCTTGAGCAATGGCACCATTATTGTCACAATAAAGTTCCATCAGATTAGTGATACTTGGAACGATTTTCAAGTCACTAATGAACTTCTTGATCCAAACTGCCTCCTTAGCTGCATCAGATGCCGCTATATATTCGGTCTCAGTTGTAAAATTGGCTATGGTACTCTGCTTGGAATTCTTCCAACAAATTGCACCTCTGTTAGGCATAAACATAAACCCCGATTGCGATCTAAAATCATCTTTTTTAGTTTGGAAGCTTGCATCTGTGTAACCTTTTACAACAAGATCATCTTCCATCCCTCCCAAAACCAAGAACGCATCCTTAGTCCTTCTCAAGTACTTAAGGATCGTCTTAACTGCCATCCAATGGTTTTCACTAGGATCAGATTAGTATCGACTCGTCATGCTTAGAGCATACGAGACATCGGGTCTAGTACAAACATGGCATACATGATAGATCCAATAGCTGAAGCGTATGGGATCTCATTCATTCTATTTTGCTCACCAGTTTTCTTAGGATACTGAGTCTTGCTAAGAGTAGCACCATGACCCATTGGCAAGTTACCTCTCTTAGAATTTTCCATCTTGAATCTTCTAAGAACTTTGTCAATGTAAGTACTTTGACTCAAACCAATTATCCTTTTAGATCTATCTCTATAGATCTTGATGCCAAGGATGTATGCGGCTTCACCCATTTCTTTCATTGAGAAACACTTCCCTAACCAAGACTTGACAGTCTGAAGTGCAGGAATATCATTTCCAATGAGTAAGATATCATCGACATACAATATTAGAAATAGTACTATACTCCCACTGAATTTCATGTATACACAAGGTTCATCTTCATTCTTGATGAAGCCAAACTCTTTGATCGATTCATCAAAATGAAGATTCCAACTCCTAGAAGCTTGCTTCAACCCATATATGGATCTTTGCAACTTGCATACTTTATTAGAATTTTTCAGATCGATAAACCCTTTAGGTTGTGTCATATACACATTCTCAAGTAACTTTTCGTTTAGGAAAGCTCTTTTTGTTGGGTTTTATGAGTCCATGCGCAGCGGAATTAAGCATCAAATTAACACAAAATCCAAGCCCTAAGATCCGTTCTATACGATTAAATTGAATTCCTATGAGATAGAATTTACCAACCTTAATTGCTTTCCGGTCTTGAGCTATCGAACAATTTATTGGTGTGATTTTGAATCAAAATCTTCGATCTTCAAAACCTTTTGAATCTTCATATTGATTTGAACAATAGAACTCTAGGCCTTGATCGTCGTACGAGCGAAGACCCTCTAGTAGTATCCACACATTAGAATGAACCAAGAACAGTTCTTGTGAATTGCTAGATTTTTAAACCTATGGAAGAATATTGAGAAACCTTTTTGGTGATTTTCTTTCTTGAAATTCGGCTCTATTTCGGCTGTTTACAGACTCATATTTATACTACTTTAGTATTCAGAGTTTTTGCCCCGCCTCTGTGGCTAGTTATGTTGCGTGACAAACCTTGCCATGTGGCTAGTTATGTCGCGTGACAAACGTTGCCATATGGCTAGTTATGTCGCGTGACAAACGTTGCCATATGCAGGAACTTTCAATCATTCTTCCTTTGGTTTAACCAATTCATTCTAGTTGTGTGTGACCCAATAGGATTATATTATGTTGGCAATGAGTTCGATCATATCGACTCTCATAAGACATAAGCGAACTCTAGCAAGCCATTATGTCTACCCAAATAATATAACGTAAGAGTTCACGTTTCCAATGGTACACTTCCATTTCTCCTTTTGTCTCACGATGTTATATTGAACACAAGTCATGGTCCACGTCAACTTGTATCTGTTCAATGCTTTCTCGATCTTGAGTATAATGATAATCCAATCGCATTGGGGTGTGGCCACACACTTTCCATCATTATCACTCATCGAGGGGCCCAAGCAAAAACATCTCTCTTTCGAGGGACAAATTCCATCTTGACTTATCATCCTTCTCATCATGAATCCGATCATGCCAAAGATAGCCTTTATAAATATCGTGTTAAGATATCATTTGACTAAAATCAAACATGACTTTCATCATATGTAAGGTCATGATAATCTCAGGTCTAGGGACTAAATGAAGTGACCATATGAGATTTAATTATGACATTTGACCATGACATAAATCTCATACGGTTCAAGTCCAGTCACTTGTTCTCTAACAAGTACCCATAATTTCAATGTGCATCTCTATGCATATAATCATCATATGATTATCCATTGACAATTATACTAATTATTCTCTTAATAATCAGGGACGGAGATTATTACAATAAATATGCAAACTATGTAATAATCAAGTAATAAACTTTAAACGATAAAGATGATACATAACGGTTTTCAGTTAACATAACTAAAGCCTAGGGCATTACACCAACAATCTCCCACTTGCACTAGGCTCCATTTATGTATCAAATACTCGTGGATCTAACATGACCATCATGCTTCCGCCTGTGCGAGGGTCTTTGTAAGTGAATCCCTTATGTCATCATCAGTTGATACTTTGTATATTTTAACCTCTTCTCATTCTTTATGAATTCCTCGAAGAACGTCTAAGTGAGTGTTTGGATCGCTGTTGTGACCTTGGTTCCATTGTTTGCACAAGTGGCACCACTATTTGTCATAACAAAAGTTTCACCGATTAGTGATACTTGGAACATTTCCAAAACACTAATGAACTTTTGATCCAAACTGCCTCTTTTAGCCACATCATATGTTGCTAAAATTCGGCCTTAGTAGTAGAATTGGCTACAATTTCTGCTTGGAACTCTTTCAATCAAAATGGCACCTCTAATAAGCATAAACACAAATCCTAATTGCGATTTTAAAATAACTTTGTCAGTTTGGAAGCTAGCATCTATGTAACCCTTACAACAAGATTAACTTCCAATCTTTCAAATACCAAGAACGTATCCTTAGTTCTTCTTAAGTACTTAAGGATCATCTTGACTCCCATCCAATGGTTTATATCAGGATCAGATTGGTATCGACTCATCATGCTTAGAGCATATGAGACGTCGGGTCTAGTACAAATCATGACATACATGACAGATCCAAATCCGAAGCATATGGAACTTCATTCATTTCCCTTTTGCTCATCAGTTGTCATAAGACAATGAATATTGCTAAGAAAAATACCATGACCCATTGACAAGCTACTCTTCTTAGACTCTTCTAAGAATCTTGTCAATGTGAGCACTTTGACTCAAACCAATTTATCCTTCTAGATCTATCTCTATAGATCTTGATGCCAAGGATGTAAGAGGCTTCACCCATATCTTTCATTGAGAAACCTTTCCTTGACCAAGACATAACAGTCTTAAGTGTCGGAACTTGTTTTTCCAATGAGTAAGATATCATTGTAATAAAACAATAGAAATAATACTACGCTCCTACTGAATTTCATGCATACACAAAATTCATCTTTGTTCTTTGATGAAGTCAAACTCTTTGACCAATTCATCAAAACAAAGATTTCAATTCCTTGAAGCTTGCTTCAACCCATCTCATGGATCTTTGCAACATGCATACTTTATTAGAGTTTCTTGGATCGTCAAACTATTCGGGTTATGTACTATACACATCCTTAATAATCTTTCCATTTAAAGAAAGTCATTTGACATCCATTTGTCATATCACATAGTCACAATATGTGATAATGGCAATTGAAACTTCTAACAGACTTCGACATTGTAACTGGCGAAAAAGATTTCATCATAGTCAATACTATGAATTTACCTAAATCCCTTTGTTACAATCCTTAGTCATGAAAGTATACATCTTCACATCCATGTCGGTCTTGAAGACCTACTTACCCCTTTAGCTTTTACACCTTCAGGTAGCCCAATCAAGTTCCAAACTTGATCATCGAACATGGATTGTAATTCGGACTTCATGGTTCCTAACCATTTATCCAAATTAGGAGTGGACATCGCCTCAAGATAGGAAGTAGGATCGTCATTCTCAATGACATCCATCTTATTACTTTCAGATACGAGAAATCAATATTTCTTGGTTCGGATTGTAACCTATCCGATCTATGATGGACTTGTGCATCTTGAACCGGTTCCACAACTCCTTTGTGAACTTGGTTCCGTCTCTACTCTTGGTTCCATATTATTTTCGGGTTCTTGAACTCTCTTCAAGATTAATTTTACTCCTACTAGATTCTTTATTGAGAAACTATTTCTCAAGAAACAAATCGTGTAGAGCAACAAACGTTTTGTTCTCTTTGCGGTTGCAAGATTAATTTCCGAAAATAACTTTGTCAAATTTGGTGCTAACTTATAAGAGACAAGTCTCTTTTCATAAGATTCGCAACCCCAAATCTTCATGAAAGACAAACTAAGTTTTCTTCCATGCCACATCTCATGTGGGGCCTTAGGAACCGATTTAGTAAGGACTCAATTCAGTGTAACCGCATTATTTCTAATGCATATCCTCAAAAGGAATTAGGAAAGTCAACTTGACACATCATCGAATGAACCATGTCTAACAAGGTTCAATTCCTCCTCTCAGACACACCATACAATGTGGTGTTCCGGGTGGAGTCAACTCTGAAACGATTTCATAGTTTTGAGATGATTGTCAAACTCTTGGCTCAAATATTCACCACCTCGATCTAATCGAAGTACTTAATAGTTTTGCCAAGTTTGTTTTGCACTTCATCTTGAAATGTTCGAAACATCTCAAACAATTCACCTTTGGACTTCATCAGATAGACATAGTCATATCTAGATAAGTCTTTAGTGAAATGTGATGAAATACCGAAGTCTTCCCCTAGCAATGCTACTTAATGGTCCGTATACATCTCATGTATAATGACCGATAAGTCACTAGCCCTCCCACTACTTTAGTGTAGGGTGGTTTGGTCGATAATCCCAATAAATAAGATCCAAATTCCTCAAATGATTCATGGTCATATGAGTCTAAAAGTCCATGTTAATGGAGTTTAGATATATGTTTCTTATTTATTTGACCAAGCCGGCAATGCCATATGAACGCGTTGTTTATATTGTTCGGTTCAGAATTCCCATTTATATTTTAGATATCTTCAATATTATTTTGTTTCTTAACATCAAGGATATGAAGACCATTCAATGACATATGCATTACAATAAGGCATATCATTAAATAAATATAAAACTTCTTATTGAAAATAAGAAAATTATATCCTTCATCATCCATTTAAGAAACGGAAATAATACTCCTACTCAAATCCGGAATGTTGTCATACTTGTTCAAAACAAGTACTACTTCACAAGGTAAAGTGACTTCATAAGTCCCTATGGCTAATGTAGCAACCCTTGCTCCATTCTTATGCATAGGTTTAACTTACCTTCTTTGAGTAGCTTTCTATTCTTTGTTCCTTGCACATTTAAACAAATGTGGGATCCAATCCGGTATCATATACCCAAGAACAAGAAGTCGAAAGGAAAATATCTATCATATAGATACTTGAAGTAGTAGCAATCATATTGCCCTTCTTCACCTTTTAGGCCTTCCTAATAAGCCTTGCAACTTTGCTTCCAATGACAATCTTATTGCAATGATAGCAAAATGCATCCTTTTGAGACACTTTGGGTTTAGCCTCTTCGGCTTTGACAACTTTTGTCCTAGGTTTAGCAACCTTTGCTTTACCTTCTTTTCCTTCCTTTATGAACCCTTTTATTGTGTCAACCATTAACACAATTTGCGGATTGCTCCTTTTTTCATCATATGAAAAGAGCCTTCACCACAACATATATCTTTTGCCTAGCTTGCACTTGGAACATTTCCCTTTTTGCGTTATGCTAGAACAAAAGAATAGTTATCATGTGCTCAAGGTTATTCATAAGAGCCTTTAAATATGGTGGCAAATACAAGGCAAGCAATATTGTCAGAATCATCAATATGTTTCTAATGTTTCTTCCTTATTTGCCCTTTGCAACATTTGCAATGGGTTCAGTAGGAACGAATTCGTCAAGAACATACACATTATGTATTGTTCCTTTCGAACTTTGTCCTTCATAAGGACGAATCGCAATTATCATTATGTAATGCTATTTCTACAGCAAAATATACAAATTATATGATCACATATCAATATCAATACATTTATCATTTAAGAGCAAATAATGTATTTTACAAATACTCCCACTAAATCATACACCCTCCAATGCAAATAAGCATAATATGCATTTAATGGGCTAAGATCCAACTTTAATTTAATCTCAAGTACGCTATGGCGCACCGCTCAAGATTAAACTAATTAGGTAGAAAACATCAATCATATCGTATATGACTCTTAGATCTTTTATGAGATTTATTTAAGACATCATATGTCTAAGCATATTTTAATCTCATCTTATGCCTTGGGTCCAAAACCATTTTGATAACCCAATTAAGTTCATCCACTTTAAACGTATAGGAACCACCATTTCCTCATCTTGCTCGCAAACGAAATAGAATCAAAGCACCTTGCTATGGCAAGCCCACCCAAAACTATCCGAGTGGTCTCAAGTGTTTTAATCATGGATTGGCATAAAGAACTTAAAAGTTAAATGAAGGTTCTTTAAAGCATATTATAAGCATATCAACAAAGATAATCATAATGTACACCAGGTAAGTTCCTTAGAAAATAGGTGAGCCACAAGGACTGCTTAAGTACCAAATCTTCTTTCGACAGAACTCTCCTAGACATGCACAACTTAGAATACCAATTTGAATGCAACATAATCAATACTTTTTATACTGACTTGTTTCTCATAAACAATCAGACTCGAAAACTGACTTGTTTCTCATAAACAATCAGATTCCTTCAAATTTTGCATAAACTGACTTGTTTCTCATAAAAAATCAGAAAATCAAAATTTAATGTTTCAACTAAACATTTAGGAAATCACTATTCAATGTTTCAACTAAACATCTAATAAAATTCTTAACACTTAAGAACAAATAATTCATGCATCGCAACAATTAATAAAAACACATTTAAATTAATTAAGCATGCATCATAAACAATGAATTAATCTAGCATAGCCCTATAAATTTTATTTCCAGAAATTTATAGCATCCAGATTAAGACATAAAACATCTCAGATTGCAAACACAATCACAGATTAGCAGAAAAATTAAACAAACTGATTCTGCCCAGATTTGGCTTATTTTGTCGCATGACAACATCAGCCAGAGGGCTAGATTTGTCGCGTGACATAACTAGCCAGATTACCAGATTTCCACATGTGGCCTACTATGTCGCACGACATAGGTAGCCAGTTCGCATGATTTCCAGATTCAACCAATTCAGATTACATGGCAATTAAATCATATAAAACAGCCCTTTTACAGATTTAATTCATCATAATTCGAAAACGATTTTCACATTGTTTCACATAAACAATAAACATTCTATCGCATACAAAAACATGCAATGAACATATAAACAATTTATATAATCATTCTAGCATGTTAATTCAAACTTAACCATACGAACGGGGCCCTGATACCACTGTTGGGTTTTATGGGTCCATGCGCAGCGGAATTAAGCATCAAATTAACACAAAACCCAAGCCCTAAGATCCGTTCTATACGATTAAATTGAATTCCTATGAGATAGAATTTACCAACTGTTTTGGTAGAAAAAACAATAGAGTAGAATCTTAACTTTGATTAGTGTGTGGATTGAACAATAAGGAGGGGACTATGGAATTCGACTATAAGGAACAAAAGCATAAAAAAGAAATAATGACACTACAATTTGTTAACGAGGAAAACCTTGGAGGTGATAACCTCTTTGGAAAAAACCCCGGGAGTTAGGTCTCCAACCTTAAAAGTTTCACTATAATGATCACGAATACAACTTTGGAAGATAATGGAGAGGATTACAAGAGCCTGTGTGTAGAGTGTGTGTGCGTATGAGCCTTAGTGTCTGTTCCATCTCCATTTCCCCTTAAATATAAGTAAGTATGAAAGAGTCAAATATTGTTCCTACAATCTCGGGATATAGGCTTATCCTTTCAACCTCCGTGAGACCAAGTCGCCCTAGCCGTTGAAGGTGTGTTGAACGTGCTGGAGAATATCCCGCATTTTTCTCTTGATTACTGGAAAATAAGAATAAAGATTTTAGTAAATATTAAATAAGTAAATATTAAAACAATACTTACAGTGGAATGACATCTTGATATGCAGGATCAACTGAAGATGTCACCATGCTGAAAAATACCCACAACAATTTGTCCCCAAAAACATTTGACTATGTAGGCAACTGAAGAGGCAAAATGTTTTTCTGTCCCATTAAATGTTCAACCGCCAGCTTTACTTGATAGGACGGTTTAGGGATACGAGGCGGTTAGAAAGGAAGAGTCTTTATAGGAACTAGTAACCGCAATTCTGGATAACCATCAAATCTTCTCCCAATTCTTATCTAGATCTGACGTCTCCTACTATATTACGGTGAGAGTAACCCCAAAGAGCGCAGTTGTTATCCCTTCTCCTTCAATACATAGTTGCGACGTTCTCCAAAAAAGTGAGCCAAAATCAATATGTTTATTGAATTTGCGATTCTATAAAATCTTTGCTAACATATATCCTCACATGCAGTGACTCGATCTGGCTTCACGACGAGTGATATTGTAGCCAAATACAAAGGCAAGATGAAAGCGGAAGAGAACATACCAGAGACGGATAAGATTACTCCGAAAAGAAAAAGGGTAGAACAGATTTCTGGTGTGGAGAAACAAATTTGGAAAGAAGACGTGTTGGAGAATCAGGTAAGAATTAATTTGGGTCATTGGTACATTGATCCTCTTTCATTTTAGTAAAATGCCTCTTCTTGTTTGTTGATGACAGATTGTCTCGATGGCTAAGTTAATGTCCAAAGAAATCAGGATATGGAGGGAAAAATGCGATACCTTTGATATGAATGGGGTTGAATATGAGAAGGATTTGAAAGAAGCTGTAAGGATAATAAGGGAAAAGGGTTTGGAAATCAGAGACAAGAATGAAGAGATACTAAAATGGCGGTCCAGGCTTGCGAGTGTCGACATTAGTCATGAAAGGGAAATGGAAGAATTTCGGGATGACCTGGTGCATGAGACCGCAAAAGCAGTTTTCGAAACTAGGATCCAAATGATTGAAGAATATCAGGCGGGAGAGCATGTAAATTGGAACCTGAACGATGAGAAAACAGCTTTGCAGCGGATCCATGACGAAAAGGCGAACGAAGCTTCCAAGGATCTTGAGCAGATTGATGATGTTCATGACAGCGACATGGGATGACTCTTAGGATGGAAAAGAGTAGGATGCTTAATAAGAAAGAGCAGAAGTTTGGAGAAGTTACTCCTAATGCAACATCTGCGGCGGATGCTACCTGAAAAAGGTAAAATAACTTTGTTCTGGTTTTTTTTGAATGGTTTTACTGGGGTGGAATCCCTTAAAACAATTTTAATTTTAGTTTGGTTATGTAATGGGTCCATAAGGACCAAGAAAATCTCTTTTACGTGTTGGGTTGGTCCAACACTTTTGCCCTTTGATGTTGGTAGCTTGGATATTTTTATGGTCACTTTAATCTAGTTAAAGTTTAGTAGTTTTCAAGCATGTCAAGGTTTGTTTTCTTTTGGATGAAATTTTTCTTTGTACGGTTATTTGTTTTGTTCGTAAGGTGACATGTTAGTATGTCAAAACTGTGGATACTTAAGATGACATGTATATGCCATAACCCGTAGATACTTAAGATGACACGTATATGTCATAACCATAAGAATAATGCGTAAGATCAATCATTTAACTGAGTGGGAATGGGTAAGCTATATGAGTTTACCCATATAGGCCCACCCCACACCTCAATTAAAGAGATAACTTGCGCTCCAGGCGAAGGTGTGGTAACCTAACATCTTAAGAAAGAGGTAATTAACTCTTTAAACCTTAGAAGGGATTGTGTACCTTTACTTAAGAAGAGATGGCCAGTCTCTAACGGAGGAGAATTCGTTGTTCTTTGCGTGCTTTCGACATGTCCCCATGTAAATATGTTAACACCTCATAAAACAGAAACATGTTAATAACGGACGCCAACTAATGTTGACGCCTCTCCACAAGGTACGTTAGCGACATCTTGATTTGTAGAGAAGTAAAAAAGTACATAGGAAAAAAGAAAGGTTACAAAAAATTAAAAGACGATCCATACCTGGAAAAGATGAGTTCATGGGGAATTTCGTTTAAATGTAATACCTTTTAAGGTGAATGGCGTTCCAACTTCGCGGTATCATTTGGCCATCCAAGGTTGCCAGGCGATATGCTCCTTTCCCGGCCTGCACATCTATTAGGTAGGGTCCGTCCCATTTTGGGGCGAGCTTGCCTGCATTGGGCTCCTTTGTATTTTGGAATGCCTTTCGTAGGACTAAGTCTCCTACTTGAAACCTTCTAATCCTTATGTTTTTGTTGTAAGATCTGGCTACCCTTTGTTGATATGCTGCCATGCGAACTTTGGCCATGTCTCTCAGTTCGTCCACGGTATCTAAGTCATGTATCAAGATGTCTTTATTATGTTCAGATGTCAACAAATTGTATCTGGCCGTAGGTATAAGGACTTCTACTGGAATAACTGATTCTGTTCCAAATACAAGTGAATAGGGGGTTTGACCAGTAGCGTTCTTGGATGTCATCCTGTCAGCCCATAGAACCATTGGTAACTCTTCTGCCCATCGTCCTTTCTTCCGGTTCAGTCTCTTTTTTAAGTTGCTTATGATTATTTTGTTGCTAGATTCTGCCTGTCCATTGGCTTGGGGGTGAACAGGTGAAGATGTCACCATCTTGACTCCCCAAGATGTCAAGAAATATTGGGTTCTCTTACTAATGAATTGAGAGCCGTTGTCACAAATTATCTCTGATGGTATTCCAAATCGGATGAATATATTTCTTTTGATAAAAGATATAACTTCTTTGTCACGAACTTGTACGTATGCCTCAGCTTCTACCCATTTAGTAAAGTAGTCTGTCATAGCTAGTAAAAATACTCTTCCACCTGGTGCCCTGGGTAATTTTCCTACGATGTCCATTCCCCAGACCATAAATGGCCATGGTGACAGGATAGGATGTAGTAGCTCAGCCGGTTGGTGCAAGATGTCCCCATGTCGTTGACAGGAATCACATTTCTTTGCGTAGTCGACAGGCGTCTTTTCTCATTGTGGGCCAAAAATAGCCCATTCTAAGAGCCTTGGTATGTAGACTTACGCCCCCCGCATGATTTCCACATTCTCCTTCGTGAGCTCCTTTGAGAACTTTGATGGGCTCTATTTGCTTCTAGACATCTTAAGTAGTGACACTGCAAATGTATTTTCTAAACAAGAGGTTATCAATAAGTAAATATTTAGATATTCTTACCCCGAATGCTCTAGCATTTTTCTCCTCACTGGGATCGTATCATCTAAGAGATACTTGATAATAGGAGTCGTCCAAGAAGTTCTTCGGAGAAGAAGGTATGTCGACATCTAGAGCGAACATCTCAAGATGATCAATCCTGGGATGTCAATATGCACAATTGGGATACTTGGTTTGTGAAATGCTTTTGAAGGCCGAACCCAAGTTTGCAGAGCATACGCTTGAGAATTTTCTTCTCGTGGAATTTGTTCCAAGGAAAATGATTTGAATTTGGCCGAAAGAATTTTTACGATTTCCAAATATGTCGTCATCTTAGCATTTTTTTGTGTAGGATCCGTTGTAATGGTTAACAATTAGCAAAGAATCCATAAACACCCACGGATATGTTTGACATCTAGGTCTGGGCTGCTATTAATCACGCAATTAGTGCCTCATATTACGCTTCATTGTTGGTAGCCTGAAACTGGCAACCGATGGATTGTGGTATTATGTCCCCTTGTGGCGATTTTAGTACAACTCCAAGACTGTACCTCTCATGTTAGAAGCACCATACGTATAAAGAGTCCCAAATTTTCCAGGATGTCATCATCTTGAAGTTCTTTGTACTTTCCGGTTCCACCTCTTGTTGCATGGTTGGACTAAAATCGGCCACAAAATCGGCTAGGGCTTGAGATTTTATTGCGCTTACGGGTTCATATTTGATGTCGTATGTGCTTAATTGTACAGACCATTTCGCCATTCAACCTGACATCTCTGGTTTTCTCATAACATTCTTTATAGGATAGTTAGTGCATACAATTATAGTATGTATTTCAAAATAGTGCCTTAATTTAATAGAAGCAGTTATCAAAATTAATTTTTGTAAATGAGAATACCTGGTCTCCGCATCTAGGAGTGTCTTACTTATATAGTAGATGGGTTGCTGATTACCATCTCGTTCTGTCACCAAGACTGCACTTACAGCGCCTTCGGATACTGCTAGGTAGATGTAAAGATATTCCTCCTATTGAGGTTTGACGATAATGGAGGTGTTGACGGGTAAGT